>BDMV01000003.1:36112526-36712526 GCA_008326285.1 Oryza officinalis
CGCCGAGATCATCGGCACCTTCGTCCTCGTCTACACCGTCTTCTCCGCCACCGACCCAAAGCGCAACGCCCGCGACTCCCACGTCCCGGTACGTGTATCTTAATCATCACACCACGTCACCTTTGTACTCTCCAGGGTCTCAGCTAGCCAGCTTTACTAGTAGCTTACATGCTTGTCTGTGTAGGTGCTCGCGCCGTTGCCCATCGGGTTCGCCGTGTTCATGGTGCACCTGGCCACCATCCCCATCACCGGCACGGGCATCAACCCTGCCCGGAGCATCGGCGCCGCCGTCATCTACAACCAGAAGAAGGCATGGGACGACCACGTAAGCTACTGAACTCTCACTGCAACACTCTCTTCTTGTGTTCATTTCTCCAAATGCTTATGCTTGCATATGCTTAATTGCAGTGGATCTTCTGGGCGGGGCCGTTCATCGGAGCGCTGGCAGCGGCGGCCTACCACCAGTACATCCTCCGAGCGGCGGCCATCAAGGCGCTGGGCTCCTTCCGGAGCAACCCCAGCAACTGAGCTTAGATAGCCATGGCTGCTCTGCTGCTGCAGGCCTGGTTGGACTTGGTCATATCGTTTGCATGTGAGAGAGAGAGAGAGAGTGAGAGATGGTGGGGGTGCCAGTCAGCCAGGTGCATGGTTTGTTGTTTCCAGCCTAAATTATCATCACCGTTACTGTTGTTAATCAAACCGGTGGGATTTGTTGTATGTATGTACCTTGATTAATTTAGTTTCGCTTGTTTGTGTAATCGGTGTTACTTAGTATTAGAGGTACAACTGCTTCGGTTTTTTCAGTTCAGTCAACCACCCTTGTAAAACCGCTGTAAGAACTTCCACCACCATTTGCCATCTGCTTTTGTTGTTGTTGGATTGCAGTTTTGCATGTAGTGCTAGTGCGAGCGTCAGCTTGATTCTGGTAGTTGGTACTAGCTCTAATCATATCCGTTGCTCTGTGGCTTTGCCTTGGTATGCCAATCATTGCCGCCGGAGTTGATTAAGAGAGAGTTGTCAGATTAATGGTGTCCTAATCACCAAGCAAGCATAGTCGCGTAGTAGCCGTGCCTATGCCGCTGCTAATGTTGTTTGAGTGCTCCTGCAATAATTGGTGCTTGATGTGACGGCTCTCCAGAGCCTTCCACCAGCCTTTGTCTGCACCTAATACCATCTTACGCTTATCCGCACCCTGTGCTTTACGGGTCGGGTACGTTCACGATCGGGTCTTGCCTGCGTCGGGGCTCCGAGCCTCCAAGTTCGCACCAGACTGGTAGTGCAGTAAATTACTGGACTGCTACGAGCCTACGAGGTGAACTAGGGCTGTGTTCGGATGGTGGTGGTGAAAAGTGAAACCTAATCCCGTACGTAAAAATAAGTGACTAATTAACATATAATTAATTAATTAAGTATTAGTTAATTTTTTAAAAAATAAATTAATATAATTTTTTAAACAACCTTTCGTTTAAAGTTATTTTAAAAAACCGATCATCACACGAAAAATAAAGGATGTGAGTTGAAAAAGTTCAACGAACGAACATTTAGCCTACGAGTAACGTACTACTAGCAGTAGTATAGTATTTGTATTTTTTTGGTCTCAAAATATAATGGATCTTAAACGAATATGCTATATTTTAGTATTATAAATTTGGATAGACTCAAATTTACAGTAGTAAGATGTATTCCATGCGTTCAAAATTCATTATATTTTAGGTCAAAATAGTAGCTAGGTGGGACAGTGATAAAATGGAGAAAAGGGTACGGATTCTTGCACTGCACTACTGTACCTAGTACTTCGACTGCCCTAGAATGTAATCAATTTTTCTATATCAGGGTGTTAAGAAAATATGTGAAAATAATTAAAAGAATATTGTGATTGGTTAAGAAGAAAAAATAAGTGAAGAAATTAAATATAGAATGGTTGTGATTGGTTAAGAGAAGAGAGTAGATGGAAAATAGTTTTATTTTAGAACAAGTTATTGTGCTAGAAATAACTATATTATAAGACGAAGGTAGTAGAGTATTGTAGAACGACGCAATATCTATATAGATCTTGCGGAGAGAACATGTAGTTATGATGCTTGCATTGTGGACCGGAGTAGTATAGTACGGGTATATTTTACAGTGGACTGACATGCTGTACGAAGGCTACATAAAAGGAACTATATATTTTTTAAAACTTTTAATATGATAAATTAATTGTTAATTTTGTACACCTTCGTTCTCAAAATGAATCAACTTCTATACACGAATATAAACATGACCTTTGTCTATATTCGTGTACAAAAATTAGTTTATTTAAAGATAGATAGAGTATTCTTTAAGGGTATTTATGTTTTTGAAAAAAATGCCCTAGCTCAATGGCATATTATGGAATAATTGATAAACTCACCGTTATACTATAGAAATGGATAATTACAGTAACAAATCATTTAACTAGGATAAACTCAATGTCATATAATAATAGATTCTTTCTATCTTAAATACTCTAGCATACTTTACCAACACTAATATTTGGTGATTTTCTATAAACTTCTTCTTATAATACCATATAGTAATAGTTGGCAAGGCAACAAGCAAAACAACACCCGCATATCTCTACCTTTTTATATTTTGGCATCACCAAACATTACCAAATTTTGATGTTGCTAAAAATAGGTAAGGTTTATTTTAGCATCATAGTAAACAAGCCTTGACAATGGCAGCAAACCAAATACAACCTACGCATCTCGATCTTACCAAATATTAGCCATATAAAAACTTGGTACTCAAAAAAATTAATAAGTTTAAATATACACATCAATCTAAACAACCCCTTACTACAATTGTTTCTAGTAAGAAACTAACAAGCGGTTATCATATCATTATGCCAACTAAAGATACTAAACAATCCCTTTACTTATCCCATGTTAGTCATAGGTACTGGTGGACGTTTTGTATAGGATGGTGAGGCTCGCCAGGCCAGGGAACAGCGGCATACACTACTACGGAAACAGTTTTTCGTGGCGGCCATTTTGGGTCTTCGCTGGCGGCAATTGGGGCCGCCACAAAGCAAAGGCCAGTGAAGATCAAGATCTTCGCTAGCGGTTATAGACCGCCAGCAAAGAAATATCTTCGCTAGCGGTCGCTTTATGTAGGCCGCCAGCGAAGAAATATTTTCTCTGGCGGCCAATTTACGTCAGCCGCCAGCGAAGCCAAATCTTCGCTGGCCGCTGGCTTAAGACAGCCGCCAGCGAAAATGTTCTTCTCTGGCGGCTTACACTCTTTTTGGACACGTGGCCCGCTAGGAAAAAAGCCCATAGTTTCTGGAGAAGGCACATGGCCCGCCAGTAAAAATAGGACATCGTCATATTTTTGACACGTGGCCCGCCTGCGAAGATGCAATATTTATAAAAAAATATTATATATTATTTTTTTCTTACCTTTGTTCATGTATTTTAGAGTCACACGTGGATGATATAACTAATCGAGCTATCGATAAAGTATGTTCTCTTTCGTGCAGCCGCCATTGATGATTAATATACATGCACGCGGAAATAATATATGAAGATTAATATATACAATATATATATATATATATATATATATATATATATATATATATATATATATATATATATATATATATATATATATATATATACACAATATCTAAGCACCTATATAGATAGAATTGGACCGACACCACATATACAAGTAGTTGAATGTCTTACAACCCGAGCGATATACATACGCGTGAAACCTATCTATATTATACTCCTGCTCCAGTTAGACAGACATTCGTTCTCCGGCAGGGCCAAAACTCCATCGTGGTCGAAAAACTCCGGTCTATAACCGCTAGCGAAGATCTTGATCTTCACTGGCCTTTGCTTTGTGGCGGCCCCAATTGCCGCCAGCGAAGACCCAAAATGGCCGCCACGAAAAACTGTTTCCGTAGTAGTGTTCCATTCTACAGCGAAACATATATAGTTTTATTTGTTAGAAAATTTGTGGTTCTTTTAGCCTTTTAGTTGGTTTTTTCTAAGTGTTGTTTGGATGTGTGAGACCTCCCATTTTGTCCTTTTATTTTATTAAAAACTCATTGGATTTGTGTCTTATGACAGGGGCTGGTGATGCAAAACTTTTTTCTTCAAGATAAGTCGACTTTACATCCCCGAGCTATTGCCTTGGTCTGGTGTTCATCCTCCAATTTAATTTAGGAACTGGCTATATATTTTACTCTAATTTAAAACCAGACAAACTGTAACCTCTAACTACCAAAACCGTCTAATTTACACCCTCCCATCAGTTTAAATGTGGTTTTATTCTACTTAGTATATATGTGTTGACATGGCGGTGGAGTTAGCAAAATAAATCAGAAAAATAGCCTCTATCTGGTATATTGCATGGGCTACTTTTATAGCTAGATGAACCCCATGCGTTGCTATGAGAGTTTTGTATGATATTAGTAGAAATAACATGCTATATTTTATATAATTTCTATCTCTCATCGACCACTAAAAAAGCTATAAAAAGATAACGTGGTTTATAACAATTTAAATCATATATGGATTGGTAGGTCAAAAACAAAACAAAGATGATAAGAGAAGGAAAATAAAGAAGGTAATATAGATTAATCATCAAAAGGTAAAATTAAGATGATTTGACTTATAATAAAAGAAGAAAAGAAGGAAGATAACCATGGATCTATCTTCCTAGGGCTCAAAATAATTAGGTGATGTGGCTTAATTAAAGAAAAGATAAATAGCATTAATTATACTTAGTAGGGATAAACGTTATAGATATATAGGATTATGCAAACATTACATTTTAATCGGGTGGTTAATATGTGGCTATGTTTCCAATCCCATCGACTTCAATTAAAAGAATTGTTCGTGCTATTTACAACTTGTTAATTATTTTTTTCCAATTTCAAAATTAATCAAATCAACAAAATACTATGTTGAGGAAGAAGGTAGTATGCAGGATGAAAACTATGCCAAGGCAATAGCTCAGGGATATAAACTACGTCTTCAACTCCAAGTTTATAAAGCTACTTTTTTCATCTACCACTAGATTGCTAATACGTATTTTTATTTTCTTTTGGAATCGAGCGTCCAATACGTAATTCTCTCCAAAACATTTGCAATAGAATTATAGAGACGATTAGTCTTAAAAAATATTTTAATAAAATCATATATTTATTGAGATATATATAATGCAATAAAAAAATAATGGTAAAAGTAGGATTTTAAGATCATCTCCTTATTTAAACTGACATGTATTATCAATTCGGAGGAATTAGGGTGAGGCATGTTTTTTATATTTTATACCAAGGAAAAAAACAACAGGATTAAGATGCTTTTGGTTAACCCACAAACTCTTTTTTCTACAACTATATGTCACATATTTTAGAGCCATACCAAATTGGGCCTATTAAATCGAAGTATTCTTTGAATTCGTCTTCCTAGAAATGATGTCTTTGAAATTTTCGTTTTAAATCTAACAGATAAAATTGACAAAGACGTGCAGAGAAGAAGCACCAATCTTGAGTTTTAAGAGTCAACTGGTGGCGCATATTTGTCTGCAAATCATTTTCTTCCCCGGGTATTAAATTCATGTTCAAACTTCTCTTCAGTCGGCACAATCATGTGTGCTCATAAAGAATTAATTAAAGAAAGCACAGTTTTACAATGTTACGAACTGTAAGTTCCTTCATTCGTCCCAAATTATAGGTCATTTTAACATTTTTAAGAGTCAAAGCATCTTAAATTTGACCACATTTATATAATAAAATAATATTAATGATGCCAAATAAGCATCATTAGATTCTTTGTTAATAATATTTTTAGAGTATACCGAGGCTGTGTTCGTTAGATGTCTTTAGGAACTAACTCTCCCGGCACGAAAAACAAAACGACTCGTTAGCACATGATTAATTAAGTATTTACTAATTTTTTTTGAAAAATGGATTAATATGATTTTTTAAAGTAACTTTCGTATAGAAATTTTTTTAAAAAAATACACCATTTAGCAATTTGAAAAGCGTGCGTGGAAAAAAAAGATATGAGTTGGCAAAGTTGGACGAAGAACTCACCCCTATTTGATGTCATAAATCTTTATAAATTTTTTATTAAATTTGATCAAACTTGATATCTTGCGACTCTTAAAACAAATTCAAATGACTTACAATTATTGAGTAGTACAGTTGTAACAGCATTTCATTCGAGACAGCTCCACTCCGAGTCAACGCCACGCGGTCTCCTCTGTCTACAGTTGTACTGCAAGAAAACGGAAAAACTTTCATTCGATAAAAAAATGAACATTCAAGATTCACGTCACCAATAGTAAATATTTTTCTCTCATTGAATGACATGGCCAAATCTTAGGTTTTCACTAAATATATGATTTACACTACATATGTTTTTAATGCTCCATATTATATGTTCTTGACTTTTGTTAAGTCAAATTTTATTATGTTTAATCATACAACACCAAATTAATTTTATTAAATATGATATTGAATATATTTTCATACTGTATTTATTTTATATTAAAGTAATTGTCACTTTTTGTTATAAAATTGGACAGGAGGTTGATATAGAAAAATTTAAGGCGCCGTATAATATAAAAAAGTGTCGTATAATATGAAACGGAAGAAGCAACTTGCATTTCTTTAGATGGATGCAAGTGTATTAATACATGGAGCGCGCGCGATCCTCGTTACATCGCAGTGGAGAGTGGAGATGGGTACGGTGCAGGCGTGCAGCCGACAGGAGCCACTCAAAATACAAGATATGATGCCGCAAACTTAAAATGTCAACCACTACAACAAGAAGATAGGTGATGTTTCATGTATACCATAAAAACTAAAAATTATGTCACATTTCAAACTCTGTGACGATCACGAGACGAAAAATTGATGGTCACCTATCATGTGTCTATAATCATGTTATGTGACGAAAACATATTTTTTCGTCATTAATCTAATGACAATCTTTTTTTGTCATTGATTTATGACGCTCAGGTTCGTCATTATGAAGCCCAAAAAAATCATAAATCACCAAGCCTAGATGACTATGTAATTATCATATAGGACAACAAATTCATAAAATTGTAATACAATGCCACATGGAGCTAACATGGTATGTTAATTGTGATAATCTGAATCATCATGAAATTTCTTGTAAGGTGTTAAGGTCCATGTTTTGAGCATTCTGTTTATGGACTAAGCATAATTATAGAAAAGATAAAATATAGGAATGACCTATATAAGACAGCTATTTAAACATTATTTTAGCCCATTTCGAAAACCCATTACAAAAGCCCATATAAGCTCGAGATATAACAACCCATATATCATAGTATATATAAGCCCAATTATCATTCAATATAGCACAAGTCCATTTATCATCCCAATTACATACAAGCAAAGCTCAGTTACAAATACAGGTGATCACTGACCTCACATCAGTACAGACCATAGCAAAATAACAAGTTTAGTACATCTTCACCAAATCCAGCTATAATTGCAAACTAGGTTCAATTCCACCATATCCTAGATATCAAAATAAAGTCCTAGGTTAACTGAACCAAATACAGCCACAAGAGCAAACTGGATTTACTGACCGAGTCCACACTAGGTCTGGCCACAAGTAACTCACTAAAAAATCAATGTCCAAATCAGCCAACCATACTCCGCAACAACCTCAATGGATGTAGTACTCCATCACCTATTGGAGTACAGTCAAGATGGTCAGTTCAACCTACAAAGCATAAGTTGAGAATTGGAGAGAAGAGAAAGAACGTGTAGAACTAAACCAAATCAAATGCAGTATGAACAAATGAATTATGTCTTTTATTTTCACCATTTAGCAAGCCAAAAACTGCACGGATATTCTGCAAAGCATCATATTGTGATGAAATATTCCTCAGGGAAGTAATGAAATTAGTTTTTACAAGTTGTTGCAGTCAGACTTTAAAGCTGATTTGGCTATTTCATTCATAATATTGCAACTAACCTACGGGGATAAGCACTGTTAATTCTTGTGAATAATAAATGAAATGGATTCCGCATACAAACAAACATTTATGATTGATGGTCCATAAGCACAAAAGATTACAATGTACTCCGATGGAAATAGCTCTTACAGCCTCATGTTGGTTGTTCTAGGGATTTCTGTCCTGAGTGGAAGTAAATCAGCACCAAAGAATTATCCATTCAAAATGATGAATGGTTTAATCATGTAGTCAAAATAAAAGCTTGAGAATGAATTAGAATGCTAACCTTATTATTTTCAAAAAGAGTACATTATTCCAAAGCTAGCTGGGCCGAACTAGGATACACCAAATTTTCAGCAGTACACATTCTACTGCAAAACTGCAAATGGACCAATTAAAGGACCTCCAGAGATGATGCTAATTACCTTTAGAAGCAAACAACCAAGTTTGCAATTGAATCTGATGCCTTCACTTGCAATTGAAGGCAGCAAAATTAATCATTGAAGCATCAAAAGAATCGCTTACTCCATCCATAGACAAAACAAACCATTTGATATTTTATTTCTTTGACCTGTGCATGTCCAGTTAGATGATCACTGCTACAGAGCAAAATAATCGGAACTCAGGTCAGAAAAAGTGAAGTCAGAAATCTGAAGTGCATAATTGAAATTTATATCCTCCGAGTAAAATTCTGAACAAAACCATATTTTTACACTTAGTACTATAATGTTTAAGCCTACAAACTGTACACTCACAGAGTCATAGTTGATTAATCCTATAGTTAATTTAGATTTAGCAAAAACATATAATCTAACACCAACAAAAAGTGATAGCTACTACAGTACTCAATCACTTAGTCATGTACCAAAGGGAACAAACTAATATAAAATTATCACAGATATTACTTTCATCCTCTACAGCCGGCAGCTCTTCCCGCATAGGAGCAACCTCACACCAACAACATCCAGCCAGATCCATCTCATCAGCCCCATGCATGCAAAATCCTCAAGTCAAGTACCAAAGGGAACGCCCGGCAGTTGGGGTGGCCGTGGCGGCGGATGTACACGAAGAGCCATTCGTCCTCCTACAACCGGCGCGGGGCACCCCACCCCATTCGGGTAGTCTAGTCTGGTGCATCTCAAACCTCGCAAACGCCACCGCCGCCTCCCCCTAAGATGCAACCAACAGTGCCACCAAGGTAAATCCGGATTAAGCACCAGAAGAATACCTTGAACAGCAGGGCCAACGCTGCTCATCGTCGCCGGGGCGACGCAGCGGAGGAGGTTGCTCGCCTGTCACCTGCCCCCCACACCCCATGCGCTACGGCGTCATTGTCGTACCAGACCCGACAACCATGTAGTGCGGAGGTGGAGGACATCGAGAGCGGTGGCGGGTCACGCTCCTCTCTTCCAGGTGGATGGATCCCCCAGTGAGGAAGCCATGCCCGCTAGAGAGAGCGGGGCGTCACAGCGATGATGGCTGGACGAGGGCGAGGCTTCGACGGCGATGGCGCGTGCGCGGTCGTGAGTGGAGAAGGGCAAGGCGGCGGCGTGGACGATGTAAATGATGATGGAGATTGAGACCGGGCAACAGCGTGCGGGGAGGAGTTAGGGATGGGGAGCTAAGGCTGCGTTCGGTAGCGCCCTCACGCACGGAAAACGAAACGGATCATTAACGTATGATTAATTAAGTACTAATCTATTTTTTTGAAAAATAAATTAATATGATTTTTTAAGACAACTTTTGTATAAAAAGTTTTTGCAAAAAACACATCGTTTAGCGTAGTCTGAAAAGCGTGTATGCGGAAAATGAAGAAGGTGAGTTGGAAAAAATAGAAGAAGAAAAGGATGGAGATGGCCGAAATCGCTAAAAAAGGATCAGTCGCGCGCTCCCACGGCGCAACCACGTGACGCAAGAGAGAGGCAGCGGCAGGAGGGCATGGCAGAGGTGGCACGTGGCTTTTTTCTGGTTTTTTTGGGTTTTTTGGATTTTATATTAAGTTAAGGTAGAACTTTATCAATTACTTCGGACACCGGTTCACCACTAGAGCAAACTAAAAACTTACGCCCGAGGTAATATAATAATTAAGCCGATACCACATCCATACGTACACAATGATCCCTCGGAGAATAAAGTCCAAGGTACTAGCTCAACATAACCCATAGAATCATCCGACATTAAACTACAAAATCGGCTTTGGCTTGCCCTTTTACGACTTTAGCCAATTCATATCGCTAATCAAACTCAGTCAAATTGAAAATCTACTTTCCAACTCTCCCTTTTAAATCTGGAGCCGTTAGCATATACCGTATCACATTGGCTTTGTAAACCACCGTGCACTTAACTAATAGAAGATAATGCCTTAACTTGGTGTAAGAAAATATAAAAACAAACATAATTTTTCCATGGCAGTATATCTTGTCTCCGCATCAAGAAGCCTTGTACTGAAATAGAATATAACCCTTTCCTTCGCTTCAAACTCTTGAATCAAGATAGAGCTGATAGACTACTCATCAGCTGATAGGTATAACTTGAATGGAACCCCTTTCTGTGGTGGGATCAAAACTGGAGAACTTAAATGCTCTTTACTCTCATCAAACGCTCGCTTTTGCTTTTCTCCCAAAACAAACTCTTGATCGGCTTTTAGCTTTAACAGAGGAGTAAACTCATCCTGATAGATTTAAAATAAATCTTCTCACAAAATTAATTTTGCCGATCAAGAACTGTAACCTTGTCTTGTCAATTGGCGGCTTTGTACTCTTTATGGCTCTAATACTCCGTTGACTAACTTCAATACCCCTTTAATGGACTATAAAACCTAAAAACCATGGAGCCGATACACCGAAGGCGTATTTATTTGGATTTGTCTTCAAACTATATTTCGTTGTCCTCTCCAGCACTCTTTGTAAATTAGCTAAATACCCATCGACACTTTTAGACTTCACAATCAAATCGCCTATATAGATTTCAATCAACAAGCCAATAAGATCAGGAAATACATAATTCATTGCCCTTTGATAAGTAGCACTAGCATTCTTGAGTCCAAATGTCCTAAGTACCCACTCATATAAGCCGATTGCTCCTTGGCACCGAAAAGCAGTCTTTGAAATATCTTCTTCAACCATAAAAATCTAATTATATCCCGCATTGCTATCCATAGAGCTAATAATATTATGCCCAGATGTTACATCAGCCAGTAAATCAGCAATCGGCATCGGGTATTCATCCTCAGGTGTAGACTTGTTTAAATCACGAAAATCAATACACACCTCTAGCTTCCCATTTATCTTCAATATTGGAAGTATATTAGAAACCCACTCAGCATATGTAACACTCTGAAATTTTCAAATGTAAAATACGAAAACAAAATTTGAAATAATCAAAAATCTTTTTCAAATTTCCTTCATGCCAAAGTTGTTGAATCTTATTTTCCTTTCCTGTTGTGCTTGGGCCAAAATAATGAAAGTATGGGAATATAATCCTATTTCGATTCAAAAATATTATTTATTAAAGAACCACGATTATTAAATATATTAATTAAGAAAATATTTGCTAATACCAATTATCTTCCTAAAAGCCCTTTTCTGTAAATTAGAACCGCTTTGAAGTATTTGTTTTCTAAACAAATAAATATTAAATATTTGGAGAAAACCCTCTTAAGGGTTAATTCCCAAAGAAACAATTTTACAAATAAAATCTAATATTAAGTATTTTCTGAAAATCCTTTTTAAGGATAAAGTCCTTTGGAATTGTCTTACAAAGAAAGGCTAGTGAAAATTATCTATCAAAATCCTATTTGTAAATTAAATTCTTAAGAGTTCACTTTTTACAGAAAAAGTCTGGTGTTCCTGCTTGAAGGGCCTAGCCCAGCCCTCCTATTAGAACTTGTTGTTGTTTGAGTGTGTTTAGTTTTGTGCCACAAGATCTCGATTAAATCCATCCTTGTGATTTCCAATTCATGCCCTAAACCAAATCTCTCATGATTCGAATTTTGTAGTTCGATTCTCTGCCTAAGTTAAACCTTTCCCGAAAAGTCTATCCAGAATTGATAAAACTCCGACGCTTATCCAGAATCACCTCTCAAGGTGATATCCCTCCGATGTCCTCTCAACTCTCCATCTATTCCATTGATTGCGGTCCAATGTAAGCTAATCAAATCCCAAAAACCCATTTCAATTGTTACAAGATCGTGTTCTTTCATGGAATCTTCTGAAAGCCAAAAGTGGAATCTAAACCCTATTTTCGTTTACTCGGATTACTTTCCTCAGATCCCTTCCCTCCGATTTCAACTTTATTCGGGATTCCCTGAAATAGGCCCTTCTCTCGAAGTCGTAAAACTTTCGAAGAATTCAAATATCGGACGTGAATCCTAAATCTTTATTCGACAGCGTAATCTATCCATCCAAACACTTCCTGGGAATACTACAATAGCTCTTGTACATCCAAATGCCAAATTTGAATTCAAAAGTCCAATTAAATAGTCCAGTTATAAATTCAGACAAATCAATGTCCCATTATAGTCCAATTTACAATTTTCGAATACAAATGACATTCCAATTCAAATCCCCTTCAAGTTCCAAAGTCCAAATTCCTAGGAAAATACCAAGAGTTCCTATTCACTATAGGTCAGCCATTTCCTTCCCTCCCTCTGCTCAGTACTCTAGCCGGCCCAGCATCCCTTCCCTCTATCAGCCCAACATAAGTCGTCTTCTCCTTCCTCTCTAGTCAGTCCAGCTTGGCCCAGCTCGGCTAGCACACACGCAAGTTGATCGACGCTTTGCCTGCGAGCCGTGCCGTGCCGACCGAGCGCCCGCATCGCACCGCGCGCTGCCGTGAGCCACACCGAGACCTCCCGTGTGACACGCCGAGCTGCCCCGCACCACGCGCACAGCGCCGTGCACCACCGAGGTCAGCCCATGTCATGCCGCCCTGTGACGAACTGCAGACGTGTTCCCTTCACCTCTGCCTGTGTTTTCCGCCGACTATGGGCCCTCGAAGATGACTATTGTGCTCAGCGCTTTGCCTGTGGTCCCCGCCCAGTGATTTCCTCGCCTCCCCATACCGTGCACAGCGCTGCCCAATGACCTCCCTGCGCCAAGGTCATCGGGCGTCCACTGAAACCACCCCAAACACTTGCATCACCATGAGCCATGCGTCCACACCGAAAAAAGAAGATCGTGTCCACAAACCATACTTACCATGTACTCCCTCCCTTGTGCCGCGAGACCGCTTCTGTTAGCCGAGCGGTCTAGCTGGCCTAGCTTGGGCGAGGCCACCTACTCTACCTTCGTCGCTATCCGCCAGCTTCCATCTGTGCCGCTGGCCTCCAAGCTCCACCACCACTCCCACTGTCGCCGCCTCTTCTCCAGCCGAACCAACGCCGCCCCACCCCCTTCTGGCCATGCGCCGTCGTCGGCCGAGTCGCCCTATGTTGCCCAGGCCTCGACGCCACGCGTGTGCTGAACCACCCCACGTCCCCGCCGCACCGATCCAGCCCGTGCCGCCCAGCTCGAGCCCGCATCACGTCGTCACGTCGCCGCCCCCCCCCGGCGTCCGCACTTAGATACAGAGCTGTAGCCCCTCCTCCCCACTGCGCCGACCATAGTCATCGTCACCCTCGACTCGAGCCCAACACTATCGTGCTCGGTCAGGCTAGACCAGCGCGGGTGCCGCCTCCCCAACCCCTGCTACCTTGGCTCCGAGAGCGCCTGGTCGCTGTCGCTGCCGGCCTCTGTCCCGTCCCCACCACCGTCTCTTGCCCCCCCCCATGTCGGTGTTGGCCCGGCCTCGATGTGAGAAGAGAAAAGGGGATCGAAGGAGAGTGAGGAAGAAGAGGAAAGAACAAGAAGAGGAGGAGAAGGAGAGGAAGAAAAGAGGAAGAGAACGAGAGGTACTGACAGGCGGGACCCGTGAGGGACTTATGCTGCCTAAGCAGTAATCACCCACTTAATACCATTCTAAGGTATCACTAACAAGTAGGCCCCACCATATTTAAATTTCTAACTAAACCTCCTTTTAATCTTTGAGGTACTTACATGTGGGACCCGCTGTTCCCATCTGACCGTGCGCCCGGTCCACCGTTCCGGTGTTGCTGACACGAGGCCCGTTCATCTGATCGACCGCCCCGGTCCATCACTGTGAGGCCAGTCCACCACCTCGACCAAACCGTGAGCCACGTAGACTTGGTCTACCGTGCACCTGCGCCTCCGTCTCTATGACAGCGGGACCCACCAAGAAATAATCATTGGAATATTCTTTTGCAATAAAGAAAATCATTTCCCTTTGTGATAAATGCATTTAATATTCCAAAACTCATATATTGCAAACCATAACTCCGATTGACCCTGTTCAACTTCCAGATTTTTTCAAAAACTAAGGTCTATTAAATGGCACTATTAGTTTGTAATCGTTGGTATTTTCTTTATTGGGTTTTGAGTGGTTCTCTCATGTTGACCACGTAGTGGATATTCCGGGAATTCAGGAGACGCGGATTTCCTAAAGATTTAGGGACCTAAAGCAAGGCAAGTCACTACGCTTCCCTCCTTGAGCATGTTGATCCTATTTTTATGAATGTGTTGGTTGCAAATAAAATTTCATGATAATTATAAAATACATACCTAAACATGATTGTAAGTCACCCTTGAAATTGTTATACATATTTCTTGTTGCCTGAGTCTATTATTTATGAGTGGTCAATTATTGACACTACTTAGAATTGCTTGTATAGACGAATATACACTCCATGCTTGTTATATGGATGTCAAGACAGCGATCACTCCGTGTGAGTGATTGTTGGAAGATGGGTGAAGACATGAGCGCCACCCACAACTCAAAAATCTTTGCAAAAACCAAAAACTTAATAAAACAAAATAATTTCGACTGGGGCGGCACGGATAGAATATGCGTGGTTCTATGAAACGGCAAGCCGTCGACCCTGATTAATTAAGGACCGTGTCAAGAAGCTATGCAAGAAACGAACCGAGTACGACCTCATTTCTCGAATGAGTATAGACCTGGCGGATTAGGTAACCCAAGTAGGGCGGCACCCTAGTCATGATAGTTCTGCAGGTGTTACCAGTGTGGTGGAAGATGTGTTGGAATGATTGAACGCCATGACAAAAACCTAAAATACTCCTAAGTATAATTATATATTATGTAACCACTAGTACCTTGGGAGCGCCAGGACTCCTCTCATCGCTAGCTCGAGGTAGGGTTGGGCGCCGGGGTGCAATGGGGATCCTTAATCCTTGGAGCGGGTGCCGCAACACAAGGGTGACCGAAAAACCGGGCCATAACAAGTCTCATGTATTGGGTGCGTCACGGAGTGTTGGATTAAAAGCGTACATCCACTGTGATATGAGTAAAACAAATCTATTCAAATAGCTGTGCTCGTGGTTAATTGAGCACTGGGACTTTTACTACTCTTAACTAGCCTCATAAGTTTTAATATTGCTTAGATTAGGTTTGGAAAAGGTGTGACCTTGCCCGATGTGCGGGAAGGTCGAAATGGTGAAAAATGTGAAAAACTGAATGCGAGGGTAAACCGAACCAAGCGAGGCTTGTGGAAGGTGGATGAACCCTCTTGGATTAACGACAACTTCAACTTAACACTGCTTTCATTTAAAGTTGCTAAGTCAGAGGCTTATGAAATGATTAGTGAAATCTAGCTTTATGCAAATAAACCCAGCCATCCTTGAACCTCATTGGGCACTAAATGTATTCTATAGTAGTGGCTTGCTGAGTATGGTTGGTACTTACCCATGCTTAATTAACTCTTTTAGACCGTCGTTGGTTTGCTTCTGCTATCTTATCTACCTCTTTTGGTATTTGGTATTGTAATTGACCATGTTTGGTCCATTTGGGTCCCATTCGAGCAACCCATGTATTATTAATGTATTGTAAAACCTTTATAACGATATCAGCTTTGTGATACGCAACTTTGCCATGTGTGTACGATCTACTGAACCAGTGAATGGTATTGTAAACACATGAGGTTTCCGGTGTATAAAACCGGGGGCCCATAGCATATTGGCATGGGCTAATAAAGTTTGCATCATATAACCTGGTAATTTCTGCCCCTATATCCTCATATAACTCTGGCTTGAATCGTCTTGGAGGCTACTTGTAAGGCCGATATCCTAGTTTAATAGGGAGTTGATGTTCCACAGTTGATCGACTAAGTCATAGCATCTCATGATATTCTCAGGCAAAACAATGTCGATACTCTTTTAATAATATTGCCTGGTCCTATATCAACTTCTTCTAACTTATCGGATGACATAAATCCTTGCCCCAATTACCCTTCAATATCATCTACGGTGCCCTTATAGTAACAATTGGGCTCCTCCATCAGTGATTGGATGTATATCATGATCGAAAACTTTTAAGAATTCGCCTTCCCATGCTCGTCCAGACAAGCAATCAATACCTTTCATCTCCCAAATAGGCAAATTGGCTATACCAACATTAACTGATCTATCGGCTAGTATAATCTCTATATGATCGCCTTGTTATTGAATCAAGCTTTGATGCATAGTAGAAGGAACGCAGCAATTTGCATGAATCCAATCTCTTCCAAGCAATAAACTATAGGATCCTTATTCATCAATCAGAAAGAAAGTAGTGGGAATAGTCCTGCTGCCTACTATCAACTCCACATTTAACACTATCAGGACTCCAACTATATTGTGCTAGTGCTAGATCATGTGCTAGTCCTAGATCAGCTCTAACACACAGTAACAAAAGATAATATCAGAACCGCATCATGATTTTGTTAATAAGTAGGAAACAAATATAATTTTGAGTTGGTCTTAATACCAGGTTTTACAATTTAATGGCCACGTAGGGCCTAACAAAGAAAAACAGCAGAAAAAGAAGCGCAGGGCCCCAATGACATCACAGGCAGTCGACTGGGGCACGCAACCTATTCAACGTCCTCAGCAACAAAACTTCTGGAAACAATTGGCCTTGTTTGAAATTTGTGAGATAACAAGGGTGAGTACACAGAGTACTTGCAAGTGTACGGGGATATGCAATATGTAATACAAGGCTTCAAAGGAAGGTTAGGGTTTATTTGCATAAAAGCATTTGCAAATTTAACTACAATAAATAGATATAAATTGAATTTAAACAATATTTTCTATCACGATAGTTTTAACCAACCAACCAACCCAAAAATGGATATTGCGTCCACACAGGACCAAAAAAGTTCTATGTCAACAAAGGACAACACAGCTATATTCATTATGTTATCCTACACACAGCTCTTTCCCAAAAGTAGAACTTTTACAAATCTACCCCTCATGTGAAATTACTAAGCATGTCCATAACCGAGGACACAACTATTCGAATAGATTGACACTCTGCAGAGTTTGTCCAACTTTACCCACAAGAATATCAAAGAGTAACAAAGCCATTCCACCACCTCACCCTCACACTGGCTTTTCCCATGGGCAATCCTCCCTTCACCACAAAGGTGAAAGGTCACATCGTGTAATCCAAAAGCCTAGCATCTAACCACTTGGGCTGCCAATGCTAGAGCTAAGCAGTCTATTAAGCTAGGTCCTTCCCACGAGGACATGTGGTTGCACAATAAGGCTCAGATCAATGGCGCACGAAGTGAAGTCCTTAACTGACCAGGGCGACTTCCCTAAACTGAGGACCTTAAGTACACAGCAAAATGGGGAGAACACAGCTCAAATGACCACATAGATCTCAGTAAGTACGCACACAGATGACTTACCTCCTACGTTCACACAGATCCCCCATCGCCCTAATCTAAAACATTTTTCACCAGTTGATTACTACACGGTGCTACACATGCCACCAAAACAACGACACCCAGCCACACAGTTTGTGTAAAAGTAGTGATGCGTGAGTAGTCAATATTATATTTTGCTTGTAAAATATGTGTGAGTATGGCTAAGCTTGTCTACGGTACCATGAGCCAAGACTCCATGTTTGACACACATCAATACTAGGGTGACAAATAATCAAAGATTATCAACAATAATTCAAAGTGTGGAATAATTACCAGGTAGGTCATAACTACCCAATATGATTATCTATAAAACAAAACAATGCATATAATTTAAATACAAAATAATTTGCAAACTAGGTTCAACGTGTTCAAGGATACACTTGTCTTTACCGAACGGATCTTCAAACAAAACTCGACATGCAGTGGTTTTAACGCCAAAATTTGGTAAACCCCGAAATCGTCATCGGCCTAGAGTTAGTATCTTCTTCAGAGTCCTGGAATCGGCCGATAGGAATTTTCAGTCGCCGGCAGTTGGATTCTTAATGGATTCGGTTAGGCAAATTAATCAATTAAAGGAAGTTTATCTAGAAGATGCCAAGTTCGAAGAGGATGCAGTGTGGCGATTTATCTATTAATTAGGTAGAGTCAGTTAGTTTCCTTTAATCTTTAGGAAAGTGTGTTTAATGTCCGATCAGGATTTATGTCTTTCCTTTTATTTTTAGGAAATTTTGTGTCGTGTCCAATTAGGACTCATATTGGCCTGACAGTATAAATATGTACACCTAGGGTCTTTGTAATCTATCTCTCGATCAATACAACTACTCTCAACGCATCGCCACCCTCTTTTCCAATGTTTTTTATTTATCACCGATGGAACATGGCACCTAATGCGGGGTTGCATTAGCTTCGATCTTCGGCTAAGGGGTAAGCCCTACGTTTTGCCTGCCCCAGTGAATATCTCGGCTATATTGGTGTTGTTATAGGCTGCATCGCTTCAACCTCTTCGATTGCTCTGGTTCGGTTGATATATTTGCTTAGTTGATATTTCGATTCTATCTTTAATAACATTGTGTTTAAATACGCATCGGTTTAGCTAGGACTATCTCAGTTAGGTCTGATCTTCTGTCTTACCCGATATATCTCTAAAATCACAATGATGCTTTAGATAGATTTGTTATACCCATCACATTAGACAAATTTATTGGCTCATTAAGTATTGGATTATTATATACAATCTCGTGCTGCATTGGTCAAGTTCAATGTCACACCCTGATTTTTGTTTCAGGGATTTATAAATTATTTAATAAATTATTTCTAGAATTTATATTAAATGTTCATTAATTTACAAGTGAAGTTGATGTGGCAAATGAAATTTCCTAAATTAAACATGGCAGAATTTAATTTTTATTAAATTCTCCATAGTTAATTACACTCTTTGGAATTTTCTTGGATTTTTCGGAGGTCAAATACTAATTTTAGTAATACAAAGAACATTTCAGTCAATATTTAAATAATAAATTAATCAGTAAATGATAAGGTTAAAATTTTATTAAATACTTCAAGTGTCCAAGTATTTTCAGGATTTTTCTTGGAATTATTTGATCACTGAAAGTATTTTTAATAAACGGAAGATCATTTCAGCAATTATTTAATTGGAAAAAGTAATTTAAGTCTTTTTCCTGATTTGGGCCGAATCTACAGAAGTCTATTTCGTGTCCCTCTCTTTCTCAGCCCGGACTGCCCCTCCCTTCTAAAGTCTGTTTTGTGTCCTTCTTCAACCGGCCCAACAAAAAAATAAAAATAAAAAGTCTACTCTTCGTCCCTCGTTACTGTTCTTCTTCAACCTCAGGCCAGCCGAACTGAGGCCGAGTTGGCTCGGTTTTTCTCCTCCAAATCCGGCCTTTTCTCTCGTGTATTCCTAAAATTAGTTGAGGGGATTTGTTTCCCTTATCCTCTTCTATCTCTTTCCCTAAAAATCCGATTTTATCCCTTTTGAATTCGGTGTGAATTTGGATTCGTTTTCGAGTTTATCTCTCCACCAAACCCTAGGTTTTCCCGGCGCAATTCCTTGCGTTTCAAGCTCGATCTCTCTCTCCCATGGCTATAAATAGAACCCCCTCCCTCTCCTCTTTCGGCCGCCACTCCTCTCTCTCTCTGCCGTTGCCGGAAATCTCCTCCCCGCAAGCTCTTTCTCTCTCCGCCGACGATGATGTCATCGCTGATGTCAGCGATTAAATCAGTAAACTTCATTAATTCATAATTAATTCATCGTAACTCGGATTAATGTGGTTTCAGTTGCTAAATTTGTCTAAAATCAAGGTCTATTTAATAATAATAATAAATATAAATTGTGTCATAAATCTATTTAATCTTTTTAATTAATCCTTAATTGGAGTAAATCTTGTAAAAATCATAACTAATTCATATGAACTCAGAATGAGGTCGCTCAAGTCTCTAAATTTATCTAAAATCATGATCTACATGTTTGTTTACTTTTTGTGTACTGTTTATTTGGTTTTTATTAGTGTTTTCCTTGTTTTGCATTCTAGGTTTAGTTTTCAGTCGTTTCGAAGGATCGTTTGTTCGTTGGAGAAGTTCCTGAAGATGAGTTAAAGACGCTTGTTTGCAAGGCAAGTCACACAGATCCCAAACACAATTCCTTTGAGCATGTTGATCCTATATTTAAATTCTCTATTTATTTCAAATGTGCATTTATTTTTGAATGTCATTGGGTGGTGTGAACCTATTCCTTTGTTATGGCCAATTTGCATTGATTATCCTATTCCTTGATACCTTGCGTTATAAATTTGACTAGTTGGACATTATGTATTGGTTCAACTAGATAGCAGGATAATTGCTTAGTCATACTTGGAAACATTAGCACACTATTGGGATAACTAATGCTTCACTAATACTTAATGATGGATATTTAATGGTAGCTCACGATGGTCAATCGTGATTGGTTAATTAATTTGCCAACTAAAACCTGATTAATGGTGGGTTGTGAGCACATGGTTTGAGGTTTGGATAGTTATGCTCATGACAATTAAGGACCGGTTCGCGAGCTACTGTTGTGAAGCATTAACCGTACTAACCACAAGCCAGCGTGGGCAACGGCTTTATCTTTTGTATAGTATGGTTCATTGTGAGGCACCAGATTGTGAAGTGACGATAAGTCCATGGGGGTCGCTGGGGAGTCCACACCTTGGTTAAAGGGGGTGACTATGATCCGGGAACGGTGCACTATTTTGAATTGTGTTATGCGAAGGGTACTGTCACAGCTCCTTATCGAGGTACCGTGATGGTACTGAGGGCATGGCAACATGTTATGGGGCTGTGTCTTGTGGGTAAATTTGTACACCTCTGGCTAGAGTAAAACTATTCGAATAGCCGTGTCCGCGATTATGGGCGAGCCTAACAATGTTTTTCGTGATTAGTCCCACTTGTTCATCAATAATAATAATAATGTGATATATGGTGATAATTGGCTTAACTCCTGGTATGGAATGGTTAATTCTGGTTTGGAGGTTTGATTTGTACGACCAGGATTGGTTGTTCAAGTTTGGTTGGGCCTATGCAGCATTGGTGTGTTGTGCAGTGATTGGTTAATATTGATATTTAGTAACTCAACTGTTTTACAATTCTCAGATATTTGCTAAATGCTGCCTTTGCAAATGAACCCTATTATTGCCATCCTTTGTATCCCTGTGCACTTGCATACTTGCTGTGTGGTTTGCTGAGTATTCCATGTACTCACCTTGCAATAATCAATCAAACCTCAGTTGGAGAAAAAGGATCCAGAAGGAGAAGACGTTTGGCTTATACCCCAGTTGAGCTGCCTATGGGAGTGGAGTTGAAGCCATCGCTAGATCGTTTGTCCGCTGCTGTTTTCTTTACTTTTATAAGTATGTAACGTTATTATTTTGATGATTATGTATATTAAATTGTCGATTTGTGTACCTTGGCTGATTCCTGGACGAGGGTTTAATGCACAAATTAGTTCGGAAATTACTAGTGAATTTCCGGGCGTGACATTCAACCTACTAGATTGTTGTTGATAATCCAAGTCTTGTTATGTTGATAGGTTCATGCTAATGTTTCATCGGAGTGTGAGCCGATCTTATCCGATGTGTTAAATTTCTCTTTGATGGTTTAACTGTCTTAGTTAAATTTAATACATGACCACCCTGAAAATCAATCAAAGGCTCGATTGTTTAGACCTTATACTTCCTTTCATAGTTAGTGCTGCATCAATTCAGTTTGACCTACTAAGTCATGCTTGGAATTGTAAGAACTAACTTGCTCTTTGATTGCCAATGAGGGTAGCATAAGGGTTTCAATCGATGAATTATCTGGACAGTGTTGCATTGGCTTATAAGGATTACATACAAGTTGGCTTTAGCCAATGACAACAAAGGCTTCATTGATTATTTAATCATTTGGATTTAAAGACATCGGATCTCTGGTCGATGTATGCTTTAACCAACGGATCAGCATTTATTCTATCATATCAGTATCCACCGATTAGTTTCTATTGGATTATAGTGTTGTATTATTATAAGTTCCTACTGCTTGTCCAATTGCTTTTATATCATTTATCCAAGTGTCAGAATCTACATCGGACATAGCCGATTGCTCAAATTCCTATCGACATCGGCTAGTATCGTGCCATCAGCTTGTCAACCGATCAGCTATTTGATCGTCAATTTATATATCATTTTAGTTGCAGGATTAAATTGATTGGCACATCCGCATTACATCGGTATTTTAGGACCTACACTGAAACTTTGTAGATCTCCTAGGCCTACGTGTGTTTCGGCATGGTTCACGTCAACACAAATTTGACATTATTGGCTGTACGCAGATTTTTCGTCAACACATATTTGGCACGCTCAGTGGGACACGAGTTTTATACCAACATGTTTGAGGAAAAAGTCGATGCCAAGATCTTGATCATAATGGAGAATTTGATAGAAGAGCAGAGACAACAGATGGAGCAATTCGTGGCTGACTTTCAAAAGCGTTGTCTTCAATCTTTCGTCATGACGCAACAAGGACTAATTCAGAAGACTCAATTCCCCAAGCCAATGGTTGAAACACTTCAGGATATAGTTAATGAAGCAGTTCATTATGCCTTGTTCGATCAATTAATTTCTCAAAGAATTCAGCTCGGGGGGCAAGCACATCAGTATCGGCATTACTAGTCATATCAATATCGGCCAGAGGAACTTCAGCAATATAGGCATGGTGAAGAGTATCAATATAACAATGATTTGGCCGATAGAATTGCAAAGTTATTAGAGGAGCAATTTGGACTTAAGCCCAAGGAACAAACTTTTGTGTATAGGCTATCATTTCCTGAATGGTTTGATAGGGTTCCATTGCCACACAGATACAAGGTTTCAGATTTCTTCAAGTTTTCAGGGCAAGATGATATATCTACAATAGGGCATATCAGCAAATTCTTAGCGCAATATGGGGAGGCATCGGCTGAAGAGGCTCTGAAAGTTAGATTTTCCCATTGTCTTTGATTGGATTGGCTTTCACATAGTTTTCATCATTACCATCAAATTCTATCAGAGGATGGGCCAATCTTGAGAAGCAATTTCATGAATATTTCTTTGCTGGAAACGATGAGAAGAAGCTTTCAAACTTAATATCGGTTGAGCAGCAAGAGGAAGAATCGGCTATGGTATATATTCAAATGTTTTATAATGTCCGCAGCGCATGTTATAGTTTGAGCCTAAGTGATGAGAAGCTAGCAGATCTTGCATTTCAACGATTGTCAGCACCTATCAAGGACAAATTCTTTTGCCACGAGTTTGACAGCCTGGCTCATTTAATGCAGACAATATCAGCTTATGAGAGCTGATGGCAAGAAACAAACGAGGATCAATTTTGGAGTTATCAAGATAAGAAAGAAGATAATTTTGAAGCATGAGTTCTCATACTCCAAAATTGGGGGCATGTGTTAACGCCAAAATTTAGTAAACCCCAAAAATCGTCATCGTCCTAGAGTTAGTATCGGCTTTAGAGTCCTGGAATCGGCCGATAGGAATTATTAGTCGCCAGCAGTTGGATTCTTAGTGGATTCGGTTAAGAAAATTAATCAATTAAAGGAAGCTTATCCAGAAGATGTCGAGTTCCAAGAGGATGCTGCGTGGAAATTTATCTATTAATTAGGCAGAGTCAGTTTCCTTTTATTTTTAGGAAACTGTGTTTATTGTCCAATCAATTTTCCTTTTATCTTTAGGAAAGTTTGTGTTATATCCAATTCGGACTCATATCGGCCTGAGTGTATAAATATGTACACCCGGGGTCTTTGTAATCTATTTCTTGCTCAATACAACTACTCTCGACGCATCGTCACCCTCTCTTCCGAGGTTTTTTATTTATCACTGGTGAAACTTAGCACCTGACGCGGGACTGCATCGGCTTTGATCTCTGGCGAAGAGGTAAGCCCTACGTTCCGCTGGCCCCAGTGAATATATCGGCTATATTGGTGTTGTTCAAGGCTGCATCGCTTCGACCTCTTGGATTGCTCTGGTTCGGTTGATATATTTGCCTACATGATATTTCGATTCTATCTTTAATAGCAGTGTGTTTAGAGACGTATCGGTTTAGCTGGGACTGCCTCGGTTAGGTCTGATCTTCTGTCCTAGCCAATATATCTCAATAGTCACAATGATGATTTAGATAGATTTGTTATATCCATCACATTAGACAAATTTGTCAACTCATTGAGTATTAGATTATTATACACAATCTCGTGCTGCATCGGTTCAGTTCGACCTACTAGATTATCGTTGATAATCCAATTCTTCTTAAGAAGATAAGTTCATGCTAATGTTTCATTGGAGTGTTAGCCGATCTTATCCGATGTGTTAAATTTCTCTTTGATGGTTTTACTATCTTGGTTAAATTTAGTACATGACCACCCTGAAAATGAATCAAAGGCTCGATTGTTTAGACCTTATACTTTCTTTCATACTTAGTGTTGCATCAATTCGGTTTGACCAACTAAGTCGTGCTTGGAATTGTAAGAACTAACTTACTCTTTGACTGTCGATGAGGGTAGCATCAGGGTTTCAGCCAATGAGTTATCTGGACAGTGTTGCATTGGCTTATAAGGATTACATACAAGTTGGTTTTAGCCGATGAAAACAAAGGCTTCATTGATTATTTAATCATGTGGATTTAACGACATTGGATCTCCAGCCGATGTATGCTTTAATCATCAGATCAAAATTTATTTTATCATATCATTATTGGTCGATTGGTTTCTATTGGATTATATTGTTGTATTATTACAAGTTATTACTTCTTGTCTGATTGCTTTTATATCATTTATTCAAGTGTCAGAATCTACATCGAACATATAGCCGATTGGTCCAATTCCTATCGACATCGGCTAGTAGCGCTACATCGGCTAGTATCACTACATCGGGTAGTATTGCTCCATCGGCTTGTCAGCCGATCGGCTATTTGATCGTCAATTTATATATCTTTTCAGTTGCAGGATCAAACTGACTGGCATGCCCACATTCCATCAATATTCTAGGATCTGCACTAGAGCTAAGTAGATCTCTCAGGCCTTCGTGTGTGTCGACACGGTTCGTGTTAATGCAGATTTGGCACTATCGGCTGTACACGGATTTTTCGTCAACAAGCAGCAACCTCCTCGGCAAAAGTGTCTACACGATCACAAAAAGGAGAAAACAAATAAACAAAAAAAAAGACTGCAAAATAACAACAAATTACAGAACCAAATAAACCAGGAGGTAGAGCTCGATTTTAGAACAATTTAGGAAAAAGAACGGGTTAAATCGGAGTTCGGTTGGAAGAGATACGATAATCTAAAGATTGAATTTTGAGATAATTTCAATGGAAAAATGAAGGAATATTTGTGGATTGTTTCTTTGGGATTTCTGAAACAAAAGATTATTTTTGGTGAACTGACGACATGATCGACCCATCAGACCGGGTTTATCGGGACGGAAGTAGTATACAGATAACGTGAATGGCTGATATTTGTTGGTGGGGATGGATGACTTGGATTGGTTTTGGATTTTAGTAGGCCGGCCTAACCAGGATGCGTGTGACGTGGTGCCACACAGTGAGCACATCATGGGTACAGCGACAGCGAAGCACCGGATCAAAGTGAGGAAGAAGCAAGAGCATAGTGGATGAAAAGACAACACCAGATGTGTGAAACAGATGTTGGTTGATTTTTCGGATGAGAGCCCACAAATCCGAAATTTGAAAGGATAAGAGAGAGTTAGTTTCTGTGATCGGTTGAAACTAACTTGATCCCTAAATCCGAGATAAGCTCCCAGGCCCCACCAGTGCTATAAATAAAAGAATTCGCTGAGAGAAAAGGACGCTCTAGTCTAGCAAAAACTCAAAACCCTAAATCGCCACCGATCGGGTATTGCACTGCAGGGGTTCGTGACGCTGTCTTAGGGCAGTGCCGGTGGAGACCCGAAGGTCATCGTGACTTAGCAAGAAGAAAAGAAGAAGAACCAGTGGAGAAAGAAGAAAAGAAAAGCAGCAAACCAGAGGAATTATCAATGGCTTCAAATCCAGCTCAGAGTTAATTTCGAAATTAAAGAAAGGTGATTGACTGTAGGCTAAAGCTTAAGATCCTGTTAATTTAGAATCTATAACATTGTGGTATCAGAGCTGATCTTTAGCCTTTTCAATCCCTTGATAAATCTCATCATCCCTGTTTAGAAGCCATCAATGATTAAGATTAATTTTGATTAAGATTAATGTTTCGGCTTGTTTAGATTAAATTAAATTAGGGTTTCTATTCCCCTGCTCAGCTTGTTTTAGATTTAAGTTTTAAGTTTTAATCTTATGCTTAGTAGTAGAGATTCAGAAATTTGAGGAAAGAAGGGAATTAAGCCATGGTTGTGAAACTCTAATTTCCCCAAATCCCAATAAGCTGGTTTTTTTAATCGGTCAAAATCCCCAATTCAGAAGAACCCTAAAGACCAAAAAATCCCAAATTTTGGCAAATCAAATTAATTTATGTTTCGGGTTCTTACCGGGCTCGAAACTCTAAGCTCGTCGGAGCTCTCCGGCCACCTCGAGGCCGCGCCGGCTCTCCGCCGTGTGCACGCCGGTTTGGTGTCTTCCCTCACCGTTCTTCACCGGGATGGGAAGCGTCGGCTTGGTGTCGCCTTCGGGCTTCGTCCCCCCGCTGACGAGGTTTGGGCTGTAGTGGCGCTCGTCGCCGCTTGCGCGCCCACCTCGCCGGATCGCCGACGCTTGGCACGGCTTGGCGCCGCCCTCGGGAATGCCCCCCAACCGACGAAGATGGAGCCGCGCGGCGCTCGTTGCCATGCGCGTGCTCCTTATCGCTGGACCGCCGTCGCCGCCACCGCCGCCGTTCGCTCTCTCGCCATCGCCGAAGACCCGATCAGGAAGAGGAGGGGAGAAATGAGGGCTAGGGTTAGGGTTTTCACCCTACCCCGCATCGGCCGACGATTTTAGCGGCGTGGGTCGAACCTGAGCCGTCCATCAGTTCGGACGGCTCAGATCGTCCCCGCATCAGGCCGCCTCCCCGCATCGGGCCGCCTCCCGCGTCGGGCCACTTCTCGCATTGGGCCGCCTCCCCGCGATGGGCTGTGCTCACCATCGGATTAAATCGCACGCCATGGAAGCCTGGGCTGCGTGCCGCTCGCTCACGGGCCGCTCCTCCGCGCGCTCTTGCGCATTAACCGGGCCAGCCCAATTTTGGGTCGGTTCTTCGGGAAGATGGGCCGAAATTAGTTTTTAACCTTTTAAGCCCGCAAATTTATTTCTAGAATTTGTTATACCGTTCTTTAGCTAAATTAAATTGGTGAGAATTATTATTTGATTAATGAGTAAATTATTTCTAGTTAAATGGAACCAACGAGAAGTTTAACTAGGAAGAAATAATGATGTGAAATTATTTTTTGACCAACGTTATTATAATTTCATGTCTATTATATTTGTTATTTTATTTCTTAATTATTTTCTGCCCAACGGTGATATAATTAAGAAATTAATTTTAAGTTTATTTCATGGTTATTTTTGCCCAACGGTGTTTGACCATGAAAATTCTAAGTTTAAGTCGCATATGATTGATTAAACCAACGTAAATCAATTATGTGCGTCATTAATGCCTTAAATATTTTATTTTCAGCAATGGGACATTATAAGACTAATGTTGCCCTTGATGGATCAAATTACACTGAATGGAAGAGCACTATGCTTCTGAACTTAGCCTTGTTGCATTACGACTTAGCCATAAGAGAGGATCCTCCTGAGGAACTCCAATCAACCGATGAACTCGGCCTAAATGAGGATGATTATGAAAATCACAAGTGGGCTCACAATGAAAAGGTAGCCGCTTGGGAGAAGTCCAATAGGATGGCTTTGATGTTTATTAAGAGCCATATTGCTCAATAAATTATTGGAGGGATCACTAATTCTGACAATGCGAAGACATACTTAGCAAACATTGAAAAGAATTTCAAATCCTCCTCTAAGACTTATGCTAGTACAATCATTAGCAGGATGATTTCTAGCAACTACAATGGCAAAGGAAGCATAAGAAAACACATTCTTGGGATGACTCATATGGCACATCAGCTCAAATCTATGGATATGGAGCTATCTGAAGGTTTTATAGTGCATTTCATCATGAGCTCTCTTGGTCCTGACTTTGGTCCTTTTAAGATTAATTATAATACTCAGAAAGAGAAATGGACCATACAGGAACTAATTGCACACTTAGTGAAAGAGGAAGAGCGTCAGAGAGCTGAGAAACAAAAGCTCAAAGAACAGCTCAACCTTGCTGATGCCAATCACAAATGCAAAAGAAAGATGTATCGAGGGGAATCTTCTAACAGCAAGAAAAACAAGCAAGACCATTCTCAGAAGCCAAGTGGAAATAAGCAAGATGGTCCAAGCTCTAAAGCTGCTGCTGATGCTCCTAAGAGTCCATACTGTTCTTTCTGCGAGGCTGATGGACATTGGCAAAGAAACTGCTCATGCTTTAAAGCGTGGTTAGCTAAGAAAGGTAACACTAATTCTGAAGAAATATCTAATGTGGATGAATCCCTTTACACTAAATTTTTCCTTAATACTTGGTGGGTTGACTCAGGTGCCACTGTGCATGTTTCCAACTCATTACAGGGATTCCGTATCGTGCGGAAGGTAGCAAAAGGGAAGCAAAGCCTAAGAGTAGCTGATAGAGCGGAGATTGAAGTGAGGGCCATTGGAGACCTCACACTTAGACTCCCTAGCGGCTACAATTGAATTTTAAATAATGTTTTATTTGCTCCCTCTATTAACAGAAACCTTATATCAGTCAGAGTCTTAGCAGAGACAGATTATCACTGTCATTTTAAAAAGAGAACATGTTATATCAAGTTTGATAATAAAGTTGTGGGTCTTGCCTTCGTGCGAGATAAACTCTATTTGTTCTCTTTGGATGATTCTTTGATGAATGTTATAAATGCCTGTAATGATAAAGCTGAGACATCATCGAAATTATGGCACTATCGTTTAGGCCATATTTCTAAGGGGAGAATTGAACGTCTCATTAAAAAAGAAATACTACTTCCCTTAGATTTTTCCGACGCTGATCATTGCGTTGATTGCATTAAGGGAAAATTCACTAAGACAATTAAGAAAGGGGCCACTCGGAGCATGAGTCCACTAGAAATCATTCACACTGATATTTGTGGACCGTTCACAGTGACATCTGTTGATGGTTTTGACTCATTCATAACATTTACAGATGATTACTCTCATTATGGCTATATTTACCCCATAAATGATTGTTCTGAATCTCTTGAGAAATTTAAGATATTTAATGTTGAAGTGGAAAATCAGCATAATGCCAAAATTAAAGTTGTTAGATCAGATCGTGGTGGTGAATACTATGGGAAACATGCTCCATTTGGGCAAATTCCTGGTCCGTTTGCCTTATATCTCCAGCAACATGGAATAGTTGCCCAATATTCCATGCCTGAAGAACCTCAGCAGAACGGAGTAGCAGAACGACGCAACCACACACTCATGGACATGATAAGTAGTATACTAAGTCATTCTACTCTATCAAATAAATTGTGGATTGAAGCCTTAAAGACAGCCGCCCACATAATAAACAGAATTCCAAGTAAGTCGGTACCTAAGACCCTTTATGAATTATGGATCGGAAGAAAACCGACATTAAATTATTTACATGTGTAGGGCTGTCGTGCAGAAGCCAGAATATTTAATCCACAACTAAAAAAATTAGACCATAAGACTGTGAGCTACCATTTCATCGGATATCCAGAAAGGTCTAAGGGATACCGATTTTATTGTCCAGACCGTGTCACTAAATTTGTGGAAACAAGACACGCTGTCTTCTTAAAAAATAATGAATCAAGGAGCTCACAAGATAAGAAAATTAATCTTGAGGAAATTCGGGCTAATGTTCCAATCCCAAAAATCCAAGAGACTAATATTCCATTTATTCAAACTGTGCCACAGAATGTAGTGCCACCAACAATGGGTAATTCTGGACCCTCTGGCTCTACAATTAACATTGAAGAAAGTGTTGATGGTAATTATAATGAAAATAATGAGCCTCAACAGAATTCTGCGACACAGAATGAAGAAGAATCTCCACAAGGAGATGCTCAACCGCATGTGAACAACGATGAAAATCAGCAATTAAGAAGGTTACAGCGGGTAAGAAAAACTGTCATTCCCAATTATTATGAAGTTTATATGAGCGAAGATATAGGGAAGGTAGATGACCCCACCTCATTTAAAGAAGCCATAAGCAGTAAAAACTCATCCAAGTGGCTTCAAGCCATGGAAGATGAATTAAAATCGATGAGCCAAAATAAAGTGTGGGATCTAGTAGAAATTCCTAAAGGAGTCAATACAGTAGGCTGCAAATGGGTCTACAAAACGAAGCTAGATTCTAAAGGGAATATCGAACGATTCAAAGCAAGGCTTGTGGCTAAAGGTTTTTCACAAAGAGAGGGAATTGATTATAATGATATTTTTTCCCTGTCTCTAAAAAAGACTCATTTAGAATTGTCATGGCCTTAGTGGCTCACTATGGCTTAGAACTCCATCAGATGGGTGTGAAGACTGCATTTCTAAAAGGTGACTTAAATGAAGATGTCTACATGGCACAACCGGAAGGTTTTGTTATGGAACGAAAAGACCATTTAGCATGCAAACTGAAGAAATCCATTTATGGACTTAAGCAGGCATCCAGACAATGGTACCTTAAATTCGATGAAGTAATTAAAAATTTCGGATTTAAGGAAAATGAGGTGGATAACTGCATTTATATGAAGAATAAAGGTGGGAAATTCATTATCATTATTTGACAGCATTTATCGTATTATTCGATGGTACCTTCGTCAAGAAGGTACTCTTTGTCAGCAGTTATCCACTTGGCTCTCTTCGTCAAGAAGTTTGGGAAGTTCATGAGACGAAGCGTCTTCTTCAAGGGGAGCTCTTCCAAGCGCTCCTCCGACAAGTCAAGTGGGAGGCACTCCTCAAGGAAGTGCTATGAGTGCCATGACCCCAGACACTTCATGGCCGATTGTCCCAAACTCAAGGAAGACAAGAAGAAGGGTGAGAAGAGGGAGAAGCACAAGCATAGCAAGCACGAACGACATGGCCAAGAACACCTCGAGATGATCTTCGGTTCCGATGATTCTGAGTCAAGCTCGAGTGATGAAGAGGGAATTGCCACGTTCGCCGTCAAGCCTTCATCACCTCCCACTCCTAGACTCTTCAACTACCCAAATGATGATGATGCTCCCATTTATCTCATGGCAAAAGAGCCTAAGGTACCTTCCTCTCTTAAATACTTTAATGTTGATCTTGTTAGCGATGAGTAAGATGAGGCTGATGAGGTTATGGACGAGGACTTGTTCAAGCCCTCACACTCCTCCGCACCACACCGCCGCTCCCATTGGCCCCTTGCGGGTGCACACACCTGAGCGGGATCCGGCGGTGGTACGTCGTGCCAAGAACTGGAGGTTGAAGCCAGAGGTGGTGGCTCCTCAGCGGGCTGAGGATCCTCGCAATAGCCACCGCACTGCCTCCGATGCTCGCTTCTAGACTCAGTTCCAACAAGACTACTATAAGACAGTTATCATGCCTAAATCTCACAAGACTGTCTCTATGCAGTGGATCAACTGGCCAGAGTTGGAGGCTCACCATGATCCTACTCTTGATTCTGTCATTGATGTTTGTGTTGAGATGGGGGTCCAAAACTTCATGGCTCTTCAGCATTCTTGGTGTGAGGAAATCATTGCTCAATTCTATGCCACCATCTACTTTGACAAGATCCAAGCCATGCACTAGATGACTCAGGGCTCTTGGTACTCCATCTCTTATGCCAGACTTGCTGATTTGTGGGGATTCAACTTGCGCCGGATCTCTATCTTGCCACACCTGCACGATGCTCCAATTGTCAGTGATCGAGGGTTTGCCCCTCTCTATCTCCTTGGTGGTGTGCCCGAAGAGATGAGGGGTCTCAAGCCTTTCCACTCCTATCTCAACCGGATGCTGCGCAGGACATTTGTGACTAAGGATGGCGATGCGAGCAACATCAATCACTACTCTCGCAATGTCTTGCTACAGTTTGATCCTCCATGCACTCCATTTCATGTCTTTAACTTTGTGTGGGAGGAAATCTGGCTGGCTTCCTTCAACCATAGGAAGGGTCTTGTCTACGCTCCTCACATCATGAGGATGATTGAGACGGTGACAAATTTGGAGTTTGAGCATGAGATCGTCCACCAGCAGCTTCATCTTCGCTTGCTCATGCCCGAGCCCTCCCCTAGTGCTGGCCACTTCTCTGGGGCGGGCACTTCTTCTGCTGTTGGGGCCACGAATATCCCCTCCTCGTCTGCTCAGCCGACTGCCCCCATCACTCACCGCCAACCCTCTCCTTTGTTTCGCGTCTTGCGGAGTCTTTTTGGCCTTCGCTCTGCAGAGGCTCAAAAGAATCGCAAGGCCCAAAACGAAGTCAAGAGGATGGCTCAGCGGGTGAAAGAGATGCAATCTCAGCTGAACTTGCATCTTCAGGTCGAGGCGCCTACGTCACCTCTTGGCTTTGAGGCAGAGCCAGATGAGCCCGCGGAGGAGATCAAGGATCCCTTCGCCAGCTTCCCTCCGGACTACGACTTTGGCTTCGACTTTGGGTTTGGCCATCCACCACTTCCTTCACCAGAAGATCCTCCCCAAGCTCCGTTTGTTTGAGGCAGCGCTTCTCCATTCCCCCCTTTTTGGTGCCTTGATTCCAAAGGGGGAGCACGTCTATCTTTTATCCACATGTTGGTCGAACTTTTGGTTATTGTTTGTATGAGATTATGTGGGCTTTTAATTTTGTGTAAGACTATGTCGTTAAATTCATATATTTGCTTAAAGTCTATGTGTGAATGCTTATGATAGTGACTATGTGGTGTGATGTTATTTATATCCTTTTAGTCTCTTTACATGGATGATGGTTGGCATGGGCATGGTTATTCTTTCACATCTTATATGAGCTTAATTGTGGATGCAAACTTTTAGGGGCAGCTCTCTACTTGCCTCTAATGCACACTTTAAGGGGGACCCTTCTCACTAAAATCTTGCACCAAAACTCTCTTTTATATACACTTTCACTTTGTTCTAATCGTATTGTCATCAATCACCAAAAAGGGGAAGATTGAAAGTGCATCAAGGCCCCTAATTGTTTTGGTGGTTAATGACAATTCGATTAGTGAGGACTAATGTTTGAAATTGAGTTTAAGTGAAGGAACATTAGTCCGGACATGTGGATAACTCGATGCAACCCCCTTGTGAATGAAGACGTGTGAAAAACGGCAATCAAAATCGTGGGTAAATTGTAAATTTTAATTTACTTGCATTGATTGGAAAGCCGTACTATTAAGGGGGATGATGCATTGATCATAAGAAATGATTTGAGTGCTCAAAAATTCATTTGAAAAAGTGGTTCTTACTCATTTGGTGTGTTTCTATGATTTTCGGAATTTCCAAAAGCGGTTTTCGGAATTTCCGAAAAAGTCTGAGAGCTGGAAGTCGGTACTGGTCATTTTTGGACATGTCCGAAAATTACTTTCGTAATTTCCGAAAATGACCAGGAAGCCCGAAACCGTTCTGGACATTTTCGGAGTTGTCCGAAAATGATTTTCGGAATTTTCAAAAAATGAGATTTGGCTCTGGATCTTTTTAGAGTTGTCCGAAAGTGATTTTCGAAATTTACGAAACATGCTGCACGACCAAACTTGGTTCTGAAAATTTTTGGAATTTCCGAAAATTGTTGTGTTGCCACTTTTGGTTCTGGACATTTTCAGACTTGTCCGAAATTGACTTTCGGAATTTCCGAAAAGTGCAATTATTGCACTCAATGGCCAGATCTGAGAGGGGGGCTATAAATATCCCTCACCCTCTACAAGCCCAATCTGGTTGTTGACTTGAAAATTTTCGTGCCCTTGGGTTGCTACTTTTGAGATCCACTTTTGAGCCTTGCTTGCTTGATTCACCTCTCCACCGCTTTTCGATTTGGATTTCGTGTGTGTGTGATAGTTGTGATTTCGAGTTTGTGTGAGTGCTTGGATTGATTTCGTGAAGTTTTGTGAGCACTCATTTCTCACTTCCAAAGAGATCTTTGCATTATTTGTTATTCTTGGAGGTTGAGGACTCCTATACGGTTAGGTGTCATTCTTGAGCCACCAATGTACTTGTGGTTGGCTGGGAGAAGTTTGTGAAGGTCGGATCTCACCTCCGAAAGTGAAGAGATACCACTAGTGGAAGGAGGAGTGCTTTGTGCAATCTCTTGAGGAAACAGTTAGCGAAGACCCAGCTCTTTGTGAGGCCCTCAATGGAGACTAGAATCCCCTCAAGGATTCGAACTTCGGGAACATCTCACTTTGCAAGAACCTCAGTGAAATCCCTCTCTCCCTCCTCTAGCTTTACTTGTTTGTGCCGCTATAAGTTTAGTTGTTGTTTGTGCTAGTACTTCCAATGTTGTAGACAGCTAGATCTAGATTATCTTTCCTGTTGCGCAGAATTTGTAATTTTTGGAATTTTCGAAAATTATTTTCAGAATTTCCGAAAAAAATGTTGCTTCCGTTTTTACTTAATTTTTAAACTTAGCCTATTCACCCTTCCTTTAGGCTTAATTGACCCTTTCAATTTTACATGCAGAATATAAAACGCCTTTGTCCGATGATGAGATTGACGAGTCCATGGCCCAGTTGGTATTTTCACCTCAACAAACTGTGTTTGATAAGCCAGAGAAATCTGAACATTGGCATCTATGACTATTATACATAAGAGGACACATAAACGGGAAGCCGATGACAAAAATGTTGGTCGGGTTGCAGTAAATTTGATGCAATATATCATAAGCTTCGAAAAACTGCACAAGACCCCATCGCAATAAATATGATTCTTAAGGATTTTAGCGGAAATTCATCAGAAGCAAAAGGAGTGTTTGTCACGTCTCGATTTTCGTGTTTACTAATTTGGTTAATTTCAAAAATTCACATTCATGTTTATTCACCTAAAATAGCTTAACGAAAATTTCATAAAAGAAAAAAGGTTTAATTTGACTAAATAAATTAATTATGCTGCCCTTTTATTTTATTTTTTGTTATTTGGTGTTATTTGATTTTTATTTCTCTTTTGGATGTAGAGCTCAAATCCTAGAATCTCCTAAATGTTCAGAATCGAGAAAAATATCCGAAATTCCAAATCCTCCAAAATTTGAGTTTTCCAGAAAAATCCCTACACTTTCCTTTTTTCCCATTCCTTTCTTCTTTTCCTTTTTCCTCTCTTCCTTTCTTCTTCTCCTGTGGTTCTCAGTTTCTGTCGTTTTCCCTGTATCTGTATCTGTGTCGATCTAATCTCTTCCTCTCTGTGTGCATGGGCTGAAGCCAAGAAAAGCCCTGCTTGAGCTGCCTCCCTCTCTCGGCGCTGCTCGGCAACACATCAGCCTGATACGGCCGTCCCCAAGCTCATGGCGGCCCTCGAGCTCTAGGTGGCCAGATCTAGCGATGGCGAGTAGGACCGGCGCCAGCGGCGGTGACAAGGAGGAGGACCAGTGGCATCAGCAATAAGAAGAGGTGTGGAGGTGAGGACGACGACCTGTGCCATTGGTGGCGTGGAGGACAACTGATGGCAGTAGGGACGAGGAGGGCATGCCGCCGCGCTAGCTGTGGAAACAGAGGGAGCGGAGAGAAGGGAGATGGAGTGGCGAACAGAACATATCACGAAGGGGCCAGGAAGAGATTTCATCTAGAAGCATCGTGTGTGAGCAGCTCGGTTAGATTGGGCCGTTTCTTCTCTGTGCTGGTTTAACTAAAATCTGCATGTATATAACTCCATATGTGAAGGTTTCTTACCAAAATGACACAAACAATACATGCGCTGTTTTGTTTTTTCTCAAGAACCGGTGTTAAATATGTCATTAACATTACATATGCGGCTATCTACTCCCGTGGTTTTTTCCATAAGGGTTTTCCACGTCAAATTTGTGTCTCCGTTGTGCATCTGTTTTCTTAACAAGTGGTATCAGAGCATTGGAGATCGATCCATGGTTCTAGGCCGCCGGCGTGTTTCTTTGAGCGAAGGTTGATCTAATCAGCAGTGCAAATTCAGGATTAATTCCCATGACGAGTTTGAAGTATGATCTACCGCTTCTGGACCGAGACACAAGATTTTCACTATGGCAATTGAATATGCGAGCCGTTCTTGCACAGCAAGACCTTGATGATGCGCTATCTGGATTTGACAAGAGGACTCAGGATTGGTCCAACGATGACAAGAAAAAGGATCGTAAGGCTATGACATATATTCATCTTCATCTATCTAACAATATTTTGCAGGAGGTTCTTAAGGAGAAGATAGCCGCTGAGCTGTGGTTGAAGGTGGAACAGATTTGCATGACAAAGGATCTAACCAGTAAGATGCACCTGAAGCAGAAGCTATTTTTGCACAAGTTGCAAGATGATGAATCTGTGATGTATCATCTCTCCACCTTCAAGGAAATTGTTGCTGACCTTGAGTCTATGGAGGTAAAGTATGATGAGGAGGATTTAGGACTTATTCTATTGTGTTCATTGCCTAGCTCATATGCAAATTTCAGAGATACTATTCTTTATAGTCGTGATACTTTAACTTTGAAAGAAGTTTGTGAAGCTTTGTATGCCAAAGAAAAGATGAAGAAGATGATACCCTCTGAAAGTTCAAGTTCACAAGCAGAAGGCTTGATAGTTCTGGACAGGCAACAGGAGAAGAACACAAAGAATCAATCAAGAGATAAAAATTCAAGTACCTATCGTGGGAGACCAAAGTCCAAAGGCAAGTATAAGTCATGTAAATACTGCAAGAGAGATGGACATGATATCTCTAAGTGTTGGAAGCTACAGAACAAAGACAAGAGAACCGAAAGATAATAAAGAAGAAGAAGGTAAAGCCACAGTTGTTACTGATGATAAGTTTGGTGCAGAATTACTTGTTGCTTATGCTGGTTGTGCACAAACTAGTAACTAGTGGATTCTTGATACTATATGCACCTATCACATGTGCCCAAACAGGGATTGATTTGTCACCTATGAGTCTGTGTAATGTGGTACTGTTTTGATGGGTGATAATACGCCATGCAAGGTTACAGGTATTGGAATAATTCAGATCAAGATGTTTAATGGCTGTGTCAGAACATTGTCAAATGTGTGGCATATTCCAAATTTGAAGAGAATTCTCATCTCTTGAAGTACTCTTGATCGCAAAGGGTACAAATATTCTGGTGGAGACGAAATTTTGAAGGTAACCAAGGGCTCTCTTGTTGTAATGAAAGCTGATATTAAAACGGCTGACCTGTACCATCTGCGAGGTACAACTATATTAGGTAATATTGCTGCAATTTCAGATTCATTATCTAATTCTGATGTTACTAATCTTTGGCATATGCGTCTTGGACATATGAGTGAAATTGGTTTGGCAGAATTGAGCAAGCGAGGATTGCTAGATGGACAAGGCATCGGGAAGCTCAAATTTTGTGAGTATTGTATCTTTGGCAAGCATAAGAGATCGAAGTTCAACACATCTACACATACTATAGAATGTATTCTTGATTATGTGCATTCTGATTTATGGGGGCCTGCTCGTAAGACATCCTTTGGAGTTGCTTGTTATATGATGATTATCGTTGATGATTTTTCGCGAAAAGTTTGATCTTATTTCTTGAAGCACAAATATCAAGTTTTTGATGCGTTTAAAGAGTGGAAGACTATGGTTGAAAGACAAACCGAAAGGAAGGTGAAAATAGTTCGTACTGACAATGGGATAGAGTTCTGTTCTAAGATATTTAAATCATATTGCAAGTCTGAAGGCATTGTGCGTCACTACACCGTTTCTTATACACCTCAACAAAATGGCGTAGCTGAGCATATGAACAGGACAATTATATCAAAGGCCCATTGTATGTTCTCTAATGCAGGTTTGTCTAAACAGTTTTTGGCGGAAGCCGTTTCCACTGCTTGTTATCTTATTAATCAGTCACCCAGTTATGCCATTGATAAGAAGACTCCAATTAAGGTATGGTCTAGTTTCCCAGCAAATTATTCAGACTTAATAGTATTTGCTTGTACTGCTTATGCTCATGTTGATAATGGTAAATTGGAGCCTAGAGCTATTAAGTGTATTTTTCTTGGTTATCCGTCTGGTGTGAAAGGCTATAAGTTATGGTGTCCTGAAATTAGAAAGATTGTGATTATTAGAAACATTGTCTTCTATGAATTAGTTATGTTACATGACAAGTGTGCAGGTGGAGCACTTGATCAGTTCAGGGCATGTACCAGAAAAAGAAGATGTTGCTATTAATCAAGATACACCTGTTAATGAAGATTCAGATTCTTCTACTGTTGAGCAGTCGCCAAAACATTCTATTGCAAAAGATAAGCCTCAAAGGAATATTAAACCCCCTCAAAGATATATTGAAGAAGCGAACATAGTTGCATATGCTTTGAGTGTGGCAGAGGAAATTGAAGGTAATGCAGAACCTTCTTCATATTCTGAGGCTATTGTTTCTGATGATTGTAATAGATGGATAACTGCTATGCATGATGAGATGGAGTCACTTGAAAAGAATCGTACTTGAGAATTGGTGAAATTGCCAAAGGAGAAGAAACCTATCCCTTGCAAGTGGATCTTTAAAAGAAAGAAAGGTATATCTCTAACTGATAAGGCAAGGTACAAAGTAAGATTAGTTGCTAAAAGTTATAGCCAGATTCCATGTATTGATTTCAATGATGTCTTTTCCCCTGTTGTGAAGCATAGTTCATTCGCACTTTACTTAGTATTGTTGTAATGCATGATTATGAACTAGAGCAAATGGATGTTAAAACTGTATTTTTACACGGGGAGTTAGAAGAGGACATTTATATGGAGCAACCTGAAGGTTTTGTTGTTCCTGGAAAAAAACCTAGTCTGTAGGTTGAAAAAAATCTCTTTATGGGTTGAAGCAGTCACCTAAACAGTGGTATCAGAGGTTTAACTCTTTCATGTTTTCTCATAAGTTCAGAAGATCTAATTTTGATAGCTGTATTTATCTTAAAGTTGTTGATAGTTCAGCTATATATTTGGTTCTTTATGTCGATGATATGTTGATTGCTGCAAAAGACAAATCAGAGATAGAAAAGTTGAAGGCACAATTGAGTAGTGAGTTTGAGATGAAAGATTTGGGTGCAGCAAAGAAAATTCTCGGTATGAAAATTACTAGAGAAAGACAGTCTAGTAAGTTATATCTTAGTCAGAAAGGTTATATTGAAAAGTTCTTCGTCGTTTTAATATGTATGATGCAAAACCAGTGAGTACTCCTTTAGCTGCACATTTCAGATTATCTTCAGATTTATGTCCACAGTCAAATTATGATGTTGAGTACATGTCTAGAGTTTCATATTCAAATGTAGTTGGTTCACTTATGTATGCCATGGTATGTTCTCATCCTGACTTATCATATGTTTTGAGTGTTGTCAGTAGATACATGACTAATCCTGGCAAAGAGCATTGGAAAGCAGTTCAGCATATTTTCAGATACCTACATGGTACTTCTTGTGCTTGTTTGTAGTTTGAGAGATCTAGAGATGGACTTGTTGGTTATGTGGATTCAGATTTTGCTGGAGATTTGGATAGGAGAAGATCGCTTACAGGTTATGTTTTCACTATTAGAAACTGTGCTGTTAGTTGAAAGACAAATTTGCAAGCAACTGTTGCCTTATCTACTACTGAAGCAGAGTATATGGCTATTTCTGAAGCTTGTAAAGAAGCTATTTGGCTTTGAGGTTTGTACACTGAGCTTTGTGGAGTTACGTCTTGCATTAATATATTTTGTGATAGTAAAAGGGCAATATGCCTTACAAAGGATCAGATGTTCTATGAGAAGACAAAGCACATTGATATGAGATATCACTTTATTCGAAGTGTGATTGCTGAAAGTGATGTCAAGGTATACAAGATAAGTACTCATGATAACCCAGCTGATATGATGACAAAGCCAGTTCCTGTTACTAAGTTTGAGCTTTGCTCAAGTTTGATTGGTGTTATAGTATATTCCTATAGACTATTTGGCGCGCGGTGATTTTATCTACATGAGGTATTTCTTGGTGATTGATGTTTTTATGCTACAAGAGAAAATTCGTCTCAAGGTGAAGATTGTTAAATATGTGATCCGAATTTAGGCCTATAATATATTCGGATTAGTTTTCTAGTAGGATTCCTAGTCGTTTTCTATTAGAAGCCTTTCTTTTTATCTCCTATATATACTCTTCTAAGCCGTACGGGAAAGGATACGTTTTCATTGTTATTCCTTTACGTTTATAATCAATTCCTCAATAGTGATCATTGCCGGTCAGCGTCCGTGGTTTTTTCCCGCAAAGATTTTTCACGTAAAATTCGTGTCTCTGTTGTGCATCTATTTTGTTAACAACCGGCACGCAGAGAATTATATCAGTACAAGTTTTTTAGTTTTGAACCCCTGTGTGGCTGGAAATGTATCATATGTTTCTGTTTTAAGTGAACCGACACATGTAAGACGTCACTTATTTGATGTGTTTTACTAGCGTATCCAGGACCTCTGGAACAGCGAAACAAACACATGGATGGTAGATCCTACCGTGGGTTCGTGGACCGGGTGGCGGGCACTGGGAGGATCACGCAAGCTGATTTCCTACTTGCCACCCGATGTGCACCAACTGAGCTCTTCCTGCTCTCTCCCCAATACGCGCCGCTCGAGCCGGACCGCCTGCTCGCTGCCCAATCCCTCCTGCTCATCTCCAGCCTGTGCACCGCCTGAACCACACCGCTTGAGCCTAGACGATTGCTCGTGTGCTGTCCAAACCACTGGAACCGTGCCACCTATAATGACAGCTATTAAGTCTTTATTTGTAATATTTTTATATTTGGGTATAGCTTTTCATATAAAACGAGGTATATGGTATTCCCGACGGTAACGAATCCAAGTATAGGAGGTATACTTGATCTGTAACATTGATAGAATCATATCTACCTAATAGTCAATTTTTTGAGGAAATTAGTATAGGAGAGGCTCCTACTTTGTATATATGTAAGAAGAAAAAGATTACAATGTACAAGTGTTATCTTTTATATAGAGTCTAGCCATTGTTTCATGAGTGGTTTGTTGGTATCCTTTGCCCTATGGATAACCATGGTAAACTCCTGCTTAAAAAAGAAAATACAAACTTGAATCTGAGGATTGATATCTCTGAAAATTTTGTCATTATTATGATAATTTCCATGTAGAAGGAGACTTGGAGCTTGTTGTGCAGGTCTTGTATTGCTTCTTGTACAGAGAGATTTCTTCTTCTTGATTGATACACATAATCCCAGCATGTTTGTGCAAAAGAGCAAGGGAAAAGGAGATGTTGCGTTGTTTCCTCCAACTGAATGCTGCCCATTATACAATTATAGCTTGGTCTTTAAAATTTCTGTGCAAAAGAGCAGGTTTTCCATAGCCAGTTGAAAGTGTTAGGTATGTTAATCATCCCTGTGAAACATTTGTGTGCTTTTAGTGAACTGTAAACCCCTAAGTTCCAGATGTAAGTCCAGGTTTCAAAATCCTCTGAAATCTCTCTCTTTAACAACTGCTTGTAACTGCTGAAATTGTTGGTGATTGTCTACAGATAATGGCAAGTGAAACAGAGTACTGAAATCTTCAACTTCTGAAATTTGTCGAATTGTCATATTTGGCTCTTGTTGTAAGAAAAAAGGTGAGGCATTTTTGTTTGAAGTAAATAATCATTGCATTGGTCTTTCCAGAAGATAATTGAATGTCCATTCTTTGGTTGCCGTCCTGCAATTGTTTAAACAGATCCAGCAGTTTCAGGTTGCCCTCTTGTCGAAACCTGATTTCGGCAATAAGAAACTGAGGGTAACGATCAAGTGCCAAACACGAATGGTTAGTAGACAAAGAGATTTAGACAGGTTCAGACCTTCTATAAAGAAGTAATACTCTACTCCTGTTTCGGGGATTAGATCCGCCGAGTGGTTTATTGATCTCTTGATCAGGTTGAATATGAAGAAAACCTAGTTAATTGCTATATATCCTTCTCTATCTTTCAAAGGACGTCCTATCCCCCTTATATAGGTATAGAGGATAGGCTCACAAGTCGGAGGCCTAACAACATACTGTATAAGACTCCATAGTATTCCCGACTCAGGACTATAAGCCATTTCTTATTACACAAGGTAATGTAATACTTAATTCCTAACCCGATTACATAATCATGAATCATAACCTATCCTCTATAGTCAGTCGGATAAGCTAGTCGTGTGGGTATATGGTACCCATAATCTCCACAGTAGCCCCTGAGACCTTCACATTCGACAAGAAAACGTAGCCTCAAACCAGAATAACACATAGCCAAGTACTTCCATAGCCGAGTGCCTCCATTGCCGAGTGCTTCCATCATCTCTGCCCAAGTCTCCCGAGTGCTTTATTACCCAATAAGAAGGCTGTGAAGGGCTGAAAAAATTTCAAGAATAATCAAAGATATATACCTAGGTGCATCGACTAGATGCATCTAATTGGTGTAGCCCCCGACTATATGTTTAGTTAAACAAATTAAGCATATAGTCAAGAACTATAATAATCATACTTATCCGAGTGATAAAAATAAATGCTTAGCCAAAGCCAAAAACAATCACAAAAATCATATAACACATAACCTCATAACCAAGGCATAGTATATAATGACCCCGAGTACTGGCAAGCTCATGCTATCCGAGTTGCTCTGCCCGAGTCCTCTCAAAGCACTCAACTCTACCATCCTCAGGATTACATAGTACTTGTGGTATAAAATCCGAGTTAATAAAACCCATAATAGATTTACCAATCGTCCAAAAAAATATGACGAAAATATAAAAAGCCTAAGCCATAATATTGGTCTTAACCAGAAAAGCACACCAAGGTAGCAAGATAGCTTTGATATAATATAAAATCAACTACTTTTTGTAAACCAAACAGCCCTAGCAACTTATGAAAAAGTTACCAGAATAATCATAAAAAACTTCACTGCTGGTCACCTTCCAAGTTGTATCGCACCAACTCCTAAAAAGTTGAATAACTGCTATATGAAAGGATTTGAAAGGTATTAGGCAAAAGAACATGTGTATATTGCCAAGGCAAATTTGCTTAAGTCCCTAAAAAACCCATGCCAAGCCATACCAAAATTATGGGCTGTAAGCTTCTCATGGGCCTCGCCCCAAAAACGAGAAAACCTACCGATACCCTAAAACCGCTCGTCTTCCCCGCCGCTTCATCTTCTAAAAATTTCCCCTTTCACGCTCCTGTTCACAAGCATTTCCGAAGAAACCTAGAACACAACCTCATCCAAATCCATCCATCCAGAAACTCAAAACTCCATCAAGATTCACCGCGCGCATCCTACTCCCAACATTTTCTCCAAATATCCCCATTCCCAACATCAGATTCACTTCCCCGTAAGCCGCATCCATGGCAGAGGAGAGAGAAATTTCCTTCGACCAATGGGCAACTTCAGATGTGAAGGAATCCACTCTGAAAGAAATGGTGAAGGACAGAGTTCTTCCTGCCAAGGAGATTATCGGCTGGCGCCCAGCATACGGCGAAGAGTTCCCAACTCCAAACACTGGTGAGATCGTAGCTTTCACCCACTTCTTTTATTGCGGATTTGGTCTGCCCACTTTCGAATTCTTCCGTGGTATCCTCGATTACTACGGTCTCAAAATTTATCATCTAAATCCAAACTCCATACTGCACATTGCCATTTTTATTCATGTGTGCGAAGCTTTTCTAGGGATTCATCCTCATTTCAATCTCTTCCGCCGCATGTTTTCTCTGAAGACCCACCCAACCAGAGATAACCCTTGCGTTGTTGGCGGCGCCGAATTTCAACTTCGCGGAACTCTCCGCAAAGACTACTTTCCTCTTCCTCTGAAATCTTCCAATAAGGGCTGGCATGCAAACTGGTTTTACATCTCAAACCCGGCCCCCAGCTTGCCCGACTTCATTGGCCTCCCACCAATCCAATGAGCCAACTGGAATGCTCTGCCAGAAAACCAAGATTGGGTAGAAACTAACAATCTTCTGGCTAAAATTCTTGAGATGAAGAATAAGGGTCTCCAAGTAGAACAGATCACTCGGCACTTCATCAAGTGCCGACTGGCGCCTATCAAAGAAAGATCCAAGCCAGTGTTTGAATACGAAGGTCAAAGTGATCCCAATCGGAAGGACAAGGAATCCCTGAATTTCCAAGTCTTATGCGCTCGGATGTACAAAATCTTCTCCTCTGCAATTGCAGTAGACTACAGCAACAAGCTGCCGGTCGTTCCCTTCCATATTCATCAACCGCCTCATCCGGTAAGTAGACTCCGCAACTTAATCCATCCTTCAATTTGTCCACGCTCTTTAACATTTCTCAAAAATATAGCTTGTAGGCAAATGCTCTAATCATCTCTCGGCCATATAAATTGTATCATGAAGATATACCAGCTCAGCCGACTGTCAAAAAAACAACCGGCAGCCCAAAAATCAAACCTCTAGCTAAGAGTAAAAGAGCTACTGCTGCCGTTGAAGAAACTAGCAAACGTGCTAGTAAAGAAAGAAAGCTAGTTGTGGACGATTCGGATAAAGAAGCTGAAGAAATTCAAACTCCGAAAGTCAATATAAGCTCACCCAGGCCATCCACAAGATCTGCCCCAAAGATCAGGAAATCTAACAGGTATTCTTTAAACAACCAAATTCATCTGGTCACCGAAAACCTACTTGATTCCACCTTGGTCCTCTTTATCTTCTTCTGCAAAAAATCTCAAGACATAGATCCCACCGGGCAGACAGAAGAAACAATCCCATCCACAACGCCCGAGAAGCCAAAATCTGCAGAACAAGGGTCTCAGAACCCTCTCCCAGATGAAGCCATCCCCGAGCAAGAGCCCCCGACTGCCAGTTAAGATATCCTGACTGGAAACTAGTCGGACTCTGCTAATCAAGCATCCGCCCAGGAATTCCCGACTGAAAACCAGCCGGACAGGGAGAAACAAGTCCCAGGCAATCAAGAAATCCCGATTGAAAATCCAGCACCAAGGACTGAAGAAACCAACAAGAATCAATTTGCCGAGGATGCTACCACTCAAAGAAACCAACCCGCAGCAACAACAGGTAACCTCCAATAGCTTATCAAATTCTTGCTTTGAACATATCTTCTGATTTCCTTTGTTGTTCATCATCTTTAGAGCAAACAGCTGAAGAAGAAGAAGTTATCTGACTGAAATCCACAAAGGACTTAGTGCCTCCAATTAAGATCGAGTGGCGAGATGCTGAGGGCAAAAAAAACAGTGCAGGAATCGGTTGGTGACCGAATCGGCTATGGTGTATGTCGGCAGATGACCGAATCGGCTATCGCGTCCATCGGCTGAGACAGAGTCAGACAAGGTTAGTTGATGTAGCCGATTCCGATGAGAAGATGGCAGAATCATTGTCGGGTTCGGTTGATGAGCTTCATGGAGATTCCCACGTACGGATTGGGTCCGAAAGAGGGAATTGTATCTATTAATTAGAATATAGTGTTAGTTTCCTAATGGATATTGCTGGTTAGAGTTTGTATTAGGGAATTATCCTTAGTATGAGTTGTAATAGAGATAAGAGTCGTGTCCGACAAGGACATATTGTGTACTTCTGGGTATAAATTGAACCTAGGCTTGTGTAAAAAAGAACAACAGATCAATACAACAACTTCGGCGCATCGCCACCTTTTTCTCTTTTACTCTTTTCGACGAGTTCTTGCTTTCGAGTTGGGCTGCATCGGTTTCGATCTCCGACAAGAGGTAAAACTTGTCATGGCATCTTGCGCTCTCGGGATTAGTGCTTCCATCTTTATGATACTCTAATCTTGTTTGTGTAAATCGTCGAGTTATCATATATACTATATAATCTGAATTGATATCGGTATATAACTTAGATCGGTTGATGCCTATTTCATAGAAAGTTGCCGATAGAGTTATATATCGTTTTTGATCTAGATTGTATAGTGTATCCACCATCTCGAAGAGATTTTCATCAACTTGATCATCTAGACATTATGTTTCTTTACATATTTGGTGCTGCATCAGTTGGGTTTGACCTACTAAATCATGTTTAGAAATTTAATCTCTAGCCTGTTTATGATTGCTAATAGAGATAGTGTCGGGGTTTCAGCCGACCTTACCCGGTTTAATAATCTTGTTATCTTGATATATTAAATCTGCCCTTTATATTGAGATATTAACATAATAAAATATATTGAGCTTGTTATCAAATCTGGTTGGAAACCTCTTAATGACAATCTGATAGTTGTTCAATATATTGTGTTCATGATAATATCTCTGCATAAAGTAGTATCGGAGTCTTAGCCGATACATGTTAGATTCACCTAATCGGCTATGCTGTGAATACATATAATTTATGCCTTATAATATACTTAAATATATGTGATTTGTACCCTGTCCGATCTATCCCAATCACTTAGTTTAAATATATTTTGAGACTTGTATTAGATGTTATTGATATCTACGGCCGATTGAATGGATTTAGCTTTATCTTGCCTTATCTGTTATAGCCGTTTTAATGCGCTTTGCATCGGCTCAATGCTCAATGATATGTCATCGGCAAGCTAGCCGATCGGCTTTCATTGGTGGATTTAACTACGTTTTCTTTCTTTGTTTCTTATTGGCTGCAGGATCAAACCAATTGGCACGCCCAGAACCTGAAAGTAAACCTTTGGACCTGCACTGGAGTTAAGCAGATCTCCCAGGCCAGTGTGTGTTTTTTGCATCAACAAACATTAACGGTACTAACCACAAGCCAGCGTGGGCAACGGCTTTACCTTTGGTATAACATGGTTCTTAGCGGCGCACCAGACTGCGAAATGGCGACAAGTCCATGGGGGTCACTGGGGAGTCCATGCCTTTGGTTTTAACGGGGTGATTATGATCCAGGAATGGTGCACTGCTCTGCATTGTGTTATGTTGGGGGTACTGTCACAGTCTCTATTCGGGTACTTTCCAGTATCGCGACGCATGGTTGACATGATGTTGAGGCTGTGTCTTGTAGGTAAATTTGTACACCTCTGGCCAGAGTAAAACTATTCGAATAGCCGTGCCCGCGGTTATGGGTGGGTCTAACAATGTTTTTCGTGATTAGTTTCACACCTCTCATAATAATAAAGATTAAATAACTGCTTATGACCTGTTTAGCTCCTAGTATGGAATGGTATATTCCTGGTTTGGAGATAGGACTGTGCAGCCGGGTATGGTTGTTCAGAATTGGATGGGCCTATACAGCGGGTATGTTGTATAGAGTTGGATTAATATTGTTTAATTAATATTTTACTTGTTTTATAAACTCTGAAATGTTTAATAAATGCTATTTATGCAAATGAGACCATATTATGCCATCCTTTGTTATTCCCTTTGCACTGCATAATTGCTGTGTGGCTTGTTGGGTATTCCATATACTCAACTTGTAATAATTCATCAGAAGAGGAGTTCTACAGTGATGATGGAGGACTGGAGGATTAGGCTTAATCCTTGTCAAGCTGCTTGTGGAGTGGGATCGCCTACGCTAATTATTGTTGTTTTTTTTTTCACTGCTTAGAACTTTATTGAGTGAGAGGAACTATCTACCTCTGTAATGACTTTTTATTCTCCTAATAATTAGATAAATAATTGCACTCTATTATCAATTTGTTATTGTGTGCCTCGGTTGATTCCTGGACGAGGGTTTACACACATGTAAGCGTTTGGAATTTTGGATAGAAATTCTGGGCGTGACATAAGCCAAATGTCTTCTCCTTCTAGATCCTTTCTCTTCAACTGAGGTTTGATGAATATTGCAAGGTGAGTACATGGAATACTCACCAAGACACACAGCAAGTATGCAAGTGCACAGGGATACAAAGGATGGCAATAATAGGGCTCATTTGCAAAGGCAGCATTGAGCTAATATTTGAGAATTGTAAAACAGTTGAGTTACTAAATGTCAATATTAACCAATCACTGCACAACACACCAATGCTGCACAGGCCCAACCAAACTTGAACAACCAATCCCGGTCGTACAAATCAAGCCTCTAAACAGGAATTAGCCATTTCATACCAGGAGTTAAGAAATTATCATCATATATATCATATTATTATTATTAATGAGCAAATTGGACTAATCGCGAAAAATATTGTTAGGCTCACCCATAACCACGGGCACGGCTATTCGAATAGTTTTACTCTGGCTAGAGATGTACAAATTTACCCACAAGACACAGCCCCACAACATGTCGCCATGCCCTCAGTACCACCACGGTATCTCGATAAGGAGATGTGACAATACCCTCCGCATAACACAATTCAAAATGGTGCGCCGTTCCCGGATCATAGTCATCCCCTTTAACCAAGGTATAGACTCACCAGCGACCCTCATGGACTTATCGCCACTTCACAGTCTGGCACTCCACAATGAACAACGCTATACAAAAAGTAAAGTTGTTGCCCACGCTGGCTTGTGGTTAGTACGGTTAATGCTTCACAACAGTAGCTCGCGAACCGGTCCTTAATTATCGTGAGCACAACTATCCAAACCTCAAACCATGTGCTCACAACCCACCATTAGTCAAATTTTAGTTAGACAAATTAATTAACTAATCATGATTAACCATCGTGAGCTATCATTAAATATCCATCATTAAGTAATAGTGAAACATTAGCTATTCCCACATAAAATGATACTAAAGTTTCTATGCATGGCTAAGCAATTACAACTAATTCATAGTTGAAGCAATATATATAAAGTCCAACTAGTCAAATTATAACCCAAGGTATCAAGGAATAGGGTAATCAATGCAAATTGGTCATACAAAGAATAGGTTCACACCACCCAATGACATTCGAAAATAAATGCATATTTGAAATAAATAGAGAATTTAAATATAGGATCAACATGATCAAAGGAATTGTATTTGGGATCTGTGTGACTTGCCTTGCAAATAAGCATCTGGAACCACATTAATTTATAATTAAATAGATTTATGTCATAATTTATATTTATAATTATTATTATTAAGTAGACCTTGATTTTAGACAAATTTAGCAACTGGAACCACATTAATCCGAGTTACGATGAATTAATTATGAATTAATGGATTTTTAATCCATTATAACTATCAAGAAAACAACTAAACGATTTATGACATCATATTTATTTATTTTTGTACTGCAAAAGGGAGGAATATGACATCAGCCCTAAGAAGAGAGACATAAGGCAGGCGATAGGTGGGACCCACTCGTCATAGAGACAAGTGGTAGACCGGGTCTACCATGAACTAAGTTCACAAAGGAGGTCCATGGGTCTACGAGATTTAAACGGTCGAGATTGAATCAGATTAGATCGGACGGCTGAGATTAAACCAATCTAGGGTTTAGGTTTGGAAGCCACGTAGGACAAAGACGATGACATGGCACTGAGGTGGTGGCTGACAAGAGCTAACGTGGACGCCGACGTGTAGGCCACGCGGGATCGACGCCGGCGGCACTGGACGACGGCGGCGACAGCAAACGACGGCACGACGACGAAAATCGAGACCATGGGGAGGAAGAGGGGACCGAGGCGATCCTTACCACTACTCACGCGACGACGAACAGTGAAGGATGATGGCCGGCGACGAGCTCCAAGCGGCGACGACGTCGGGTCGGCGGTGGCGGCAGCGTTCCGGCGATCTTCGGCGCAAGGGGACCGGTGGCCGGGTTTCCTCTCCTTGCGAACCCAACGGTGGCGACGGCGACTGAAGGCGATGACGGACGGCGACGGGAGGCGCAGCTGGAGCGGCGGCCGAAGGTGGAGAGAGAGGGAGCTCGTGGGGAGAGGCGGCTAGGGCATGGCGGCTCAGAAAAAGAGGGGAAACGGAAAAGGGGACCCGGGGCATGCTAATTATAGGCGGAGGAGGGAGAGATCGAGCCCACACCGATGGGATTTCACCGGGAAAGCTTCGGGTTTCCAAATAGAGAGAAAACAAATCAAGCTCGAATCGGGGTCGATTTCCTACGGGATTTATTCGGTTACTTGAGGGGAAAGATAGAGGAGATTGAGGAGAATCCGTTCCTGCAATTAATTTTGGAAGGAGAGCAATGGGGAGGCCAGATTTGGAGGAAAAAGTGGCGCTAGCGTCGGCACTGTTTAGACGGCTGAAGGTTGAAGAAGGTACTGTAGCGAGGAGGAGGCCAAGTGGACTTTTGCCATGACTTCTTTTCCTCAGCCCGATTGAAGGAGGAGGCAAAGTGGACTCTTTCTTTCTCTCTATTCCCGGCTAAAGAAGGGACCATAAACAGACTTGCGCCAAGAGAAGGAGAGGGGCTGCTGGCTTAGGTTGGGCTCGGGCTGGGCCGGGAATGGGCCCGAAAACAAGAGAGGGTTTTAATTAATTTTTAATTTAAATAATTGCTAAAATGATCTTTTGATTATTAAAATAACTTTCAATGCTCAACTAATTCCAAGAAAAATCCTGAAAATACTTGGACACTTAAAGTATTTAAGAAAATTATAATCAGATCATTTAATGATTAATTTATTATTTGAATATTTACTGAAATGTTCTTTGTATTATTAAAATTAGTATTTGAGCTCCGAAAAATCTGAGAAAATTCTAGAGAGTTTAATTAACCAAGGAAAATTTAATAAAAATTAAATCCAGCCATGTTTTATTTAGGAAATTTTATTTGCCACATCAACTTCACTTATAAATTAATGAACATTTAATATAAATTCTAGAAATAATTTATTAAATAATTTATAAATCCCTGAAACAAAAATCAGGGTGTGGCAATCCTCCACTACAGAGCTTCCACGGAAAGTGAGCAAGCCCAACATGGCACTGTTAACAGCAAAATTTGGTAAAGGTATGCCAGCAATCAAAATTGGATCCAAGATGGATTTAAAGGAATAGAGGAGTTTTTCAAAACAGACAGCGCATTGGCTGAAGCCGTATCAGTTGATATGGAATCGGACTCGGGTAGCCGATATGCGTAATTTGAATCGAACTCGGCTGAGCCGATACGGGTAGCTGAGTTTCATGTTGGTTTCGGAGAAGGGCTTGAAGATATTGCCGACTAGTAATTGAGTTCAGATAAGGCAATTGTATGTATTAATTAGAAACAAGAGTTAATTTCCTCGTTATAATATTGTGGCAAGAGTCCACCTTGGACTTGTTTATTTAGGCAGGTTGTAATTAGTGTCTGGCAAGGACAAACCTGTTTGTATGTATGGGTATAAATATAAGCCCGAGGTCTATGTAAAAAAAACAACAGTTCAATCAACACTTTCGGCGCATCGCCACAATAGAAAAAACAGCAGGATCAAACCAACTGGAATGTCCTGAACTCGTATTCTAAAAGTTGGACCTGTACTGGAGTTAAACAAATCTCCTAGGCTATCGTGTTTTCGCATCAACACGCTTCTAGCACGTTTTTGCGTCAACACGCTTTTGACATGCCCAGTGGGACAGATTTTGCGTCAACACGTTTTTGGCACGTCCGGTGAGACACGATTGTCAAGACATCCATCATGCCGGAAATCACGGAAGAAAACATTATCCCAGTGACGGTTGAACAACTGTCCGATGAGCAAAAGGCAGAGATGGAACAGTTTATGCAAGCTTTTCACAAGATGTATTTGGATTCCTTCACTGTGTCTCGGCAAGACAAAGTTATTGAAAAAAGAAAAGTTATCTTCCCAAATCCCGAGACAGAATCCAGTACACGACAAGATGAAGCTAAAACAGAAGATATCAAAGCTAAAGAAGAAGAACTAACTATGGATGAGAAAGTTTCATTACAAGATCGGTTGGATTATGCAGTGCATCAAGCTTTAATCAATCAATCCAATGTGCTGGTGAATACATTAACTAATGTGGTCAAAATGGTGATGGATAGGACTATAACTGAAGAAAAGACTGAAGGACCAGTATATTTTCCAAACAATATGTTTCCTGCGTATAGGACCATCAAAACTGAAATGTCAGGTTCTTCAGGGATGCAACAACAATTTGTACCGGGGGGGCAAACATATCAGCAAGTTCAATAAAATCAAGCTCCAAGGATTGTACCAACGACATCGGCTGAAATATTTCAAAACCGTATTCAGCAGCCGATAAGAAGTCAAGGAAGTCAAATCCCTATTCAACAGTCGGTTTTGCCACAGCATCGTCTGGACCACAATACGTGCATGAGGTACCTCAAAATTATCAATATCAACCTCATCAGCCTTTCTTCGGACAAACTTTGAGTTTTCAACCTCAGCCAATATCACCTCAACAGAATTGGCTAGAACCTGTTCCACAATACCAATATCAATCTCAGTTCAACAACCATGTTGGCATGATTGCAGAAGTGGTCAGGGAACAATTTGGTTTTAATCCCAAGGATAGTGAAAATATGTATCGGTATCCATATCCAGAGTAATTCGACTAGGTGCCATTGCCAAGCCGATACAAGATTTCAGATTTCTCGAAGTTTTTAGGACAAGACAATGTTTCTACATATAAACATATCAGCTGATTTTTAGCACAATGTGGGGAGGCATCGGCTGTAGAAGCTTTGAGAGTCAGATTATTTCCATTATCATTGTCTGGATCGGCCTTCACAAGGTTTTCTTCATTACCTTATAATTCTGTTAGAGGTTGGGCCGATCTAGAAAGAAAAACAGTTTCATAGATACTTTTTCGATGGGGTTCAAGAGATAAAGTTGTTGGACTTGACATCAATCAGGCAAAAGTCTGATGAATCGGTTTCAGATTATATTCAAAGGTTTAGATATATGAGGAACAGATGTTATAGTTTAAACTTGACCGACTCATAGCTTGCCAATTTAGCTTTTCAAGGAATGCTTGGACCGATAAGGGAGAGATTTTTTGCACAAGATTTTGAGAGCTTGGCTCATTTAGTTCAGAAGGTGTCGGCTCATGAATAGAGATTCCAAGAGGCTAAGAGACTTACCAGGAAAATTAATAATGTTAACAATATTTATAGCTATGACTCAGAATCAAAAGATGAAGACCCAGAGATCGATTTGGCAGAGTGGTCAAGAAACAAGAAAACCGTTGTTTGCCAATGGGTCAAATTCAATGGAAAAGAGGAGAGATATGATTTTGATATCAACAAAGTCGATAGGATATTTGATCTACTGCTTCAAGAGAAACAAATTCAACTTTCAGTAGGTCATGTGATTCCATCGACTGAAGAATTAAGGAAAAGGAAATATTGCATGTGGCATAACATTGGATCTCATCATACAAATGAATGCAAGGTGTTTAGACAGCAAATCCAATCGGCTATAGAACAAGGCAGAATCAAGTTTGATGATGGAAAGAAGCCGATGAAGATTGAAGACCATCTTTTTCCTGTTAACATGGTCTACACCAATGAGGCCGATAAGAGAGGTTATCGGACTTATCAACAAAACAAGTTTAATTCTATCAAGTTGATCTGCAAGTACCAGAGAAAACAAGATAAGCAAATTCAAATATATGCTCAAAATGATGAAGCTTGTTTTGATCCTTATTGGAAATGTGAGTTCTTTAGATTTTGTTGGAACGAAGGAATGAGGCTGCCATCAATTAAAGATTGCCCGGGATGTAGTGATACAGATGCAATATTCCAAGGTAGTTTTTATCAACCAAGAAGTCCAACGGCTAAGAATCGACCAAAGCAGAAGAGGTTATCAGTACACCAACGTTTGGGGCCAATTCATCAGGACTATCTCAAGGATGAATATGAAGATCAAGAGAAGCAAGTTCAGAACCCTCAATGGTGTCCAATTGAAATTTTCACCAAGAATCAAAAAAGGAGGGTATATCGGCTGCGAAACCGAGAACAGATGCAAGAAGTTGATGAAGAGATTGATTATCGGCTGCAACGAACCAGGAAGGAATGGCGTATCAAATCAAAGATTGTATCAGCCGATGAAGTCAAGGCCGATAAAGTTTCAACATCTGCTAAAGGTAAAGCTGTAGCTTCATCTTCAATCAATATGGTGTTTGTGTTGCCAGCAGAGTACGGTATACATGTAGCCGGTAAGGAAATAGAAGAATCATTAGCAAAGTTGACACTAACACCAAAACAAGCCATCTTTGAAAAACCTGAGGATGGTGAACATCGGTACTTGAGGCCTTTATACATTAAGGGTTTTGTCAATGGGAGGCCGATGTCGAAGATGCTAGTTGATGAAGGAGCAGCTATCAATCTTATGCCTTATACGACATTCAGAAAGCTTGGAAAGACTACAGAAGATTTAATCAAAACCAACATGGTGTGAAAAGATTTTGGAGGGAATTCATCTGAAACAAAAGGAGTTTTGAATGTTGAGTTGACAATTGGTAGTAAAATAATTCCATCCACATTTTTTGTCATTGATGGAAAGGGATCATATAGTTTATTGTTAGGAAGAGATTGGATACATGCAAGTTGTTGCATACCTTTAACGATGCACCAAAGCATGATTCAGTGGCAAGGAAACCAGGTAGAGATCGTGCAAGCCGATAGGTCAGTTAATGTTACTCTTGCCGGTTTATCTATTTGGGAGATGAAAGGAATTGATTGCTTGTCAGGTAAAGTATGAGAAGGCGATTTCTTAAAGGTGTCCCATTGTAGTATTCAGCCGATCGGTGACGAAGGACCTCAACTTTTACTTTGACGGCATAGAGGTTAGCCCCAATGCATATGTAGAAGATTCTGTGGATGATTTTGATGGAAAATTAGGGCAAAGGTTTATGTTGGCCAATGAGCTGGAAGTAGATATTGGTGATGGTGATAGACCTAGGCTGACGTTGGTAAGTGCTAAATTGTCAAATAAGTTCAAAGAAGAAATAATTAAGCTGTTAAAAGAGTATAGAGATTGTTTTGCATGGGAGTACTCTAAGATGCCAGGACTTAGCCGATCTATTGTAGAACATCGGCTCCCTATTAAATCAGGATATCGGCCATATAAATAACCTCAGAGATGATTCAAGCCTAAAATGTATGATGCTATTAAGGCAGAGATTACAAGACTTTATGATGCTAATTTTACAAGGCCTTGCCGATATGCTGAGTGGGTCTCAAACATAGTACCAGTGGTTAAGAAAAATGGGAAGCTTAGAGTTTGCATTGATTTTAGAGATTTAAACAAAGCCACACCCAAGGATGAGTACTCAATGCCGATTGCTGATTTATTGGTTGATGCAGCATCTGGACATAAGATTATCAATTTTATGGATGGCAATGTAGGATACAACTAAATTTTTATGCCTGAAGAAGATATTCACAAAACTGCCTTTCAGTTTCCTGGTGCAATCAGCTTGTATAAGTGGGTTGTTATGACTTTTGGTTTGCAGAGTGCTGGTGCTACATATCAAAGGGCTATGAAATATATTTTTCATGATCTCATTGGTGTATTGGTTAAAATTTATATTGATGATGTGGTTGTGAAATCTAAAGAGATTGATGGACATATAGCCGATCTACGAAGAGTGCTGGAAAGAGAAAGGAAGTATGGTTTAAAGATGAATACTAACAAATGTGCTTTTGGTGTATCGGCTAAACAATTCCTTGGTTTTCTAGTTCATGAAATGGGGTTTGAGATAACACAGAGAAATATAAATGCTATTAAAGGTATTGAGGCCCCACAAAATAAAACCAAGTTGCAATGAAAGGTCTATCGGTTCAGTTCTGATTCAAGAATTTGATGGGAAAGAAAGGGCAATATTTTACCCTAGCAGAAGACTTTTGGATGTAGAGACAACATATACCCTTGTTGAGAAATTGTGCATATGTTTATATTTTTCATGTACAAAGTTGAGACATTATTTACTTTCAAATGAGTGCACAATAGTTTGCAAGGCTGATGTAGTCAAATATATGCTATCGGCTCTAGTCTTGAAAGGTACAGTTGGGAAGTGGATTTTTGCCTTGACAGAATTTGATCTTAGATATGAATCGGCTAAAGTAGTAAAAGGATAGGCAATCGCCGATTTTATCGTTCAGCATCGGGGTGAGTCAATCAATTATGTTGAGATGATGTCTTGGACGTATTCTTTGATGGATCTGTTTGTACACATGGTTGTGGTATTGGCTTGGTGATTATATCGCCTAGGGGGCATGTTTTGAGTTTGTTTTTACAATTACACCTTATTATATAAACAATCAAGTTGAGTATGAAGCAGTGCTTAAGGGTTTGCAACTCTTGAAAGAGGTTGAAGCTGATGCTATTGAGATTGTTGGGGATTCATTGTTGGTAATTAATCAGTTATCAGGGGAGTATGAGTGTAGGAATGAGATCTTGAAGGTTTATAATGCGAAGTGCCAAGAGTTCATGAAAAATTTCAAGGTTATTACTATGAAGTATATTCCCAGAGAGCAGAATATTGAAGCCAATGATTTAGCTCAAGGTGTATCAGGCTACAAGCCGATGTTGATGCCGATGATTGGAGGTATGATATTATTAATTATTTAAAGAATCCTTCTCAATCGGTATCAAGAAAATTGAAATATAGACCTTTAAAATATGTGTTGCTTGATGAGGACTTATATTATCGGACAATTGATGAAGTTCCACTTAAATGCTTGAATCTGGAGGAGGCTAAAGTTGTCATGTGTGAAGTTCATGAAGGAATTTGTGGAACACATCAATTGGCTCTAAATAAAGTGGTTACTTAGAAGGGTAGGATAGTTTTGGCCGACCATGCTAGAGGATTGCTTTAAATATTATAACGGTTGTCAAGATTGTCAGATGTTTGGGGTAATTCAGAGAGCACCAGCGTCGGTTATGAATCCAATTATTAAGCCATGACCGTTTAGTGGTTGGGGAATTGATATGATCGGCCAGATTAATTCACCATCAAGTAAGGGACATAAATGCATCTTGGTAGCAACAGATTATTTTACAAAGTGGGTTGAAGCAATTCCTTTAAAGAAAGTTGATTCCGAAGATGCCATTGAATTTGTGAAGGAGCATATAATTTATTGGTTTGGGATTCCATAGACTATCATGACAGATCAGGGATCTATTTTTGTAGCCGATGAGTTTATTCTGTTTGCTGATAGTATGGGCATCAAGTTGTTGAATTCTTCTCCTTATTATGCACAAGCTAATGGGCAGGCTGAAGCTTCTAACAAAAGTTTGATCAAGTTGATTAAGAGAAAGATTACAAAACAACCTAGAGGGTGGCATACTACTCTGGCCGATTCACTATGGGCTTATCGGATGGCATGTCATGGAGCTACACAAGTGTCACCTTATCAGCTTGTATATGGGCATGAAGCTATTTTACCTTGGTAAACTAATATCGGCTCAAGAAGGATTTCATTGCAAAATGAGTTATCGGCCGATGATTATCATAGCTTGATGATTAATGACTAGAAAGATTTGGCACAAGTCCGATTACGTGCTTTAGAGAAAATAGAAAGAGATAAAGAAAGAGTTTCAAGACCTTATAACAAAAAGGTTGTGCCAAAGGTTTTTGAGGAAGGAGAGCTTGTTTGAAAATTGATTTTGCCAATCGGGACCAAAGATAATAAATTTGAAAAATGGTCACCTAATTGAAAAGGACCTTATCGGATTCATCGTTGTATACGTAATAATGCATACATGCTCGAAGGTCTTGATGGAGAAGTTTTTGGGAAGGCTTTAAATGGAAAATATTTGAAAAAGTATTACCCAAGTGTTTGGATCAACTCATAATCGGCTGTTTAGCCGATGTATGATAAAGCTGATGTATGGTAACATCGCCTTAAGATGGCCGATATCTATTATTGCCCTTAGACCAAAAATACGACAAAACTTGGAAAGTACAAGTGTGGAAGACAAAATCGGCTAAGAAGCCAACAGATGTATTACACAGAAGATGTTAAGTGTTTCAAGACAAGTGTATCAAGAGTTTAGAAATATTACATCAACCTAAGAAAGCTTGGATCATCGATATCGCACGCAGACGAATTTGATCAACTTCATCAATTACACGTGCATCATCGGCTTCAGTCCCTTGGATCGGCTTTAGGATCTTGTTGAGTCCCGCTAGGTGTTTGGTCGATGCTTTTAACTTGGTCATTTGATCTTCGATAGCTCTTTGGAAATCGGCTAGTTTTTGCTTGGCCTCTGTGATCTTGGTGCGGGTTTCTTTCAACTTTGTTAGGAGATCAGCTCCTTGCTGCTGCAACTCATCAAGTTCTTTTTGTATCGTTTCGGGACCAGCAATCAGTTCATCTAGCTTAGCTTTATTTTCATTAACTTGCTGTCGGCTGGTCTGGATGGCCGTGTCCATGCTCTGGCGTTCAAGCCGATCAGATATCCTTTGCTTAGCCCTTTGGAGTTTAAAACGGTGTTGCTCGAGGAACATAGCTGCTGATATGGTATCTGCAATTTCTTCAAGAAGCTGGTCTTGGATCTCCTGAAAACGTTCTTTGATCGGCCCATAGTTTTCAACTAATGCATCTAGGGAAGATCCTAGCCGATTGGCTGTCCTGGAGCCTCGCTCCTAGCCGATAGGGGACTTGGCTTCACTTGTTGTTTGTTCATCTTTCTCATCCAAGAACTACCTGATGTCAAAAGAAAACATATCGGCTAGATTCTGCAAAACAATATTGATGTTTAGTGACAAACAAGATTGAGCTGATGAGGTGTATTGTTAAATTTACCTGAGCCATCGGCGCAGCAGTGGTCTTTTCTTGTTCTTCTACGTGGTGACTACTAGCGGCAGAAGGAGCCTGATTACTTGGAGATGGCTGATGAGGGGAAGCCGATGGAGCTCTGGGCTGAAAAGATAGTAAGTATTAAGTGCTTGTGTATCGGCTGATGTTACAAGTTTGAAAAGTTTTTGATATTACCGATGCTATTGCAGAAGCTTGAGGACTTGGAGACAAGGGGGGCATCACAAAGTGTTTGTCCTTGGCCATAGTCGATACCAACTTGGGCTACAAAAGACAAGTGTTAACAAAGTTTTGAAGAAGGTTAAAACTGAAGACAAACTATATTTTACCTGCACTTTGCGGATTGTCCTGCGTTGACAAGGTTGAGGTGAAGCTTGTGTGTCAGATTTGGCTAGTGATCTTGTGGAAGACGCCACATCGACTGATTGTGGATCGACAGCAGAATGGTCTTCATTTTTGCTTATATCGGCTGCAGCATTATCAACTTCTTCCTCCATAGTTACTTCATCCAAGAAGGCTTCGCCATCAGAATCAAGAGGAGGGATGCTATCGACATGCTTTTTGGGAGATGTTGCTCTTGGGTTTTTTGATAATTTCTTGGTGATCGGTTGTTTGTGCTTCCCTCCAGCCTTAAGTATCGACTCCCTGATTTGGCCCTCTAGCAATGATGCCACCGTAGGGGCAGCAAAGTCGATGACTGATGGAGCTAGATCGCCTGATGGCAGCAAGGCCGGTGCATATACAATCGGCTGGCCATTTAAGCTTTGAGCTGGAGGAAGAGTATCTGAGACCTACAAATGAAAGGTTAGAAGATTTTTGAAGGCGAAATTTAAAGTTGATTGAAAAGTGAGAATAGGAAAGACTTACCTAAGGGCTGAGGGATGGAATCATTATAGTTAAGTAAAAGTTGACCGATAGGTGAAATAAGTGTTTCTTCCATTCACTCCACCACTTGTCAAAGAGTTGGCTTCTTAGAAGATGGATGTTTATATGGTCCAGGGAACCAAGTATGGGACCTTCAATGCTCATAATTTTGTCCATATGCAGAGCCGATGTTACAATACCCCTTGTTTGAATTTTCCTTGCAATGTATAAGCTGACAGGGAGCTGGCCTAACCCAAGCTGTCTCGCAGCCGATGTTGGGTGATAGAATTCATAAGATACTTGTATATTACGGCCTTGAGATACCCCTGTTGGAAGGATGCACGGAGAGATAACCAATACAAAATTTTCCCTTGAACTGGGATCGGCTGCATCATTCAACTCATTTAGCCTTAAATCAGCTGGGAGCATAATCTGTAAAACTGACATAAGGGAACCAGACCTTGCAGCTTTGGGAAACCCATCATAGAAGTGATCAAACCACTCTTGAAAAGCTTCAGCCGATGGCCTTGATCCAGGATAGGTTGATGCCGCCTCGCCAAAGGACATGCATCGGCGTGTGCTTGCTTTCTAATCGTTTGAGTAGTCTGATGGAAAGCTTGATGAATACAAGAGGCTTCTTTCAGCAGCATTGATTGTATTAAGGTTTAGCCAGAGCTGAAGAAACCACCAAGGTCCTCCATAGCCGATAGGAGATCTAGAGAGGAGTTTAGTTGTTGATTGGCTTAAGGTTTGATATACAACTCCAAATAAAAACTTGCCCAAGGGGATTGATTTCTTTGATACTAGTGCTTGGACCAAGTGTTGCATGTTGGCTGTTGGGCCATAGGTTGATCTACAGAAAACAAACCTTTCCAGCCAAAGATTAAGGAAAGCTATGTGTTCCCTATCTGTTACTGGACCTGTGCTGATGTGTTTAGATATATATCCTGACCAGCCTCCCACGCTCTTGGTTGATAGCTTATGCTCATATTTGACTTCCAAGGAAAAGGGGTTAGCCGATGAAGTGATGTCCAAACCAGTAAGCATCTTGATATCCAACAAAGTGGGTGTCATCGTTCCTTGGCCAAACAAGAAGGCATTAAGAGTATCAGACCAGAAGTGTGCGGCAGATAGTAGCATGGGTTCATCTTTCTTCATATCGGCTAAAGACAAAGCTAAGCATTGAGCTATGCCCATTTCCTCTCACATAGATTTCTTGGAGGCCGATATCCTTTTGTACCATGTTCTCCATCCATCCAAGCTAGAGGGCCAAGATCTAAACACAGTTTGCCAATCAGCCAGATTGGGCTTGGTTTGCTTATAAGGGATTCTATCAGTCTCGGCATTGATGAGGTAGGAGGGGTCTACATCGCCCATCTGCCCAAGGAAATAGTGGGTTTGGTTCTTTCAAAACCGGGATGGCAATTTGGTCTCTGAAGTGTTACAATTGAAGAAGAATAGGGATAAATCAAGAAATCGCTGAGAAATGGGATCTGAGAGTAAAATTCAACCTAGAACAAGGACGATGAATAAAAGAAGACGATAAAAATTGAAAAGGTCTGAAAGCGTACCAGGGGGACGTTGGTGATGGTAGCTATGGAGCTTGGCAAAGAGAAAGTGCTGAAGGATCGATGGAGGTCGCCGCCGGGAGCTCACATCGTCGGTGAGGTCGCCGAAGAAGACGAGGAAGACTTGCACGGTTTTGGGGCGTTAGTTGACGTGGAGAAAGAGTAACGGCGTGAAGTTTGAGGCCGAAACCATTGGTATTTATTGCGCAAGGCTGGCAATGGTCATAATACAGAAACCCTAGTTTTTTGTGGATCCAAGAGATAATTCCGCAGCATATCAATTAATACTCCGAAGTTGGGGGGCATGTGTTAATGGCAAAATTTAGTAAAGATATGCCAGCAATCAAGATTGGCTCTGAGACAGATTTAAAGGAATAGAGGAGTTTTCCAAAATAGACAGCGTATCGGCTGAAGCCGTATCGGTTGATATGGAATCGGACTCGGGCAGCCGATATGGGTAATTTGAATCGGACTCGGCCGAGCCGATATGGGTAGCCGAGTTTCATGTTGGTTTCAGAGAAGGGCTTGAAGATATTGCTGACTAGGAATTGAGTCCAGATAAGACAATTGTATTTATTAATTAGGAATAAGAGTTAATTTCCTTGTTATAATATTGTGGTAAGAGTCAACCAAGGACTTGTTTGTTTAGGCATGTTGTAAGTAGTGTCCGGCAAGGAGAAGGTTTGTATGTACTGGTATAAATATAAGCCCGAGGTCTATGTAAAAAAAGACAGTTCAATCAACACTTTCGGTGCATCGCCATAATTTTCCTTTGCTTTTCGACGAGTTCGTGCTTCAGGTTTGTTAGCTAGAGGTATGGCTTGTTATGTTATCACATAACTTAGCCAATCTGAGTCGATGGCTGGTTTAGCTGTATCGGCCAGGCCTTTTCTAAGGTTTTATCGGTATCGGCTAAATCAGCTCATTAGCCTAGATTGGCATAAGGTATCTAACACCCCAAAAAGCACTAAAGCACTTGATTGTCTAGATATCAAGTATCTTTTTACACTTATTGCTGTATCAGTCCTAGTCCTAATTAGAATCATGATCCCTAGCCTATCTCTTGTTTGTAATAGGGGGTAGCATCGGAGTTCAGCCGATCTTATCCGATATAGTTGCTTAGTTGTGTTTAAATTTCTTTTAATCATGCTTTTCATTTTATATTTGCCACTTATACAAAAGTATCACTATAGTTAAATATATCAAGCTTGCCTTAATATATTTATTTGGATTGATATTCTTGTATAAGGTTATATCGGAGTATTAGCCGATATGGCATCAGTTTTTAACCTAACTATGATTTCATCAATAAGATCTAATCTTTGTCAATAGATTATGTATTTGCAGCCGATAAAGCATATTTAGGTTTACTTTGAATTATTTATCTCACACCTAACAGCCGATTCGGTCAAATCGGATCGGCTAGGTCTATATGATACGTGTAGAATCAAATGTGTTTGATTATTATTTTATGTGATGAAACATTGGTGGCTTGCAATATTTTATGTGTGTAATATTGGTTTATTGAGATGATATTTCATGTGATTATATATGATTGATTTTGTGAAAAAGTGTGCGGATTTGACCTGGCGGTCAGACCAACCAGGCACGGCCGGTCAAACCGGAGGTATGCGTGCGGTCAGACCGGCCAGCCCGCGGTAAGACCGACAGGTTACCTGTTTGCTTTCGGTTTCGGTTTATTTTTTCGGTTACTGATTGTTTCTTCGTGGATTTGACTTCTAGATGGTTTCTATGCGTATGGTTATTGTTGTTATACTAATGTGAGTCAAGTTTGGATGAACTTGTGCTCGGAATATAGTTTCTTTATCGTATGTGTGCAGGTATTGCTTAAGGCCTCGGGATAGTGTTGCCGGTGATGGATCGGGGTCGACTTGGGAGAAGTGGACGTCCAGGGATCAAGAGATCATGCGGGATACTAAAAGGCTAGAGGATAATGCACGTGGTAGATAGAGAATTCATATGCTATATGAGAGGAATCGTGTACGTATGGAAAGAGGAGTTAAATTTGGAAGGGAGTCCGAATTTGGGACGATGGATGGAGCTAAGTAAAGAGATGAGTTTGAAGCTTGCAAGAGAGGGTTTCCCACGTGGTTGGGAGTCCTAATTCGTGAGAGATTCGTGGGTTTTGTACAGCCTACTTTGTGTATAAATAGAGAGGGAGGGTGTGCCTCCTAGATATCGATTTTGTGGTTCACAAGTTGAGAAAATAGCTAGGGTTTCGAGTAAGGTCGAGATTTTGATGAGGAGTGCTGTTGTTGCACTTTGTAAACACTTTTAGATGCAATAAAGTCGAGAGTTACAATCTATATTTTTGAGTTTGTCATCTACCGGTGTTTTCTGGGTCCCGACGGTCTGACCGAAGGTGTTCGTGCGGTCTGACCGGCAGGAGTGCGGCGGCGGTCCAACCGGAGGCAGGGCGGCGGTCTGACCGGCCAGGAGGGGCGGTCTGACCGGCGGCTACACGGCGGTGTGACCGGCGGTACTTCGACAGCAGCAGTTTGATTTTGTCTTGAGATTGATTTCATTTTTCTAGTTTGGTTTTGTTGGTTCTAGAGGTAAGTTGTAGTTTGTTTAAAGTTTTGGTTTTTGGTCTTCCCTACCATTCACCCCCCTCTGGAAGGTTGGATTACTCTGTTTTTGATTCATCTGGTGATGTTGTGCTTAATGTTTCTCGCTATGGAAGAGTTTTTAAAGCTGATTTTGAAAATATTTCATCAGAAGTTACATGTCTTGTTGCAAAATTTTCAAAAGATGTGATGTTTTGGCATCGTAGACTTGGACATGTTGGCTTTGATCATCTCACTAGGATTAGTGGTTCTGAACTTGTTCGTGGTTTGCCTAAGCTTAAGAAAGATCATGATTTGGTTTGTTCTCCATGTCATCATGCTAAGACGGTTGCTTCTTCACATAGTTCTATATTTTCTGTGATGACGGATGCACCAGGACAGCTTTTACATATGGACACTGTTGGTCCAGCTAGAGTGCAATCCGTTGGAGGAAAGTGGTATGTTTTGGTTATTGTTGACGATTTTTCTCGATATTCTTGGGTTTATTTTATGGCAACTAAAAATGAAGCTTTTGAACACTTTAAAAGTTTATATCTTCGTTTGGCTCTTGAATTTTCAAGCTCATTGAGAACTATTCGAAGTGATAATTGTGGTGAGTTCAAAAACGCTTCTTTTGAAAGGTTTTGTGATAAAAAAGGTCTTGAACATCAATTTTCATCTCCTCGTGTTCCTCAGCAAAACGGTGTTGTTGAAAGGAAAAATCGTTCTTTGGTTGAGATGGCTAGGACTATGCTTGATGAATATTCTACCTCTAGAAAATATTGGGCTGAAGCTGTTAACACTGCTTGTTATATTTCCAATCGTGTTTTCTTGAGATCTAAACTTGGAAAAACTTCTTATGAGCTTCGCTTTGGACACACACCGAAGATTTCTCACTTGCGTGTTTTTGGGTGTAAATGTTTTGTGCTTAAATTTGGAAATTTGGACAAATTTGAATCTTGTTCTCTTGATGGTCTTATGTTGGGATATTCTGCGCATTCACGAGGTTACCGTGTACTTGTTTTAGAGACTAATAAAATTGTTGAGACTTGTGAAGTCATTTTTGATGAGGCTAGTCCAGGTACTAGCCCTGAAATTTCAGGTACTCTATCACAGGTTCAGGGGGAGGATATTTTTGTGGAGGAAAGCGATGACGAGGACGATGAGGCGTCGGCCGGTCACACCGGGGCTGCAGCCGGTCAGACCGGAGGTATACCGTCGGTCAGACCGGAGGCAGAGGAGCGGTCAGACCGGCGGGATGGCGATTCTTCAGGAGCTTCGGGTACATATGCTAATAGACGTCCAGAAGCTTCAACTTCGTCAGAACCAACTACAGGTAATGAACAATCGTCAGATTTGTGTGCTCCACTTTGTATTCAACGACTACGTCCTCCGGAACATATAATAAGTAATTTGGGTGAACGTACTACAAGATCAAAGGTAACGAATCATGATTTTCATGCAAATTCTGCTTTTATTGCTAATTTTGAACCCAAAGATGTTACTCATGCTTTAACTGATGAATCGTGGATTAACGCTATGCATGAAGAACTTGAGAATTTTGAAAGAAATAAAGTCTGGTTTTTAGTTGAACCTCCTGTTGATCAAAATATTATTGGAACTAAGTGGGTTTTCAAAAATAAACAAAATGAGGATGGTTTAATTGTTAGGAACAAAGCTAGAGTTGTTGCACGGGGTTTTACTCAAATAGAAGGGTTGGATTATGATGAAACTTTTGCTCCTTTTGCTAGGATTGAGGCAATTAGACTTTTGTTGGCTTTTGCTGCTTCAAAAGGTTTTAAATTGTCTCAAATGGATGTTAAAAGTGATTTTCTTAATGGTTATATTCAGGAGGAAGTGTATGTAAGACAACCACCAGGTTTTGGAAATCCTGTTTTTCCCAACCATGTTTTTCGTTTGTCAAAAGCTTTGTATGGTTTGAAACAAGCACCTAGAGCATGGTATGATAGGCTTAAAAACTTTTTACTTGCAAAAGATTTTAGAATGGGAAAAATTGATAAAACTCTCTTTGTTCTCAAGCATGGTGATGATCAACTGTTTGTTCAGATTTATGTGGATGATATCATCTTTGGTTGTTCATCTCACGCTTTGGTTGTGGAGTTTGCTGAAACTATGCGCGGGGAATTTGAGATGAGCATGATGGGTGAATTGACTTACTTTTTGTGATTGCAAATTAAGCAAACACCTCAAGGTATGTTTGTTCATCAAACAAAGTACACCAAGGATCTTCTACGACGCTTCAAGATGGACGATTGCAAGCCTTTGACTACGCCGATAGGAATTTCTACTGTTTTGGATCCTAATGAAGATGGTGAAGCTGTAAATCGTGTGTTTATGTGCTCGATTTCAAGCTTCTCCAAGGGCTTCTCATCGTTAAGCTGTGAAACACATCATGAGGTATTTGAAACACACTCTTGAATTGGAATTTGGTATTCTACCTCTTCTTCTTTATGTTTGAGTGGTTATTCGGATGCGGATTTTGGAGGTTGTAGAATTGATAGAAAGAGTACTAGTGGTACATGTCATTTTCTTGGTACTTCTTTGATTGCATGGTCTTCTCGAAAACAATCAAATGTTGCTCAATCAACGGCTGAGTCTGAGTATGTTGCTGCTACTAGTTGTTGTTCTCAGATTTTTTGGCTTATTTCAACTTTGAGAGATTATAATAGTGCTTTTGATAAAGTTCCTCTCTTTTGTGATAATACTAGTGCTATAAATATTGCTAAGAATCCTGTTCAACACTCACGCACTAAGCACATTGATATTCGTTTTCATTTTTTAAGGGATCATGTTGAGAAGGGAGATGTGGAATTGAAATTTGTGGATACAAAGTTGCAACTTGCAGATATTTTCACCAAACCGTTGGATTCTTCTCGGTTTGCTTTTCTAAGGGGAGAATTGGGAGTTATTCATCCTTTTGGCATCATTTGAGCTTTGAATATTGTTTTTAAGTGATATGATACATGACACATAATTCTTTTACTTGAATTAATAAAATATGCAATATTGAAGCAAGTGCTTAGGTTGACTGATTAATGCTTGTATATGTACTTTATGGCTTGTTATTCCTCATGATAATCCTTTTGTTCCAATCACTGCAAGAGTCCATACATGCTTTTTATAAAAAAAGAGAAATAAATAAATAAATAAATGAATATCGAATCCTTGGAAACAGTCTTGACGACAAGGACGTGCCCACAATAGTTAAAAAGTTCAAAAAATAAAAAGCTTATGGTTCTCTTGGTTATTTTTGGAGAAGGAAATTAACTTGAGAAAGAATATCAATGCTATAGGTTTATATATTTGGGTTTTTCTTTCAATCTTTGGAATTGTGAATATGTTGCATTTTAAATCGTTGTAATCATGAATCATTGATGTTGACTTGATCTTAATTATAATCTTTAAGGTTCATGTTTTTACTTTACTTTAGTGCATGTTTGTTAATTAGCTAGTCACTTTTTCTACCTTGTTATTGCAATACATGTACTTGAATTACTTTTGGTATATTGCAATGCTCTTGCATGCTCATGATACATTGATGAACTCATTGTCAAAAGGGGGAGAACTAGGTAACAAATAAAAAATGTGCATCATTATCATATTCAAAAGATTTTCTTTCTTTTCAAAAGTGAGAGATTTTTCTTTGAAATCTTCTGGCATTTGTAATGCTTTTTGGGTTGCTTCACAAAACAACATAAACCAATTGATTTTGTTGGGTTTGCCAATGGTTTCATCAAGGGGGAGATTGCAGAATCAAATGTGTTTGATTATTATTTTATGTGATGAAACATTGGTGGCTTGCGATATTTTATGTGTGTAATATTGGTTTATTGAGATGGTATTTCATGTGATTATATATGATTGATTTTGTGAAAAAGTGTGCGGATTTGACCCGGCGGTCAGACCGACTAGGCACGGCCGGTCAGACCGGAGGTATGCGTGCGGTCAGACCGGCCAGCCCACGGTCAGACCGATAGGTTACCTGTTCGCTTTCGGTTTCGGTTTATCTTTTCGGTTACGGATTGTTTCTTCGTGGATTTGACTTCTAGATGGTTTCTATGCGTATGGTTATTGTCGTTATACTAATGTGAGTCAAGTTTGGACGAACTTGTGCTCGGAATATAGTTTCTTTATCGTATGTGTGCAGGTATTGCTTAAGGCCTCGGGATAGTGTTGCCGGTGATGGATCGGAGTCGACTTGGGAGAAGTGGATGTCCAGGGATCAAGAGATCACGTGGGATACTAAAAGGCTAGAGGATATGCACGTGGTAGATAGAGAATTCATATGGTATACGAAAGGAATCGTGTACGTATGGAAAGAGGAGTTAAATTTGGAAGGGAGTCCGAATTCGGGAAGATGGATGGAGATAAGGAAAGAGATGAGTTTGAAGCTTGCAAGAGAGGGTTTCCCACGTGGTTGGGAGTCCTAATTCGTGAGAGATTAGTGGGTTTTGTACAGCCTACTTTGTGTATAAATAGAGAGGGAGGTTGTGCCTCCTAGATATCGATTTTGTGGTTCACAAATTGAGAGAATAGCTAGGGTTTCGAGTAAGGTCGAGATTTTGATGAGGAGTGCTGTTGTTGCACTTTCTAAACACTTTTAGATGCAATAAAGTCGAGAGTTACAATCTATATTTTTGAGTTTGTCATCTACCGGTGTTTTCTGGGTCCCGACGGTCTGACCGAAGGTGTTCGTGCGGTCTGACCGGTGGGAGTGCGGCGGCAGTCCAACTGGAGGCAGGGCGGCGGTCTGACCGGCCAAGAGGGAGGTCAGACCGGCGGCTACACAGTGGTCTGACCGGCGGTACTTCGACAGCAGCAGTTCGATTTGGTCTTGAGATTGATTTCGTTTTTCTAGTTTGGTTTTGTTGGTTCTAGAGGTATGTTGTAGTTTGTTTAAAGTTTTGGTTTTTTGTCTTCCCTACCATTCACTCCCCCTCTGGTTGGTTGGATTACTCTATTTCGATCCTGCAATACGTCATTGGCCTATCTGCCGATCAGCTGTCGTATGTCTAACTGGGTTTTATTGTATATCTTGTTGGTTGCAGGATCAAACCAACTGGCATGCCCTAAACCTGTTTTCTAAGAGTTGGACCTGCACTGGAGTTAAGCAAATCTCCCAGGCCGTCGTGTTTTCGCATCAACACGCTTCTGGCACGTTTTTGCGTCAACAGGCACCCAAGCCCGATGGCGCAATCAAGATCATCCCACTGGCCGGTAACAACCCCGACAAGACAATCAAGATCGAGGCAATGCTCGATAGCAAATAGGAACTCACGCTCATCATCTTCCTTTGCGAGAATGCAGACGTGTTCGCCTGGCAACCGTCCGACATGCCCGGAGTCCCCAGGGAGGTGATCGAGAACAAGTTGATGGTGCGTCTTGATGCCAAGCCAGTCAAGCAGAAGCTGCGTCGGTTCGCTCAAGACAGAAAAGAAGCTATCGAGAAGAGCTAGACAAACTTCTCAATGCTGGCTTCGTCAGAGAGGTCCTCCATCCAGAGTAGCTTGCTAATCCAATGATGTTGTGCAAGGCCAACGGCAAGTGGAGGATGTGTGTAGACTTCACCGATCTCAACAAGGCGTGCCCCAAGTACCACTTCCCTCTTTCTCGCATTGACCAACTGGTGGATTCAACTGCTGGTTGTGAGTTGTTGAGTTTTCTTGACGCTTACTCCGATTACCACCAGATCAGCATGGCCAAAGAGGACGAAGAGAAGACAGCGTTCATCACGCCCTTCGGTGTTTTCTGTTATACCAAGATGCCCTTTAGATTAGTCAATGCAGGCAACACATACCAGCGAGAGATACAGGGGGCTTTCAATGACCAGATTGGCAAGAACTTAGAGGCATACATCGACAATGTCGTGGTCAAGACAAAGACAAAGGAAAAGTTGATCAATGACTCGAGGGAAACATTCAACAATCTCCGGCGACATCGGTTCAAACCAAGCCCGAAGAAGTGTACATTTGGAGTACCGTCGGCGAAGTTGCTCGGATTTCTTGTCTCTGGACGAGGTATTGAAGCAAATCCCGAGAAGATCAAGGCCAACGAAGACATGAAGTCACCGATAAGGCTCAAGGAAGTACAGAAGTTAACGGGCTGCATGACAGCTTTAAGTAGGTTCGTGGCCATGATGGAAGAACGAGGACAACCTTTGTTTCCTTTACTCAAAAAGCAGGATAGATTTAAGTGGACATAGGATGCCAAAAACGCGTTTATCGCGCTTAAGCGGTACTTGTCCAACACTCCTATACTTGTTGCCCCACAGCCAATGGAAGAACTATTTCTTTATATTGCTGCCACACCTTACTCCGTTAGCGCTGTGATTGTTGTCGAGAGGGACAAAATACAACGTCCTATGTACTACCACAGCGAGGCCCTCCACGACACTAAAACCCGATATCCTCAAATCCAGAAGCTGCTCTATGTTGTGGTCATAACATCGGGGAAGCTGCGCCACTATTTCCAGACCCATAAAGTCACGGTCGTCTTTTCTTTCACCCTAGGTGAGGTGGCCAGGAACAAAGATGTCGTAGGACGCATTGCCAAGTGGGTCGTCGAGCTTAGCCAATTTGATGTCCACTTTGTCCCAATACAGTCATCAAATCTCAGGTTCTCGCTGACTCCGTTGCTGACTGGACCGTTCCCGACAATGCTTCACCTGGTCAAACAGATAATGAGACATGGATATTGGCTTTCGACGAGGCATTCAACAGCCAAGGAGCAAGGGCAGGATTCATTCTGACATCTCCTACCGGATATCAGTTCAGACACGCAATACACCTCAATTTCCAAGCAACAAATAACACCACAGAGTATGAGAGATTACTCGTCGGATTACGAGCAGCCGTGACACTTGGAGTGAAGCAATTGATTGTGAAAGGGGACTCAGAGTTGGTTGCCAACCAAGTGCACAAAGACTACAAATGCTAAAACCCCAAGTTGACCAAGTACCTTGGCGATGTCAGGAAGCTGGAGCGAAAGTTTGACGGTTTAGAGGTGCGCCATGTCTATCGCAAAGACAACACTGAGGCTAACAACCTAGCACGACGCGCGTCCAGAAGAGAACCTATCGAACCAGGAATCTTTTTCTATGTCCTGACAACACCTTCAGTTAAAATCACCAACGATGAAGGCACCTTAGCCAGTGCCGAGAATAGCTCGGGGGCTATTGTAGAGGTCAACAACATCGTTGCGGACATCAAGATCTTGGAAGACTACTGCATCGAATTTGGAGTGAAAATCTTCTTCGTCTCAGTCTCCCACCCTTAGAGTAACAGGCAGGTCGAGCGGGCAAATGGCATCGTGCTCCATGGGATCAAAACACATGTATAAAATAGGCTCGTGGGCGTCCATACTACCCTGAAAACCTTCACCAAAGAGACTCCCTTCTTTCTCGTGTATGGTTCCGAGGTCATGCTTCCTTTGGAGCTGCGACATCGGTCTACGCGAGTCGAGAAGTATTCAGACGAGGAACAGGAGGACCGGTGAGCAAACGATGTCAACCTCTTAGAGGAGCATCGAGAATGTGTTGACGTTCAAGTAGCCATGCACCAACAGGCCCTACGTTGCTATCACAAAAAGCGTATTCATGCCCGTACACTCACCATCGACGATTACGTCCTCCGACGTGTTCAGAATCAAGTAGGGCGAAATAAGCTCTCACCAAAGTGGGAGGGACTGTACACGGTGGTTGAAATCTTAAGGCCAGGTGTGTTTAGGATCGCAAACGATGAAGGTCCCGTGTTGACAAATTCTTGGAACATTGGTCTACTACGTAAATTTTATGTATAGGACCGGTGTACCAAAGTCTGTAAGTTGAGTTTAATACTATATAGTGTTCAGATTTCACATCTTTCAAAGTGTTTTGCCCTCTGATCTCCTTTTCTTATATCGCCTCGTCTTGAAGTTGATCCTACTATCCTCTTACGCTAGCCTGGCAAGCTTCAGGGTCTCATCGACCTCGGCTGGGGATGCCTAGCACTATTAAAGTTTGCCAGGACATGTAGGATCAAACGGCCATGTTAGATTTGGTCATGTTAGAGTACCCACTTGAGTGTATTAACCAAGCCATGTAACTGGGAATTGGTTATCCTGACTTCACGACTGGGGGCTAGGAATCCGCTACTTCCGCATGGTTTGTTATAAGATTTAAACCGCTTTCGTGGAAAACGATTTTTCCATAAAAACAGCTGGGGGCTAGGGAGCGTACCATACTCGGTCGGTTGAGAGCAGCTCTCGCGAGAGTACTTGTGCACTATTTCTTTATAATTGCTTAGACATAGATTTCAATTATTACATAAGCAAAATTATACAAAGTTTTAATATTTACATCAAGTGTCTTTCAGGGATCTAAACTACCAAGACGACCACTGCCAGTTCATCGTGGAGAAGATGTCCTCGGCCAGTCGACTGAGAGATTGCACGAGGCGGTCGATCTCATCTGGCCTCATCCGAGAACAGGTGAAGCCCTCTCAGAGAAACCCTAAGTTCATCTGTGGACGACCATCTTGGATATAGGTGAGGATGTGGCCACCTGCATACCGGCTAATGCGGCGACACTCTTGGTTCAAGCTGTTGTCGATACGCTTCCTGGTCCTTGCCAGTTAGTCGCATGTAAGCCGCATCCATGAAAGATAGCCGCTTATTGACTTCTCGGGAGGAGAATGAGCCACCCACAGCTCCTCGCACAGTAGCATAAGCGGTAGAATATAACCTTCGAGATAGGCGTCAATCCAGACTTCCCTACCTTGGAGTGTCTCCACGTCTTGTTCCTTGCGGGCAGCATCAACCATCTTTTTGAGCTCTGCCTTGTCGAACTTAGTCCTCTAGTACTTGGCACGGCGTTCTCTCTCTTCTAAAGCGTTCTCGAGGCCTACATAGGACATTTGATCTTGGTTAGCACTTTGTGTGCGCACAGGGGCAAAAGCTAAAAAGGTTAACTCTCGTACCTTGGTTCTGCTCGAGAAGAGAGTTAAGTTGGAGTCCCGGTGGATCCAACATGCTATCTGGGTTAACGGCAACCAATGTTTGGTTGTTGATGCTCGGAGTCGAGGAAGCATGAGGCGGAGGGATCACGGCGCTATGATCACGAGGACGTCCTCCTTGTTGGACAACCTCGTCTTCAATACATCTACAAATCATCACGATACTGCCAAAGACTTAAGTACAAAAAAAAGGATGCTGTTCTTAAGATTACAACATAAAGAAGTAGTAGCAGTTTACTGTTCAAAAAATGGAATGACACCCTCCCTCAGCTCCACAGGCTCCGACATCACATCCTCGCGCGTCGGCTCGGCTCCATCCTTCTCCAACGCCTTCTCCATGTTGATCTCAGGGTGCATAAGCTTGAGGCATGCGAGGACATGACATGCGCCAGTCTTAAGATCGCTGCAAATCTCCTTGGTGACCTACTCGGCGTGCTTGATGGACATGTTGTCCAACTTGCCGATGAGGGTGCCCAAGTACTCCAAGACCATTGTCTTGTCGGGGAACTCAGGGCCCTTCTCATGAATGCCTAAGCTACAGGCCACCGTGTCGAGCCACCCGTAGCTGTCCTTTGAGTGGATGTCATGAGAGAGGGGTTGCATCAAGAAAAAGCATGTGTTATAGACAACAATACGAGAACGGGGATTGAGAGATCAGATAAGACAACCACTTACATTGGCTTCTACCACTTCAAGAGCATTCCTTTCCCTCGGGATGAGGGCTAGGCGCCGGAAGTGGTCTGTGAGACATGTAAGTTAGATCCGAGGAGCTCCTTAAGATTATTCACAAATCACAAGGGGTACAACTAACCTTGAAGCCGCTTGTCTGGACAAGCGTCCCCACTCCAGACGACTTTGTTAGGGCCATCCACCTCCTCTCGGAGAACTTGGTTCTGCTGTCGCTTGGGGCGCTCGCGGCCACCGCTTGCTCCGAGGTCACGTTGTCCTTCAGAGAAGCTCCGACCTGGTGAGCAGCAAGCGAACTGAGGACGTCCGTCAGAGGCAAGGCCTAAAAAACCTAGATTACTACTCCTTTGGATGTTGATGTCTAAGGAAGCAATAGTAGCTGAGGTTACTTACGTTGATGGTGGCGTCCTTGTCTGAGGACGGGAGGTCGCACACCGGCGTGAGGAGCTTCTCGGGGTTCGGTGGCATGTCAATCACCATGTGGCCCACTCGCGTGGCCACAGTGTTGTCATCAAGATCTGCAAGCTAGATATTATTATCAGTGTTCGAGATCTAGTCGTTAGGCAAATTGAGGTCAAGAGGGTTATGAGAACGTATACCCCGAACCGAGATCCGTGTTTCATCATGCTCCCTTGAGTACTCGTACGCAAGGTGTGCACGGGTTTGTAGGCACTGGATCTGACGACATATGAAGTCTTCGGCGACTTCACACCTCGACAACCCTTGTTTTCAAAGGTCATCGATTTTGTCTACGAATATTTTGAGGGGGGGGTCAAGGAAGGTCATGGTGTCCATGAAGGAGTGCGTTGAGGCTTCTCGTTCGAGACGGGGAGGCTGGCGAGGCGATTTTCCACATGGAGGTATAACCATTTCGACCTCCATGATCCTTGAGAGGAGTGGCAATTGAACTTGATGTACCTTGGCTTCATTCCATCTCGAAGGCGGAAGCTGACACAACCGGAGATTCTACGAGCCTCCATCCACCTAAGCTCATACAGATATCTAAACAAATCTAGGAAAGGTGGTACCCCAAGGTATGCCTCGCAAATATGCGTGAAGATACTAAGAAAAACAATGGAATTTGGGTTGAGGTAGAGAAGATGGAGGCCATAGAAGTTTAAAAGCAGAAGAAGGAATTCGGATGGAGGGGGCAAAAAACCACATTGTACAAAATCTTCAAGACAAACTATTTGCCCTAATGCGGGGTTAGGACTAGTACCTCCTTCCAAGCGATCTAGGGTTTTCCTCCCAAGGAGGGATCCTTCGACCTATAGTTTCTTCATCTCCTCCGTGTCGACGCTGGATTTTCCCAAATCTATGGGATTGGCTTGAGGTTGAAGAAGAAGGGTGGGTTTAGGATTCTTCGGCTGGCGAAGGATGCGAGAGTTGGGGAGCGCAAGTTGATGAAAAATCACTTGTGCAAACAGAACCCAAATGAATCTTAGGACTGGTATTTATAGGTCACATCCGGTGGTTTGTATTTCGAGGAAGAAAGAGAAATTGCCGTCGCGATTTTCTCGGTTTGTGTATGGCAGTTCGTTGGACTTCAATTCAAATTCACAGTGGACCGTTGGTCCTCGATGGTGTTGTCGCTTGCTCTCTACCTTCTCGATGTCTCGAGAATGGTCAGGTGAGCATGACATCATTTGTTCAAGGACTTCAGCTCGAGAACACTATGAGTTCATTTGATTTGAAGTTGGGGGCTACTGTCCGGGTTACAGATAAGGCATACCTCCTATCCTCGGGGTTATGAAGTATACGAGTACGGTATATCCTAAAGTATACGGGAAGGATACCTTGGTAGTAAGGAATTTGGCCAATATGCAAGGAAACTATCTCCCTGGATAGAAGGTGTTAGAGTCCTATTCGAAGGAGATGTGGGCTCTATGATCTCGTATGTGAAAGGTTGTCTCCGAGTTCTACTTGGAAGCCAAGGTAGTCTGCAGTATAAATACAAGGCCTTCTAGGGGGTACGGGATCATTGAATCATAACTTAGCCACCAGCCATAGCAGAAGCAACCCGGAGGACTCGAAGCCAACTCACTGGTTTGATCTCGCCGAGTCGTTCTCAATAGGGGTCTAGTCGGTAACTCGCTAGTTCTGTTGCTCTCTATTGTAATCTCTGTGGTTTTCATCATAATCCCATATAAACTGGATTAGGGCTATTACCTTATGAGGGGCCTGAACCAGTATAATCCTTGTCTTCTGTGAGCTTGATGTCATTTCGTGTAGATCCTTGTTCCAACGTACCCCAATACCTTCAGGATACGGTCTAAGGGTATAACCCGTCGACAAATACGTCCACTTTTCATGCTATAGTAGAGCAACCATTAGTGGAATCAATTGTTGAGATGTCTTGCAATAAAGAAGAGTTGTGTGACAATGCTTCACTTATATCAATGCCACAACTAGTGAATGAACATGCTATTTCTAATGTTAGTTCTTTATGTGCTGATTTTAAGCATATTGTTCACATTGCTAATGAAGTTGAGGAACATGAATTGTTGTCTTCTTTAAGTGCTTTGGGCTATGACTAGTTTGATATCTTTTGTGAGCTCGGTAATTTGAAGGAGAAATTATTTGCTATTGATTTGCCATATCCAACTAATACTATATTTCATATCTATGGCAAATATAATAATACATGAGTATATTTGGTGCACAAAGTTTATATATGTTCAGTTTTTGAACCACCTATAACCTTCAATCAATATTGCAAGCTAGAGAGTCATATTATTGCTAATCAGGCTACTTCGAGTTTCTCTAGTCAAATAAGAAATAGGTTCTTTTAAATGGAGAAACCAAGAACGGTTTTTTATGAAGAAGGGGAGAATGATGTGACCATGGCTATTATTGATACAACCATTGCTCACATCATAGGTCTACCGGAAGACATCAAGATCAAGCTGTCCAAGTTCTAGAAACCAATTCGGTCACCTGTTACAGTACTGACTTCAAACGGCTGCCAAATATGCATATGAGCTCTGTTTTGGGCTAATGAGTATTTCATGGAAAGCTCTAGGAGTCCTCTTTCCAATGGATCCAGCCTCACCTCCAAATTCCATCTAAGTCATCCCCAATTGAACAAACAAATTGTTGCATCACCTATAATGGACCTATGGGCTTGTAACTTCATCTCGAACCCAGGCCCAAGTGGGGCCCATGTGGGGTGCACCCCAAACTGGTAGAGCATGACCCTAGGGACCCCTTGGTCATCCTCCCACCTCCTTAAATAGTTAGGTACCCCTTTAGGGTTTCTTGGATTTTGTTAGATCAAAGTTTAGCCATTGTTACATTATCTTATAGTTACGTGTGTCGGCTAGACCACCTAATTACACATCTTCAGAACCCCAACTTATCATGTGTATTCAATTCCTATTCTCAATATTAGATTGTTTTTATCTTGTTCTTGCTTGTTTCTTCGATTTGCTTGCAGGAATAAGGTTGATCTGCACCGGCAAGATCAACAACCCACAGAGAGGTGTATCAATCGCTAAGGCGCAACACAACAACGTCTTGTACGGTTGTAGTCGGATCGTCAACGTTTCTCCCAAATCATAGTTATGATCAACTCACCGACAAATCGGTACAACCAGATCCCTGAGCGTGTCAAGTGGAGCTCAAGGTTCATCATAAGCAGTGATGCTAATCTAAAAAAGCATATTACAATTTATTTTAAAGGTCTTTTTGGACCACCTGAAGACTCACATGTCTCCCTTGATGAGAATAGGAGGGAAGAAATCCCACAAGTCTCTCAAACGGAAAATGAGGCATTAACAGGAATTTTTAATGAAAAAGAAGTGAGAGAGACAATTTTCCAAATGGAACAAAATAAAGCTCCTGGTCCTTATGGATTTCTAGCTTAGTTTTACAAGTCTTTTGGACTGTTATTACGGAGGACTTTTTAGATTTATTCACAGAATTCCATAATGGTTGATTGCCTTTATATTCGTTTAATTTTGGTACAATTATACTATTGCCTAAGTTTAAAGATGTTATAAAACTACAACAGTATAGGCTAATTTGATTATTAAATGTTAGTTTTAAGATCTTTACTAAGGTGGCTAAGAATAGAATTATGGGAGTGGCACAAAATGTCATAAGCCTAACTCAGACAGCTTTCGTACCTGGTAGGAATATTATGGAAGGAGTAGTCATTTTACATGAAACGATTCATGAGTTGCATAGGAAAAAATAAAGTGAGGTTATTTTTAAGATTGATTTTGAGAAAGCGTATGATAAAATCAATTAGTCTTTTGTTCGACAGACTCTTAGGAGGAAAGGTTTTTCTACTAAATGGTGTCAATGGTTTGCTTCTTTCATCCAAAGGGGCATGTTGGTATAAAAGTTAATGATCAGGTAGGACCTAATTTTAAAACATGGAAGGGTATAAGGAAAGATGATCTTCTTTCTCCAATCCTTTTTAATATAGTTATAGATATGTTAGCTATACATATTAAGAGGGCAAAGGAAGATGGCCAGATAACTGGATTAGTTATCTTGTTGATGAGGGTTTACCTATTTTGCAATATGCAGATGACGCTGATTTTTATGGACCCTAATTTAGAGAATGCTAAGAACATGAAGTTACTAAGAGTTTTTGAAAAGCTTTCTGATCTTAATATAAATTTTCATAAGAGTGAAGTATTCTATTTTGGTGAATCAAAAGAATTTTAAGAACATTATTCTGACATTTTTGGGTGTCGCATAGGGACATATCCTGTTAGATATCTTAGCATTCCTATGCATTTTAGAAGGTTAAATAATAAGGATTAGAAAGTGATAGAGGAGAGAATTTAAAAGAAGTTAAGAAGCTGGAAAGCAAAGCATATGTCCGTAGGAGGAAGATTGGCTTTAATTAATTTCGTTTTGTCTAGTCTTGCAATGTTCGTGATGTCATTTTTTGAGATACCGAAAAGAGTTCTTCAAAAAAGTGATTATTATAGATCATGTTTTTTCGGGCAGGGAGATAATCATAAAAAGAATTACATACTAACAAGGTGGGATATGATATTTTAACCAAAAGAATAGGGTGGACCAGGGGTTCGTAATATAGAGATTCAGAATCAATGTTTATTAAGCAAATGGTTGTTTAAACTAATCAATGAACAAGGAGTTCGGCAAGAATTTTTGAAAAGAAAATTTTTGAAAAATCATTCAATTACTCAAGTTGGTTGGAAATAAGGAGATTCCCATTTTTGTCAGGTCTTATCAAAGTTAAAAGATAGATTCTTAAATTTGAGATTTTGGGTAGTCAATAGTGGTGAACACGTAAGATTTTGGGAGTATATATGGGTTGGAAATTCTTCTTTACAAGATAGATTCCCATCTCTCTATAATATTGTTTGCATGAGAAATGTCTCAATCGTAACTGTTATTAATTCTGTTCCACCAAATATTTCTTTCAGAAGGACGTTGGTTGGCCAAAACTTAGTTAATTGGTATAATTTAGTTGTGTCGATTTTGCAATAATGATTATTTTAAATAGAACCTTCATCAAAATTGGCAATTTTCTATTAAATCAATATATTTATTGTTGATTAATAATGGTCATATTGAGATAAATAAGTTTATATGCAAACTAAAGATGCCAATTAAGATTAAGATTTTTATGTGTTTTCTATTTAAAAGAGTAATTCTAACCAAAGATAATTTAGCAAGAAGGAATTGGAGTGGTAGTAAAAAGATATTATTTCTGTATGAGAAATGAGATTATTCAATATTTTTTCTTTGACTGCAATTTTGCAAAGTTTCTTTGGAGAGTACTTTATATTTCGTTTGGGCTCAAACCTAAGGTTAGTATTATAACTTTGGCTAGGAATTGGCTTGGAGGTGTTGATTCAAAAACTAAGAAACTCATATTTGTAAGAGCATCTGCTTTATAGTGAGCTCTATAGTTGAGTAGGAATAATGTAGGTTTTGATAAATCTCCAAATAAATCTTATATGCAAGTACTATTCAGGGCAATGCACTGGCTCCGGTTCTGGGCACAGCTTCAAAAGTGTGAAGAGAACAAGAACCTAATTCATTTAGCATGCCGAAGCTTAGAAGTTACAAGCATGCACATTTTCACCAACTTCGGATGAAGATTTACAGAATAGACTCGCCTCCATCATTGCCAACCCTGGGATACGTTGGACCGCGCTGTTGTTCTCGCCTCCATCGTTGCCATCGCCTAGCCCCGTCGGATCTAGACTGAGCCACCATCTTCGTGTCCATCGTTGCTATCGCCGAGCCACGCCGGATCTTGATGGAGCCACCATCCTCACCTCCATCGTTGGCATCGCCGAGCCCCGTCGGATCTAGACCAAGATGACGTCCTCACCTCCATTGTTGCCATCCCCAAGGATCACCGGATCAGGACCACATCATCCTCCCCTTTGCTGCTACTAGCCACCTCGCCACTGGCCTTCGCCACCAGTCCCTTTGCCACCGCCACTACAGAATCGAGGAAGGAGGTGAGGACAGGGAGAGCCGGATTTGGGAGAGAGGGTGGGAGAGCTAAGGAAGAAGGTGAAAACGAGGACTTGCACTTCTCAGACTGGTGCACTTCATATTTTAAGCCTTCTCACGATTTGCACAATTTGTCCTCTTTAGACTCCATATGTAAAAATCGATTTTTAAAGGTGAGACCTAAAGAGGACCACCTGTAATATTATAGGCATGTTTGCACACGGTTCTCTTTACACTACTACAAAAAAAGATTTTTCATGGCGTCACCCTAAACTTTTCGCTGGCGGCCACACGAGAATACCGCCAGCAGCAACATAAGGAGGGGTGGGGGGGTTCGGACCGCCAGCGAAAACGAATCTTCTCTAGAGGCCGTGTTAAGCGGGCCGCCAGCGAAGATGTTTTTGTTTTCGCTGGTGGTGTACCTAACACACCGCCAGTGAAGATGTAAAATCTTCGCTAGCGGACTGGTGACGTGGGCCGCTATCGAAGATAAAGTCATTTTCGCTGGTGGCCCACTTAAGACACCACCACTACTGTTCTTTTCTATGGCGGTGGCTTAAGTGGGCCACCAACGAAAATAGCTTCTCCTATATAAGGCCGAGCCCGAGTTGCCATGCCATTTGAGCACAATTTTCTCTCTCTTATGAACACAAACATAGGGGAGAAGGTTTTGAACTCGAATGGTTTGATAGATCTATTGCACCAAAGGTTAGTTATACTTTGTACTACTCTATTACTCAAGTTTTTTTTTCATTTTTATATGTTCTATGTTGAGAATTTAGCAAGGCATATGTCCATGGCCTAATCATGACATGTTTGTTTTATTTGTTATGTCGAGCTCAAAACGGTCAAATTTTTTATGCAATATTGTACATGATCAATGTACCATAGAGTTCGCAATGTTTTGATAGATTCATTTGTAGCAGATCTATATGCCATGTTTGTTTTTATGCACTTGGATCTATATCTAGTTATTAAGTGGAGAGAATTAAGAGAAAGGGTAGTTTGGTAGTTTTGTCTAGTTATATGTAGTTCCATCTATTGGGAATTAATATATAAGTGGTAGTTTTTTTTAAAAAAATGAAGTCATAATATAATTTTGACTAGCTTTAATTACCTTGTCTAGCTTATATATACTAATTTTGACATAACAGTTTGGTATATTCTTTTCGGTATATATTAGCAGAATGTTAATGTAACATATTATTAAAAATATTTAAACTAAGTTAGTTATTTTTTCGTAATGCATAGATGGCAGACAAAGCATGGATTATAGAGGGAGATATCGTAGGTCATACATTGAAGGAGTCGATAGATTTAGGAAAGTGGCTAAGAAGAATGTTGTAGCTAAGAAGAAGAAAATTAGATCTCCATGCGCGCACTGCAAAAATCAAAAAATTTGGGACGATCCATCTGTAATCAAGACACACTTGGTGACACGTGGATTTGTTGATGGCTACATAAATCGGTTACACCATGGAGAAATCCCTGCAAGCTACTGAGTTCCCAAACAAGAGACACAGTATGAAGTGTTCAGCGACGGGAATTTCGTGGTAGTAGAAGAATCCATTGATGATGAGTTGAATGATGATGTTTGCGATGATGGTCATCACATAGTTGATGATGCCGATGATGGCCATGTCACGATAGATGATGCCAATGGTAGTGATGGCACTACTTTTGATTTGGAGAAAATGTTGCACCATGCTGAACCTGAAGTTGTGGCTGGCTTTGCTCCTGGTTTGGATAATTTCAATGCATTACAAAAAGCAGCGCAGGAACTTTTGTACTATGAGGCAAAGGGTTGTGGCAAGGATTTCACATTATTGCATACAGTGCTTGAACTTCTGAGATTGAAGGCCAGAAACAATTGGTCCGATAGTAGTTTCAACAATTTGTTGGTTCTGTTGAAAGAATTGTTTCCGAAGCCAACTCCATGCCAACCAACACCTATGAAGCGAAGAAGCTTATTTGCCCGTTGTCACTGGGTGTGCAAAAGATACATGCATGTGTTAACCACTGTATCTTGTTCCGTAAAGAGTATGAGACTTTGGATAGATGCCCAACGTGCAACACTAGTTGATACAAAAGAGGTAACCAGTCCGAGGGTCAAGATGTTTCACTTGACGAGGTAGAAGAGTCTGCTCCATACAAAGAGAACAAGAAGAAGATTCCGCAACTGGTTATGTGGTACCTTCCGGTTAAAGATCGATTGAAGCATTTGTTCTCGAACCCGAGGATTGCCAAACTGATGCGCTGGCATGATGAAAAGCGCAAAAAGGATGGGATACTTTGACACCCAGCAGATGCTCGACAATGGAATGAATTTGATACAAAGTACTCAAAGTTTGCAGAGGACCCAAGAAATGTAATGTTTGCATAAAGCACCGATGGAATGAATCCATTCGGTGACTTGAGCAACTCACACAACACTTGGCCAGTACTCTTAACCATGTGCAGCCTCCCTACATGGCTGTGTTAGAAAAGGAAGTATATTTTGTTCACCATCCTTATACGGGGACCACGACAACCTACCATCGACATGGATGTATTTCTGGAGCCTTTGATGAAGGATATGATAGATCTATGGAAACACGGGATCCGTGTTTGGGACATATTCTTACAGGAGTACTTCACGCTACATGCAATTATCTTTGTCACCATCAACGACTTGCTCGCATTGTTTTCCTTATCAGGACAGATCAAGGGAAAGACAGGTTGCGTTATCTATGTGAATGGTACCGTATACAGGTATCTTCAAGGATCGAAGAAGCTAGTGTACATGCGGCACCGGCATTTCTTAAGAAGGAATCACAAATACCGCTCCAAAGCAGCATATTTCGACAACTCTAAAGAGAATGATGATCCACTAGAACCATGCAAGGGTGATAAAGTGTTCAAAATGATGAAAAATCTCAAGGTTGTTTTTGGGAAGGCGAAAAAGAAGGAAACCAATAAGTGGAACACAAATGATGCAGAAGAGCCAGCAAGCGCTAGCGTACCATTCAAGAAACACTCCATTTTATTTAAGTACCTAGAGTACTGGCCAGATTTAGAGATACGTCATTCTATCGATGTCATGCACCTAGAGAAAAATGTGTTCGGTAACACCATTGGGATCCTCCAGATGCATCACCTCGGCATCCTCCGCAATCACAGCAAGCAGAGCCTCAATGCCAACCAGAGCCTGAACGCCTAGCAGAGGCTGAAAAGCAGGCTAAGCCTAAAAAGCAACCATAGCCTGAAAAGCAACCAGAGTCTGGACAGCAAGCAGAGCCTAAAATGCAAGCAGAGCCTGAACAACCAATGCCTGATCAACCAGAGCCTAAAAGGGAAGCAGAGGTTATACAAGAGCCTGAAGCGCCTAGCACGGTACAATCAGAACAAGTAATGTCACAGGAAGAAGATAAGGGTGCCGAAGTGCTAGTAATGATAAGAGCGCACAAGCACAAAGCAGAAAGTGCGTCTAAGAAAAAGTTTATGATAAAGGCATTCCTAGGAAGGAAGAGTGATATCAAGGGAAAAGAAAAGATTGATTATGATAAAAAGAAAGCAAAAGGCCTAAAAATAAGCTTGGATAAAACTTTGAGTTTTATGCCCAGCGTTGATGTGCCAGAAGAATTTGAGAATGGCAAAGCATTCGTCCCCACCTGGGAACTAGTAGAAGAACCTTGGCAACTGAAAAGGTGGCATGAATGGTACATGACTGCAAGTACAATAAAAAGGCTTTCATCAATAACAGTTACGTGTCGGCAGAGGTTTTCATGAGCGGGCCATACCTACTACAAGTTAGTTTCAGGGATATGCATGCCCTCTATCATCGGCAAAGACTTGATGCCAATTTGATCGCCATTTGGTGTCTGTAAGTGCACCACTACGACTACAGCATGTTGCGAAATCATGGTACCTATGCATTCTACTACTACCTAATTTGATCATCCATTTTTTGCAGGAAGAATTATGTCATAGCAGAAGAGATGCTGAGCCTATCGGCTTCCTAAACCCTTGGTGAATAAGTCAGCCGAACCATACCTTCGTGCTAGACGAGAAGAGGCAACCGCCACATGTTCAGGCTGTGACTCCTGAAGAGAGGGATATATACATAACAGAAAGACATCAAACTAAAATTCGCGATGTGGCTACTTACGTATCTATAGCACTTGAATCTATGCAGGACAAAAAATACATCTATGCCCCATACGTCTTTGAGTAAGTTTTCATATCCACTACGAGTATATACTTAATCACGGCTCGACTAACAATTTTTTTTGCAGCGACCACTGGATTACTTGTCTTCTATATCCAAAGTATGGCGAAGTCATCATCTTGGATCCCCACGACAAAGACGTTCGTACATATCAGGAAATCCTCAGAATTTTTTATCTGTAAGTTATATATATATATATATGGACGATTCTTATTCTCATGACATGTTGTTATCTTTGAGGAATCTAAATTAATTATTTCTTCAAACCGTGCATATAAAGGGTATTACCAGGTAGGCAGAGAACGGATACAAATCAGAGAACAAATACTCATCCATAATAAGAGGCCAGTAATTAATTCTGGACGATATACAATACTACTTAATTTCTATAATTGCATGTGTGTATCCATTTAATTAACTAATATATCTTATATTGATGTTGAAAGTGTCACAAGCAACCGAAGAGAAGCATACTATGTGGATATTATACCTGCGAGTTTTTTGACGAGGAAGGAGTTTTGAGCCTGCCAGAGAACGAAATTCTTTCTAACTGGAGCAAGAGTTTAATCTAAATTTCACATATGTTTCGTCGGTCGAGCTGTAAGACATTCAAATACTTGGATATGATCATCCAAGTATCTATGTCCATATAAGTGCTTCGAAATTATTTATATTATTTAAGTATTAATATATACATTGTATTATTTATCATGTCTTCATTTAATTTTCATATATTAATTGCACATGTATATTAATTATTAATAGCAGTTCCAACGAATAATAAGAAAACCTCTGTTATCGATAGCTCAATTAGTTGTATTCTCTGCGTGTGATTCTAAAATACGTGGACAAACAAAAAATAATAATATTTCAATTTTTTAAAAAAAGGTAAACATCTTTGCAGGCGGGCCACGCGTCACCAATCAACTAGCGAAGACTTTTCGCTGGCGGGCCACGTGTCGTCTATAAGCTGGCTTGAAGCTTTTTTGCTGGCGGGGCTCATATGGTTGCTGCCAGCAAAGATATATTGTCGCTGGCGGCCCTCATAAATCAGCAGCCAGCGAAGACAATTTTCGTTGGCGGCTGATTTAAGCCGGCCGCCAGCGAAAACTTATCTTCTCTGGCGGTTAGTATCCGCTAGCGAAGATGCTTCATCTTCACTGGCCTTTGCTCTCTGGCAGCACCTGTGTCCGCCAGCGAAAACGTGTTTTGGCCCCACAAAAAATCGTTTTTTAGGGCCTGTTTGGCACAGCTCCAGCTCCAGCTCCACCTCTCCTGGAGCTGGAGCCCAGCCAAACAGTTTCAGCTCCACCTAAACTGGGAGCGGAGTTGGGTGGAGCGCTCTCACAAAATGAACTAGAGATGTGGAGCTGGGTTTAGGCTGCTCCACAACTCCACTCCAGACCCAACTCCTGGAGCTAAATTTAGGAGTTGGAGCTCTACCAAACAGGCCCTTAGTAGTGCTAGATCCCACCTATAAAAATCGATTTTTACAGACAGTGCTGAACCAACATGAACCCGTTGTTATACTCCCTCTGTTCCATAATATAGCAATCTAGTACCGGACGAGACACATCTTGATACTACGAATCTGGACAGATTGTACTAGGATCTGTCTTGTCCGGTACTAGGTTACTATATTTTGGAGAGGAGGTAGTATTTTTATGAACGGGTTTTAATTTCTAGTAGTGCGCTGTATTTTCGCAACACATTGATCGTAATATCATGATTGGTAACAAACGTGGTTATTTATTCGGTACGGCCCTTAACTGAACTGTCGAGGATATTTTGTACGGACAGATCGTCGGCCTCTTCAAGGTTTGAAAGAAAGAAATGGGGAATATTTACTGCTCTCTTGGACCTGAGCTTTATGGGCTTTGGGTGCAAAAATATAAAGGCCATCATTATTGTGGAGCAGGAGTTTCTTTTATTTTTAATTTTATTTATTAAAATATTTACAAAAATAATTTTTTGTTTTGAAAATTTACAAAAGTAGTCGCCCATCGCCCCTGGGAGGGTGTTTTTATAAAAATCGCCCTACCGGAGGGCGTTTTTTCTGACGTGGCAGCCGGCTGTTAGCCCGCGGCCAATGGCCATCGAGTGGGGGGTGGGAAATTTACGGGCGGCCCCCTCGCCGCCCTCTGGAAGGGCGATTTTTCTCTGTGGGAAGCCGCCTGCACAGGCGGCGAGGGAGGGTGGCCTTTCTGCAGGCGGCCCCCTTGCCGCCCTCTGCAAGGGCGATTTTTCCCCCCACCCGGCCGCCTGCAAAACCGAGGCCAGCCTAGAAATTTTGCAAGCGGCCCCCTTAACGCCCTCTGGGAGGGCGATTTTTTGCCCCCCCCTATATAAAGTCCCTTCCCCTCTCCAAATTTTCATTTTATTCTCTCAAAATCCATGAAAAAAAAGAGAGAGGGGTGAGGGAGAGCTGAAAGAAAGCGGCGAAGCTTTGGCCATTTTGTGACTCCATAGCAGGTAAATACAGTATTGTCTTTGAAATTTTTGTTACATTTTAGTTGTATTGTCAATGATTTTAGTAGATCTGGAGCACACTGTATGTTTTTATATTTTAAGAACAAAGGCATACGACATATTTATAGAGATTGAGACTTAGGACATAGTAATATATTTGAGTTATATGATACATCTGGAGCACGTATCCGATTTGTAGAATTTGAGACCTAGGACAGATAATACATTTGCTGAAACTTTAACTTATGACGTATTACATATTGATGAAATCGACATTAGATCCGGTGGTTATGTTTCAAAATTAGTTAACCTATTTTTTTGTTTCATTAGGCAGAATGTCAAGTAAGGTCATGTTTCAGTTAGTACACGGTGAAGGCAACCTTAGATTTGGTCCGGATGGTGTTTATCTGTCAGATTTTAGAATAACATCGAAGGGCATCGATAGGCCTGGCGAGAGAACATTTCAGTCAATTTATAGTTGGTTGCTGCGAGGATTTAGAGTAGACCCAGATGTGAACACAATGTCAGTATCTGTTGTAGTGAGTCGTGCAACAGAAGGTTATTTTTGGGAACTAATGCCCATGGATAGCACTGATGCTTGGAGACGGTATGTGGAGATGACTTTTGAATGGTCATGGCCCCTTGTTATTTTTGTTTCGGTGCATGAAAAGGATAGAAATCTTGGAATAGAAACCGAAGATGTTGAGGGTCCTAGCCATGTGGGCGATTGTGTTGGACCATCAAACAATGAGGAAAATCAAACAAAGGTCGTGCAGGCCATGGGCATGGTGGATGAGGGAGAGATAGTCGGTACAATCATCGATGGAATGGAGAGGGAAAATTCAGATAACGAGCAAGCGGAGGGCGACTTATCATCCGATGAGGAAGATGATGTAATGCCCACTGATTGGACAAAAGATGACTTCTCAGGACTTGTTATCTCGGAGGGGCATCATGTACCCTAGGAATACAAGGAGAACGAGATTATTCAGGGTGCTAGATATGCTCATAAGGAGGATATGAAGGAGGCGGTGAAGCATTGGGCGGTCTCATTGCAGAGAGAGTTTAGGGTGGTCAAGTCAACCAACTACATGTACGAAGTAAGGTGCGTGAGGGAAGATTGTCCATGGCGTGTTCATGCATATAAGGGTAAATGGTTTGATTATTGGAAAGTTAGCATTGTGACCGAGCACCAGTGCCACTTACAAGGGGTGGAGAAGTACCACCGCAACATCACTACAGCTTTTGTTGCAAGTGAGATTGTCTCCAACAATGGCTTTGAACCAAGATCAATTATAAGCCACATTGCAAACAAATTCAAGTACACCATAAGTTATGCCAAGGCCTGGAGAGCCAAACAAAAGATTATAGAGATGAGGTATGACACATTTGAAGCATCGTACGATAATTTGCCTCGTTTGTTAGCCAGCATTGCACAGAGGAATAGTAATACCTACTATGACATGCATACATTTCAATCGGTTCATGATCCTACCAAGACTGTGCTGCAAAGAGCATTTTTCTCATTGGGTGCTTGCATCAACGCTTTTGTGCATTGTCGTCCTGTACTATGCATAGATGGAACATTTCTGACCGGTAAATACAGTGGTCAGATATTGACTGCGATCGGAGCTGATGGGAACAATCAGGTGTTACCGATGGCTTTTGCATTTGTAGAGAGCGAGAACACTGAAAGCTGGTACTAGTTCCTGGAAAGAGTGCACATCGCAGTTGTGCGTATGAGACCCAATGTTTGCCTTATACATGATCGCCATGCAGGCATGTTGCGGGCTATTGAATACCTGAAGAACGGTTGGGATGAGAAGGGAATTCCAGCTAGGTGGCCCGATCTTTGTAGTAGGTGGTGCATGCATCACATGGGTGCTAATTTCTACAAGCAATTCAAGAACAAGCATCTGACGGATCTTTTCAAGAGGCTCTGTGCACAGAATCGAGAGAAGAAATTTAATGAGTTGTGGAGAAGGTTGGGTGAGTTGACAACTAAGCAAACAAACGAGCAATCTCGCCGGCCACAAGCTGAAGTTGACGAGCCTCCCGTACCTCTTGGTGCACTGCATGACGATCCACCCAAAATGAGAAGGTGGTCGGGATCATCTATCCGAAATTTCACTCATTGGATTGAGAACGAACCAAAGGAGAAGTGGTCTCTGCTGTATGACACCGATGGTTCTCGATATGGCATAATGACAACTAATCTGGCCGAGGTTTACAACTAGGTAATGCGAGGAGTGCGAGAACTCCCATTGGTTGGTATTGTCGAATTTATCCATCACGGCACACAGGCCTACTTCAGGGATCGATACAAGAAAATAGGTCCCTCAATGGCAGATAACAATATAATATTTGGCAACGTAGTGACCAAGTACATGGAAGATAAAATAGATAAGGCAAAAAGGCATCGAGTCATTCCTCAAGGCACAAAAGTACACCGGTATGAAATAATGTGTGTTGATAGGAGCAGGCGTGGTATCTACCGCAAGCAAGCCGTGCAGGAATGTGTCCTTAAGGCCGATGGCGGATGCAGTTACAGTTGTATGAAGCCAAAGCTTCGACACATGCCTTGCTCTCATGTGCTTGCCGCAGCCGGTGATTGTGGCATACTTCCCGAAGTGTACGTGTCACATTATTTCAGGAAAGAAGCAATCTTTCATACATGGAGTGAGGAGATATATGGGTTCGGGATCTCAGGATCTTACACAACTCTGAGGCCCCAAATTTTTTACATTCCGGATCTATCCAAGCTAAGGGTGAAAAAGGGCCGGCGTCAGTCAAGACGCATCAGAAATGACATGGACGAGGCCGAAGCTGGTGGTAGGACTATACGTTGTAGCAAGTTTGATCAGCGCGACCACACTTACAAGAAATGCCCGAAGACTGCGGAGGGTCCGAGCGTCGCGGATGTCGGTCCATCTGGAGAGGCAGGTGATGGAAGCCGATCACCTGGAGAAGGAACAACAAACAGGCGAGCACGTCCTAGGCGTTCTCGTGCGGCAGGGGATGCGGTGGTATAACATTGTTTGGACACCACGATGTAGACCAATAATCTGTCGTAATGAGTCATCACACTAAGTATTCATATCATGTAATTTTAACGAATCTTGTTGTAAATCTGCCGTTCGTGAACCTTGCAGAACTTGGTATTGTACACCGGTATTGTATTGCGAACTTTTCGGTACTGTATGCTAGAGTTGCAAACAGTTTGATGTAGCAATGTAATGTTGTTGTAATCTCTGTGTTATTGTGCTGAAGTAATATTTGTTTGTACTGTTCGTAACTATATTTAAGTAATATTTGTTTATACTGTTCGTAACTATGTTTAAGTAATATTTATTGTTTTCCTAATCATTATTTGGCATGCAGGTATGACGGACGACACACCTGAGCTTTTCAGCCGTGGCCTCGACAGGAACCACCGCTCGTACTTGTCAACAGTGCAGGGTGCGCAGGTCGGGACCCTCCGCCCACGTACTTCACGCCAGTTGTTGCGTGTTGACCCGCGACACATTCCCTGGTACACCTCGTTCAAATTTTAAATCATCACATTTGCCTGCAGTAATACTTTATCGGTACTGATGTGTGAGGTTTACATTACGTAGGTTGCGTGAGGCAGGGCTCCTACCACTGTGTAGGCTTGTTGAGGCTGGGGCCGACGAGAGAGACCCAGCGAAGCGCTGGGATGCAGACCGGTCACTCCTTGCCGCTCTAGCAAACCGCTGGAGGCCCGAGACGCACACGTTCCATCTTCCCTGTGGGGAGATGGCTCCGACACTGCAGGATGTGTCGTACCTCCTCGGTCTACCTCTCGCAGGAGACGCAGTTGGTCCTGTAGACGGTGCTGGGGGATGGAAGGAGGATCTCACGGAGCGCTTCGCGCACGTGATGCGCCTTCCCGGTCTACCGCCGCCCACTGGCCTACACCCGTACACTACCGCCGGGCCGAGCAAGGCTTGGTTGCTTCAGTTCACCGTAAGTTCAATGCTTGAACGGGTTTATGGTTTTTTGAACAAATATATTCATTTGTACTAATATTTGGTTAATTGATATAGGCTGACCAGCTCCACCCGGACGCCGATGAGTACTCAGTTCGACGCGCCCTAGAGGCGTACCTGCTCTGGCTGTTCTGGTGGGTGATGTTCACCAGCACTACAGGCCACGCTATCGACAAGGGTCTGATCCACAATGCACAGGGCATCGCGGATGCTGAGCTAGGCAACGTGCCTAGGTGGAGCTGGGGATCTGCGGTGCTAGCGGCCACCTACCGTGCCCTCTGTGAGGCTTGCACGAAAACCGATGCGGGAGCGATCTTCGCTGGTTGTCCTCTGCTCGTTCAGCTTTGGGCAGCGGAAAGGTTTGCCATAGGACGGCCTGTGGTGGACCCCACACCGTACGGGACGGGGCGCAGCGAAGAGTGGCCAGAGGACGGCCCCACGATGGGGACGTACTGGTGTCGACGTGGGGTGAGTACAAACTTTCTACATTGCACCATCCATTTTCTTTCACGTTCATCCGTAACAATCAATTATATGTGTACCATATGTCTATGTCGCAGCGTCGTTACGCGCACGTGCAGGTCAGACGCGGTTACCCGGACTTCGTGTTCGAGTTCGACCGCCTCCAGCCCAACGACGTCGTCTGGTAGCCATACACGGAGCAGGCGGTGGCGGCGAGGGCACCGCTAGGACTTTCGTCCCTCTGCACACGTGACGCGGCGTACTGGCTCACGACTTTGTCGATGGTGTTCGACATCTTCGTCGAGCCTCACTGCCCGCAGCGTGTGATGCGGCAGTTCGGCCTGAGGCAGGTTTTCCCCGGAGACATGGCGCCTACCGTTCTCCCTGGAGACCACTCGTGAGTACATTGTGTCCCTCTGCACAAATATGATGTTACTGCATTCCTGTAGCTATCTAAGTGTTTGCTCTTCACAGGTTGACCCGTCGGGGACAGCACGCCGGCACACTGTGGGCACCATGCGTACAGTAGTTCGTGGACGACTGGCTGTTAGCACCGGAGGAGGTGATCGACAAGATCTGGCCGCACATAGAGGACAACTACCGTGACTACCTCCGCTGGTACCTACCTCGCACTCATGCCCATGTGACGTACACTCCTGCCGCTCCACAGCCACACGTTGCCGCTGTCAAGGACGCGTACACCACGCACCGTGACCGAGAGTACTTCTTAGGGGTACGTCGAACTTTGGCTCGTTTCTTTCATTTTCTCTCCGATTGATACTGACATGCTTACATATGTCATGAATAGGCCGACGCTGCCCGAGCTGTCAATGCCGATATTAACTCGGTGCTAGTTAGGTTGGACGCAGGGCTACACTTAAGTGATGCTAAACAGAGGCTGACCTTCGACCGGATGCAGTCAAAGATGAGCGCTGTCATGCGCTTCTTCTCTTGTCGCAGCGCCGTGGACGCGGTACCTCCAACTGGTCCAACACCGCCACGTCCACGCGCCCCTAGGGCTGGAGGCTCGCGCCCTACAGCAGCGGCTTCCCACGGTACAGATCTGCCCAGAGATTAATTTCATAATATTTGATTTATTATCGGTAACATGACCACGTCACAACAAAATGAACACACACGCAGGTCCCCCTCTGCCTTCCCACGCCTTTGTCGGAGGTAACACTTCGTCGCACAGAGCGTCAATACCTCATCCAGACTTGCAGCCGCATGTCCCTCTAGGTGAGCGTGCGTGATTTGTTACTCACATTAGTTGTCTTCGTTGATACAAGAATTTTTTTAATACGATGAATCTTATGTCCTTTCTCTCACAGGGTTTCAAGCGGGGATATTTGGTGCGGGAGCTTCCTCTTCACACGCCGGCGGCGCTGGTCCTAGCGACCATTTCTACGATGACGACTTGGAGGACGCGACACAGCAGGATATAGTTGGCTCGTCACAGCTTGGCGGAGCTCCACCACCGCATACCCAGGAGCAGCCACCGGACACACCACTACCGGAGGGACGGGCAGGTCATGCCGTACCACCGGACCGTCTGACGTACTCCCAGGGACACGTTAGGGCCCAGGGTAAGAGGGAGAGGGGCAAGAGGCCTCGGCAGTAGTGCTCCACCTGTTCAGTGTTTGTACATACTGTTCTTCTGGTTTATATTTTGGTGTTCTAGTACTAGTTTTACATTACTGTTACAGTTCCATTGTCTCTACCCATTAGTACATAGGCCTACCGTTGTCTGTACTCTGCTACAACTACTTATGCATACGACAACAAACTTTCGGCGCTTTGGTGTCGGGTCCGTTACAACGCACAGTACACCACAGTAACCAGACACACCGCCAGCTTAGGCTGTCAATATGAACTTTTCCCGCAACTTTGTTACGTAAAGTAATTCCTGCTTGCACGTGCTCATGTCGTCGCAACGCTGCAGGAACCCTACGCCAACTATTTTGGCTTGCACAGTAAACCACAGTGCATGGCCACACTGTCAGTTCGACTTGTCACGATCAACTTTCGGCACTGCTTTGTAAGATAAAGTAATTCCTAACTCACGCGTGATCGTGTTGTCACATACAGCGAAGAAATTTGGCTCTCATTAATTCATGGTCTTGCACTGGTTGCTCCACTATAAAATAGACAAGCCGAATACAAGCTCGTCATATCATCTTTCAAAATCCCACGAATCTAGAGATAATGGAAGCTCCATTTGTTGAGCGTCTCTATTGGCGAAGCGATCCTCTCGCCGGTTGGTTTCCCCCATGGTGTGACCGTCCGTTGTGCGCTTGTGGGAATCGATGCATACTTAAATCATCTCTCATGGTGCAAACTCGGGGCAGGAGATTCTTCCAATGCCCAAACACTGATCAGGTATGATTCATTTGTTCCAAGTTCAAATAACTATAATCAATACATAAACCGCTTTTCTGCACTATCATAACATCTTACGCAGACATATCGTACGGTGTGCGACTTCATTGAGTGGGTAGATACGGAAAACCCACGAAACGATGGAACACGTGGATATTCACGTAGTGAAACAAGATCGGAGTACCTTAGGCGGAAGGATGGGCATGAACGCCGAATTGCTAGAGAAGCTTTAGAATGGCAGGTAAATCCCCTGGGACTCCTCACATGGTGCGAACGGCCTGAGTGTCGTTGTGGTGACCGTTATCAGGTAATAAGGTCCGTAAGACAACGAACTCGAGGACAAAGATGCTTCGTGTGTCCTAACATTGTCAATGATGATTTTATCGTAAGTATCATCTTTTTCGATACCAACAATCGTTACTTTTCTGCACTAACCTATTCTTACAAATTTGTACAGATAGGACGATGTAAGAAAATGTCAATTCGTACAGTGGATCGATACAGTCAGAGTTACTTCCATCAATCAAACGATAACGCAACCTGAGACAACCATACAATTCATTCAGGCATGGATGGAGTACGAACGTCGGGTACAAATTGCAAGCTTAGACTGGAGGAACAATCCATTAGGTTTACCTAAATGGTCGGAACGTCCAAATTGTGGTTGTAGATGTCGCTGCCAGCTGGCTACCTCCTTTGCAGAACAAACATTTGGCAGGAGATATTTTGTCTGCCCCAACGTTGACAACGACTTCGTTGTACGTCTTACATTTCTCCAATTTCGATACCATCTGCTTAATATTACTACCATAACTTACTAACTACGTTTATTTCTTAGGGCAATCCAAGGAGGTGCGGATTCACTTTGTGGATCGACAATGTCAATCCAACATATCATGGCCAAAAGATAACTGAGTCTGAAACACAAGTAGAGTTCCAGCAATTGAAGGAGCACGAAAATGCAGTACACATTGAACGACGTCGAAGAGGTCGGTAGATAAGCTCAGGCTCGATTCGTCGCGACCCACAATATAGTATCGTGTATCCATGACACTACTTAACTATCTTATGATAATAATGTTTAATTATGACAGTGTCTTGTTCTATACGTCATGTAATATAAATTAATGAGATTGTATCGTTTCGATTTGCAATGTTCTTCTTACGCTCCGATACGTTGTATTCCTTACAATTTATAAGTACGTGCTTATATTTTCTTAAATTGTACCTTCTATTGTGTACATGATTAAATAATTGAACATATGCGACAAAAGGAATACATCGTTATAAAAACCCCTCCTCGGGCTCCAACCCGAATTGAAAAATAAATCGTTACAATTTTAAAAAATTGTTCCCATTTAGTTCGGTTCAAAACGATGATTTAACAAATTTTTCGAACGTTGACTTCAATATTTTGATATAAAACATTCTCTTCAGACTCCAATATGACTGAAACATAAATCCTTCCAATTTTATAAAATTCTTCATGTTTTGTTCCTGTCAGAACGATGATTTACCTAATTTTTTTAACAAACATATTCCGATGAAAAAACCCTCACGTTATGCTCGGATCTAAGTTACCAATCAATCGTTTACATTTTAAAAAATATTTTCTATTTTGTTCATACTTAAAATGGTTACTTACATTTTTTTAAATAAGTTTAGCGAAAAACCATCTCCCAAATGCAGCAGAGAGGCTGCCCTATCTGGAGGGGATAAAAATCGCCCTTGCAGAGGGCGGCAAGGGGGCCGCCTGCAAAAAGGCCACCCTCCCTCACCGCCTTGTGCAGGCGGCCCCCCAGAGGAAACAATCGCCCTTCCAGAGGGCGGCGAGGGGGCCGTCTGCAAATTTCGCGTCGCCCATTCGACGACCGTTGGCCCTCGGCCGTCTGCCACGTCACGAAAAACGCCCTCTGGGAGGGCGATTTTTATAAAAACGCTCTCCCAGAGGGCGATGGGCGACTACTTTTGTAAATTTCCAAAACAAAAAATTATTTTTGTAAATCTTTTAATAAATAAAATTAAAAATAAAAAAAATTCGTGGAGCAGTGTTGCTGGGGCCCATCTTAACTATCTTTCACAGTTCACGGCCTTGAAATTGAACTAATCTTTCAGCCGTTCTTTGATGGAAAAAGGAAGGAAAACATGGCCGTATTTTTGAAACCTCTTAACTTGGCCGTTTCGCGACTTCAGAGTCGGTCACAGCGTGCACACGGCACCATGGCAGATAGTTAATCTCGGTGCACATGTCGACGTTGAAATTAAACTTACTACTACGAAGCAGCTGTGTTGGGCACCATGCAAAATTTCCTGTATTGAGTTCAACAGAAAACGGTGGAGAAAAAACTGTAATCTCTGTGGTAACGTAGCCCAGCTTTAATTAGTCAAATAATTTATTATACTCTCGCCAGTCATAGAGAAAATCATTAATTTAGACTTTTCAAAGTCTATAAGCTTATTAATGAAAAAAATTGTGGGTAAAATTTTATACACGTGTTGTTACCAACATAAAAGCGTCTGCTGAAAAATAAATTACGATGCAACACGTAAAAAATCAACTCAAAAATAACAAAATTCAAATTCAAATTTTGGCCTCGGCTGATAAAATAAAGAGCAAATGATGGAGCAGGTAATTTTGACCATATAATTCTTTTACATAAATAAAAATATTTACATAAGTATAGTAGTATCTAACCTCTTGCTGTACACAAACTTGGCTACGTATTTTTCATATGCCCAGAATTTATAATTATAATTAACGTTAATATATATTTACTACACTAATTCTAAAACGTACGGCATATCAAAGTATTCTAATGTGAAATTTCCAGCATGTTTGTTTAATTCGCAAGACCTCAGGAAGTTTGAAGAGCTAAAATAAATTATGCCAAAATCACTGACACGAAAGTGGATCCACTCGAGCTGGTCACCGGGCAAAATTTCCTAGCTAGGTTCCAGTCATTTTTTTCAGATCGAGGACTTTTGATCGGTTCTAATCTAATTGACGTAACATCGGGGTAAAAAATACCTGTCCTACAATACAGAATTAGTTAATAACAGTACTTATATGTGCTAAACAATAGCAGCACTTGTGTGCATGCCCGTCTCTGCTTAAACTTATATGGGGGAACTAATAACAAATTGCCTCTGATTAACACAGAATTAATAGATACAAAAAGCATTTACAGCTTCAATGGCTAGCTACTCCGTTGTAATTTCTCATCACATTGATCGTAATAACCTTTGGGCTAAGGATACTTATCTATATAAGAAACACATACATGCATAAGCCAAAGTAATTTGTTCAGTAGGCGATACAGTAGCTAGTAAAGTTTTCACATAAGCACCACAGCAACAATTTGATTGAAGCATTTCTCAATAAGATCATATCCTTGCAAAAACAAGAGATGGCCACTGCTAAGGGTATGATTTTCCAAAATTATATGTAGTTGAGGTATTCTCTAGTAGTTTACTTTTAATTTGTTCTAGCAATTCATAGACGCATTATACATGCAGGAACTAGTAGCTCTGTGCCACCCCAGGGTGGCTCCTCTGCAAAATCCAAACGGCACACGGACATTAATCAGGAAGAGTTAAACCTTCCAGGTAATTGTTGCTGTACTTTTGAAGTCTAACTTTGAATGTTAATCATTTTATTTTATTTTTTTGCTTATTTTGTTTTACGGACTGAACTAATTTTCACCGTCCTGCTTTGTTCGTTATTTGCCTCTTCTTTCCCCATGGTGGTTGAATGGTACTCCCACCCACCATCCTAAAATATAATATAGCTACTTTTCTAGTTTAAATTTGAACTTGGAAGGTAGCATATATATATATTGGCACAGTAATTTAAACGAGAAAGATAGCTATATTTTGGGATATGGGAGTACTAAAAACAAACACATTTCGTGTACCAACAAAAAGATTGCTATATAGTACAAGAAACTCATTTGTTCTAAGTAGTGTATTGAAAAAGTTTAATGGGCTATAGAAAAAATGAAAAAACTTCTTATGTACCCTAAAATTTTATCCAATCTCTTATATGCCCTTGAATTTTGCTCATTCTTTTGTATATCCCTTGAATTTTAGTTTGGATATTGTCCCTACTCGGGACTCTTTCTATCAGTTGATCGTTAAATTCTTAGTAAAAAGTTTATTTTGACCTTTTCATAAACATATAAATTTATGGAGTATCTTATTAGAATATACAAATTTATTGTATGAGACTTTCATATTTATGAGTTTGTTGTGCAAGATACTATTTATGCCAACATTTAGTTTTAGATATGACATAAAAGAATAGTATTTATTTTCAATTATTAAAAAATTGTATTATTGTAGTGTATAAGACAAATCTATTTATATGCTATATAAACAATATTTAATAACTAATAAATAAATATTAATTTTTATGTCATATTTACAAAAAAAATTATCATAAATAATATCTCTCATAACAAACTCATAAATATAATAGTCTCATGAAACAAATTGCTACCCTCCAACAATATGCTCCATAAATATATATACTTCTTCATACCCACGGGTAAAATGGATTTTTGATAGGAATTTAGTGGTGAACTCACGATCAACTAACAGAAAGGGTATGGAAGGGATTCAAACCAAAATTTAGGGGTACATAAAAAAATGAGCAAAATTCAAAAGCATGGAAGGAATTGGGTAAATTTCATGGGTACATAGTGAATTTTCTCAAGAACGCTAGCTATATATTTATTGGCATATATATGTACACAATGGTCATAGTAGGTGCATTGTGCAGAAATTCTAATCCTATATATAGCCTGGCTTGCATAAATTTGTGAAAGGTAATCTTAGCTTTAAGCCATCCAACTTGTGCACATATGCAGGACTTCAAGGTTTTAGTACACCTCCTCCTCGGAACAACAACAACCAGCAGCCGTACAATGGTCAAGGTGTTCACAGCCTCGCATACCAAGTCAAAACACTAGCGCACAAAGTAAGTCAAATGGGCTTCCTATTCCAATTAAGCGTTTACCTGGAATTGTTTTTTTATGTTCATGTTACATTTTTAGATAATGGATTTAAAATAAATCCGGCCTTGACCAAAAGGCTACGGCCAAAGTTTACAGACTAGCAGCACATCCGTCTACCCTCACACAGTGCACCAAAGAAATAAACCACCATGAAGAATGATGAGAGAATTACAAAACAATCCTATTGCTAAATCTTCATCCATGGTGAGCGAAGATATGCATTGCCAGAGCCTCCAAAGCCTGACATGCCTCCCTTATTGCATCTCTATCTTGTTCACGCTTTTGTAGCTGCGTCCAAAACCGGAGCCAGTATGTCCCTCTAAAGAGTACCTGCAAATAAGTTTTCATTGGCGATTTGTCAAAAACCATATTATTCCTACTGAGCCATAATGCCCAACATAAAGCTGAGGCACTGACTAACAGCTGATTTCTTAACATTCCCCCCACCCCAACGAGCCAACTGTTGAACATAGCATTAACATTATTAGGTGGTCGTAGGTTAAAAGCAATCTGCACGGTTCTCCATAGAAAGCGTGCCATATGACAATCGAAAAAGAGATGCTGAATAGTTTCTTCCTTGGAACAGAAAGAGCACAGCTTACTCCCGTTCCAATTCCTCTTTGCCAAATTATCTTTCGTGAGGATGACTCCTCTATTAAGGTACCACATAAAAACTTTAATCTTTAGGGGTACTTTCATCTTCCATATTGGATTATTTCTTTGTGCATTTACATTGCTAACAAGAGCCATATACATGGACTTAACCGTAAACAAACCAGATTGGGTAAGATTCCATCTAAAGCTATCCGCGCCTTCGTTTAGATGAATATGGGAGATGCTATAAACCAGGTTATGCCACAAATTTAAATCCTGTCCTACTGTGCATGCAATGCTGGGCTTGAAAATACATTAACATATCGAATTCTTTTTCCACACCAGGTAAGGACTTGATCCGATTGGCCATATAAGGTATATGACAGAAAAATATGCAGTGATTGTCAACGTTAATTCATCGTTCAAGCCTCTGTGTTACTACAATATAATGTACATGTGTATGTAAGTAGTACATATAGTAAAGAATAATGTAAATAGTAGTTGTCAAGGTCATACGCACCATGGGAAAGGAAACAATTGTAGCAGTAAATGTAATTTGTTTATTTAATTTGTTCAAATTTGTTTATATATATAAAATGTGAAGTTGTATATATTGATACATTTGACAATAATGTACAGCACATATTGATCGTAAATATATGTTGAACCCTCAAAGTGATTCATGTTATGTTTCCAAATATAGCAACTAAGTACATCTCAAGCATTATATAAAATCATCTAAAAATTACGTGTTATGGAAAAGATCTAATTATATGTCTGTTGTTCTTAGATGACATGTTGCACCTTTTTTTTTAATCCAGTCAGTAACACTGTTTTTGCTATATCTCTTAAACCATGCTTGTCCGAATTGAACGGAATAAGTGCCATTAGAAAATATCGCTGATAAATATAATTTTTACATACCAAAGACTTGATTATCTATGGATTAATCCTAGTTTGGTTTCATCCAACTGATCAGAAAATTAAATTTTAACTGCCAACTACTCTTCCTATCCCATAAAAAAATAAATCCTTGGTTACGAATCTGGAAAAGCATATGTCCAGATTCATTGCTAGGATTTGATTTTTTTTTTACGAAGAGAGTCCTAAACTATTTCTTTTTAAAATTAATTTATGTACCTATCTACTAATTTTAGTCGAGGAACTCAGTTTAAGGATGAATCTGGTCACATTAACAGAACCACCAAAATTCCCAATTCCTTCTTCCTTCTTCCTTCTTCCTTCTTCCTCTCCTATTCTCATTTTCCTTTTTTCTTTCCTCTGCCGCCTGACGTATCCAGTCAGCATGCATCGCAAGGCAGCAATAGCAGGGAAGCTCCAGTGCCCAACATGGCAAATCAAACCACATCTATGGGAAGTGCTCCATCAAATCAACTCGTTTTTTTATAGTGAAAAAGAACTGGCAACGAAACGGGATAGAGTTTATATCAAGATTCCTAGCTAGAAATTAAATTAGTTATTTTTAGAACAAAAAGAATGCAACCCAAGAGTCAGGAGGTTACAGATCAGGCAGCGCAGCGACAGCAAACATTGCAGAGACAGCCAGCGGCAGTAGTAAAGCTAGCAGCAGATCATCAGGCAGCACTAGCGGCTCGCAGCAGGAGGTGCCGGTGTCGTCTCGATTGGTTCAGTGGGTAGCATGGATGGTCACGATGGGTAATCGAGGCAGTCGACCTGCCGGTGATGAGTCGGCGGCTGGATGGAGACGCGTTGGGTGGTACAATCGCCAAGAGGCTAGGGCTCGAAGCGATAGGTAATGAGGACACATGGGCTTGGGCTTTAGCTGCAAGAGATTAGTTCAGTTTGGCCTTAGGTTCCACGTAGGTCCAATGAGCGAGTTTTCGTGTGTGAGCTAGGCATGCGAACGAGTTTGGCCCAGTCCCTTGCGTCTGACCCATCATGAGTATCTCAAAAAGTTTATATGTAGAAATTTTATACGTATTAAGAGGTATTCCATATAGAAATATTTGAAGCCCAATCCGAATCGAAGTTGCCAATAAACTTTCGGTGTATAAATTGTGTGTATATAAACTCACTGGAAAGAAAAACGGTGCGGGTGTAAAAGAAAAGAAATCACGGGCATTTGCGTGCGTGAATGTGCCCGTTAGTTTCATGCCTACCGGTCTTTTTCCCCTTTTATCTTCTTTTAACATTAGGATAAAATTTTATCTTCTTTTTAACAACAGGATAGAATGTTAAAAAACAGACAGCTCAAGATTATTTGATTGCCGTGATCGTTAGACCTTCATTATAGTAAAACAGTATAATCTTATAGTGTTGATAAACTTTAACACATATATACTGTCTACGATTATCCATTCGATCAAATGGTCAAAATTCAACGCCACTGTTCCTATAAAAATTAAAGCCACTCTCACATGACGAGTTTAGATAGAATCAGGCTAGCTTACAAATTACTTCCTTCATTCCATAATATAAAATGTTTTCATTTTTTTGTAATTATCGGTGAAATAGGAACCAGGGATCCCATTACTAAGTACACGGGCCCCCCGTGGGCTATGCTCGAGGCACCCCCGCCATCAGGCGTGGTCCCTTTAGGCTGGCTCAGGGCACGCCCGCTCCTAGGAGCGGCCTCTCGTGAGCTACTCTCGGGGCACATCTAGTCTTCGGGCACGGCACTCCATGGATTGTGCTTGGGGCACAACTGGCCCCTGGGCAAGGCCCTCTGTGGGCTATGCTCGGGGCATACCTACCCACGGGCATAGCCCCTCGTAGGCTGTGATCGGGGCACATCTGCCACCTGTCCCCGAGCTCGGTACCCCATGGGCTGCGCTTGCTGCACATCTACCTTATGTCCCTGGGTTCGGCCCCTGTGCTCGGGTAGCAGTAACATCTTAACCCAGTCAAGCCTCGCATTTAATGCTAAGGGTTGTATACCAACCCGACATGCGATCAAGACAACACACGGCAAGACAGTGCATGCTGACCATGCGATAGGCCTAGCAGACACCCTCTCGTATCTGCCTCATCTACCCCAAGCCACACATCGCAGCAGGGAGCAAGGGGGCGAAATGGAGTTGCTCCACTCACCTGTTGATGCGAAAGCACGGAGTTTGATCCCAGTCGATGCGCTGTCCTGTTTTTGGAAACCACCTTATTTCTTCAAATCTGCTTCGGATCTAACTCCATTGTTGGCATATCCCAAATTGTGCAAGCTCCCTCTTTTCCTCCGACGACTTCGTCAACGACGCAAGCTTCCTGGTGGCGACCCCGTTGATTCCTCGACGATCCTCCTTCTTCAAGCTTCAATGGCCACCATCACCGACGTCCCCATGGTTAGTTCCTCTCGACTTGATGCTTCATCGTCTTTTTCTGCTCACATCGTCTTAATCTAGGCCGAATTTTGCTTTAGATCCCCTTCTTCAACGAATTTTCTAATTTCTCCTATTTTCCTTCAATTGTAGCACTTGAGACATCAAATTGCCATCCCTGTTCTTAAAGAGCCAACTCATTATTTCCTTGGGCCGATGGGCGATACAGACCCCTGCTACTTTATTAATGCTCAGACCAATAGGATGCCCTATAGACAGACAAAGCCTAATCTAGCCGATTGGCAAACAGTGTTTAGATCCTGGCCCTCGAACTTGGATGGATGGAGAAATTGGTATAACAGAATATCGGCCATCAAACAAGCTATGTGGAAAGAAACAGGAATAGCTCAGTGCTTAGCCTTATCCCTAGCCGATATGAAGAAGGATGATCCCATGTTGTCATCGGCTTCCTATTTTTGGTCCGATACCATAAATGCCTTCATGTTTAGCCAAGGGTCGATGACCCCTACCTTGCTTGACATCAAGATGCTTACCGGCTTAGACATAATCTCATCAGCCAACCCCTTCAACTTGAAAATTAAATGTGAGCACAAGCTATCAACCAAGAATGTCGGTGGCTGGTCAGGATATATAGCCAAACACATCGGCACAGGCCCTGTTACAGACAGAGAACATGTGGCTTTTCTAAACCTTTCGCTAGAGAGATTTGTCTTCTATGGATCAACCTGTGGTCCGACAACCAATATGCAACATCTGGCCCAAGCCATAGTGGAAAAGAAATTCTACCCCTTGGAAAAATATCTGCTTGGAGCCATATATCAAATGCTAAGTCAAGCAACAACCAAACTTTTGACAGGGAACTTTGTTGTCTATGGAGGTACTTGGTGGTTCCTGCAGCTTTGGTTAAATCTGTACACCATTAATTTTGCTGAGAGAACCCCTTTGTATTCATCAAGCTTTCCTTTGAACCACTCTAATGATGAAGAAGCCAACACCCACCGATGCATGTCCTTTGGTGAAGCAGCATCGGCCTACCAAGGATCAGGGACATCGGCTAAAACCTTCCAAGTGTGGTTTGACCAGTCTTACAATGGATTTTCGAAGAATGCAAGGGTCTGGTTCCCCTACAATAGCTTACAGATTATGAACTTCTAGCCGATCTGAGGCTCAATGACTTAAATGATGCAACCGACCCCAGCTCTAGGGACAACTTCGTTTCGGCGATCTCACCATGCATACTTCCAACCTTTTCTGTATCAGCCGATTCTTAGACCTTGAACTGCTTGGTTGATAAGAAGTACCATAGTATATTGCATCTTCATCATAACAACCTGGACAATCTTCAACTGATGACAATCTCATCCCTTCATTCCAACAAAACCTAAAGAATTCACATCTCCAATGAGGATCAAAACAAACCCTGTCATCCTAAGAATATGCTTGAATTTTTTATCTTGTCTCTTCTGCTATTTGCTGATCAACTTGGTAGAATTGAATTTATTTTGCTAATAAGTCCGATAAACCTTCTTACCAGTTTCATTGGTGTGGAACATATTGACAGGAAAAGAATGACCATCAATCTTCATCGGCTTCTTTCCATTATCAAACTTGATTCTGCCTTGTTCTATAGCCGATTGGATCTGCTGCCTGAGTACCTTGCATTCATTGGTATGATGAGATCCTGTGTTATGCCAATTGCAATATTTTCTTTTTCTTAACTCTTCAGCCAATGGAATTACATGTCCTACTGAAAGCTGGATTTATTTCTCTTGTCAAAGTAGATAAAATATCCTATCGGTTTTATTGATATCAAAGTCATATTTTTCTTCTTTTCCAGTGTCTTTAACCCATTGGCAAACAACTGTCTTTTTATTTCTTGACCACTCTGCCAAACCAATCTCCGGGTCTTCATCTTCTGACTATAAATCATAACTGTAGATATTGTTAATATTGTTAGTTTTTCTGGAAAACCTTTTTGTATCTTGGAATCTTTGTTCATGAGCCGATATTTTCTGAACCAAATGAGCTAAACTCTCAAAATCTTGTGCAAAAAATCTTTCCATTATCGGCCCAAGCAACCCCTGGAAAGCTAAATTAGCAAGTTGTGAATCGGTCAAGTTAAGACTATAACATCTATTCCTCATGTCTCTGAACCTTTTAATGTAATCTGGAACCGATTTATCAGACCTCTGCCTTATTGATGTCAAGTCCGATAGCTTCATTTCTTGAACCCCATTGAAGAAATATCTATGGAATTGCTTTTCTAGATCGGCCCATCCTCTGATAGAATTGTAAAGCATGGAAGAAAACCAACTGAATGGCGATCGAGACAATGACAATGGGAATAATCTAACCCTCAAAGCTTCTATAGCCGATGCTTCTCCACATTGTGCTAAGAATCGGCTGATATGTTCATATGTTGAAACATTGTCTTGTCCTAAAAACTTTGAGAAATCTGGAATCTTGTATCGGTTTGGTAATGGAACCTTATCAAAATATTCTGGGTATGGATACCGATACATGTTTTCACTATCCTTGGGCTTCAATCCAAATTGTTCTCTCACCACTTTTGCAATCATACCAGCCCATTGCTGCTGCTGCCCACCAAACCGTGACATTTGCTCATAGTTGTTGAACTAAGGCTGATACTGATATTGTGGAACAGGTTCTAGCCAATATTGTTGTGGTGATATCAGTTGTTGTTGGAAGCTTGAATTCTGACCCAAGTATGTTTGTTGAGGATGATATTGGAAATTTTGTGGCACCTCATGTACATATTGTGGTCCAGTTGATGGCTATGGCAAAATCGGCTGCTGAACAGGTATCTGATTCAATTGTTCCCCCATCGGCTGCAAATTCTGAAATATCCCAGCCGATATTGGTTGTATAGTCCTTGTCACCTGTGGAACCAGATTTTGTGGAACTTGCTGAGATGTTTGCCCCCCAGGTCCCGATTGTTGCTGCATTCATGAAGATCCTGGAATCTCAGTCTTGATGTTCCTATAAGGAGGAAACACATTGTTTGGGAAGTATACTGGTCTTTTGGTTTTCTCCTCAGCTATAGTCTCATCCATCACCTTTTTATCACATTTGTCAATGTATTCACTAACACATTTGATTGATTGATCAAGGCTTGATGCATTGCATAGTCAAGTCTATCTTGGAATGAAATTTTCTCTTCAACAGCTGGCTCTTCTTCTTTTGCCTTGACTTCTGCCTTTGTCTTGACCTCATCATCTTGCGTACTGGTTTCTGCTTCAATCTTCGAAAAAATCAATTTTCCTTTTTGAATCACCTTTCCTTGCCGAGAAACACTGAACCAATCCAAGTACATCTTGTGACAAGCTTGTGTTAGTTGATCCATCTTTGTCTTTTGCTCCTCAGACAACTGCTCAACCGTCACTGGGATGACGTTGTCTTCAGTAATCTCAGGCATGATGAATAGTCTTGAAACTCGTGTCCCACTGGGCATGCTAAAAGCGTGTTGATGTGAAAACACGGCGGCCTAGGAGTTCTGCTTATCTCCAGTGCAGATCCAAAATCTTGTGTTCGGGTTCAGGACGTGCCAGTTGGTTTGATCCTACAATCAACAAGATATACAATAAAACAGATTAGATGCATGATAGCCGATCAACCAATGAGCCGATGACATATCGTATAAACCTAGCCGATGCGATCTGACCGAATCGGCTCTGAGGTGTAAGATGAAAAAAGATAAGCAAGCCTAAAATATGTTCCATCAGCTGTAAATATAACCAGACATGTAATCTATGAGCGAAGAATATATCTGATTAAATCATAGCCGATGACACCATATTTAGGTTAAAGATAGATACTGTATCGGCTAATACTCCAATACAGCCTTATACAAGAATATCAATCTAGGTAAATATATCGAGGGTAAGCTTGATATATTTAACCAGTCTAATATCCTTGAATAAGGGGCAGATATAACATGAAAAGCACGAATAAGGAAACTTATACAAAACTAAGCAATTATATCAGGTAAGATCGGCTGAAACCCCGATTCTACCCTTATTGACAATCAAGAAGCAGGCTAGAGATTATGGTTCTAATCATCACTAGGGCTGATGCTGCACAAAGTGTAAAAAAAACATAACATCTAGACAATCAAGCCTTGGAATGTTTTTAAAGGTGATGGATACCTTAGTTAATCGAAACCAATCGGCCAATTTAGCCGATACCGACAAAACCTTGGGTAAGGCCTGGTCGATACATGTAAATCGAGTCATCGATTTAGATTAGCTAAGTTATATGATAATTAGCGAGCCATACCTCTAATTGAAGATCAAAACCGATCCAACCCAACTCAAAACAAGAACTCGTTGAAAGTAAAAGGAAAATTGTGGCGATGCGCCGAGAGTGTATTGTACTGTTGTTATTTTCTTTACAAGACCCCAGGCTTATCTTTATACCTGAACAGATAAACCTTGTCCATACTGGACACTACACAAAACTTGCCTAAACAAACAAGTCCTACACAAAACTTACCACGAAATTATATAAGGAAACAACTAACTCTTATTCCTAATTAATAGATACAGTTGTCTTTTCTGGATTCAATTCCTAATTAGCAATACCTTCAAGCTCTTCTCCGAAACCAACACGAACCCAGGTTACCCGTATTGGCTGAGTCTGATTCAAGTTATCCATATCGGCTGCCCTCGTCCGATTCCATATCAGCCGATATGGCTCCTAGGCGATGCGCTGTCTTGTTTTGGAAACCACCTTAGTCCTTCAAATCCGCTTTGCATCTAACTCCATTATTGGCATATCTTTACCAAATTTTGCTATTAACAGCACCACCAGCTAGATTGTGATAAGACCAAAACACCTAACCCCCTTGTATTGGGGCCCATTTGTAGGAAACTGGTCACTGTGGTATCCCCTTGTATCTATAAAAGGAGGAATAGGGCTGTAGGAGAGGGGGGCTGATTCCGGCCAAGTTAGAACAATCTCACACCTCACGTGAAGAAGAGTTCATCCTCTCCCACTTAGAACAACATCCACCCGACATACACATTGTAAACTTCATCACCATCATCTAGGTAAAAACACAGGAGTAGGCTATTACGCTTCCGAGCGGCCTGAACCTGTCTAAATCACCTTCCTTGTTTATCCGCCTGACACCAATCGCCCCATTTCTGCGCACCCACTCCCTGGCCGAAATCCAAGAGGGGAGTACTTACTTCCCCGCTAGAGGGGTTCCATACTCCGATAGCTGGTGCGCCAGGTATGGGAGCGCATGTGCGGATTTGTGTGTTTTTGCCCGACAGGCTCATCGCCGCCATGCTCTCCAACTCAGAGGATGGTGCTGGCATGCTTGAGGCAGCTCGTCGCACACCACCGCTGTCACTTCTGACTCGCCATGTCCCGGCCTACAGCGCCCGACCGACACCACATCATCAGCGCTCCATGGGGCAAGCTACTTCGGCACTCTCATAGGCTGAGGGAGCAGGGCAGGGCCCAGCCCACGCGGCGGCAACCTCCTTCCTTATGCTTCGTGTGAATGCGCGGCGCGTGTCGGCTTGTCGCCACCTCGACCTTGACTTCATTGGCCATTGAAGCGTTCCGCTCGATGCGATGGCGCTCCTCTGCTGCCCTTCCCCTTCAAGAGGACCGGTGGCTCCCATCAGGCATGTCATGCCAGATATGTATGCACGACTCTTCTATTTATCCTATTTCAGTTATTTTCTTTTTATCTTTTGATTGGGGAATCCCTTTCCCTTTTTTCTCGCCTGTAAGCACACATGTTGTCAAGTGAACTACTCCTCTCTCCATCGGTTACGAGTGCGGGCTAGTCGAGACACATGCTTGGGTGATCGGGATAACTTAGCACAAGATTTCAGAACGTGGACCGTGTCCTAAGCATTTCCGAAGTCTAGGGGTTTTGAGCAAAACCTCTCTGTCAGGCCAGCTTAGACCCTGACGACGGGCTACGGTTCTCGGCCAGGCCAGTTTCACCCCGGGCACAACAAAAGTTCGGGTGCCACCAGTTACTCGTTTACCCTCATTCATTGCCAAAGATTAGCTTCTTAATTGGCTACCGAGAGGTACGGATCGGTGTGCTATGTAGCTTGATCATGTATAACCCTTCCAGGCAAGTGTCTCCTTTTAATTGGATGCAGGCACCCCCAAAGTCCTACCACCATGGTCGACCATCTCGGGATACCGCGGTCGGGGGATTCACTTTGCTCCCAAGAACACTGGACACCCGAACACAGGCATGGGCAGGTGAGGAACCGGCCCATCAAATGCTCAAGACATTTAGATCTACACTGACAGGAAAGGCGTCAACCTCGATCCCGCGTTGCTCCATGCCTAGGGTCAAGGCCGGGGACTTCTGTCGATGAAATGGGAACCAGGGTCCCCATCGCTAGTTACTCGGCGCATACCTGCCTCCTGCTCCTGGGCACAGCCTCTCTGGGCTATGCTCGAGGCACACCCGCTCCTAGGAATGGCCCCCTGTGAGCAGCTCCCAGGGCACATCTGGCCTCCTGGCATGGGCCCCCATGGGCTGTGCTCGGGGCACATCCGTCCCTCAGGCATGGCCCGCCATGGGCGGTTGTTGATGGTCCTTAAATACCAAATTCGGTTGTCAATCCCTGCATAAAAGAAAATAAAATGAAACATCAAACATAGTGGTAGGGTTTATTATTAACCAATTTCACGAGTGTAGGTGAATATTTCTATGCAGGCAATTATGGATGAAAATGAACCCGCCATGCGACGAAATAGACCTCCGGCCAATCAAAGGCCAGTACATGGATTGGAGGACCCACAAATCAGAGAAAAACCAACATAATTGAGGCCTATCCACCGTGCACCATTATAAGGGCCCACTGGGCAGTGACTCGGCCGAAGGAGAGCGGGAAAGATGGAGTCAGGAGGTCGGCCAAACCCTTGTTCGGCTGAACCGCCGTTGCGGTCATTCGTCCCCACCTTTCATGTATAGGACCCTGATTTACTCCCAAAGACGGTCGTGGGTGGTAACCACCTTAAACCACCATCATTGATGCCTATAAAAGGAGCTTCTCACTTCACTATCAAGACACAACACAACATTAGAGTTCTCTCATTTCCATACTTAAGCTCTCTAGTACAGTTAGAATATAAGGAGAGAAAGTGACGGGAAGCTCTAGAGGAGTGCCAAAGATGTCGGCGTTCTCTTCAGGGATGTTCCAAAAGACTGCCAGTGATGTCCTCATTCTCTCCGTGGAAGTTTTGGATGAGCGCCGCAGTTGTCGGCACTCTCTTCGATCTTGTACCTCGACGGATGCTTCTTTTATATAAGTAAATATTCGTGATTTCTTTTGGGTATTTAGTTTTCTTATTTAAGGAATATATATTCTCATCATTGCGGGTTCATTGCTTAATACTCGTATTGAATCCTCTAGTACAAAGACTCTGGATGAATAAAGAAGTTCTTTGCCGAGGCTAGAGTAGTAATCGATAACATAGAGATGGTGCCTAGGTTAGAGGTTACCTTCGTTTGTTGTGTGCTCTACGGGTTGTAGAGGTAGGCGGCAGGTAGTGATAGCCCTGTCCATTGTATCCTCCATGTTCAGGTACATCATAGAACTACAAGCCAAACTTACTTGGCAGATCACTTGGTAGACTAGGGGAGAGCTGGTGCGCAAAACATCTGATAGAGTTTTACCTTAACTTTAATTAAGAACTTTAAAACCCATAGGAATCATCTCTGTCCTTTGCCTCCCATGCTGTTGTTGTCCTTGGACCAAACCTGTTTCTTAGATTCTACACACGTTCCTTGTGATTTGATACCCTTGGAATACTCTAAGGTGAAGTGCTACAGTGGTATCCGTGTGCTAACAGATTTATGTGTGATCGTAACAAATACCAATAAGTATTTCTGGTGCCATTGCTAGGGAATGGTTGTTGTATTATCTTCGAACCTAGTTCGTCCTCGTATCTTTTCTTTTTCTTTCTTTCTTTATTTTCTTTTCTACCACGGAGCAGCTATCCATCCAAGACCTTTCCGCTCCGAAGGGCGAGTTCTGTGAGCCACCTCCTTCTGCCAAATCCATTCTCACATCTGGCAATGAACTTCGTCCTGACTTTATAGCTATGGTTCAGAAGCAATCCTTCTCACACCGTAAGGAAGACGAATGGCGAGTGGAGAGAGCTCAAAAGCAGGTTCTGTGTTGCTTTGTAACATACCACTAAAATCACTTAGGAGGCTATGTAATATTAATGGTTGGTAAAATAAAATTCTCCTCTTTTGTGTTTGATATAAATTCTTTTCCTTATGTTTTTGTTTCTTTCATGCATATGCTTTGTAGGGATTTAAGTGTATGAACTCGATGATTAAACCCTCAAAATAATAGTTTAAAACATTATATATGATGCAAGAATTCAAATAGCTCAACCCAAGTGTGTGGAGTAACCTATAAATTTTGCTAGATTTTTATCATCTTATTTACTTATTCAAACAAATTACACAATTAAACAAAAAACAGGAAAATTTCAGATTCTCTGGAGCATACTTGGGCACTCCATTAAAATTTGATCAAAAATATTTTGGTTTGGGAAAATGGTTCAGAACATAGAGAAAATAGTACTTTACCATTTTGCCATTGAATCCTATACCTAAATGCCTCTGGAAAATATTTTAATTGGAGGGCAAAGTTGGAATCCGATAGCAGATTTGGGACTAAGTATTTTTCTCCAGCTCCTTCTCTCTCACACAAAGTCTTCACTGCCAGGTGGGCCCAAACATTGGTGGGACCCACTCATCAACTACACAGAGCACCGCTTCCACGTAGAACGCGCAGGCACCACGCGTCGGCGGCACCGAGCGCCGCTCTTTCTCTAACTCTCTGTCGGCCGCCATATGAAACTATACCGGCCGACGCACATCCTCTTCCTCTCGCCATTGTTCCATTTTGCGGAGAAACCGAGGGCGATCATCTTGGAATCTCGAGCAACGAAGGTGTCTTCTTCGGCGCCGGCGTGGTTGTCACTGTAGTTCCGCATCATTCGGTGTGTTCCAATCTAGGTTAACCCGCGTTCCAAGTTCTCTGTTCGATGCCGTGACTAACCCCTCAAAGAACCGTTGAATTGGTGCAGCCTATCTCCGGGAACGCGTACCGCGTCAACTTGAGCCACCGATGAACTCCGAGCGCCACCGTGGAGATCATCAACGTCGCCCGGCCCCAAGAATCCATATCCGGCCGAGCTGCTTCGCCAGCACATTCACCACTTCAAGACAACCTCGAACCCTAAAGGAATCGAATCGAGAAGCCCTAAATCGAAAGACCCCTTTCATCTTCCTCATCTCCGGCCACCGACATCATCCAACTCTACCACACTCTCTGGTGAGTCTCGGGGCGATTCATCGTGTAGGGAGCTACTCCATGCTATCACTGATGGATGCATGTACTCCTCCTAGACAGTTGGAGCCGGGGGTGCTTCGCCGACGACGACCGCCAAGCCGTGCCGCCATCGGTACTGGACCGGGTGCTTGGAAGCTTGCCGGGCATCGTTTACATGCTGGTGAGCTTCCTAGACATCCCTAGCCCCATATGCATACTCGCGCGCACACAGATCAAGCCACAAACTCGACATGCACATGCATGCCGAGGCAGGTCGCCGCTTCTCCTGCTGCTGCCATCGCAATAGGCCGCCATAGCTCGCGAGATGAACCTCGTTAGCTTCGTCTAGGAGCCCTTTACCTTTCTCCCAATGGTCGCGTCGTCTGGAACCCAGTCGTTCGCCGCCGGAGTCGCCACGAAGCTCGCCGCCACACCGCTGCTCTGCCGTAGCTACCCTAGAGGCTATAGCCGCGAGCTGTCAAAATTTACAGGGACGTTTTAGCAATTTAAACAGCCACCTACATTTGGGGACATGACCCCAATGTAATTATGCAAAAACCCGAGTTCTCTTTTGGTTAAAAGCCTAGGCCACGTGCTAAAGGACTGTGGATCCATTTGCCAAAACCCTAGGGGCTTTAGTGCAAAAGTGTAGTCACTGACTGATGGACCCGAGCTCTTTTAGATTTTGTAAAATCTAGAGTAAAATAATAAAATGTTTTCTGATGAACTGAAAAAGGACTTCAACTTTAGAAATTCATAATAAATTCATTATAACTCCAAAAATTTCAAACTAAATTTTGTTGGATTCATATTTTTATGCTCTATAATCTGTAGGTACTAAACTTAATAGAACCTTAGGGATTTATGTCTTCAATATTTAAAATTTGCATATAGGCTTTAATTAATTAGTTCCAACTTTAAAGAAATTCTTAACTTTTGAATGGAACCTGATAAAATAGAAATTCTTGCACTAAAAATCTAGTCAACTCAGTATCCTTTCACCCAAGGGGCAGCATTTATTTTAGAGCATATTAAATTTTTCTGTTGCATAAATATAATTCGGATTTTACGTATACATATAGACGACGATCAAGCGCTCGTTGAAGAGGTGTATTATTTAACTGAACAGGGTGTGGAACAAGAGCAAGGCAAGCCACCTTCCTCTTTTCCTTTGACCATATTGATCCTATATTTGAAGGTTTAAAATATTGTTTGCAAAGATGCATGGTTAATTTCCAAATTAAAAAGATGGGTAATTTAAATTGTTGTAGTTATACCTAAAAACTTGCATGATATCCATTTGAAAAACTCCACTTAATATTTGGCACCCTCAGGGTATTATATGTACTGTTACCTTTTGATAAATTTACTGTTCATCTAGTATCGACATGCTAGCTTAGCAATGCCTAGATTAAATTAATACTATCATTATGGGCATTTTATTATTCTAAAACTTGTTGATTTTAAATAAGTACTCATTGAAATTAAACGTGTAATTATTTGTGAACTAAAATGAGAAAAAGATTATTTAAGTCTTGGGCAGCAAGTGGTACACATATGGAATTTAGTTGTGTATCGATAGGGGGAGTGTATGCCTAAGACATTTAAGGACTTCACTCAATGTCAGTCACTTGTGTTTATAGTACGACCACATGTGCTATTGTGGGGTAGCCATAGCTCACTAAGTTGCGCATGGTTTAGTCTTGCATTTTGGTAGGCCGGTGTAGTATGAATTAGTGTTAGCGATGATTCATAGGAACTATCTATTTACCTGTATGGTAGTTTAGGCGTCTAAGTCTATCCAATACAACGATATGGTGCCTCATGGTAGAAAGGAATGTCTTCGCTACCATGGTGTTAGGCTCAGGTGTGGGCCCGTCTCCTAACAGTTATAGGTCATATGCCTAGGACGGAATCACACCTATCGTGCTAGTGCAAGGCTAAATCATGAGTAATGTAAAGGCTATGTTGTAAGTAGTAAATCGGGTACTTCGGTATCGCGTGGCATGTTTTACATGATTACTATTTTACATCATGTGGATACAGTGTATGGACTCTGCAGAGTTTAAACTAACCGGTTAGCCACGCTCTCGGTTATGAGCGGCATAAGGATATGTGTTGAGTATAGACGAATGATTTTAATCTTTGTTCTTAATATCTTTAAATTCAAGTTTATGGAATGATGTGAGAAAATAATTTGAAATGATTTACATACTTGATGCTCTGGATAGTACCAAGTAGTATATAATGTAAGATATTATTTTACAGATATGATACCATAATGATATACCTAGTTTTGCTGAAAGTTATTGGTTCCATACTATTTAGAAAATGTCTTGTGGAAATAAATCTTGCTTTATGCTGAAAATGAGCCAACTTGAACCATTCCTTTGATTATGCCATGCATGTATGTTAGGATTAGCGATGCCAGTACATTATTCGTAATGTACTGACTCTTGCTACTATTGTTGTTTTCTGTCTCGTATTTTCTTTAGATTCAGACGCAGGTGAAGCCCTTAATGATGACGAGCGCCTTGTTGGGGATAGTTATGAGTTTCAGGACGGTTCTAACTAGGGTTTACCCTAGTCGGTTGCAAAAACGGTCTTGGGTAGAATAATGCTTTCGCAGAACCACTAACTATTGGGCCGGTCGGCCATATGTATAATTATTATAAAGACTATGTAATATCTAAGAATTTGAACTCCCTTGTTGGGATATCAACTGCTAGATGAAAGTGTGTTAGTAAGTTCTGTAATAATAGGACTTGCTAAGACACGAGTAAGAATTTTGATCATTGGAGACGTTGTAGAGCTCATGCAACTTGGTCAAGTCTCCTGGATGTGTAACACATCTGGTCACCACCTTCGAGTGGTTTGACGGGCACATACTAGGCTGAAGTTGACTGGCACGCGTGAGTCCCAGCAATATCTTCTTTGTTCACTATTCGGTACCTCGGAATTTATATAGATGATGTTACTTGTGATTTTCCTCCACATAGAGGTTTGAATGGCTAATATACGTGTGTATCGATCCCATTCACCGAGACTATGTGGAAATCACAATTGGCATTAGAAAATATAAGTTTCGGCGTGCTCGACATGCTTTCTTCCTGTAATCCCGTATTGTCTCCCTACGGATCAAAATTTTTGACTTCCAGCAGAGCGAGAAGGAGTCTGCCTTATATCTCAATATTTTCACCAAAGGTTCGTTCGCACGGCAGAAGGTAGGGATTGTATCCTAAAGAACACCTCTTTCGTCCATTGCGAAATCCTCCAAGAAGTCGAACATACCCATGAGGAGCCCTCAATTGTTGAATCTGAGCCCGGACCTCCTACATCACAAAATTCAACTTTTGAGCCCTCACCCGAACCTCGGGAATCGGAGGAAGAAGAAATTCAACCTTCGGAAATCCCTTTCAAGTTCACGGATGGTCCTTTTGAGGACCGTGGAAACATCTCGAACTATTCTTGTCAAAAGAGACCACCTGCCTCGAGTAGTACCTCTGAGCCACTCGAGGGAAATTTGTTCAAAGAGACGGTCGAGGAGTTAACTACCATCATGAGCCATGAGTGGTTGAGGGAGGCAGAGCTTTGTTCCAAAGTAATTTGGATTAGCTCTCCAAACTTATCTATTCAATGTCTCGTGAAGGAGGCTATGGTGAATGTTCTCTATAATTCCACTGTCAGTGTTAATATCATGTCCACATCCTTTGCATTAATTTGCATAGGGAACGAGCCTTTAACACCAATCGACAAAAACCTTCCGGAGTTCTTCAGGTCCTATCATAGAAGGTTATGGAATTCTGTGTGGAGTGCCTTCAAGGCACGAGAATATCAATGTCACCCTAGACTTCCACGTGTTTGAAATCCTTGAATTTGATCTTCTGATCGGTCATCCCATAGAAAAGCTTCTTCTAGATGTGCCCAGTTCGGGTAGTGCCTAAGAAAGGAGGCATGACGGTCGTTGAAAATGCCAAAAATGAAATGATCTCACAATGAACCGTCATGGAATGGAGGATGTGCATAGATTACAAAAGAAATCAACAAGGCAACTAGGAAAGATCATTTTCTGTTGCCTTTCATTGATGGGATGTTAGAGCAGCTTGTAAATCATTCCTTCTTTTGTTTCCTTGATGGTTATTCTGGTTATCATCAAAATCCCATCTATCCCGACGATCAAACCAATACCACGTTAACATGTCCTTATGGAACATATGCATATCATAGAATGTCGTTTGGGTTGTGTAGCGCACCCATGTCATTCCAATAGTGCATCATGTCTATTTTCTCTGACATGATCAAGAAAATAATGGAGGTCTTCATGGACTACTTCTCATTTTGTGGAAGAACCTTCGATCATTGTCTTGAGAATTTAGACAAGGTACTGCAATGGTGTCAAGAAAAGGACTTGGTATTTAATTGGGAAAGTACCACTTCATGGTCCGTGAAGGGATAGTCCTAGGGCACTGAATTTTTGAGAGGGGAATAGAGGTGGACAGAGTAAAAATAGAAGTAATTCAGCAGCTTTCACCTTCTACTAATGTTAGAAGTCCGCAGCTTCCTAGGACACGCAGGGTTCTACCGACTTTTCATTACAGTTTTCTCCAATGTTGCTAGACCCTTGACTTGCCTGCTAGCTAAAGTTGCTCCCTTTGATTTTAATGATGAGTGCTTAATATCATTTAATATCTTAAAAGAAGCTCTTAGCACTAATCATTCAACCCTGTGATTGGTCTCTGCCATTTGAAATCATGTGCGATGTTAGTGATTATACTGTAGGTGCCGTTCTCGGCCAAACTAAGGATAAGAAGCACCATGCTATCGCATATGCTAGTAAAACGTTGACAGGAGCTCAATTAAATTATGTCATAATTGAGAAGGAGCTCCTGACCGTTGTTTTTTGCAATTGATAAATTCAGATCTTACTTAGTTGGAGCTAAGGTAATTGTCTACACTGATAATGCTGCATTAAAATAGTTGCCCTCCAAGAAGGATGCTAAACATCAACTTATTAGATGGGTTATTCTACTCCACGAATTTAATCTTGAAGTAAGTATTTGTGATTTCTTTGGGTATTTAGTTTTCTTATTTAAGTAAGATATATTATCATCATTGAGGGTTCATCGCTTAATGCTTGTATTGAGTGCTCTAGTACTAAGACTTTGGATGAAGAAGGAAATTCTTGGCTGAGGCTAGAGTAGTAATCGATAACATAGACACGGTGTCTAAGTCAGAGGTTACCTTGTTTGTTGTGTGCTCCACGGGTTATAGAGGTAGACGGCCGATGGTGATAGCCTTGTCCATTGAATCCTCCACGTTCGGGTACATCATAGTGTTAATGGAAAATTTTGATACTTACCATTATTCAAGAAGAAGTCAAAGGAGAAATTGACGCCGTGATTCCAGCTGGCACAATTGGAAGATGTATCGGACAAGTAGGTCTTTTTAGGGTTGTTTTTGTATCAGCTTCCATATTAAGGAAAGTTTGTTAGTTTCCTTTTTCGTAAGGTAGAGTACTGAGTCGATCAGACCGTGTCTAAGTCAGACTTGTCTTGGTAATTTCCTTTTTCTGAATAGAGTCCTGAGCCGATCAGGTCATGTTTGAGCCGGACTCGTTTCAACTCGAGGGTATAAATATGTTTGCCCAGGGTCTTTCTAAACAACAACAGATCAATATAACCCTTTCAGCGCATCGCCACCCTAGTTCTAGTTTCAACGAGTTCTTGTTTTCAAGTCTGGGCTGGATCGGTTTCGATCTCCATCGAAAAAGTAAGTTCCATCAACTTCGCTTGTATCGGTCTAATTAGTACTTTCTCGGTTAAGTACGATATACTAGTTAGGTTTTTAATTGCATTGCCTATGCGATATATCGGCTCTCTCTTAGATTGCTTTGCTGTCTTAGTTAGATTCAATATATCAATCACTTTGCATAGTATCTATCGACTTGTTTAGATCTATCAAACATATCATCTAACTCATACTGTCTTGGTTAAATCCGATCTACTAGGTTTTGATTCGATAGATAGACTTGTTCAATCTGATAAATTTGGTTCACTGTTTCACCGGGTTCTAGCCGATGAGTTATCTACTTGTCATCAATTAATTTGCTACATCGGTTAGTATTCAAGGTATAGTGTAATTATCTAATTTCTATTTTTATTGTCTTCAATCTTATACTGTTTTAGTTAGATCCGATCGATCAAAATTGTGGTCAATAAGAGAAGATTGTTAGTAGTTATACTTTGCCTAGATTTAGCTGATGATAGTTTAATTCTTTTCATAGAAGTCAATGATAGGTTACAATCAACTTGATGCATCGGCTAATATTCAAGATTGTATAATTGCCTAGTTTCTATCTTTATTATCCTCAATCTTATACTATCTCGGTTTGGTCTGATCTATCAAAATTGGTTTTAATAAAGATAGATTATGAACAATATAGATTATTAACAAATATATTGCATCTAAATCTTAATTGATGTTTCACTTAATTTCCTTTTGTATCCAAGCTCCATTGGTTATAACCGTTGATCCGAAATTCCATCGGCATTGCCTGGGCACGCGATTCCATATCGGCCCATCGGCCGTTTGATTCAATCTTTTATTTCCATCTTCTTATTTACAGGTTCAAACTAATTAGCACGCCCTGAACCCAATTGATAGGACTTGCACTGGAGTTAAGCAGATCTCTTAGGTCTTCATGTGTCACGACGTATTTTGCATCAACACATAGAGCTACAGGCGGGACTCACTTGACAGATCACTTGGCAAACCAGGGGAGAGCCTGTGCCCAAAGCATCTGACAGAGTTTTACCTTAACTTAAATTAAAAACTTTAAAACCCATAGGAATCCTGTGTATCCTTCGCCTCCCATGCTGTTGTTGTCCTTGGACCAAACCTGTTTCTTAGATTCTACACACACGTTCCTTGTGATTCGATATCCTTGGAATACTCTAAGGTGAAGTACTACAATGGTATCCGTGTGTTTATGAATTTATCTATGATAGTAGCAAATACCAATAGCTGTGCTCGGGGCATGCCTTCCCTTGGGCATGGCCCCATGTAGGCTGTGCTCGGGGCACATCTGCCACCTGTCCCCGAGCTTGGTCCCCTATGGGCTACACTCTTGGCATATCTTCCACCTGTCCTCGAGTTCGGCCCCCTTGCTCGGGGTAGCAGCAACACCTCAACCCAGACAAGCCTCGCATTCAATGCGAAGGGACATATAACATCCCGACATGCAACCAAGACAACACGCGATAAGATAGTGCATGCTGACCATGAGACAGGCCCGATAGATACCCTACGTGTCCGTCTCATCTACCCCAAGTCACACATCGCACTGAGGAGCAAGGGGGCGAAAAGGAGTTGCTCCACGCCCCGCCAGTTGGACTATGATAAGACCAAGCATACCTAATCCCTGTATTAGGACCCATTTGTAGGAAACTGGCCACTGTGGTATCTCCTTGCATCTATAAAAGGAGGACTAGGACCACAAGAGAGGAGGGCTGATTCCGCCCAAGTTAGAACAATCTCACACCTCAAGTGAAGAAGAGTTTATCCTCTCTCACTTAGAATAACATCCACCCAACATACACATTGTAAACTTTATCATCATCATCTAGCTAAGAACACAGGAGTAGGTATTACGTTTTGGAGCGGCCTAAACCTGTCAAAATCATTGTCTTTTATATCCCTTGTTTATCCACGCGACATCAATAGCTCCGTTTCCGCACACCTGCTCCCTGGCCAAATTCTAAAGGGGGAGTACTCACTTTCCCACTAGAGGGGTTCCATACTCTGACAGTAGTCAAACTTTTTTAAGTTTGATCAACTTTACATAAAAGCATCGTAGCATTTTTAACACAAAATAAATATACTATCAAAATATATTCAACGTTAGATTTAACAAAACTAATTTGATGTATAGATGTTGCTAATTTTTTCTATAAACTTGATCAAACTTTAAAACAAATAACTAGAAACTTATAATATGAAATTGAGGGAGTATTTGCGTTTCAGCAGCACAAACTTCAGGTTAACTATTCTACGCAGAATGAGAACATAATAGGACGATGTACGTTACGTTGGCCCGCTTGATGTGGGAGCAATGCTGGTGTTACCGTTGCTGCGTTCCACTTTGCCTCTGACCTATTACAAACTTTATAGCATTGGCATTTCAAAATGTGGAGTATATGTTTATCTTTCTCATTATACTTGTGCTGCCTGCAATTACTTGTTATCATTTTTCAAAAAAACATAGAGCAACCATAAAATAATTGCGACCACTGTACCTGTATAGAATTATAGATCGACAGGAAAAAAAAAATTCACCAGCACAAAGAAATTTTAGACCACGTAGAGCATCTCCAAGAGAAACCCAAAATCTGTCCCTAAACTAAATTTTGGGGATTTAATCTAAAATAAGTACTCCAACAGCTATCCAAACCTGCTCCCAATTTTATCTCATGCCCAATGCCGACACCAAAATGAGCCAAATCTGGGGCATCGCTCGGAGCTCCCAATCGAGGTTTCGCGCGTAAAATTGTCGGGCCCGTGCCATTTTCTTCGCTAGACCAACTCGCTCGCACACCTTCGTCGTCTTGTCGGTTGATCCGAATGCCCCCGCTCACTCTGCATCTTCGTCCTCACTTGCTTTGGGCGCCGGAGGCTCGGAGCACCTCCACGGATGTCGACGCAACCTCATCTTTCGTCGTGGGCGTTGTTGGCCGTCGGTACACAGCGCTGCCGGCCATCGATCCAGAGCGCCGCCTCCCATCCGTCCAAGGCTCCACCAGGGCTGCTGGCCATCGATCCAGGGCGCCGCTGCTTCACAAAGCCGGCCGCACTTCGTCCGCCAGCCATCTCCCCCCTCCCCGCCGTAGGGAGCCACCGGCACCGCCGCTCCCTCCGCTGGCCGTCCCCGTCCTGTCTGCCTCAGGGCTTCGCTGGCCTCTGCTACCTCCACCGGTAGTCAGATACTTGTTTGTTTCTTTGGTACTGCAGACGAGATGAGGTATCCAAGATGTGAAAAATGTTGTTGGTTCTGCAGTTGACATCATGTATATGACATGTTTTCATACCTGCTTCGGTAGCGTATGATCGTATTTGAGGGCAACAATTTGATGTTGGCAGGTTTGAAATGAACCAACTGCAGATAAACCCATGTTTGCCTTGCTTCCTGTAGATATTTGATAGCCGTAGGGTGAAATTTTCTCCATAGCATGCAGTGGTTTGTCTTGTGCAGTTTGCAGTTCGTCAGAGCTTGCATGAAGTATCAGTATTCAGTATTGCAGAAGTGCCAAGTTCAGTTTCTGTAACTCTGAACCTTTTGAAGCTCACCTGAAGTGGAACTCTGAACTTTCTTGTAGTATTCAGTAGTACTCAGTGCTTCTTCAGTTCTTATCTCTTTGGAACATAGGATTAGTTAGGAATTCATGTCACACATATATCCAGATTTTATTGGATGATGGCTGTGCTTCAAGCTCCCTGTTCCCTTCTTAGATGATGTTGGAGTATTGTTCTTGAAAAAGGCTATTTTGAAAACCCTTCTGTAATTAATTGTTGTTCAATGCATATCGATGCAATCGTGCAATTTGTCTTGCAAACAAATGTCTAGTTTATAGGACTTCCTTGGCTGGAGGCCTCTGAAGTACGTTGATTTATAGTACTAGGATATATCACATCCATCCAAAATCCCTAATATTTTGAGACGGAGGGAGTAATATAGATGGCTGACAACTAGTCAAAGAATTGCCTCAGTTCAGAAAACTGTATGATTAACCATGTACTTTGTTTCCAATATGGAATAAAGTCTTAGTTCTAAAAAAAAGACAGTTAATTAATCTGGTTGTCGAAATAAAAATTTACTACGAAGCAGCTAATGTTCGTCTCAGCTTGCAAGATTTATAATTTGAGTTGAATCTGATTGGAAAAGAAAACGGATGGAAAAATACCTGTAAAATGTAATAACCAGTCCTGCATTAATTCCGTGTTAATCATCGGTCAACTTGTTACACACGTGGATGCTTTGTTCAGAGTATTATGGATGCCATGAGAAATGTCCAGGATATAATGTTTGCTTCAACATGACCAGATGAAGGTTTGAATAGTACTAGAAGGAAATTGTGTCAAAATGACCGATATGCATAGAACAGCTAGGTTGGTTACCCTGCAAAATTTCCTAGCTCTCTCTTTGTTTTTAAGGACGATGTTTCATCGAGTCTGTCAGTCTAATATAATAGTACTAAAACGGGAGGGAAAAATACCTAGATTACACCAGAACTTATGTATGTGTATGTTTTCTTAAACATATATTAATTGCATAATACTAGAAAGTTGAACTGTAATTAAAACGAAATTAATAGATATAAACTAAAAGAACATACAGCTTACATGACTAGCTACTGCTTTGTAGTTTCCCATCACATTAATCGTAATTACGTTACGGCAAAGGCTAGTTATCTATATAAGCAACATAATCACATCCAAAGCTAGCCATGAAAATTTGTCAGATTGATCTCAAAAGGCAATATATAGCTAGCAAGATAGCAGAGCTCACAAAAGCGTACCAGAACAACATATTTGATCAATCGAAGTTTCCTCAACAAGATCCTTGCGAAGAATGGCCACTTCTAAGGGTATATGATCTTCCAAACTTATGTGCATATATATACATGCAGTTGTGATATTATATTCACAAATGCGCTATTTCATTCTAAACATTCGTTGATGTATTATTAATTCATGCAGGACTTAGTAGCTCTGTGCCTCCCCAGGGTGGCTCCTTTGGAGCATAAAAAACGCATTTAGGTGCCATTACCGTGGAACGGTGGCTGTATCATCTTCAAACCTGATTCATTCTAGTATCTTTTTTTTCTTTTCTTCCTTCCTCTTCTTACCTACCATGGAGCATCAATCAATTCAAAACATTTCTGTTCCAAGGGCCGAGTTCTGTAAGCCATCATTTTTTTCAAAACCTATCCATTCATCTAGCTATGAACTCCATCCTAGCTTTATAGCCATGGTTTGGTAACAATCCTTCTCGCGGAGCGAAAGCGAAAATCCCTACGATCATCTGCGTGAGTTTAAGGAACTGTGCTCGTGCCCGACAATCACGAGCATGACAAAAGAAACCTTAAAGTGGAATTTATTTTCCTTCTCTCTTATAGAGGGGGCGAAGCAATGGTACACCCATACTGTGAGAAAACTGCATGGTAAATAGGAGGAATTAAAACATAGGTTTTGTCTTGCTTTCTTCCTGTTAACCCATGTAGTCTCTCTATGTAAGGAGATTCTCAACTTTCGGCAGAATGAGAAGGAATCCATTGCTGTGGACTCGTTTCTCCTTGTTAATTCAAGATGGCCCAGACTTGTCTCTACCCAATCACGTGTTGTTGCAACATTTTACCTCAAGTTTAGACAAGGAGTCCGCCATGTATCTCTATACTTCCACGAGACGTTCGTTCACACACAAAACGACGTCAGAAGGATGGAAACTCTTGGATCGTATCCTGGAAAACACCTCCTTAGTTCGCTGTGAATCTGTCTTGGCAATTGAAGATACACATGAGGAATCGTCGATGGCAGAATCGGAGAATACAACCTCCACATCCCAAGATTCGACCGTTGAATCCTCACCCGAACCTCGGGAACCGATGGAAGAAGAAATTCTTCCTTCGGAATTCCCATTCTAGTTGGAGGGTAATCTTTTTGAAGATTACGGAAACACCTCAAACTAGTCTTGTGAAAAAGGACCACCGGTCCCGCGTAGTTATCCTATACCACCCGAGAAAAATCTCTTCAAAGAGAGGGTGCACGAATAAACTACCATCGTGAGTAATGAGTGGTTAAGGGATGTGGAGCTTTCTTCAGAAGTAATTCAGATTAGCTCCTCGTCCTGAACTATTCCATGTCTCATTAGAAAGGCCATGATGTAAACTCTTTATAATCGCACTGTTGGTGCAAACATTATGTCCGCAACATTTGCATTAAATTGCTTAGGGGACGAACCATTGGCACCAATAGACAAAACCTTTCAGAGCCTATCTGGTCCTATCATCGAAGGTTATGGGATTCTTCGCAGAGTGCCAATTTGACAAAATGATGTCGAGGCTATCTTGGACTTCCACGTCTTTGAACTCTTTGACTTCGATCTCCCCATAAGCCATCCCGGAGATAAACTTCTCCTTGATGCGCCGCAATCCGGAGTCCTTGACATCAAACTCGGGAAAATGGCATTTTTCGTCCCGATCTTGCAATCAAAAAATTCTTTGATGGAACCCATTCCCGATTCCGAGCCAATCGAGGGAGTGTTGGCTATCTCTCCTTTCGAGTCCCCCAAATCTCTCTTCTAAGATAATGCCAATGTATTTGTCGAGGAAGAGGACGATCCTGGAGAGGTGATCGAGTTACTCAAAACCAATCCGCCTTCTTGACCTCTGGTTGAGTTTAAACATTTTCCTTTAGGCCTTCGCTATGCCTTCTTGCACGGTGGTACGAAGTCGCCTGTCATTATAAGCGACAAGCTTTCCGATGAAGAGACCGCCAAACTTATAGCCGTGTTAGAAAACATCGCTCTATTCTAGGCTACTTACTTCAAGACCTTAAATGGATTAGTCCGGCCCTCTATACTCATCGCACTCCTTTAGACCCTTCTTGTGTGCCCTCTTGAGAGCCATAACGAAGACTAAATAATGCCATGAGGAATGTCGTGAAAAGAGAGATCTTGAAACTCCTACATGTCGGGATAATTTATCCCATCCCATGTAGTGTGTGGGTCAGCCTTGTTCAGGTTGTGCCCAAAATGGATACATGACGACAGTTGAAAACTCAAAAAATGAGTTAATCCCACAACAAACTATCATGGGATGGAGAATGTGTATAGATTATAGAAAGTTCAACAAGGCTACTAGGAAGGACCACTTCCCGCCGTCCTTCAGTGATGAAATGCTAGAGCGACTGGAGAATCAATCGTTCTTTTGTTTCCTTGATGGCTATTCTGGCTATTATCAAATTGCCATCCATCTCGACGATCAAAACAAGACAACGTTCACGTATCCCTACAGAACGTATGCTTACCGATAGATGTCGTTCGGGTTGTGTAACGCGCCCGCGTCATTCCAACGGTGCATGATTTCTATTTTCTCCGACATGATCGAGGGAATCCTGGAAGTTTTCATGGATGACTTTTTTGTCTATGGAAAACTATTTGATCATTGTCTAGAAAACTTACACAAAGTCTTGCAATGGTGCCAACAAAAGGACTTGGTACTTATTTCGGAAAAGTGCCACTTCATGGTCCGTGAAGGTATAGTCCTAATTCACCGAGTTTCCAAAAGGAGAGTTGAGGTGGATAGAGCAAAAATTGAAGTAATTCAACCGCCTTCACCTCCCACCAATGTTAAAGGAGTCCGTAGCTTCTTGGGTCATGTGGGGTTCTAGCGTCGATTTATTAAAAATTTTTCTTTAGTCACTAGACCTCTCACTAGCTTGTTAGCTAAGGATGCTCCCTTTAACTTTGATGATGAGTGCTTGAAATCTTTTAACATCTTAAAAGAAGCACTCATTTCAGCACCAATCATTCAATCCCCTGATTGGTCACTGCTGTTTGAAATCATGTGCGATGCTAGTGATTATGCTGTAGGTGCCGTTATCGGCCAAACTAATGATAATAAGCACCATGTTATCGGATATGCTAGTAAAACATTGACAGTAGCTCAGCTTAATTACGCCACAACTGAAAAAGAGCTCCTGGCCGTCGTTTTTGCAATTGACAAGTTCAGGTGTTACTTAGTTGGAGCTAAGGTTATTGCTTACACTGATCATGCTGCTCTTAAATACCTGCTCACTAAGAAAGATGCAAAAGCTCGGTTAATTAGATGGGTTCTTCCCCTCCAAGAATTTGATCTTGATATTAAAGATAAAAAGATAAAAAGGGAGTAGAAATTTCCGGAGCAGATCATTTGTCACGTATGCAAATCACTAACATGCAGGTGATGCTGATAAATGACTTTCTGCGGGATGACATACTGTAAATGGTGACAGACTCTAACCCCTGGTGCGCAAATATCATGAACTTGATGGTTGTAGGATATGTGCCACTTGGCGAAAACAATATACGGCTCATCTATGAAAGCAGGAGGCACTTGTGGGATGAGCCCTACCTATATCGAGTCTGTGCAGACGACCTACTTAGAAGATGCGTACCAACGGTTGAAGGCACACAGATCATAGAGAAATGTCATGCAGCACCATATGGAGGCCATTATGGTGCATTTCGCACACAGGCAAAGATCTGGCATAGTGGATTTTTGTCATGCCCAGAAAATAAACCACTATATTCCGTTTGTGAGTGCATCATTCCATGTCCCAGGAGACAGGTACACATAAAATATTTGGTAAATATCAGAGTTTACAAGTGGAAGCATAAATATAGTACTTTTATTACATGGCCAACCAAAGGACCGGCACTGCAAAGAGAAACAAAAAAGACAACCGACACAATGGGCAACCACAGGCGCTTGACGGCAGGCACGAGCTAGAAGCTGAAACCACCATCTTCGAAGGACTCATCTGCTAAAAGGGGGGGCAGCAGCAAGATTGACTACAACCACGTACTCTGCAAGCCAAGCCGGGGAAATGATACAAGTAATTCACGCGAGTACAAAGGATTCGCATGTAGAGGTTATTTTGCAGTAAATCAGCATTTTAAAGCATTAGTTAATTTATAGGCATTTCTAAATCCATGACAGCCTATTTCTAATCAAATTATTATTAAGCCGCGCACCAACACAAACTTGCCATAAACCAGGCACACAGGTGATAATCCAGTTATCCAGTTCACTAGAATTTAAATCTCTAACTTTGGGACTTTGTTAGCTTTCCCATAACCGAGGGCGTGGCTATTCGAATAGTTTATACTCTGGCCAGAGGTGTACCACTTTACCCACCAGACACTTATCCCTCACGTATCACCATGTGCCACATGCCACCGCGGCATATGGGTGGAATCCGTGACATAACCTACCGTTTAGTATTGTCCTAAAAAAAAACCAACATAAAGATCCCCTGCCAAATAACCTGGGACGAACAGATAGTCTATGCCCCTGGGCGTACTACAAGAGACGTCAATCCCACCAAGGGCTTTATCCATCCCTATCCGTGTCTTCCTTGTTCATGACCGCACTAACCGATATGTTAAGCCTTACCCTTTAGACAGGTGGTCGGACCGAATAATGCTTTGCAATCATGCCCCGAAGACTGGTCCTTATGACAGCCGAGGTGCGACTAGCTAAACCAAGCACCTCAAGCCTAGCCAAAAACAGGGTGTGAGGTATTTTGAAGGGGAGCATCAAATCATGGCTAACCAGCCGCTAAACCAATGTTTGCATTTTTTAAAATTTTGTACCAGGGTCTAAATATTTGAAAACAGCTAAAGTTTCTTATTTAAGTGGGGCTAAGCATACTCCAAAATTTTCAAGTAAACACCACATATTAGGAGTCATCACTAGTTTTGGTTACCTAGGGTTGTCAAGATCAATATTAATAGAAATAGTAAGGCTATAACAAGGGAACAATTGTGAGGCTAATAAAAGAGTGATAAGCATGGGGATATTAATAAAGCGAAATGCATTAATTTGAAATGAACATAATCTTATAAATATTGGGACAACAATATGATAAAAAATGACATGACTTTCCTTGCTCGCTACCAAAGTCTTCAAGTTCCACTTCGAGGAAGAGCGGCTCCTCCGGACCTACAACGTCTACACAACAAATGCAAAGGAAAAGGGCCAAAACATAAATAACATCATACAAGATCTAGTAAAACAGCATAAAAATGGGTTGTTCACTATTTAGGAAAAAAATAGCAATTTGAACGAGTCAATTTCAAGTTCGAACGACCAAGGTATGGCCGTTTGAAGTTTAGGTGTTGATTGAGTGGTGTTGGTATTTATTACGAGCACAGAATAATTTGTAAGCATACTAATACCGCTGTAGTTTTCACCCAAGAGTATTCCAGGGTATCATATCCATAGGAAACGTGTGTATAATCTAAGAAAAGGATTCTTCCAAGGACAACAACTAAATGGTAATCTTCAGATAGTTATTTTAATTAATTAAGGTAAAACTTTATCGATTCCTTCGGGCACCGGCTTACCCTTGGTCTGCCAAGGAGACTCCGGCCTACAGCCTTTTGATGTACCCGAACGTGGAGAATTACGAAGGATGGATAGGGCTATCACCACCTGCCGCCTATCTGTACAACCAGTAAAGCACACAACAAACAAAGGTGACCTCTATTCTAGACATCATGTATATGCTATTGATTACCACCCTAATCTCATATCCATGCTTATAGAAGATTAAGGTAATCTATCTAAGCAGAGCGATGAACCCACAACGATGTAAATATATCTTACTTAATTAAGAAAAGTCAATACCAAAGGAATAATGAATACTTATAAAAGAAGCATCCGTCCAAATACAAGATCGGAGAGAGTGCCAACTTCTCCAGCACTCCTCCAGAACTCTCCTGGAAGAATGCCAACGTCTCCGGCACTCCTCCTGAACTCCTCTGGAGAGAACTCCGACATTTGGGACACTCCTTTCGGAGCTTCTCCTCATTTTCCTCCTATTATACTGGAGTAATACCTAAGTATGAAAGTGAGTTGCACTCCACTTTGTTGTGTGTGTTGACAGTGAGAGCTTCTTGTCACATCCTGATTTTTGTTTTAGGGATTTATAAATTACTTAATAAATTATTTTTAGAATTTATATTAAATGTTCATTAATTTACAAGAGAAGTTAAATGTGGGAAATAAAATATTGTAAATAAAACATGGTTGGATTTAATTTTTGTTAAATTCTCCACGATTAATTATACTATCTGGAATTTTCTCGGATTTTTCAGAGCTCAATTATTAATTTTAATAATACAAAGAGTATTTCGGTAATCATTTAGATGAAAAATTATTAATTGAATGATCTAGATAAAATTTTGATAAATACTTTGACAACCCAACTATTTCCAGGATTTTTCTTCAAATTAATTGAATATTGAAATTATTTTTGAAAATTCGAAGACTATTTCAATGATTAATTTAATTGGAAAAGTAATTAAAATCCTCCCTTTTTCTTAGGCCAATTTCAGAAAAGTCTGATTTCTGTCTCTCACTCCCAGCAGGCTTGCCTCCTCTCCGCCGAAGTTTATTTGGGCTCCCTCTCCTAAGTTGGCCCAACAAGTCAAGCAGCTCGGAAAGTTTATTTCATATCTTAGCATATCTTTCCTTTTAGCCCAGCCAGAAGTCCACTCACTACAGTGTCATCTCCTTCCTTCATTCTTTCTCTCGGCCGAGCCTGCACCACCTGACCCGTCGCCACCATCCTCACCAAAACCGGCCTCCCTGTTGCTCCCCTTCCAAAATTGATCGTGGAAACAGATTCCTCTCGATCTCCTCTACGTTTCCCGCAAGAAAGCCCCATCAATCTCGCTCGGAATTCTGCAAATTTTGGCTCCGTTCTTATCCCGATGAACTAGGGATAAACCCTAATTCCTCCGCCGCTGAATCCCCTCATATCCGCAACGATCTCCTTCTCCTTTGGCTATAAACAGGACCCCCTCGACCTCCTCTCTCGTTTCCAACCCTAGCCAAACCTCCCTATGACCTAGCCGCCTCTCCCCGAGTTCGCCTTCTCTCTCCACCATGCGCCACTGCTTCCAGCCGCCCCTAGCCGTCGACTTCGCCGTCGCCGGTTTTTGCCGCCGCCTCCATTCGGACTGCACGGAAGAAACGAAGCCCGGCAGCCGGTTCCCATCCATGGAAGCTCGTCAGAAGCACCTCGTCGCCATGAAGCCGATCTATTCCACTCCAGCCGAGCCTAATAGCCGCTTCGCTCGTCGTCGAAGGTCGCCTCTGCCACCGTTGGGTTTGCAAGACGAAGGAGAAGCCCAACCGTACCTCCTCTTCGCTTGGACATCAACGGAACGCTGCCGTTGACATCAACCCGAGGCCGCTGCCTTTTCAAGCTCGCCGTCGGTCGTCTCCCGTCACCGTTCATCATCGCCGTCGCGTTGGTAAGGTCGCCGTGTCCTCCCTTTCCTCCTTGTGCCCTCGTCTTTTGCCGCCGTGCCATAGATTGTCGCTGCCCCGCCATCCCGTGCTTGTCAACTGGTGAGCCCATGTGGCTGCCACGTCGTCGCCCAATCGGCCGCAAAGTCGACCTCCTGTCCTATGTGTTTGGACGCATGGCGAGACTTTTGTCCTGATTTGCTTGGATCGACCTCAGCCGTTGATGTCTTTAGATCCAATCTCAGCCGTCCAAGATCAATATAGATTTTCCTTCTCTTTTCAATGACATATTAGTCCTTTTTGCTATGTCATCTACCAAATTTCATCTAATTTTTTCCGGAGGTTGTTTTCAATCTTTTCTTTCAGTTAGAAATTATTTGTAAATTGTTTAATTAATTTGGAACAATATTTTTTTAAATAGGTTTAATTGGATTAGATTTATAAAATTAATAACTAATTCATATGAATTCGGAATGTGGCCATTCAAGTCTCTAAATTCATCTAAAATCATGATCAACATATTTTACTTTTTATGTACTATTTATTTGGTTTTTATTAGTCTTTTTCCTCGTTTTGCGTGTTAGCTTGTCGTTATCGTCGTGTCGGTGGTTCGTGAGTGCGTTGGAAGAGCTTCAGAAGACGAATTGAAGACCAATTATTACAAGGCAAGTCACACAGATCCCAAACATAATCCATTTGAGCATGTTGATCCTATATTTAAATTCTCTATTTATTTCAAATGTGCATTTACTTTTGAATGTCATTGGGTGGTGTGAACCTATTGCTTTGTTATGGAAATTTGCATTGATTACCCTATTCTTTGATACCTTTGGGTTATAATTTGACTAGCTTGAGCCACATGGCTAGATATTAGATATAACTGTTTAGCTATGCTTAGAAACAATAGTATCATTTTATGTGGGAATAACTAATGATTCACTATGATTAATGATGGTTAATTCACGATGGCTAGTCGTGATTGATTAAATTGTCCAACGAAAACTTGATTAATGGTGGGTTGTGAGCACATAGTTGTGTTGGTAGTGCTCATGACAATTAAGGACCGGTTCGCGAGCTACTGTTGTGAAGCATGAATCGCACTAACCACAAGCCAGCGTGGGCAACGGCTGGACACTTTGTATAGCATGGTTCATTATTGACGGCTGGACTATGAAGTGGCGGAGATAAGCCCACGGGGGTCGCTGGCGAGTCCATACCAGGCTAAGGGGGTGACTATCATGCTGTAATGGTGCACTGCTTTGAATTGTCTTATGCGAAAAGTCTTGTCACGATTTCTCCCTTTGCAATACAATGGTGATATTTCAGGGCATGGCAACATGTGTGGAATTGTGTCTTATGGGTAAATTCGTACACCTCTATCCAGAGTAAAACTATTCGAATAGTCGTGCCCGCTGTCGTGGGCGGGTCTAACAATGTTTTTTGTGATTAGTCTCACACTACTAATTAATTAATGGTAATAATTTGGCAGTTGATGATAATTTATTAGCTCTTGGTATGGAATGGCTAGTTCCTGTTTGGAGATAGATTTGTGCAACCGAGATTGGTTGTTCAGAGATGGTTTAGGCCTATGTAGCATTGGCGTGCTGTCCAGAGTTGTTTAATATTGATATTTAATTACTCAACTATTTTATTATTTTCAAATGTTTGCTAAATGTTGCCTTTGCAAATAAACCTTATTATTGCCATCCTTTGTTATCTCTGTGCACTTGCATACTTGTTGTGTGGCTTGCGGAGTATTCCGTGTACTCACCTTGCAATAATCAATCAAATCTTTGTTGAAGAAAGTTTTCGAAGGAGAAGACGTTTGGCTAATACCCCAGTTGAGCTACCAGTGGGAGTGGAGCTAAAGTCATCGCTAGATCATTTGTTCGCTGTTGTTTTCTTTTCTTTTGTAAGTATTTAACGTTATTATTATGATGAATCTGTATATTAAATTGTCGATTTGTGTACCTCAGCTGATTTCTGGCGAGGATTGTATGCACAAATTAGTTCGAAGATTACTAGTGAATTTCCGGGCATGACATGACCTGAAGGATTTCAGGAGATAGCTCCAATTCCCTTAACCATTCGTCGCTCATAATGGTTGTTAACTCCTAGATGGCTTCCCTAAGGAATTTGTCTTCTAGAGTCTCTAGAGGAGTAACCAGAACTCGTGGTTTCTTCTGACAGGAATAATTTGAGGTATTTCCAAAATCTTCGAAAAGAGCATCCTCGAATTGGAATAGGACTCCGAAGGTTGAATTTCTTCTTCCTTTGGTGTCCTTGGATCGGGTGAGGGTTTGTCACGCTCGAAAAATAGATAACAATATTCCGTTTGTGAGTGCATTATTCCTTGTCCTAGGTGGCAAGCTACATATAACAAAGTTGGTACATATCAGAGTTTACAAGCGGAAGTGTAAATAAAGTACTTTTATTACATGGGCGACCAAGGGCCCAACACAACAAAGATAAACGATAAAAGAAAATGACCAACGCAGCAGGCAACCATAGATAAACGAAAAAACAAAACGACCAACGCAGCGGGCAACCACAGGCGCTTGATGGTAGGCATGAGTAGAAGTCGAAACCACCACCTTCAAAGGACTCCTATGCTGAAGGAGAAAATAGGAGAAGGCTGAGTACAACCACCATACTCAGCAAGCCATACCGAAAAATGCAAGTAATGCAATGGAGTACAAGGGATTCATATATAAGGGTTAATTTTGCAGTAAACAACATTTTTAAGTATTTTACTAAATTTAAAGGCATTTTAATGAATAGCACGGCCTATCTCTAGTCAATTTATCAAGCCACGTACCCACATGATCTTGCCTTAAACCAGGCCCACATGTGATAAATCTGATATTTCCAGTCTATCAGAGTAAAACCTCTAACTTTGGGTCGTTGCTAGGCTTGCCCATAATCGAGGGCGCGACTATTTGAATAGATTATGCTCTGGCCAGAGATGTACCACTTTACCCACCAGACACGTCTCCCTCTTGTGTCACCACATGCCACATGCCACAATGGCATACGAGTGGAAGCCATGACATAACCTACCGTTTAGTACCATCATAAACAAAGAAGACCGACATAGACTTCCTCGGGCAGAAACCCTGCGATGAGCGGACAGTCTATGCCTTCGAGCATGACTGCCAGAGATGTTAGCCCGATGCTTGGGCCTCATCCATCCCTATCCATGTCTTCCTTGTTCATGATCGCACTAACCGATACATTAAGCCTTACCCATTAGATAGGTTGTCAAACCGATCCATATGATGGCCGAGTTGCGATTAGCGAAATGCAATAATTTGAAGTGAACATAATTTTTGAATAATGGGGCAGCAATATGATCAAAAGTGACATCACTTGTCTTGGTCGCTGCCAAAGTCTTCAAGTTTCACCTCGATGTAGAGTGGTTCTTCAGGAATGGCAGCGTCTACCCAGCAGCACAAAGAAAAAGAGGCCCAAATGATAAATAACACCACATAAGAAGCAATAACAAAGCATAAAAATGGGTTCTACACTGGTTAAGGAGAAATTAGCAATTTGAACGGCTTGATTCCGACTTCAAAACGGTCAGGATATGGCCATCTGAAGTTTATATGTTGTTTAAGTGGCATTTTAGGAATTTGTGAATTTAATCCTTTTTTTATATTTTGAACAGGGGGGAGAAGGGTGAACTGGGTGCACCGAGGGGTCCGACGGGTCAGCCCCTCGGTCCACCGTGAGCCGGGTGCACCGAGACAGCTCATGGGGCCGAGGTGGCGGCGGCTCGCCGGCGCACGGCCGGGCAGGTGGCGCGTGGCTTAGCGGCACCCGCTGGTAGCCACAGCGCAGCGGCACGTGGCCCGGGGAGGCAGACAGAGAAGGGCGCGGGCATGCGCTGAGGCGGGGAGGCGGCGGCGGCAAACGGTGACGAGGAGGAGGAGGGGCCGGTTCGGGATTAGGGCGGAGGCAGAGCTCTGGTGCTCATCGGACGTAACGGAGGCGCGGACGGGGTACAGGGAAGCCAACGGCAGCCTCACCGGTGCTCGGGGAGGTCCCGGCTGGCGCCTAGCAGTGGCCGGAGGCGGCGATGGCGGTGGGGAGTGTGTGGCATCCGGGTGGCGAGGGAAAGGGGGAGAGGGGGCTCTAGGCACCGCTTATAAGCCGTCGGGGGAGAGAAGGGGCAGCGGACGAGCTCGGCTTGCGCCATCAATGGCATCGGTTCGCCGGCGCACAAACGGCGAGGAATTAAATCGCACAACGGCCATGATTCGTGGGGGAGTTAAGGGGGAAATGAAGAGCACGGTGTGGGGAGCGAAACCCACCACTCTATTTAGGTGAATGCCCAGCGGTTGGAGCGAATCGGCCAGCGGAAGCGGCGGGTCACGCGGGAAGAGAGAGGGAGAGGGATGGCCAGAGGTTGAAGGAGGTGTTAACAATAAAATTTGGCATATTCCGTTAAAGGTGGAGCAAAATTGGCGTCAGCATTTTAGTAATTGCTTATGGAAAAATTGCATCGGCCAGAGATGTATTGTCAAGCGTGTATCAGATGAAAAATTTAAGGGGTTGCCGATAGAAGACGGAGTTCGAGTTCTTATCGGACTCGGAAGAGGAGATTGATAATGTTATCAAACAAAGGTCGAGTTCGAAAAAGAGGCAATTGTATCTATTAATTAGGATACGAGTTTGTTATTTTCCTTTTATATTTTTAGGAAATCTTTGTTAGAGTCCGCAATGGGCTGGTGTGATTGTTTTAAGTTTAGGAAAGTTTGAGTCGTATCCAATATGGACCAAGTTTGTATGTTTTGGGTATAAATATATGCCTGGAATTTTGTAAAAAAAGTAACGACAGTTCAATATACACTTTCGGTGCATCGCCACCCTTTTGCTTTTACTTTTCAACGAGTTCTTATTTCGGCTTGGGCTGCATCAGTTTTGATCTCCAATAAGAAGTAAGACTTGTCATGGCGGTTTGTATCGACGAGATTAGGGCTTACATCATTTTTGACACTCTAATCTAATCTATGCATCTGCCTATTTATCATATATCTTAGCTAATTTAGATTGATAGTTCTGTTTACTTGTATCGGCCAGGCGTTTTCTAGAGTTCTGTTGGTATCGGCTAAACAATTCTTGCCGATTTAGATTAGTTAGGATATCTACCACCCTTAAAATCAGTCAAAGGCTTGATTGTTAAAGTCTTATGCTTTTTTCCATACTTAGTGCTGCATCAATTGGGTTTGACCTACTAAGTCGTGCTTGAAATCATAAAAACTAACTTGCTTCTTGATTGCCAATAATGGTAGTGTCGGGGTATAATTGTTTTGCCCCCAAGTTTGTATGCTTTATTTTTCTTAATGTGTTATATCTACCATCTTATGTAAGTATACCAATCCTTTAAATGTATTAAGCTTGTTTTCGATCTCACGCCATCATCAGTTAGGTCTGACCCGTTGAGATTGAAACTTGTTTAGCATATTTGATCAAGAATGATATTCCTATATAAGGCTATATCGGAGTTCTAGCCGATACATTATCTAAAATATCCTAAAATATCTCATTGGAGATATAAGTTCATGTAATTATTAATTTATCTGATCTTAGTTATAAGAAATTAATACTGTGTTAGTTGGTCCGATCTATCGTAATTGCTTGCATTTAAAAAAAATATTAAATTAGTAAATGCCTGTAATTTGCCTCTATAGTCGATAATGATTGTCTTTGGTCTAATCTATAACATCTACTCATGGGCTAGTCTTTTAGGCCATATAATTGTATGACAATTGACTTTAAAAGATATCAATCTCATGCTGCATCAATTGGGTTCGACCTATAGGATTGATTTTGTTAAGAAAAAGTTGTTTATGATTATATTTAACCTAAATCTAGTTTATCAGTAGCATATTCTACCTTACAGCAGATTTGACTTGCTTGCATCGGCTAGGTCATTACGATACGTCAATGGCTCACCGACCGATCGGCTATCCTTTACTAATATGATTTTATTGTTTATCTTGTTAGTTGTAGGATCAAACCAACTGGCCCGCTCTGAACCCGAAGCAAGGTTGGACCTGCACTGGAGCTAAGCAGAACTTTCAGGCTGCCGTTTTTTCGCATCAACAGTAGGGCCCGACAGATGGGCCCCACCTGTCGGTGGCGACGGGCGGGAGGTGGCTTGGCTCGGGTCGAGCCAGGCCGGGCGCGGGGATGGGCCGGTGGAGGTGGCCCAAGGGGAGGAAAGGAGAAGGAGGGGGATAGTGTCGGCTGGACCGGGCCGCAAGGAAGAGGGGAGGGGGAGTGGGCCAAAACTGGACTAAGGAAGGAGCGGGGGTTTTAAATTAATTTTTCTTTTTCAATAAATCTGAAAATGGTTATTGTGGCATTAAAATTATTTGTAATGCTTTGAAATTTCAAGTAAAAATAGGTTAAATATTTTGAAGCATGAGGAATTGAACAAAAATGCCTACATGCCCAAATGAGTTGAATCTTGATGATTTTTAATTGTTATAGGCTAATTCGGCTTTTATGATTTCTTAGGAACAATTTAACAAGGTAAAATTTTAGGGTGATTTAGCACGCGACAAACCTACCCCCTACAGAGAATCTCGACCACGAGATTCAGAAGCCTAGGCAAAGAGGTGGGATGGGCTCACATCAAACTCGTCTTCACGCTCCTAGAGGCTTCCTCTTCAGAATGGTTGCTCCACTAGACTTTGCAAAAACAGATGACCCGACTGCTCGTATGCCTCTCTAAGGTGTCCAGAGTCTTGATGGGCTTCTCCACATAGGTCAGATCTTCTGGGATCTCAATCAGTGTAGGATCGCTTTGCTCTGTGGGCACTCGCAAACACTTCTTGAGTTGGGAGACATGGAACACGTGATGAACACTCCCCAATGACACGGGTAAGTCAAGCTGATAGGCAATTCTCCTCTTCTGCTTAGGATCTTGTAGGGCCCGGTGTATCTGGGAGCAAGTTTTCCTTTCGTGTTGAATATTTTGACTGCCCTGAGCGGGGTAACGTGCAAGTACACATAGTCTCCAGCTTCAAAAGTGAGATACCTACGACGGTTGTCAGCATAGCTCTTTTTTCTGGATTGAGCCACTTTCAAGTTCTTCTAAATGATCTTAACCTTCTCTTCTGCCTCTTTGAGAATATCTGGTCCCAAAAACTTGTCGTTCCCTGGTCTGATCCCATAGAAGCGGCGTTCTGCACTTTCGCCCATAGAGAGCCTCGTAAGGAGCCATCTGCAAGCTGGATTGATAACTATTGTTGTACAAGAACTCTGCAAGGGAGACTCTTGTCCTAGGTTTTTCCAAAATCAGGGACACAAGCTCGAAGCATGTCTTCGAGAATTTGATTGATTCTTTTGGTCTAGCGATCTGTCTGGGGATGATAAGCAGTTCCTAATTCTTCTTGCAATTTCTACCGGAACATAGAGGTGAATTGACTGTCTCGATCAGATACTATCTTCTTGGGCATACCATGGGGACAGACTATGCGTGCGAAGTAGAGTTTTGCTGACTTGCTACCGGAGTAATTTGTCTTGATGGGAATGAAATGAGCCACTTTGGTCAACCTGTCCCATGACCCAAATGGAATCATTACCATATTGAGTGTAGGGAAGGCCGGTGATGAAATCCATTCCTATCTCCTCCCATTTCTATTCCGGGATCTGGAGCGGCTGAAGTAACCCCGCGGGTCTATCATGTTTTTCTTTGATCCTCTGGCATACATCACATAGTGCAACGATCTCGGCGATTTCACGCTTCCTGATGACCCACCAATACTTAGGTTTCAAATCTAAGTACATCTTGGTGCTTCCAGGGTGGATGGAATACTGACTATCGTGGGCCTCTTGCAAAATGGGATTCTTTATTTTTGGGTCGTTGGGAACGCAGATGTGGTCAACATTCCAGACAGCCCCATATTCGTCTTCCACAAAACCGTTTGCCTTTCCTCTTCTCATGTTCTTTTGTAGTTCCATGATATCCGGATCTTTCTATTGTGCTTCCCAGATTTGGTTTAGAAGCAAGGGCTTAGCTTCCAGCGTTGCCAAAGAGCCTTATGGACAATGTGAAGGTTCAAGCCATCAATTTCTTTGCATAGAACAGACGAGCACTGGTTTAGGTGAATGGTGTTGCAATTGCTTCTCCTGCTTAGTGCATCAGCCACCACGTTGGCCTTCCCTGGGTAATAATGAATTCCTATATCATAATCCTTGATCAATTCCAACCATCTTCTCTGCCACAGATTCAAATCTGGTTGGGTGAAGATGTATTTTAGGCTCTTGTGGTCAGTGTATATTTCGCATTGATTCCCGATGAGATAGTGGCGCCAAATTCTCAGAGCATGCACTACTGCTGCCAATTCGAGGTCATGAGTGGGATAGTTGCTTTCATGCGAACGCAGCTAGGGCGAGGCGTAAGCGACAACATGCCCTTTATGCATTAAGACGCACCCCAAACCCAGTCAGGATGCGTCACAGTACACCTGGAAATCCTTGTGGATATCATGTAAAACCAGTATTGGAGGGGATACTAGTTTCTCTTTAAGGGTGCGGAAAGCTTCCTCGCATTGCGGTGACCACACAAACTTTCCTTCCTTCTTGAGCAACTGGGTCATGGGCCGAGCTATCTTCGAGAAATTTTCAACGAATTGTCAGTAATACCCTGCTAGTCCTAGGAAGCTATGAACTTTTGTGACCATCTTAGCTGGGCTCCACTTAGTGACGGACTCGACGGTGGTGGGATCCACTTCTATGCCCTGTGCGGAAACAACATCACTGAGAAACTTCACTTCAGGCAACCAAAACTCATATTTGCTCAACTTAGCATACAGTTGATGTTCTCGGAGTTTCTCCAGAGTCATGCGTAAATGCTGCTCGTGTTCTTCTTCTATCTTTGAATATATTAAGATGTCATCGATGAAGACGACCATGAATTTATCCAAATATTCCATGAACACTTTATTCATCAGGTTCATGAAGAAGGCCGGAGCGTTGGTCAATCCAAATGATATTACTATACACTCGTATAACCCATATCTGGTGGTGAAAGCTGTTTTAGGGATGTCTTCTTCTCGGATCGTAGATCGATCTTGGAGAACAGTGAGGCTCCCTTTAATTGATCAAACAAGTCATCAATGCGGGGTAACAGGTATTTGTTCTGGATGGTGATCTCGTTGAGAACAAGGTAGTCAACACACATACGCTTGGTCTTGTCTTTCTTTTCGACAAATATCACCGGTGCTCCCCATGGAGATGTGCTGGGGCGGATGTACCCTTTCTCCTTCAGTTCTTCTATTTGCTTATTTACTTATGCCAATTCATTTGCAGCCATCCGATACGTCCTCTTAGAGATATGCACAGTACCAGGCACCAGATCGATTTGGAACTCAATTTCCCGTTGGGGTGGCATTCCAGGTGTAGAATCAAATGTGTTTGATTATTATTTTATGTGATGAAATATTGGTGGCGTGCGACATTTTATGTGTGTAATATTGGTTTATTGAGATGGTATTTCATGTGATTGATTTTGTGAAGAAGTGTGCGGATTTGACCTGACGGTCAGACCGACCAGGCACGGCCGGTCAGACCGGAGGTATGCGTGCGGTCAGACCGGCCAGCCCGCGGTTTGACCGGGAGGTTACCTGTTCGCTTTCGGTTTCGGTTTATCTTTTCGGTTACGGATTGTTTCTTTGTGGATTTGACTTCTAGATGGTTTCTATGCTTATGGTTACTATTGGTATACTAATGTGAGTCAAGTTTGGACGAACTTGTGCTTGGAATATGGTTTCTTTATCGTATGTGTGCAGGTATTGATTAAGGCCTCGGGATAGTGTTGCCGGTGATGGATCGGAGTCGACTTGGGAGAAGTGGACGTCTAGGGATCAAGAGATCATGCGGGATACTAAAAGGCTAGAGGATAATGCACGTGGTAGATAGAGAATTCATATGGTATACGAGAGGAATCGTGTACGTATGGAAAGAGGAGTTGAATTTGGAAGGGCGTCCGAATTCGGGAAGATGGATGGAGATAAGGAAAGAGATGAGTTTGAAGCTTGCAAGAGAGGGTTTCCCATGTGGTTGGGAGTCCAAATTCGTGAGAGATTCGTGGGCTTTGTACAGCCTACTTTGTGTATAAATAGAGAGGGAGGGTGTGCCTCCTAGATATCGATTTTGTGGTTCATAAGTTGAGAGAATAGCTAGGGTTTCGAGTAAGGTCGAGATTTTGATGAGTGCTGTTGTTGCACTTTGTAAACACTTTTAGATGCAATAAAGTCGAGAGTTACAATCTGTTGGCGGTATGTCATGAGACCCTTCGACCGGACCTGCTAAAACCAGGCAACCAGCATGGATGGCGAAGCCCCGTGGCGAAGATCTCTAATGCGAAGGCCATGGGGCGAAGGCGGCGAAGGGCGAAGTCTAAACGTGCCCTGGGCGAAGCCGCAGGGCGAAGGGCACACGCTGAAGAAGGGTGACTTCGCCATATCAGGTCCCATCCAAGAAGGCCCAAGGGGCCGGCCTAATCGCTCCGGCCCATTGGCCGATGGGCCTGCAGTCGCCAGGTGGCATGCTACAGGCCCATATATCATTAATTACATTGTATACCCATACAAGTGCCCCTTTCATAAGGGCAACCATGTAAATTCCCCTGTAAAACCTAAACCTAATGGAGGGATCTATAATAGGACTACAAATAGACCCCTAGGGCTAGGTAAAAGGGGATGAGTAAAAAAATTCCTTCAATTAATACACTTTCCTTTCCCAACAAACTGTCGAGTAACCACGTCTACCGACGTATGCAGTTGTTGTTTCGACAACAGCCGGCGCCGACCGTGAGGACCTCCGAGCGAAACCACTGAGAGCGAATGCCACCGAAGAAGGTCACAAAGGAGAAGGTTACTAAGCCAAAGGAGAGCGAAGCAGGAGAGACGATGGCCGCCGAAGAGGAGGCAGAGCCTTCGGCGCCCATCGCCGAAACTGGGGGGGTGCCATCGGCTTCGGCGCCCGCACCGCAACCACCATTTTCGGCTCCGGTCGCTTCGGCGGGGCAGGCGCCGGAGATCCCGTCGACAAGTCAACTGGTGGTGCCGGCCACGACTTCGACCGCGCTCGCAGCCACACAAGCCAGCCCAACCCTCGAAGCGCAAGACGGAGCTGGCATGGAAGCCATGCGCCAGAACATGACGCGACTTCAGGATATGCTTCGCCAAATGCAGGAGCAGCAGCAAGCATACGAAGCGGCGCGGCAGGCCAAGGTCACTTCGGCCCCAGTTCTCCAGTATTCAACGGGCTACATCCCTCCCCAAGTCTACCGCAAGTGCCGATCCAGGCCCTTCCGTCTCATGCCGTGCCTACACCGGTGTACTTCGCCGGGCAATCTTCGGCCGCAACAACATATCCTGCTCCTGGTGTGCTGCCGCAGATTCGACCAGTTACCGCCCAAGTACACTCAGCACCACCCGGTCAAATGTCCCAGGCAAGGGTGGAAGGGGCTTCGGCCCTACAGACACAGCTTCAAGCTTTCCTTCAGTAGCTCAATCAACCCCACAACATTTCAAGTACAACCCCTTCGGCCCAACCGGAGGGAAACACAAGTCAGGGCGCCCCTGGTTGGTTACTGCCGAACCAGCCTGGGCAGGGGGCTTCGCCATGGAGTCAAGGACTGCAATTCGACTTCGGCAACGCTACCCAGGTGCCGCCACTCGGGACTGGGCCGCCGAACAACGTGGCCCAGCCACATGCGCAAGCTGTCACTTCGCCCTTTGCCACGCCTTACCCACAGTCAAACGGGCCCTTGTTGCAGGGTTCTGTGGGCAAGGCAGGGGGCGAAAAGGGACTGCCGCTAAGTGGGGGGATAAAGATTTGTCCAATCCCACCCCAGTTCAAGTTCCCCCCACGTTCCGCGGTACTCGGACGAAACAGACCCAAAAGAGTTCCTGTCCATTTACAAGTCCGCGATCGAAGCCGCTCACGGCGACGAAAATACCAAGGCAAAGGTAATCCATCTCGCTCTAGACGGCATCGCCTGCTCTTGGTACTTCAATTTACCAGCTAATAGCATTTACTCATGGGAGCAATTGCGCGATGTTTTTGTCCTTAACTTTCGAGGCACCTACGAGGAGCCGAAGACGCAGCAGCATCTGCTCGGCATTCGCCAAAGGCCGAGAGAGTCAATACGAGAGTACATGCGTTGTTTTTCGCAAGCACGATGCCAAGTTCAAGATATAACCGAAGCATCCGTCATCAAGGCCGCTTCGGCTAGGCTACTCGAAGGCGAACTCACCAGGAAAATCGCCAACAAGGAGCCGCAGACCCTCGAGCACCTGCTTCGCATCATCGACAGGTACGCAAGACGCGAAGAGGATTCCAAACGAAGGCAAGCAATCCAAGCTGAGTATGACAAAGCCTCCGTCGCCGCTGCCCAAGCCCAGATATAGGCGCAGGTTGTCGAACCAACTCCTCTTGCAGTTCGCCAACCCCCGCCGGCGAACCAACGACAGCCGCCAAGGCCAAATCAAGCTCCCCTGAATTGGAGAAAATTCAGAACTGACCGCACGGGCAAGGCTGTGATGGCTGTCGAAGAGGTACAAGCCCTCCGCAAGTAGTTCAACGCCTAGCAAGGTGGCAGCCACCAACAGCCTGTTCGCAAGAAGGTCAGGAAAGACCTTTATTGTGCCTACCATGGTCTATCTTCGCACACCACCGAGCAATGCCGGAACATCCACCAACAGAGCAACGCTCAAGAACCAAGGCCGCAACAAGGGGCTGCTGTCGAAGCACCTCGTGAAGCTGCTCAAGAACTGGCACCCCCGGCCGAACAACGCCAAGACGTGCAGCGCAGAGTAATCCAGGTGATTACAAGGGCCGATTCACCGGTCCATCCGTCGAAGAGGCAGAAGAAGATGCAGATGTGAATGGTGCATAACATCATGATGACAGGCGAAGGGGCTCCGAAGTACGTGAATCAGCAAATCTCATTTGGGCCGGAAGATACCGAAGGGGTGCTGTTCCCACATCAAGACCCCCTGGTGATCTCGGCTGAAGTGGCAGGCTTCGAAGTTCGGCGAATCCTGGTTGACGGAGGAAGTTCGGCCGATGTCATTTTCGCCGAAGCGCATGCTAGGATGGGATTACGAACCTAGCCCTCGCTCAAGCACCGGCCCCGCTTCGTGGTTTTGGCGGTGAGGTAGTTCAAGTCCTAGGCCAAGTACAATTGGTGGTAGCCTTCGGCACAAGTGAAAACAGGCGCGAAGAGCAAATACTGTTCGACATCGTCGACATCCCATACCACTACAATGCCATTTTCGGCCGTGCAACCTTGAACAAGTTCGAAGCCGTCTCCCACCACAACTATCTCAAGCTCAAGATGTCGGGTCCGGCAGGTGTGATCGTCATCAAAGGGCTTCAACCTTCGACCGCATCAAAGGGCGACTTGGCCGCAATCAACAGGACAGTGCACAATGTTGAGGCCGAACCACATCATCATGCTGAACGCATGCCGAAGCCCACCCCTCATGGCAAGGTGATCAAGATGCAAGTCGAGGACGCCGACCCAACGAAGTTTGTCCAGTTGGGGGGCGATCTGGGCGAAGAGGAAGCTACGAACATCCTGAAAGTGCTCAAGAAGAACATTGACGTCTTCGCCTGGAGCCCCGACGAGGTAGGGGGCGTTCCGACGGATCTCATCATGCACAATCTGGCGGTCAAACCGGATGCAAAGCCGAGAAAGCAGAAGCTGTGCAAGATGTCCGCTGATCGCCAGGAGGCGGCAAAGGCCGAAGTACAGAAGCTGCTCAAGGCTGGAGTGATCCAGGAGATCGGCCACCCGGAGTGGTTGGCGAACCCGGTTTTGGTGAAGAAGTCAAACGGCAAGTGGCGCATGTGCGTCGATTTCACAGACCTGAACAAGGTGTGCCCAAAGGATAACTTCCCGTTGCCGCAGATCGACCAACTTGTTGATTCGACAGCCGGTTGTGAGCTCATGAGCTTCTTGGATGCGTACTCCGGCTACCACCAGATCCACATGAATCCAAGCGACATCCCCAAGACAGCCTTTCTCACGTCGTTCGGCACTTTCTGCCACCTCTGGATGCCTTTCGGCTTGAGGAACGCCGGAGCGACGTTCGCCAGGCTGGTGTACAAGGTGCTTCGCAAACAGTTGGGGTGAAATGTGGAGACATATGTCGACGATATCGTCGTCAAGAGCCGCAAGGCTTTCGACCATGCGTCCGACTTGCAGGAGACCTTCGGCAACTTGCGCGCAGCGGGTATGAAGCTAAACCCTGAAAAATATGTTTTTGGAGTTTGCGCGGGCAGGTTATTGGGTTTTCTTGTTTCCGAAAGGGGTATCGAGGCGAACCCCGAGAAAATCAACGCCATTCAGCAAATGAAGCCTCCATCGAGCGTACGCGAAGTACAAAAGCTCACAGGCCGAATTGCTGCGCTCAGTCGTTTTCTCTCAAAGGCAGCCGAAAGGGGTTTGCCATTTGTTAAGACCCTCCGGGGCGCGGGAAAATTTAGCTGGACACCAGAATGCCAAGTTGCGTTCGACGAACTAAAGCAATATCTGCAAACCCCTCCCGCCCTGGTCAGCCCCACACCGGGAAGCGAATGCTGCTCTATCTAGCGGCTTCGCCGGTGGCGGTCAGTGCAGTCCTTGTCCAAGAGATAGAGTCAGGACAGAAACCAGTGTATTTCGTTTCTGAGGCTTTGCAAGGGGCGAAGACAAGGTACATTGAAATGGAAAAGCTCGCCTACGCACTAGTGATGGCTTCGCGTAAGCTTAAGCACTATTTCCAAGCCCACAAAGTCACTGTGCCATCGCAGTATCCCTTGGGCGAAGTGCTTCGGAGCAAAGAAATCTTCGGTCGGCTCAGCAAGTGGGCGGCGGAGTTATCCCCCTTCGACCTGCATTTTGTCACCCGCTCTGCCATCAAGTCCCAAATCCTGGCCGACTTCGTCGCCGAATGGACACCGACGTTAACCCCCAAATCTCAACCTGTCGAACAGCCTAGGATAATGTACTCCGACGGCTCGTGGTCGCACAGGGAGGCAGGCGCCGCGGCAGTACTCTCCTCGCCAGGGGGCGTGCCGATTCGGTATGCCGCGAGGCTGCAATTCGACACGACCAATAACACGACAGAGCACGAAGCGGTATTGTTGGGTTTGAGAAAGGCGAAAGCATTGGGGGTTCGGCGTTTGCTCATCCGAACAGACTCCAAACTGGTGGCGAGTCATGTAGATAAATCTTTCGAGGCAAAGGACGAAGGAATGAAGAAGTATCTAGAGGCTGTTCACTCTATGGAAAAGTGCTTCGCCGGTATAACGGTCGAACACTTACCTATGGGCCAGAACGAAGAGGCTGATATACTGGCAAAATCTGCTGCCTTCGGAGGCCCGCGTTCACCGAGTATCTTCTTTGAAGTCTTGTACGCACCAAGCATGCCCACGGGAAACCGGGACGTCATGGCAATTGACCAAAAAAAGCTGGGCGAAGACCCATAAGACTGGCGAGCCCCGTTCGTAAAATACCTCGAGAACGGCTGGCTTCCAGAAGACGAAGCAGAGGCAAAGCGCTTACAGATCAGAGCCACAAAGTACAAGCTGGTCTCGGGGTAGCTGTATCGCTCCGAGGTGTTCCAACCTTTGCTTCGGTGCATCTCCGAAGGCGAAGAAATGGCGAAACAAATACACCAGAGGCTGTGTGGTGCACACCAGGCCGCAAGAACGGTCACCTCCAAAGTGTTTCGCCAGGGTGTGTATTGGCCCACTGTGCTGAAAGTTTGTGTTGAGCAAGCCAAGAAGTGCGAAAGTTGCCAGCGGCATGGCCGAAGCCAAAATGCACCACAATATGAGCTGCAGCCTATCGCGCCTGTCTGGCCTTTCGCCAGGTGGGGGCTAGACATCATTGGCCCATTCCCTGTGGCGCGAAATGGGTACAAGTTCGCAATTGTAGCCATCGAGTACTTTTCCCGTTGGATCGAGGCCGAACCACTCGGTGCGATCACGTCGGCAGCAGTACAGAAGTTCGTTTGGAAGAACATTGTTTGCCATTTTGGAGTGCCAAAAGAGTTTATCACTGATAACGGCAAGCAATTTGACTCTGATAAGTTCAGAGAAATGTGCGAAGGGCTAAACCTGGAAATCAAGTTCGCTTCGGTCGCACACCCACAATCAAATGGGGCGGCCGAACGCACAAATGGTAAGATCTTGGAGGCGCTCAAGAAAAGGCTTGAGGGGGCCACGATGGGCAAATGGCCAGACGAGATGCTATCCGTGCTCTGGGCCCTTCGGACAACCCCCACAAGGCCAACCAAGTTTAGCCCATTCATGCTTCTCTATGGGGACGAAGCAATGACCCCGACTGAGCTAGGGGCTAATTCACCAAGGGTGATATTTTCCGGTGGCGAAGATGGGCGCGAAGTGTCGCTCGAACTCCTCGAGGGGGTAAGAGTCGAAGCACTAGAGCACATGCGCAGATACGCCACAAGCACTTCGGCAACTTATAACAAGAAAGTTCGCCCGACAGAGCTTTTGCCTGGCCATCTCGTCCTAAGGAAAAAGGCGAACCCGGTAGCAGTCGGGAAGCTCGAGTCAAAGTGGGAAGGGCCGTACCTCATCAAGCACAGGTCAAGGACTGGCTCCTTTCGCCTAGCAACACTAGAAGGCGAAGAGTTCGACCATTCGTGGAACGCTGCTTCTCTTAAGCGTTTCTACGTTTAGGAAAGATGACACCCCATTCGCCAAGCTGTAAAAATGTATATACTGTTATATAGCCCTTTCGGCATCCCCCATTATGTAAGCCTTTCGGCACAAAAATACAAAAAAACTGGATGTAGGGCTATTATCCACCCTGGAGGCCTGAACCAGTATAAAATTCCTGAGTCTTTCGCCCTTTTTTACTTGTGTATATGATAATTTGTGGAAAAACCTTAAGGCAAATGCCTGATCAGCGAAAATGCCAGGGGGGCGAAATGAATCGGCTGAAGCATCACTCGTCGAACGTTGAAACCGTGACAGCTTGCTTCGGACACTAACCAAACACCGTTATACTCAAGCCACAAGAAAAGCGTAAGCGCTTCTCCCGGTACGAAGCATCACAGATCGAAAACGGAAGACGAAAGCTAAAAAGTCAGCAGACCTATTTCGCTAACACACGCAAAGGGGTCGACATGTTATGACCCAACGAAAACACGAAGAGTGACAATGCAAAAATAGCGAAAAGGAAATAAAAACACATCTTTATTAACTTCGAAAAAATAATCGAAAGGTACATGCCATATAGCACGGCACAGGCGAAAGGAATACAACAGGCTTTACAGCTTAATTTATAGATAAATTACATCTTCGCCCCCAAAACAACCACCGCTCCCTAAGGAGCGAGCCGGCGAGCTAGGTTCATCATCGCTAATGTCACAAACTACCCTAAGGGGAGAAGGGGGTGAGAAGCAAGCTAGGCTACAACGGCGTCGGGCGATCGCTTCCTGCCGTTCGGTCCTCTGATGGCTTCGCCAAAAGCGGGCCATGTTCTCCAAACGTCCCGCATGAACACGGTCGTAGTCTTCCAGGGTTCGCCCGTAGTGCGCTTGCATCCAGCTAGCAACTTTCACGACTTTGTAACTATTGCCGTTTATGGTCATCTCGCGGTAAACATCCCGAAGCAGGTACCAAACCTTCGGCAAATCCTTTATCGCGACAAACTTCTCGTTCTTGCTTCGCCAATCCGCAAAGGGGGGCCAAACACATAGTTTTCGGCGTAGACCCTAATAAAACAATATGGGAAATCAAATAGCGAAACACAAAAACTGAGTGGGTACTCTTTCAATGAGAAGCGATGCGAGCGCAAGTGCAAAAGGCATGCTCCAGTCGATGCACTGTTTGTTCTGGAAACTCGTTTACTCCATCAAATCCGCCTCGGATCCAACCTTGATTGCTGGCATATCCTTACCAAATTTTGCTGTTAACACATGCCCCCTAATACCTGAGTATAAATTGATATGCTGCGGAATTATCTCAGATCCATAAAATGATCGGATTCCGCTATCTCCGTACTCCGACTGTTACAACCGTGAGCCATAAATAATAACCATCCTCGGCCATAACTCCCACGCCGTTAACTCTTATACCACCGCCTAAACCGCCCAAGCCGCTCAAGCCTTCTCTTTCTTCTCTGGCGACCTCCTTGACGACGCAGACTCCCGACGACGATCTCCATCGACTTCCAGCGACTGTCTTCCTCAAGCTCCAATGGCCACCATCAGCGACGTCCCCCTGGTATGTTCTTTGACCTTTTCAAGCTTTATCGGTCTCTTGTGTTCATCAGCTCTGTTCTAGGTTGAATTCCGCTCTTAGATCCCCTTTCTTAGCAAATTCTTCATTTATCCCTGTTTTCTTCAATTGTAGCATCTACGAGACCAAATTGTTGTCCCAGTCCTGAAAGAACCAACCCATTATTTCCTTGGGCAGATGGGCGATGTAGACTCGTGCTACCTCATCAATGCCGACACGGATAGAATCCCCTATAGGCAAACCAAGCCTAATCTGGCCGACTGGCAAACTGTGTTTAGATCTTGACCCTCTAGCCTAGATGGATGGAGATCATGGGACGAGAGAGTATCGTCTTCCAAACAGTCTATGTGGGAAGAAACATGAATAGCCCAGTGCTTAGCTCTATCTCTAGCTGATATGAAAAAAGACGAACAAATGCTATCATCGGCTGCATACTTCAAGTCTGACACCCTCAACGCCTTCTTATTCGGCCAAGGACCAATGACCCCCACTTTATTGGATGTTAAGATGCTCACCGGTCTAGACATTGCTTCATCGGCTAACCCCATCTCCTTGAAGATCAAGTGTGAGCACTAGTTATCAACAAAGAATGTGGGCGGCTGGTTAGGTTATATTTCCAGGCATATCGACACAGGCCCAGTAACAGATAGGGAACATATAGCCTTTATCAACCTTTGGCTAGAAAGGTTTATTTTTCGTGGATCAACCTATGGCCCAACAGCCAACATGCAGCACCTGGCTCAAGCATTGGTATCAAAGAAGTCCATTCCCTTAGGCAAATTTCTGCTTGGAGCTGTATACCAAACCCTGAGCCAATCAACAGCCAAACTCCTAACTGGGAACCCTATTGGTTATGGAGGTCGTTGGTGGTTCCTGCAACTTTGGCTTAACTTGTACACAATCAATGTGGCCGACAGAACCTCATTATATTCATCCAGCTTCCCATCGGACCACTCAGATGATGAAGAACCTAGCACATGCCGATATATGTCCTTTGGTGAGGCAGCATCAACCTATCCTGGATCAGGGCCATCGGCTGAAGCTTTTCAATAATGGTTTGGCCAATTCTATGATGAATTCTCCAAGGCTGCAAGGGTTTGGTTTCCTTATGTCAGCTTCACCGACTGTGAGCTTCCAACCGATTTGAGGCTGAATGACTTGAATGATGCAGCCAATCCTAGCTCAAGGTAAAATTTTGTATCAGCTCTCCCTCCATGCATTCTTCCAACAAGAGTATCCCAAGGCCGCAATGTACAAATATCCTATAAATTCTATCATCCAACATCATCTGCAAGACAACTTGGACTGGGCCAACTTCCTATCGGCTTGTACATTGCAAGAAAAATTCAAACAAGGGGCATTGTAACATCGGCTCTGTAGATGGACTAGGTTCTGAACATCTAGGGCCCTGCACTTGGATCTCTGAATCATGTAAACATCCATCTTTTGAGAAGCCAACTTTTTGACAAGTGGTGGAGTGAATGGAAGAAGCACTTGTTTCACCTATTAACTAGTTTTTATTTGACTACAATAATTCCATCCCTCAGCCCTAAGGTAAAACCACTCTTTTTCTCATTTTCAGTCAACTTCAACCTTTTGTCTCCAAAAATTATCTAATCTCTAAATTTGCAGGTCCCAAGCACCCTTCCTCCAGCTTAGAGTATTAGTGGGCAGCTGATTGTATATGCACCAGCTCTGATGCCATCAGGAGATCTAGCTCCCTCCATTATCGGCTTTGCTGCCCCCACAGTGGCATCTTTGCTAGAAGGCCAAATCAGGGAACTGATACCCAAGGTTGGTGGGAAACACAAACCGCCAGTCATCAAGAAGTTGTCAAAGAAGCCCAAAATCGCATCCCCCAAGAAGCCTGCCGATAGCATCCCTCCTCTTGACTCTGACGTCAAAGTCTTCTTCGATGAAGCAATTATGGAGGAAGAAGTTGATAAAGCTGCAACCGACATAAATGAAACTGGACACCAATCTGCTGCCGATCCTCAACCAGCCGATGTGGCCACTCCTCCAAGATCACCAGCCAAGTCAGACAACCAAATTTCACCCGAACCACGTCAGCGCAAAGTAATTTGCAAGGTGAAGGTAAAATACAATCCATATCCAATCTTATCCTCTCTCAATATATTTCTAATACTTGCTTTTTGTAGCCCAAGACTCTATCGGCCATGGCCAAGGACAAACATTTCACGATGCACCCTTGTCTGCAAGTCCTCATGCTTCCCTAGTAGCATAGGTAATCTTCAAAAAAGAAATTTTCAAACTTGCATCAGCAGCCGATATTTAACACTTGCAATTTTCAGCCGAGAGCTCCATCGGCTTCTCCTCATCAGCCAGCTCCGAGCAACAAAGCTCCTTCTACTACTGGTAGTCATCATGTAGAAGAACAAGAAAAAACCACAGCTACGCTGATGGTCCAGGTAATCTCAACAACACACAATTGTTCATCGGCTGAATCTTGCTTGCCACTAAACATCCATCTTATCTTGCAGAACTTAGCCGATATGTTCTCCTTTGACATTAGACAGTCCTTGGATGAGGAAGATGAAGAAGTAACAAGCAAAGCCGAGTCCCACATCTCTGACGACCTAAGAGAAAGGCTTCTAGACATAGCTAATCGGCTGGAATCCTCACTACATGCATTAGTTGACAACTATGGGCTGATCAAGGAATGCTTCCAAGAGATCCAAGATCAATTACCTGAAGAAATCGCAGACACCATGTCTCCAGCTATGTTCCTTGAGCAACATAGCTTCAAACTTTAGAGGGCCAAGCAAAGAAAATAAAAGCATGGAAGCAGCTATTCAATCCAACCAACAACAATTCAACGAAAATAAAGCCAAGCTGGACGAACTCTCGATTAGCTCAGACATAGTACAAAAACGCATCCCTTTTAATTTATTCCAAAGCACGCAATCGGACTTGTGCCAAATCTTCCAAGTGATCAATCATCAAGTTACGATAATCATCGGTCGACAACTCATTTTGTAAAGAAACCCTTCTTGAGCCGATATTAGTCTCCCAAGGCAGAATAGCTTCATGCCCATATACAAGTTGATAAGGTGGCACGTGTGTAACTCCATGACACGCCGTCCGATAAGCCCATAGAGAATCGGCCGATGTAGTATGCCACTTCCTAGGTTGTTCTGCAATCTTCCTCTTGATCAACTTAACTAAACTTTTGTTAAAGGCTTCAGCCTGTCCATTGGCTTGTGCATAATAAGGAGATAAATTGAACAACTTGATGCCCATACCTTCAGAAAACTGAACAAACTTATTGGCTACAAAGATAGATCCTTGATCTGTTGTTATCGTGTGTGGAATCCCAAACCAATAAATTATATGCTCCTTAACAAACTAAATAGCATCTTTGGAATCAACCTTCTTCAAAGGAATTGCTTCAACCCACTTTACAAAGTAATCTGTTGCCACGAAGATATACTTATGCCCCATGCTTGATGGCGGATTGATCTGGCCGATCATATCAATTCCCCAACCTCTGAACGACCATGGCTTGATAATTTGATTCATAGCCGATGCTGGTGCTCTCTGAACCGCTCCAAATCTCTGACAATCTTGGCATCCCTTATAATATTTAAAGCAATCCTCCAGCATCATTTGCCAAAAATATCCAATTCTTCTAAGTAACCATCTCATTTTATGAGCCGATTGATGTGTTCCACAAATCCCTTCATGAACCTCACACATGATAACTTTAGCCTCCTCCAAGTTCAAGCACTTGAGCAAAACCCCATCAATCGTCCGATAATATAAGTCCTCATTAAACAACACATACTTTAAAGCTTTATACTTTAACTTTCTTGACGCCAATTGAGAAGGATTCTTCAAATAATTAATAATATCATACCTTCAATCATCGGCATCAACCTCTGCAATCTCAATATCAACGTTTCTCAACATCGGCTTGTAACCCGATGCACCTTGAGCTAAATCATTGGACTCAATTTTCTGCTCTCTGGGATATGCTTCATAGTAATAACCTTGAAGTTCTTCATCAATCCTTGGCATTTCTCATTACAAACCCTCAAGATCTCATTCTTGCATTTATACTCCCCCGATAGCTGATTGATTACCAACAATGAATCCCTAATAACTTCAATAGCATCGGCCTCAACTTCCTTTAGAAACTCCAATCCCTTAAGCACTGCCTCATATTCAGCTTGATTGTTGGTATAATAGGGTTTGATAGTGAAAAAAAATTCAAAACTTGCCCCTCTAGGTGATATAATCACTAAACCGATGTCGCAACCATGTGCGCAAACAGATCCATCAAAGAATAATGTCCAAGGCATCATCTCAACATAATTAATAGACTCACCTCGGTGTTGAATGATAAAATTGGCAATTGCTTGTATTTTTATTTCCTTAGCCGATTCATATCTAAGATCAAACTTTGTTAAAGCAAAGATCCACTTCCCTACTCCACCTTTCAAAACTGGAGCCGATAGCATATACTTAACTACATCGGCCTTGCAAACTGTTACGCACTCATTTGAAAGTAGATAATGTCTCAACTTGGTACATGAAAAATATAAACATAAGCACAACTTCTCAACAGGGGTATAACTTGTCTCTGCATCCAAGACCCTTCTACTAAGATAAAATATTGCCCTCTCTTTTCCTTCAACTGCTTGAACTAAAACTGAGCCAGTAGACCTCTCATCGGCTGACAGGTAAAGCTTGAATGGAATCCCCTTTTGAGGTGGCATCAACACTGGAGGTGAACTTAAATATTCTTTGATGTCATCCAATGCCTTCTGTTGCTTTTCTCCCCAAACAAATTCTTGACCAGCTCTCAACCTCAATAATGGAGTAAAAAGCCCAATTCTTCCTGATAAATTAGAAATAAATCTCCTTACAAAATTAACTTTGCCGATCAATGATTGCAACTTGGTCTTGTTTTGTGGAGGTTCAATGTCCTTGATAGCTTTTATACTTCTCTGTGTTATCTCAGTCCCTCTTTCATGAACCAAGAAGCCAAGAAACTGTCCGACCGATACACCAAAAACACATTTATTAGGATTCATCTTTAAACCACACTTCCTTGTCCTTTCTTGCACTTTTCGTAAATCGGCTATATGTCCATCAATCTCTTTAGATTTCACAACCACATCATCAATATAGATTTTAAATAAAACACCGATAAGATCATGAAAAATATAATTCATAGCTCTTTGATACATAGCACCAGCACTTTTTAAACCAAAAGTCATTACAACCCATTCCTGCAAGCCAATTGCACTAGGACATCTAAAAGCAGTCTTACGAATATCTTCTTCAGCCTTAAAAATTTGATTATATCCCACAATGGCATCCACAAAACTAATAATCTTATGTCCAGATGTTGCATAACCAATAAAACAGCAATCGGCATTGGGTACTCATCCTTGGGTGTAACCTTGTTCAAATCTCTAAAGTCGATGCAAACTCTAACCTTCTCATTTTTCTTGATTGCTGGTACTATGTTTGAAACCCATGCACATATCGGCAAGGCGTCATAAAGTTGGCATCATAAAATCTTATAATTTCAGCGTTGATAGCATCATACATCTGTGGCTTGAATTGTCTTTGAGGTTGTTTGTATGGCCGATATCCTGGTTTAATAGGGAGCCAATGTTCAACAATAGATCGGCTAAGTCCTGACATCTCATGGTACTCCCATGCAAAACAACCTTTATATTCTTTTAATAACCTGATTAGTTCTTTTTTAAAAAAATCTGATAACTTAGTAGTTACAAATGTCGGCCTAGGTTTATCACCATCACCAATATCTACTTCTTCTAACTCATCAGCCGATATAAATCCTTGCCCCAATTTACCTTCAAAATCATCCACAAAATCTTCTACATAAACACTGGGACTATCTTCTATGCCTTCATAGTTCATCACCGATTGGCTGTATATTACAATCGGACACTTTTAAGAAACTTCCTTCGCAAACCTTACCTGACAAACAATCAACTCCTTCCATCTCCCAAATAGACAAATCGGCAATAGTAATATTAACTGACCTGTCGGCTTGCACGATTTCTACTTGGTCTCCTTGCCACTGAATCAAGCTCTGGTGCATTGTTGAAGGTATGCAACAATTTACATGTATCCAATCTCTTCCTAACAACAAGCTATATGATCCCTTTCCATCAATGACAAAAAACGTGATTGGAATTATTTTACTGCCAACTGTCAATTCAACATTCAAAACTCCCTTTGTCTTAGATGAATTCCCTCCAAAATCTTTTAAAACCATATTAGTCTTGATTAAATCTTTTGGAGTCTTTCCAAGCTTTCTAAATGTTGTATAGGGCATGAGATTGACAGCTGCTCCTCCATCAACTAACATCTTGGACATCGGCTTCCCATTGACAAAATCTTTAATGTATAAAGGCCTCAAGTGCCGATGCTCATCATCCTTAGGTTTTTCAAAAATAGCTTGCTCTGGTGATAATGTCAACTTTGCCAATGACTCTTCTGTCTCTTCATCGGCGGTATGTATACTGTATTCTGCCGACAAGACAAACAGCATATTGACTGAAGATGAAGCTACAGCTTTACCTTTAGCAGAACCTAAAATTCTATCAACTTTAACTTGATCGGCTAACACAATCTTGGATTCGACATGCCACTCCTTCCCTGTTCGCTGCCACCAATGGTCAATTTCTTCACCAACTTCTTGCATTTGCTCTCGGTTTCGTAGCCGTTGCACCCTCCTTTTCTGATTCTTGGTGAAAATACCAGACAGACACCATTTAGGGTTTTGAACCTTTTTTTCTTAATCTTTATCCTTGAAATAATCTTTATGAATCGGCCCTAATCGTTGATGTACTGACAACCTTTTCTGTATCGGCCGATTCTCAATCCTTTGACACCATGGTATTTAAGAACTACCTTGGTAAACTGCATCTGCATCACTGCAGCCTGGACAATCTTCAATTGATGGTAGCCTCATCCCTTCATTCCAGCAAAATCTAAGAAACTCACATCTCCAACGTGGATCAAAACAAGCTTGGTCATCCTAAGAATATAATTGAATCTGCTTGCCTTGCCTCTTTTGTCATTTGCTGATCAATCTGGTAGAGTTAAACTTGGTCTGTTGGTAAGTCCGATAATTTCTTTTATCGGCTTTATTGGTGTGAACCATATTAATAGGAAAAGGATGGCTTCAATTTTCATCGGCTTCTTCCCATCATCAAACTTGATCCTGCCTTGTTCTATAGCTGATTGGATTTGCTGCCTGAATACCTTGCACTCGTTCATATGATGAGATCCTATATTGTGCCATTTGCAGTATTTCCTTTTCCTTAATTCTTCAGTCGATGGAATTACATGACCTGCTGGAAGCTGAATCAGTTTTTCTTGGAGTAGTAGATCAAATATCCTATCAGCTTTGTTGATGTCAAAATCATATCTTTCTTTTTTCCATTGTCCATAACCCATTGGCAAACCACAGTCTTTTTGTTCCTTGACCATTCTACCAAACCAATCTCTGGGTCTTCATCTTCTGATTCTGACTTATAACTATAAATGTTGTTGACATTATTACCTTTTCTCGTAAATCTCTTAGCTTCCTGGAATCTTTGTTCATGAGCCGATACCTTCTAAACTAAGTGAGCCAAGCTTTCAAAGTCCAATGCAGAGAATCTCTCTCTTATCGGCCCAAGCAACCCTTGAAAAGCTAAATCGTTGTCACGTCTTGATAAATTCATCCCAAGTTAAAAATCGTTCGTTAAAAGGAATAATAGAATTAATTAAAATTCGAAAGGAAAATTGCAAACACTAAAATACGGGCAAGAAAAATTCGAAAGTGGCTTGGAGGATTTTTCCTAAATTCTCCACGCTCTAAATTGGTCCCGATTTTTACTTGAATTTTCAGAGCACAAGAAATAATTTTAATGCAACAATAACCAATTTCAGTTTTAATTAAAATGGAAAACCTAAAAATAATTCTCTCCCTCTCTTTGGGCCACTTTCGGCCCAAAGTCCTCCTCCTCTCCCTCGGCCCGCAGCCGAAGTCTCTTTTTCCTCCTCCCTCTCTCCCTCCCTCTTGGGCTTTATTCCCCCTCCTCGGCCCATCTCGTCTCCCCTCCCCTTGGCCTAGCCACCGCCCACCGGCCTGCCCTCCTCCTCGCACGGCCCAGCCGGCCCAAGAAGGCAAAAGGTCGTCGTCTTCCTCCTCCAGCCGAGCCGCTGCCGCTTCCTCTCCCTGGCCGGCCAAACAGAGGCGCCGCCTCCTCTTGATCTTCCCTCTCCGGTTGTTTCCTCTCCAATTTGATTGCAAAAATTGGTTCCTCTCTTCCTCCTCTTCAATTCCCCTAAGTTTTCCCCTCTGGATTTGGCTTAAATTCAAGGGATTAAATCTCTCTCCTTTGGCTGCCATGGATGGCCGGCCAGCAAGCTTCCCGGTTGTCCCCTCCTCTCCCCGGTCATCCCCTCATCTCCCCGGCTGTCCCCTCATCTCCCCGGCTGTCCCCTCCTCTCCCCGGCCGTCCCCTCGTCTCCCCGGCCGTCCCCTCCTCTCCCCAGTCATCCCCTCATCTCCCTAGTTGTCCCCTCATCTCCCCGGCTGTCCCCTCGTCTCCCGGGCCGTCCCCTCCTCTTCTCCGGCCTATAAATGGTGTGGCATCCTCCTTTCCTCTCCTTTTTGCCTCTCCCCGTGTGGCCTCCTCTCTCCACCATGCTGGCCAACTCCGGCTGCCCCTCCTCGTTGGCCAGAGCAGCGCCGACCGTGCCGTCACCTCCCTCGACATCGCAGCTGCCCCCCTCTCCCTGGCCTCACCTTCGTCTTGTCCGAGGTCAGCTGGAGCACTGTGGACGCCGGCAACCCATGGTGCCGCAGCCGCTGTGCCACCTCCAACCGCCGTCATCCTCCTCGTACTCTGGGAGCCCCTACCGCCCTTGCCGGTGTGTTGCCCGATGTCGTGGCGTCGTTCTTTTCCCCGGCCACCGCTCGGTCTTGCCATGCGTCGCAGACGTTCCGTTGTCGTTCGTTGCCGGTGCTACCTTCGGCCGACCGATCCTCCTTGCTGGCACGTTGACCTGCTGCGTCGCCACCGCCGTCGGTACCGCAGTGGCGTGCTTCACGCCGGCCTCACCGTCGTTCGGCCGCTGCCGGCTGTCTTCGTCGTCCGCTAGTCGTTCCCGATCGTGCTAGCCGTCGGCCCTCCCTTCGTCAAGCCGAAGCCGTCCACATTGTCAAGGTCGTCCTCGTCATCAAGGTCGTCCGCGTCGTCGTCTTCCTCCGGTCGTCGTTCCCGTCAAGCCGAGCGTAGCCCGTTGTCGTCCGCCTCTTCGTCAAGCCTGAAGTTCGTCGAGTGCTGCCCATTCGTCTTTGTCGTCCCCGAGTCATTGCTGCTGCCCTCGTCGTCGCCTTCGTCCTCAGCTCTGCTTCGCCAAGCTCGTCATCGTCTTCGTGCGAGGGTCGCCGCCGAAGCCGTCTCCCCGTTCGTCGTCGCTCGTCGCCCCGTTCGTCGTCGGTAGTCACTGTCGTCCCCTCATTGCCCCTTCCTCTTCCCCCCGTGTCGCCACCGTGCCCGTCGTACCGTTGTCGGTCCCGGTCTCGTTCGTCGGTGTCGACTGTTGTTCGTGCGGTCTACGTGTGCACGTGTGGTGGTCGTGTTCGTGTGCCCGTTTGGCCGCCTCGTGCTTGCCCACGTGTGCAGCCCGCGTGGCATTTGTTTGAGTCCCCGCTTGTTGGCCACTTGTTTCGGTTGACATGCATAGTCTCACTCCGTCCTTCCCGTGGATCATCTTTGTGAACCTGATCCACGGTGAACTAGCCGTCTGACCCGTGGGTCCCAGCTGCCAGTCGCTCGATCCTTTTCCCTCCCCGAGCGATGTTGCATTACACATAATTTAATGATATAATAATAATTAAACAGCTCGGAAATATCCACTTTAATTGCACCTAAATTTCGGATAGTCGTTTCTCGGCCGTAAGAGCTCCAAATTGACCCATTCAAATTGTTTAGTTTTTGTTGTAACTTAAAGAATCCGTGTTTGTTGTTTTTATGTATTGTTCTCGTTTCTTTCTTAGCGTTGTTGCTTTTTTTGTTTGTTCATGTAGTTGCTGTCATTTCGGTGGTTCCCGTGGTGTAGTTCGAGTTCGTCACTGAAGCTTCAGAAGCCTCCCTTTTTCCCTGAGCAAGGCAAGTCACGCTCTCCTTGAGCATATTGAATCCTATTTTGTGAAAAGTATTTTAATTTAAATTATTGTATTCGCTTTACTAAATTTACCGTGTTATAACTGTTTTATTTAGCCTGTCCTACAATCCTTGTTATTGCCTTATTATTTGTTATTGTGTAATTACCTTTGACAACCCTAGGTAACAAAAACCAGCTACTGAGAACTCTATATGTGGTGCTTACTAGATATTTTAGGATTATGCTTAGCCCTGCTTAAATAGAAACATTTAGTTGTTTTATAATATCTAGACTTTGGGAATGTCACTATAATCTTATTTATTGATGGATTAGAGGCTTGTTGGCCTGGACAGGTTGGACTCCCCTTTCAAAATTCCCAAATTTGTTTTCGGCTGGGCTCGAGGTGCATGGTTTTGTTAGTCGCACCTCAGCCGACACAAGGACCGGTCTTCGGGGCACGATTGCAAAGTATATTCTGTACTACCACATGTCTAATGGGTAAGGCTTAACGTATCGGTTAGTGCGGTCATGAACAAGGAAGACACGGATAGGGATGGATGAAGCCCTTGGTGGGGTCGACGTCTCTGGCAGTACGCCCGGGGGCATAGGCTATCTGCTCGACCCAGGGTACTTGGCGGGGGAAATCTATGTCGGTCTTCCTTGTTTAGGGCAGTACTAGACGGTGGGTTATGTCACGGTTTCCACCCGTATGCCGTGGTGGCATGTGGCACGTGGTGACACGTGAGGAAAACGTGTCTTGTGGCTAAAGATGTACACCTCTGGCCAGAGTATAAGCTATTCGAATAGTGCGCCCTCGGTTATGGGCAAGCGGAGCAATGACCCAAACTTAGAAGTTATATTCTGATGAACTGGAATAATTGGATTGATTTTCTGTGGGCCTGGTTTAAGGCAAGATCGCGTTGGTGCGCGGCTTGATAATAATTTGACTAGAGATAAGCCGTGGTTTGATTAAAATGCCTTTAGATGATTAAATGTTTTGAAATGCTTATTTACCGCAAAATAACCCTTATAAATGAATCCTTGTACTCCCTTGCAATAAGTGCATTTTCCGGTGTGGCTTGCTGAGTACGGTGGTTGTACTCATCCTTGCTCAATTTTTCCCCCCTCCAGTTAGTGAAGCTCTTGAAGAAGATGTCTTAGGTGGAGTTTTGGCTTATACCCCAGTTGAGCGCTTGTGAAGACGGAGCCGTAGGCCCGCTAGTCCGCTGCTGTTTTCTTTTGTTGTCAGGCCTTATGTGCCTTTGTAATAATGTAAATATTATCGTGATAATTAATAAAGATGTGTCTTTTGTATCAAGTTTGTGTGGTGTACCCTGGCTTTTCCTGGGACGGGGATTAATACACTAGCGTTCGGGAAAGGTATTTTTCGAGCGTGACAATCGGCAAGCTATGAATCGGTCAAGTTGAGACTATAACATTTGTTCCTCATGTCTCTAAACCTTTGAATATAATCTGGAACTGATTCATCAGACTTTTGCCTGATTGATGTCAAGTCCGACAGCTTCATTTCTTGAACCCCATTGAAAAAATATCTATGAAACTATTTTTCTAGATCAGCCCATCCTCTAACAGAATTATAAGGTAATGAAGAAAACCATGTAAAGGCCGATCCAGATAATGATAATGGGTCTGACTGAATCAGCTCTAAGGTGTAAGATGGGTAAAGTAAATTAAACCCTAATTATACTTCATCGGCTGTAAATACATGATCTACAGGCATAGATTAGATACTAGTCGATGAAATCATAACTAGGTTAAAAATATATACTGTACCAGCTAGTACTCCGATACAGCCTTATACATGAATATCAATCTAGGTAAATATATCGAGACAAGCTTGATATATTTAATTAAAGTGATGTCCTTGTATAAGGGGCAGATGTAACATGAAAAGCATGATTAAAAGAATTTAAACACGACTAAACAGTTATATCGGATAAGATTGGCTGAAACTCTAATGCTACCCTTATAGCAAGCAAGAAACAGGCTAGAAACCATGATTCTAATTTGGACTAGGGCTGATGCAGCACAAAGTGTAAAAAGATGCATGATATCTAGACAATCAAGCCTTTGCATGTTTTTCAGGGTGGTAGATACCTTATGCCAGTCTAAGCAAATAAACTGGTTTAACCGATACCACCAAAACCTTATGCAAGGTCCGCCTGGTACGGCTAAGTCAGCCATCGACTTAGATTGGCTAAGTTATAAAGTAAACTAACAAGCCATACCTCTAGCTAACAAACTCGAGGCACGAACTCATTGAGAAAACGAAAAAGAAATTGTGGCGATGCGCCGAAATTGTTGATTGAACTGTTGTTACTTTTACATAGACCTCGGGCTTATATTTACCGGACACTATTTACATCTTGCCTAAACAAACGAGCCCTAAGTGGACTCTTACCACAATATCATAAAAAAAACTAACTCTCATTCCTAATTAATAGATACAATTGCCTTATCCAGACTCAATCCCTAGTTGGCAATATCTTTAAGTCCTTCTTCGAAGTCGACACGAAGCTAGGCGACCCGTATCAGCTTGACCAAGTCTGATTCAAGTTATCCGTATCGGCTGCCCGAGTCCGATTCCATATCGACCGATGCGGCTCCAGTCGATACACTATTTGTTCTATAAACTACTTTACTCCTTCAAATCTGCCTCGAATCCAACCTTGATTGCTGGCATATCCTTACCAAATTTTGTTGTTAACAGCTGTATGATTACTCCATTGGACTTTGAGCATTTTGATGCAGCGATTTCGAGTATGGCGTTCTCTTTATCTAAAACTCGTATTGGGTATTCTTGATACGAAAGATCGTGTTGAAGATTTATGTCTTCAATTGAAGTAAGTTATGTGGGAAATCTAAGACATTTCTTGAGTTGTGATACATGGAAGACATCATGAATGCCGGGGAGTTGAGATGGTAATTCCAAATGATAGGCCACTTTTCCTCGTTTTGCAAGAATTCGATAAGGACCAATATAACGAGGAGCCAATTTGCCATGAAATTGAAAACGTTGTGTATCTCACAGTGGAGATACTTTGAGGTAGACATGATCACCCACTTCAAAACTTAGTTCACGACGACGGTGATCTGAATAGCTCTTTTGGCGAGATTGAGCTTCCCTGAGCCGATTATGAATGAGAGTGACATTCTTTTTGGCTTCATTTATAACGGAGGGCCCGTAGAATTGTCTTTCTCCCTCCTCGGACCAATAGAGTGGTGTTCTACACTTTCTTCCATATAAAGCTTCAAAAGGTGACATTTGAAGGCTTGACTAAAAGCTATTGTTATAGGAGAACTTGGCGAAAGGTAAACATTTCTCCCAACTAGTGTTATGTATTAACACACAAGCCCAGAGTATATGATCAAGAATCTGATTTGGGCGCTCAGTTTGACCTCCGTTTTGAGGATGAAAAGCAGTGCTAAAGAAGAATATGGTTCCGAGGAGCTCATGCAAATTTTCCCAAAACCGTGATGTGAAGTGCGAGCCACGGTCCAAAACTATTATTTTTGGAACTCCGTAAAGTCTTACAGTATGGGTAACATAGAGCTCAGCAAGCTTTGCCCCACTATAAGTCATCTCTACCGGAATAAAATGAGCCACTTTGGTTAATCGGTCCACAATAACCCATATAGAATCATGTCCATTAGGAGTTCTCGGAAGACCCGTTATAAAATCCATTCCAACTTCATCAAACTTCCACTCGGGTATTTTTAATGGCTGAAGTAATCCCGCTGGACATTGATGTTCAGCTTTAACACATTGGCATACGTCACAGATGGCAACATACACCGCTATGTCACGCCTCAAGCTAGGCCACCAATATTGAGTGCGAATGTCATGATACATTTTTGTGCACCCCGGGTGGATAGATAAAGGAGAGTGATGGGCTTCTGAAAGAATAGTTCCACGAAGGTCCTGATTATTAGGGACAAAAATTTGTTTTCCACGAACTACCAAACCATCGGAATTGAGGGTAAATAAAGACCTCGGATTTTTCTGTATGTCATCCCTTATTTTAGTCACTTCCTTGTCCAATAACTGAGCGGCTTGAATTTGAGAGTAGAGTGTAGGTTGTAGTGCTAGAGCAGCAACATATCCTTCATCTACAATTTCAAAATTAAACCTCTGTAGTTCAAAAAGTAACTCTGGCTGATTAACAAAAACAGAGGCGGTAATATGATGTAGTTTACGGCTTAAAGCATCCACTACCACATTAGCTTTTCCAGGATGGTAATGAATACCAAGATTATAATCTTTGATGAGTTCTAACCATCGCCTTTGCCTCAAGTTCAGATCTGATTGGGTAAAGAAATATTTCAAACTTTTATGATCAGTGAAGATCTCACACCGGCTGCATACAAGATAATGACGCCAAATCTTTAGGGCATGGACTACGGCCGCCAATTCTAAATCATGAGTCAGATAATTGACTTCGTGAGGCCATAATTAACATGATGCATAAGCCATCACTTTGTCCTCTTGCATCAATACACAACCAAGTCCTTGGTAAGATGCATCACAATAAACATGAAAGCTTTTATGAATATCCGGCATTACTAGCACTGGGGCTGAAGTAAGCCTATTCCTTAATTGATGAAAGCTTGATTCGTAAGGCTCAGTCCAAACAAACTTGTGTTCCTTTTTAAGGTGTTGGGTTATGGGCTTTGCGACCTTAAAGAAATTTTTAATGAAACGATGATAATAACCGGCTAGGCCAAGAAAACTTCTAACTTCGGAAACATTCTGAGGTTGCTTCCAATTTATTACATTTTGTACATTACTTGGATTGACAGCAATTCCTCCTTCGGAAATGACATGGCCAAGGAAAGTAACTTCCTTTAACCAAAACTCACATTTGGAATATTTGGCATAGAGTTGATGTTCACGAAGTATGTCCAACACCAAACGCAAATGTTGTGCGTTCTCCTCTTCGTTTTTAGAATAGATAAGGATATCATCGATGAAAACCAGCACAAATTTATCAACATACTCCATGAAAATTTTATTCATCCTATTCATGAAAGTGGCTAGAGCATTAGTTAATCCAAAGGAAACCACGGTATATTCAAATAAACCATAGCGAGTGGTGAATGCAGTCTTTGGAATATCCTCCGGTCTGATTTTGAGTTGGAAATATACTAATCTCAGATCGATTTTGGAGAAGATGCGAGCGCCGGTCATTTGATCGAATAAATCATCAATTCTTGGAAGAGGATATTTGTTTTTAATAGTAACTTCATTGAGAGGACTGTAGTCTACACACGTTCGCATGGTACCATCTTTCTTTGGAGCAAACAACATCGGGCACCCCCACGGAGATGAGCTAGGACGAATGAAACCTTTAGCTAATTGTTCATTTATTTGGTTCTTAAGTTGTACTAAATCATCAGAGGACATACAATAGGGTCTTTTAGCTATAGGTGCTGTCCCAGGAATTAAATCAATTACAAACTCGATATCACGATCGGGAGGCATTCCTGGCAATTCATCTCAAAATACATCAGGATATTCAGTTACTATAGGTACTGTTTTGGCTACCCCTTGCGTTTATGATCTTCAATTACATCCTTCTCACTGGCTTCCACGCAAAGAGCTTTGTCCACCAAAGTCTTCATGCTAAGGATTTCATGAGCACGGAGAGCATGCTTGAGTTTAGGATTGAGTCGGTCGCAACATAATTCCACTTTCTTAGTTTCAGTGGGCATTTCTGAAGTTGCATAACGACATAGATAATTGAAGCGGTGCAGGAATTCCATAAAGGACATATTTCCTTGCTTCAAGTTATAAAACTCCCTTTTCTTCATTTCCATGAGGCCAGCAGGAATATGAGCAGACCTAAACCCTTCCTTAAAGACAACCCAAGTGATAGGCTCATCAGGAGTAATAAGAGTTTTATAAGTTTCCCACCAAGCCGATGCTGCACCTTGCAGATAGTAAGCAACATAGGAGGCTTTTTCCACATTGTTGCAACCACAGAGATCAAGCTTAGATGTGAAATGCGAAGGATCACGTAGCCAATCATCTGCAACAAGTGGATCAATAGCAGAGGAGAAATGCGAAGGATGAGTACGTTGAACATCTGCCAACTTGGAGTACCCTTGATTTACATTACAAGCCATGGCAGCACCCATGTTCTCGGTGTTTGCTATCATCCGTTCAAACAACTGGTTTTGAGTGGCTAGAATGTGAGCTAGGGAAGGCTCATCATCCTGGTGATCCCTTCCAGTGGCCTAACGACTCCCACTAGCATGACCCGTCAACTGTGTGCCAGAGTGGTTTGGATTAGGAGGAGTTGCCTCAGAGCCATGACGCCCGGTTGCCGCAGCCATGGATCGAGTATTAGTCATCCTGCACTCAAGGTACAAAATGTACATGAGCTGGCTGCGCAAAGATGTGAAGAAATTTTTTTGAATAGCTGAATAGGACACTAGATTTATGTTTCTATAATGCAATTTGAATTGAATAAAATTCAACTTTACTTGGTAATAAATTCTGAACAGCAAACATATCAATCCAAAATGAGGAGAAATCTTAGAAGATCACAAACTTCTCATTGATTTAGATAGATCTACATACATAAGGATGTTTGGTAGTCATAAGAAGCCAAGTATAGAACTTGACTTTAAAAAATATGACCACCAACAGCTCCTGTCCAAAGTCTCTTACATATTAATACAAGGGAGTTGAAATTTCTCAAGAAAAACCTAATACATGATCTAGGCATATTCAGAATACCCGGCTAGAGGATTGGGTACCACAGTAGTAGGAGTTGCCATAGTCAAGCAATAACGTTGACCGTTCCAATCATAAACATAAGATGGTCCAAGTAACTCCGGATTACCAATAGTTGCGGGATCAGCCATGGTACGATTATTGCGATGATATCCTACCCTCATACGTGGCCTATGATTTATTTGCTGATAGATACCCATCGGAGGTGGCAAGGTTTCAGTGATTGGTAGCATAACAGCACTACCATAGATAAAGGCAGTGCCAAAGTATCCCTGATGCCCAAAAGGTTCAACCCGCCTATCAAGTGTAGCAACTTTAGTTTGAAGTCTATCGAGCTCATTTAAGGCTAAGATTAGGTACCTATCCATAGATCTCACTAAACCTGCAAAATAAAGAATTGGTGTGTTAAAGTCTCCTGACTGACCCTCTAGTCCTGGGTAGTAACTGGAGGTGGCATTGTTAGTACGAGCTGGAAAATAGTGAAAAAGCCTAGCTATTCCTGGCATGTGGTGTCAGAAATTCACAATAGCTTGATAAGTTACTTCAAGCATAGCTGAGGGTGCATCCCAACCATAACTATAGAAACAAAGAAGTATTTCATGTGCCCATCTCCCACGGACATACAACTCTGATTTAAAAACTCTAAGTGAACAGCTTCGCTCGGCCGAAAAGAAATGGTACTCCGGTTGGTGAGTATGACCAAGGTGCTGTAACATAAGCCATAACATGTGAGACAGGTTTCCTTCTTCATGACCTCCGGAATACCCCAGTGGCTGCCACATAATTGACATCTACAATATTATCAACAACAAGAACTAATTAGCAACCTTAAGTGAAGTTCCAAGGAACAAAACGTAGTTACCGTGGAAAATGCTTAGCTTAACATTTTGATGGTTGCTATACCTTTTCATAATTGTACAATAGGCAAACTAACCCCACCATTACTTTACCCAAAACATTATGTACATCAGGAGTAGAGCCTAAAATTTTCACCTAAGGAATTTGGTTTCTACCATAGTTTTATTAGCAAAGGTATGCAGTCCTGAAACAGCTAGACAGAGGTTACTTCCCGAATTTTTCCAAAATTTCCGTGCAAGTAAAAATCCCGGAAAAATTCATGATGCATCCTACAATAGTCAGGTTGATACTGGTAAAAGGACAAAAATTTCTCAGCTAAACTCAGGTCTTTACAAAAATGTGAAGTGAACCTACTATCTGCAGTCCAAATCAGTGCAAATAAGGTTTCAAAAATATATTGCAGCAGTGGTAAGGTTTTGCCCTTCTAAATTATGACAACAAGTTGGTCCAGGGACTACACAACCATTGGGAAGTCATTTCTAAACAAGCAATCTAAAGATTTAAACACAACAAATCCATCTTGCCCCACATCTACCCTTTCTAGGCCATGGAGGAGAGAAAAAATTTGAAACTTTTCAATTAGAAAGAATTGGGACCCATGAGATTAGAGGTGATGCAAAAATGTTTTAGAACGTTTTAAACTCTGATTTGTATCATTAAAATCAATTTTCTAATATAATGCAATCAGATCATCACTTTTCAAAATAACATTGGTCCCATAGATTCAGCATAGGGTTTAAAATCAACATAAGAATCATAGAGGAGAAACTTAACCAAAAAGGGACAAAGATTTAAGATTAGATTAAGTTTTCACAAATACTTTATAGTTGAGAATGAAGTTCTCAAAATAATTTTTCTTTGAAGCCATTCTAACAACTAGCTTTCAAATGAAGGGTTCCTACAGTCAGTCTTGGCTCTGATACCAACGCTGTCGAGCACACCGAAACTTATATTTTCCAGTGCCAATTGTGATTATCACATAATCTCGGTGAATGAGATTCATACATGCATAATAGTCATTCAAGCCTCAATGTGAGAGGAATCACAAGTAACACCATTCGATATAAATTTCGAAATACCGAATAATGAGCAAAAGAGATATTGCTGGGACTCGCGCGTGCTAGTCACCTTCAGCCTGGAATGTACCCGTCAAACCACTCGAAGGTGACGACCAGATGTGATACACAATCAGGAGACTTAACCAAGTTGCATGAGCTCTACAACATCTCTAATGATCAAAATCCTTACTCATGTCTTAGTAAGTACTATAAACATAGAACTTACCAACACACTTTCATCTAGCATTTGATATCCATACAAGGTAGTTCTAATTCATTGATAATTTAGAGTCTTAAGATAATTGTACATATGGCCGACCAGCCAAATAGTTAGCAGTTCAACGGAAGCATTCTTCTACCCAAAAGATCTTTTATGCAACCGACTAGGGTAGACCCTAGTTAGAACCGTCCTGAAACTCAGAACTATCCCCAACATAGCATTCATCATCAACAAAGACTTCAGCTGCATCTGGGTCTAAGGTGAGAAAACAAAAATATAACAACAATAGCAAGGGTTAGTACATTATTTAGTACTAGCATAGCCAATCCTAACATACATGCATGGCATAATCAAAGGAAATGTTCAAGTTAGTTTATTTTCAACACAAAGCAAGATTTGATTTTGCAAAGTATTTTCTAACTGGAATTGAGGAAGTAAATTTCAGCAAGCATATGTATATATCATTATGGCATCATAATCATAAAGTAATATCATACATTATATACTACTTGGTGTTATGCAAAACAGCAAGTATAGAAAACATTCCAAAACTTCTTTGTCACATTATTTCACAAAGTGCATAAATCAAAAATAACAAGTGTAAAGGTATAAAACTTAAGTCTATACTCAACACATATCCTTATGCTGCTCATAACCGTGAGCACAGCTAACCGATTAGTTTAAACCGGTGAATAGGTACAGTGATAACTTGATTTATAGTGCAAGGATTATTAATTTATCATATTACATTTAAAAGTTATAAATTTTCAAAATTGCAACTATTTAATTGAAGCCTATAAGGAAATTTGAATATTTGAGACCTAAATCTTCATGGTTCTGCGAAGTTGGACATTTCTAGTTTACAGAGCATAAAAATGTGAACCTAACAAAATTTAGTTTGAAAGTTTTAGAGTTCTAATGAATTTAGTATGAATTTCTAAAGCTATATTCCTTTTTAAGTTTAAGAGAAAAGGTTTTCCCTTTTTTTCTCAAATTTCCCAAGACTTAAAGGACCTTGGGTCCACCAGTCAGTGACTATACATTTGCGCTAATGCCCCTAGAGTTCTAACAAATAGATCCCGCAGTACATTAGCATGTGTCCTAGGTTTTTAATCAAAAGAGTACTCAAGTTTCTATATATTTGCATTCAGGTCCCGACCCCACATGTGAGTGATTGATTAATTTGCTAAAACATCCATGGAAGTTTCAAATGTTCACAAGAATAGACTCTTGCCTAGAAAGGGCAGAGCAGCAGCGCGGCGGCGGGCTTTGCGGCATTGCCGGCGGTGAACGGTGGGTTTTCGGACGACGCGACCAAAAGAGAAAGGAAGAGGACTCCTAGACGAAACTATCAAGGTGCTTCTTGCAAGCTATGATGATCTGTAGTGATGGCAGCGGTGATAGAAGCGGCTACTTGCCTTGGCATGCAGGTGCATGTTGGGTTAGAGGCTCGATCTATGTGCCGGCGATCATGCATGCAGTCTTAAAGGCGTCTAGGGAGCTCACCAAATTGCTAGCGATGTCCGGCGAAGTTCCATTCACTAGAACCAAGCTCGGTGGCGGCGTGGCTTCCCGGTTGACGTCAGCGATGCGTCTCCAGTCTCGGGCAGTTCAAAGGGAGTACATGCATATATTAAGGATGGCACGGGATAGCTCTACGCAAAAAGAATTGCGTCGAAGCTCACCAGAGAGCGAGGAAGGGACGGATGGGATCGGCGGCCGGAGATGAGGAAGACAAGGGGGATCTCCCAACTCAGATCACTTCGCTTCAATTCCCTGAAGCTTCTGGGTTGTCTTGAGGTGGTGAAGATGATGGCAAAACGACTTGACTGGATTTGGCCTGTGGAGGCCGGGCGACGCTCTAGACCCTACGGCGGCGCTCGAAGTTCACTGGTGATCCGAGTTGACACGATGCATGTTCCCGGAGATGGGCTGCACCAAATCGATGGTTCTTGGAGATGTTAGCATTGATATAAAATGGAGAGCTCGAACGTGACCTAACAAAGAACGGAGCTCACCCGGTGACGAAGGACGGTGGCCACAACCTCGCCGGCGCCAGAGAAGACGCCTTCGTTCCCCATGATCCTGGGATGATCTCCCTCGGTTCTTCCACGAAATGAAACGGTAGCGAGAGGAAGCAGCTGGATGTCGGCCAGCTTGATTTTATACGGCGACCGGCGGTGGGATGGAGGTAGGGCGGCGGTCGGTGTCGTTGACGCGTGGAGCTTGCGTGTCTCCCACGGGAGCAGCGCTAGGGTGGCGTAGGCGTGCCTGTGCGACTGATGAATGGGTCCCACAATGGCCCAGGGCCCACTTGGCAGTGAATGTTGTGTGAGTGAGAGAGAAGTAGCTGAAAAAGACTAAGTCCAAAACTACTGCTAGATTCCCACTTTGCCCTCAAATTAAATTATATTCCGAAGGTAATTAATTATAGAGTTCAATGGCAAAGTTGTAAAGTACTATTTGCTCTATGGTTTGACCAGATTCCCCAGCCAAAATATTTTTGGTCGAATTTTAATACCATGCCAAAGTATGCTCGAGAGAATTTGAAATTTACCAGTTTTTGATTTAATTGAGTGATTTGTTTGAGTAAGTAGATTGTGTGATAAAATCTAGCAAAAATTACAGGTTACCGCACTGACCTGGGTTGATCTTCATGAATTTTTCCTGCTTTTATAACCTTGTCAATTATTTTTGATAATTTTGTCATTGAATTCTTTTGCTTAATTCCCTACAATTTATATGCATAAAAGAACCAAAAACACAAGGAAGAAAAATTTATGCAACACAAAAGAGGAGACTTTTTTCTATCAACCATTAATATTACATAGCTTCCAAAATGGTTTTAGTGGTATGTTACAACTACATCAAGCCCGAAGGTTGCAAGACATGCAATTAGAGAGTTATTTTAGTAGCGTACTTATCCTTTGGAGTATGATAGACTGGATAAGTTCTTTCAATTAATTATTTTACTATTATTGCATTCAATTTTCTATTGTTGTTATGGACACCTTAGTGAGCCTTAGAGTCTAACAAGCTTACGATAAAATTTGAGAAACACCTAAAAAACTTTAAATTATTTAACTTGCAATTAATTTAATATGGATATTGTTATTGCATGTGAATGCATGGTTATAGAATTTTTTATGGTTGTATGCTGAGAATGGATGACACCGCTTGTGAGCAGGTGGTATATATGATGGATTTCATATGGTTGGTTCTATGGTCCAGTTTATGGTAGAGTTGGACATATGGATATATTTATGGTTATTGTTTATTTAAAATTGATAATAATAATCAACCCCCTTGTGTTAATAACAATGACATAATTTCGCCCATCCACACGATCGATTTATTGGACCAGGCCATATATTTTTCTAGTTGATTAAACTTCTGCAGGTCTTTCAGTGTATTGGTCATTAGCTTTCAAGTGTGTGAAGCAAGGTGATATGGTTTATGTTTATGCGATTCGTATACGTGGGCTCGATGGACCCAAGAGTTCAGAACTGCCCTATGGGCCTGAGAGTTCTCGGCTGCCCAATTAGTAACAAACAATGGTAAGTGGATGCGGAGGTAGGTTGGTACACACCTTGGACCAGATCACTCTGAGCATCCTTTAACTTACTAGGCAGAAGGGAGAGACACAAGGAGCAATATTACACCTTGTTACATTTCAGTCTAGCCAACTGTGGGTATCGTGTGGGTAAAGCTGTGCAGATGCTGCAAAGTCGTAGAGTATTTGAATACGCCGTGCACCCGGTTAATGGAGATGTGTCTATGGGTGATTCCAGATTATGGGCACAAGTTAAATTAATTGGCTATTAATTAATTTGGTTAATTTAGCTATATTAGCTGATGCTTTGTTCAAGTATTTATTTGTAACATTTATATTTTATGCTCATTAGTATTGCTTAAATTAAATGTTTAATACTGTTGTTTATATCAAATGTTTATTAGGATAGAATCTATGAAAAAACTGATAAGGTTAGGGTTTAAACCTTCCAGTTCCATATAATGCATTTTATTATATTTGTCATTATAAGCATGTCTTGCTGAGTACCATCTGTACTGATAAATGGGTTCAGATCATGAGGAGGATGCTTGTGGAGATCCCGTTGACCCGTTAGAGCGGGATAATTATAGTTTTTAGGTCGTTCTACCCTCAGGCAGTTCCTGTGGTGGAGTCTAGCAGTTTATCAGCTTGTGGAAATAAGGCTTTATAGGCCATTTATGTAATGGTTTGTATTTCCGCTGTGTTGTGAACTCTGTGACTTAAGTAATGTATAACCAAAGTTTATGCTTTTATATCATTTCTTGCGTAACTGAACTTCCTGGGCATGCGCAGTTATGTACTCGTGGGGCAACTTGACTTTATCAGGTGTCCCCATAGTCGGTTTGCTTGTGGATTGGTTAGCCAAGCTTCCGCAAATCTTTATTTATTTGGCCGGTCAGCCGCTTGTATGTAATCTAGTTAATTGTCTATATTTATATCTAAGTCATCTATTGTGTACGTTGATTTGATAACTTGGCTTAGATGAAATGCAAAGCTAGCAACTTCTTGGGGCTAGCTGAGTATGAGTATGAATTTTGAGCAATTGAGATGTTGTAGAGCATTAGCGATTTGAGTCAACTCTCTTGGGATATGCAATACATTTGGTCGTTGCATTCATGTGGTTTGACGGGTACATCATAGGCTGAAGTTGGTTGGCATACTGAGTCCGGACAGTATCTCTTTTGCTCATTATTCGGCATTGCGGAATTTATATTGAATGGTGTTAATGTTGTGATCATTGACAGATTGATGTTTGAGTGGCTATTTATGCGTGTATGGATCTCACTCATCCGAAGTTATGTGGTGCTTACAAATAACACTGGACGATATAAATTCAGCGTGATCACAATATAGGTGCCAGTTCTTTCATGAAAACCAACACCTATGGTATTGGTGTGTTGGTATTTCTTATGTTCACAGATAAATCTGCAAGCGCACGAATACCGATATAGCACTTCACCCATGAGTATTCCCAAGGGTATCGTAGTTATATTTCCGCGGGAAGACAATGGTATAGGATATAGTTTATATCTCTTTAATAAATCTATAATTAATTCACCATAGTCTAAACAGGGGTTAAGATGATATAATAATAAGGTAGTGGACACACAAGAGATTGTCCTCTATAATAATATATAGTAGAAAATAGCATAAGAAAGCTATGGCACGACTGTACTCCTAATCTAATCATATCTAGTATACACTCAACATATACATGCTTACAACATAGGACTTAGTTCTAAGCACCCAGGTACTACCGAGAGACCACTCCCTACTAGTCTGCCAGTGTGGTTATGGCATTTACGCACTCTTATGTCATACCCGAACATGGAGGAATACAAAGAACGGACAGGGCTATCACCACCTGCTGCCTACCTCACTTTCCGTGAGGCACACCCGCATCCAATGGTATTTATCTAGCCTAAACACCATGCTTATGCTAGTAAATAATATCACTAACTCCCTCGGGACTTTCACCCTATGGATAAACAAGTAAAGGTCATTGGACCATTAGCGTATCATGGATCGACTAGCTTAGGATGAAGAAGATATACGAAGTATATACTACTCACAAAACAGATATCCAATAAAGAAATACATAGACTATGAGCATAAATAAATAAAGAAGATAAGTCTATTAATTCAACTATAGTGTTACAAGAAGAATAAAGTACTAAAGACATACCGAAAACTTCGAAAAGACTATAGGGCTGAAGCTCCTTTAATCTTATTTCTACTAGAACTATAGAGAATACAATATGGATAGAGAGAGTTGCTCCTTAAGGTGTGTGTTCTAAGTGAAGAGAGTGAGATCTATTTATAGGTGGCTTATGACGGTTGTATAGCGGTTAAACACCCACAACTGCCATTAGGAGCCAATGGGGAGTCAACATGTAGAGGGTGGCGATGAGGCACCGCAATGATGGTGCCGAACCGTCGGCACCGTCTCTCTCCACCGCCTTTGGTGATTGGCTGCCAGCTGGGCCCCTTGGTCGGTTCCCAGGTGGTTGGCCCCACTTTGAGTCGGGTTGAGCTGACCTGGGGGCCCCTCAATTTGTGTGCTCACACGTGATTCGTCGGAAGCGTGTTTCTTTGCATGCCGGCTTCATTTACCCTTTACATTGGTATATAATCCATGTATCCTTGTTAATTCCCTAATCCTAATACAACTACATAATTTATTATTGGTATACGTGTAAAAAATGCTAATTTTCTCTTTATTCACTGTGATAATTGGCAGTCAAAATTGGTACTTAATAACCGTCAACATGGTGCGAGTTTTTCCTTTAGAACCGGCACCTACAGTCGTTCTATATTTTTTTATCCCACAAAAGTGGAAAAAGGTCCATAGGTGACCGGCACCTACGAACCAACACCTGTTAGGGTTTTTGTAGTAGTGCCAGATGACTAGGTGGATACTACACAGATTTTCAGAAAATCTGCACGAAGGTTTTGATAAAATTTTTCACACAACTACTCCATATATACTAAACTAACTTGTTTTTTTTTATTGGCACTATGATGTTCAACTAGCAATAATTATTAGGTAGTTTGTCTGTTTGCAAAAGAGGTTTATGTTCTTGGTATTGAATATTTGCATCTAGGTAACCAACTGAAATGTACAAATATTGCATCCTGTTTTGCCTTTCTACCGCCCTGGCATATTTGCTGGGATTTGTTGCAAAGGAGCTCTTGGCATTCAGCTGCAGGTTTGTTGCTGTCAGTTTATTAGCACAGAAGAATTACATCCCAGGCCAACTACCTGATATTCATATCCCATTTGAGCTGTGAACGGGTGCTGGCTATGTTCTTGAGTGTTGAGTCTAGGATTATTTTCACCATTAAGGGACAAGGCAACAGCTCATCTCTTTTGAACGTGTGTTCCTATGTCAATTTTTTTTTGTCAAGGCCAAGGCGCTCTGAAAATTCAGTAAATCTGATTTTTTTTTTCTATTTTTTCTGCTTTTTCTCTGGTTTGATATGGTTAAGGAGGATTCTGGCCTTTTGAGCGATAGGCCGATAGCCTTTTCTTTGTTTCTTCTCTCCCCACATAGCTAGTTAGCTAGTTTCTATGGCAGCAATATTCCAGACATTTAGTTTCTTTGTTTCAACTCTATTTATATTTACTACTAGATTGCACTAATACTCGGCTCTCTTTTTCGTTCTGGTCCTAGTGTTCAATGGGCGCATGATGCCGCGCAACTGGGTGCTGTTCACCACAACGCTCTCCTCCTAAAGGCAGATTCAAGGTAATGATGTTTCTGACCTAGCAGCTCCAAGCATGATAATGTTTTTTCTAGCACATCTGTGTCAAATAGTTAGCACTGATCATGTGGAGCTATATTAGCAAAATTTCAGCCTTGAGATGTTACCTTTGTTATTAATACCTGTTCATATACCAAGCATGATTTTTAAATTTTGTGTTTTCTCTAGCAGTAGATAATTTTTGGAACAGTAATTTTTTAAGGTTATCCCTTCTAAATTATTCTTGCTTTGAAGAAAAGATTCAAACATGATTTTTATCTGTTTTGTCTGAAATCAAGTTACTTCTGTTTTTGTGCCATATTTGTGTTTGTTTCTTAATTTTGCTAAAAAGTATTTTGTTACTTCGTGACTAGTTCTGTTTTTTTTAACTGAGAAGAAAATTTTGCGGGCACCTCCTCACGGTGCACTGCACACTACTAAAAAAGGATTCTTCATGACACATAGGATTTATTTTCACTGACGGACCTAAAAAATCTTGCTTGTAAAAAGAACAGAAGACCTAAAAACATAGCCCCACCAGTAAAAATCTACTTTTACAGGCGGGATCTTAAGAACACTGATTGCAAAAATACCTCTATTTTTGCAAGCGGTGCTCTTTAAGACCCGTTTGAGAAACTAATTTTTTTACTACCGGAGGGCCGCCGTCAGGGAAAGGACTATAGGAATCATAAAAGGCCGCGTGCACTAACTCAGTAGACCCTACATTATTTTTTCTCTTCTCCCTCAACTCTCCCTCTTTCTCTCCTCAACCTCTCCTCTCCTCTCCCAGACTCGAGCCGTGGCGGCGGTGACCAGGGGAGCCGTCGGCCGTGGCGAGGCTCGTAGGTGGCGGTGGAGGGGAGAAGGCTCGGTGGCGGCAAGGGGAACCGTGCGTGGTGGGGCTCGGCGGCGACGGTGCTCGACGGCTGCATGTGGAACCGTGTGTGGCGGGGCTCGGTGGCGACGGCGCGTGACGGGGCTCGGCGGATCCGGCGTCAACAGGCCATGGAGCGGCGGATCCACCGCAGGCCAGCCGTGCTCTCCCTTGCGAGTGCGGATCCGGAGGATCTGCTTGACAACGTTGTCAGATAGGTCGACGAGGTTGACGCAGAACCTGTGGAAGCCCTGCAAGCCGACGACGAGGAGTGGGCCAGGGTGGCGGGTGGTGTCCGTGGCGACGAAGTGTGGGTCCATGCTGAAGGCCAGCCATGAGCGACAGACGGCGCAAAGGCAGCAGATCGGCCTGGCGGGGAAGCACAGGAGGACATTGAGCAGCAGCTCCGGTGGCCGGATGCTGTCCACAGCTCCAAGCCCCAAGCCCAGCACCGCCATTGCCACCATCATTGGAGCTGGACGAACAAGTAAGTAGTAGACCTCAAATAAAAAACCGGATGAAATTTGAATCCATCTTCTCTGCTTGGGGCTTGTCATGCCCGGAAAATCACTAATAATTTTTAAACTAATTTGTACATACAATCCTCGTCCAGGAATTAACCGAGGTACATAAATCAATAATTTAATACACAGATTCATCATAATAATAACGTTAAACACTTATAAAAGAAAAGAAAACATTAGCGGACAAACGATCTAGCGATGCCTTCAGGTCCACTCCACAGGCAGCTCAACTGGGGTATAAGCTCAACTGGGGTTTGAGTATTCCATTTACAAGATAACAAAGGATGACATAATAGGGCCCATTTGCAAAAGCAGCATTTAGCAAACACTTGCGAATAATAAAACAATAGAGTTATTTAAATAGCAATATTAACCAATCACTGCAAGAGCACACCAAGGTTGCATAGGCCCAAAACATCTCTGAACAACCAAACCCGACTGCACATATCCAAACTCCATAACAGGAGCTAACAAATTATCATTACCAGATTATTATTATTATTAATGAATAGTGTGGGACTAATCACGAAAAACATTGTTAGGCTCACCCATAATCGCGGGCACAGCTATTCGAACAGTTTTACTCTACTCAGAGGTGTACCAATGTACCCACAAGACATGATTTCACACATGTTGCCATGCCCCGAAATACCACAATGATACTGTAAAGGGGGAAATCGTGACAAGAACTTTCGTATAACATGCCCAATATAATCGTCACTGCCAAATCCCCAGTAGATGTGGCCGAAACTCTAGGCTAGATCTTTTGGCTCCCAATCTGGACTTATTGACATTGCTAGAATAATGTGGATTTATTTACACTACCACCTATCAACTACATACCATGGTGTCTTCTGCCGAGACATGCTACACTACAGATCAAGCCATTGCCCACATTGGCTTGTGGTTAGTACGGTAATTGCTTCACAACAGTAGATCGTGTACCGGTCCTTAATTGTCATGAGCACGACCATCACATCCATGTGCTCACAACCCACCATTAGTGAAATTTTAGTTGGACAATCATTAACCAACCACGAACAACCGTCGTGATGTATCATTAATAATGAGTGAATCATTAGTTATCCCACAAAAAATGATACTTATGTTTCTAAGCATGGCTAAGCAATTAAACTAGTATCTACCTGAACCAATATATAAAATCCAAGCAAGTCAATTTATAACCCATAGGTATCAAGGAATAGGGTAATCAATGCAAATTGGCCATAACAAAGAAATAGGTTCACACCACCCAATGACATAAATAGGATCAAAATGCTCAACATGCTCAACATGTTCAAAGGGATTGTGTTTGGGATCCTTTTAACTTGCCTCGCAATAATCGGTCTTCAATTCGTCTTCTGAAACTCTTTCGACGCACATGCAAACCTCCAAAATGACAAAAACATTAAGCTAAAATGCAAAACGAGGAAAAAGACTAATAAAAACAAAATAAATAGTACAATTAAAATAAACAAACATATAGATCATGATTTTAGATTAATTGTGAGACTTGAACGGCCTCATTCCGACATGAATCCAATTAATTATGAGTTAGTTATGAATTTTCTATGATTTAATCCAATTAAAGCCTATTTAAGAGGATTAAGTAGATTTATTACATCATTTATAATTATTTGACTGAAGGAAAATAGGGATTATGACGTCAGCCCTAGAGAGAGAAGGCCAACATCAATGACAGGTGAGACCCACATGTCAAAGAGAGAGGAGGAGCTCAGGTCTACGATGGACTAAGTCTATAGAGGTAGTCCAAGGTGGACCACATGAACGGAGGGCTGACATTGAGTCAAGGACGATCGGACAGCCGAGATTACTATCGTTCTAGGGTTTAGATAGAGCCACGTGGCGTCTAGCTGGCGGCCACGGAGGAGAGAGGGGCTGATGTGGCGAGGACATGGACATGCCATGGGGACCACCGTCCGGTCAACTCAGGACCCTATATTCGCCAGCGAACAGCAGCGTGGCACCGCAAACAGAGGGCATTGGTACGAAGAGGAGGACATGGCGACGCTTACCAACACGACTAGGACGACAACAACGAACGACGACGGTGTTCCGTGGACGAACGACAATGGCGAACCAGCGGATGGCGGTGGTGCAACGGTGGCGGTGACGTTGACCGAAGATGACAACGACTGCGGTGGCACAACTCGACCGGAGGACGGCAACGACGACGGTGCTCGGATTGAAGGCGGCGGCGGCGCTACAGGCAACAAGAGGCTGGGGCAAGGGTGGCGGCGGATAGAGGAGAGCTAGGAGGTTCTTTCTATAGCCATGGGAGGAGGAGACTGAGCCCAAAACAACGGGAAAGAAGCCGTAAAAGTTTAGGGTTTCAGAGAGACGAACTAGAATCGGGGGCTAAATCCTAGCGGATTTGCTCCAAATTTTGAGGGGAAAGAAAGAGGGGATAAGGGACGGGTTTCCCCTCAACCAATTTCGCCCAGCAAAGGAAAAAAAGCGCCGGATTTGGCGTGGAATTTGGCCTAGAGCTTCGAAGGGATTTTTAATTTTCTTTTTCATTTAAATAATTGCTGAAATGATCTTTTTATTATTAAAATTAGTGATTGAGCTTTGAAAAATCTGAGAATATTCGAGAGAGTGTAATTAATCGTGGAGAATTTAATAAAAAGTAAATCCAGCCATGTTTTATATAGGAAATTTTAATTCCCACATTTAATTCACTTGTTAATTAATGTGTACTTCAGTATAATTCTAGAAATAATTTATTAAATTATTTATAAATCCCTGAAACAAAAATCAGGGTGTGACAGGACTTTACCGAATGAAAAACTGTGTGAATGAATTTGTTGAATGGATTATGATTTGTGATGAATTTGTGATCCTTGATGAATGGATTAGGTGGCAGGGGATTTTGAATTAGTGGGTGGGGGGATATTGGATCACCAGGATTTTTTTGCACAGAAAATGTTTTTTCTGGCGGGTGGCTTACGTGTTTCGCTTGTGAAAATCATGTTTTTCATGGCGGATGGCTTAAGCGTTCCGCATGTGAAAATTGATTTTCACAAGTGATGCCCTTAAGATATTTGTCAGCAAAAATAGATTTTTGCAAGCAGCAAATCATAGCCAAATAGAGTATCTTCACTGATCTTTATTCACTGGCTGATCTTTATTCACTGGCGATGCGGCCAGCCGCCAGTGAAAATACGTTTTGTCCGCCAGCAATATGCATTTTTATAGTAGTGACATATAGTTAGTTTGCCATTCGCTAGTCTAAACAGTAGTCCGTTTTCAAATACCTTGAGTATGACACTGTGATTTTCTTTATGTAGTTGTAAACCTATTGTAAGCTACCATGATTTTTCTGTACTACTTTGGCTCATGCATCTAATCTTGTGTTTCTATTCCATGTCCCAATGAAGACCTCATTAGCTTAATGGATCATGGCTCTATATAGAAATTTGTTGTTTAATATTTGTGAGTTAGGGTAGTAGTTGTCACTTTTCTTTTTCATGATCCATCTTTTCAGCCCGTATACAAAGTGTTGGCAACTTTTTTGGTCAAAAGCCGCTAACACTACTGACACCTAAATGCCTTGCGGTGTATGGAGTCGCCAACCACCTTGATCTAGCAAGAAGCCAAATCAAGATCGGTTTTGTAGAAAACGAGTAAACCGGCTAGCAAAGCCGATTTAGAGATCAAAATCAGCCTTTAGGCCGATTTAGATCGATATGAGGATAACTACCCGTCTCATGGGCAAACGGAAGGTTTACGGGACAAACCTACACAGGGATATCGCACTCTCGCAGCGACAGCGGACGGTTTACGGTGCAAACCAACAAAGATGGACGAACTAAGGTTAAAGCTATGTAAAAAGTAAAAGAACGATTCAACTGAAAATTTGTGTATAGATTGTTGGTTGCTCAATTGAACCGGCCTTGTCCCTTATAAAGGGGTTGTTCTTGCCTCCTACAAGCCCACCTCCACGACAATTTTGGGATAGAATCCCAAAAGAACTCGGAACATAGTTTCCTAACTCAATAATCCCGAGACCCGGTGGAAATCGAGTCCAACTCGGACTCTGTCGGTCTGACCGGCCACATGCCGCCGGTCATACCGGCCCCACTGTCCGGTCAGAGCGGCCTATACACGGCGGTCTGACCGGCCTCTGTGAAGGAAACCGGCACTTTCCTTAATTTGGCAATTATTTCCTAATTTATCCTTAGGTGCCAAATTTGGGTGTAAACGCATGCCCCCTGCCTTTTTGATGAACTTTGTGAATCTAAAAGCATAAGCACGTGATCTTAGGGCAATAATCCAATTACCGGCCATACTATTCCTCAAGCATTTTGCCAAACACTTGGAAAATATTTCTTTAAATACTTCCCATTAAGCGCTCTCTGAAATCGTTCTCCTTGTAATGTTTCAAGAAAATATGCATTCCCTTGAACGATTCCACATATCCGATAAGGACCTTCCCAACTAGGCGACCACTTACCGAACTCTTTAGATCTAGTACCTAAAGGCAAAATCGTCTTCCAAACCAAGTCTCCTACTTGAAACGATTTCGCTATCTCTCTTATTATAGGCTTTTACTACTCTCTTTTTCTCCTTTTCTATCTCACCTAAAGCATATAAACGTTTATCGGTCACATCACCAAGATTATCTCTCATCAATGTCTTATACTCCTCAACCGATAAATCATCTTGCTTGATATATCTAAGAGAGCCAAGATTCACCTCTACTGGTAAAATGGCTTCTTGTCCATAGACCAACTCAAAAGGACTAACCTTGGTAGCACCATGTTTAGATATCCTATGAGCCCATAAAGCTTCTGAGAGTACCTCATGCCATCTTTTCGGATGTTCCTCAATCTTTTTCTTAACTAATTTCAATAAAGTCTTATTACTCGACTCGGCTTGACCATTAGTCTGAGCGTAGTAAGGAGAAGAACTCAACAATTTAATTCCATAAGATTCAACAAAACTTCTTACCTCCTTAGACATAAAAGAAGCTCCTTGATCCGTAGTTAAAGTTTGAGGAATTCCGAATCTATGAACAATATGCTTTAGAATAAAGTCAATTACCTCCGTGTGAGTCATATTCTTCAACGGTACGGCTTCAGCCCACTTGGTAAAATAATCCGTTGCGACTAGCACGAACCGATGTCCCTTGGATGACGAAGGATGAATTTGACCTATGAAATCTAAAGCCCAACCTCGGAACGGCCATGGTTTTATGAAAGGATTTAACACAGCAGCAGGCGCCAATTGAACATTGCCGAACCGTTGACAAGCCTCACATCCTCTATAGTACTTGAAACAATCATCAATCATCTTCGGCCAATAAAAACCCGCTCTCCTAAGTAACTAATTCATCTTATAGGCCGATTGATGAGTTCCACAAATCCCCTCATGAACTTCTCCCATTGCAACTTTAGATTGATCATTATCTAAGCACATCAAAAGTACTCCATCTATATTTCGGCGATACAACTCTCTATTCAATAAAATGTACTTAAAAGCTTGCCGCCGAATCTTCCTATCAACCCTAAGGCTGGGATCCTTCAAATAATTTATTAAAGGGATTCTCCAATCTTCCTCTATATCCTGGGCACATATGTCCGAATTTTCAATTAACTCGGCCTTTGAATCTTGAGATGTACCGTGCCCCCCTGTTTCCTGCTACACGTCCGTTAGACCGGCCGCACCCTGCCGGTCAGACCGACCCTGACGTCCGGTCAGACCGGCCACACTGTGTCGGTCAGACCAGCCTTGGTCTTCGGTCAGACCGGCCATATCCCGCCGGTCAGACCACCCCTGGTCAGAACTTTTGCCAATTTCGCCCAAACTTTTAAACTCAAACACCAGCTTTTCTAATATCAAGAATATACCTCTCTTTACATGATAGCCAGATGCTTGCTGAGCCAAATTGTTTGCTCTAGAATTCTTTCCTCTAACAATATGTCTAATGACAAAATCATCGAAATTGGCAATAATATCTAAACATTGATCAAGATATCTATTTAGTGACCTATCAAAACATTTATAAACCCCAGCAACTTGTTGCACTATTAACTCCGAATCACCAAATGCTTCCACATGAGTAGCACCTATGGACTCTAATACTTGTAAACCGAATAACAAGGCATCATACTCGGCTTGATTATTTGTACATGGATATTCTAAACGAACCGATGTTTCAAAACAAGAACCATTGGGCGAAAATAAAACTATACCTATCCCTTGCCCTTCTTTGCAAGAAGAACCATCAAAATAAAGTTTCCAAGGTGTGAGACTAAGCAAATAGACCTCATTATCATAAGCAACATCTACATGATGATCTACTATAAAATCAACTACAATTTGGCCTTTCATAGACTTCAATGATTCATAAGCCAAATCATACTCAATCAAAGTATATGCCCATTTGCCAATTCTCCCACTTAGAATTGGCCTTTGCAACATATGTTTAATAACATCGGTTTGACATGTAACTATGCAAGTACTAGATAACAAATAATGACGCAATTTGGTACAAGCATAATATAAACACAGGCAAAGCTTTTCTATAAACACATACCTCGTTTCGGCATCCAAAAGGCGAGGACTCAAATATGTAATAATATACTCTTTGCCATCCTCCTCTTGGGTCAACACGGCACCAATGATGTTGTCTTCGGCGGCAATGTAAAGCCGAAACGGAACTCCATCTCTAGGTGCTCTTACTACGGGTGGAGAAAATAAACATTCCTTGATACTCTCGAACGCCTCTTGTTGCTTTGCCCCCCAAATAAAATCGGCTTCTTTCTTCAAGCGAAGAATAGGAACAAAAGCATCGATTTTACCAGCTAGGTTGGATATGAATCTCCTCAAATAATTTTCCTTACCTAGCAACTTTTGAACATCTCTCTTACATGCCGGCGCTTGAAATTCTCTAATCTTTTCTATCTTCTTAGGATCAATCTCAACACCTCTCTCATGCACCATGAATCCTAAGAACTTCCCCGCCGACACACCAAAAGCACACTTGAGTGGATTCATCTTCGAACCATACCGGCGCATCCTCTCAAAAGCTAACCTCAAATCGGCTAAGTGACAATCCATGCTATCCGATTTGACAACAATATCATCAATATAAATTTCTAAGATAATACCTAGTAAATCATGAAAGATTAAATTCATAGCCCTTTGATACGTTGCACTGGCATTCTTCAAACCAAAAGTCATAACAACCCACTCAAACAAACCAACAAAACCCAGGCATCTAAAGGCCGTTTTGTACATGTCCTCTTTGGCCATAAAAATTTGATTATAGCCAGCATTACCATCTAAGAAACTAATAACTCTATGTCCCGAGGCATCATTTATTAACATGTCGGCTATAGGCATAGGATATTCATCTTTAGGAGTAGCTTTATTTAAATCTCTAAAGTCAATGCACACTCTAATTTTACCACTCCCCTTCTTCTCAACCGGAACAATGTTGGACACCCACTCCGCATATCTACATGGCCGAATAAACCCCGCCTTCAATAATCGGTCTATCTCTTCCTTGACACGATCAAAGATATTAGAATAGAAGCGATGAGGCGGTTGTTTATGTGGCCTAAACCCTGATTTTATAGGAAGCCGATGCTCAACAAGATCATGGCTAAGTCCCAACATCTCGTGATATTCCCATGCAAAACAATCAACATACTCTCTAAGTAGCTCGATTACTTTAACCTTATAATCGGCTTTCATATCTTTCTTTACAAAAGTCGGCCTTGGAATAGTGCCATTACCTATATCTACTTCCTCCAATGGATCGGCCGATGTAAAGCCTTGACCTAACTTCTCTACTTCATTAAAGTCTTCTATAGTTTCACCAATATCGTTCTTTATAGACCGATATTCTTGTACCCTCTTTTGTAACCACTCCAAATTAGCTTCTTTACTCATAATGCACGATTACATTATTTAGCCAAGCTATATTAGCCGGCTTTACAGAAATAGGTACAAAGCCATCCTTAGAAACACTAATGAAATCATAGCTAGAAAGATCTAACCCTGATAAACATTGAATATTCCCATGTTGCCACTTAATTGAAGCATCAGCCATTGCAACCTCGGCCGATGTATTCGCTTGGACAATCTCAACTTCATCACCATCCCATTGAATCAAGCATTGGTGCAAGGTAGAAGGAACACAACAATTTGCATGAATCCAACAACGACCCAAAATAACACTATAATTACCTTGCACATCAACAATGAAGAAAGCGGTTGGCAACGTCTTGTTTCCCACGGTAAGCTCCACCGAAAAGATACCCCTCACCTCGGTTGGTTCACCATTGAAGCCGTTGAGAGTCATATTGGTTTTCTTCAATTCTTCATCTCCATGCCCCAACTTCTTGAAGAATGAGTATGGCATCAAATTAACAGCGGCACCTCCATCTACCAACATCCTAGAAATCGGCTTCCCATCAACGTGTCCCTTGATATAAAGAGGTTTCATGTGACGGTTTGACTCATCGGGCTTCTCAAAAACCGCATCTCTAGGTCCCAATGAAAATTGAGTAATTCCGGCCTCATCAACGGCACGAAATTCCATAGGCAAAGTAAACACCATATTAATGTCCATGTTTTCCCTTGGTGGCAAATCATTGCTCACAATCGGTGACTTACTCATATCATCCTCATCCTGATCAATCACCGGCTCCTCAACCTCCTTTGGTGACTTGGGTCTCCACTCCTTACTTGGTGGTGGTCGCAATCTATCAAATCTTCTATCTCTCCACTCTTCGGCTTTCTTCTCTCTCAACTCTTGAGCCCGAAGACGTTGCAACCTCCTCTTTTGTGAAGCCGTCAAATTCTCCGGAATCCACCTTGAATTCGGCTTTGTTCCAGGAGCAATATAATGTCCTTTATTGATTTTACCCGATGAAGATGAAGCCCCTGAACTCTCTGGACAGAACCGGTCACACCGGCCACGAGCGCCGGTCCGACCGGCCGAGTGTTTTTGGTCAGACCGGCCGTAAGGCCCGGTCGGACCGCCCCTGTACGCCGGTCGGACCGCCGTCTGACGCCGGTCAGACCGGCCCTGCTGCGCGGTCAGACCAGCCTGGTGGCAACGGTCAGACCGGCCAGTAGCTCCGGTTGAACTTCCTTCTTGCGCCGTCTTGACTCCATCTTCGGTTTCCTTGTCTTTGACCACCTTGGCTTCATCTCCAGTAGGTATTGGCACCTCATGAGATCCCACCTTAATAGTAATGACCTCCGAAGCTCTTGTCTCTACCTTGATGCGCTTCTCTCCTCTTCTTTCCTCTCCAAACCGATTCCTTGATTGCAAACGGCTTCTGTTTGAAGACAACCGCTCATGCACTGACTTTCTCGGCTCAACCCACCCTTGATTGAATTGCATTGGCGACATACTCCCATACATAGGTGGTGGTGCCCCCCATGGCATAAAGTATGAAAAAAAATAACCTGGCGGCGGCATTGGACAAGGACCCCATGGCATCACTTGAGGGCTATAAGGGAAAGGTGGCTCCAAAGATCTTGATGATGGACCAAATCTCTCTCTAGGTGGAGATCTTGGTCTTTTCCCTTTGTTGGAATATCGCTCGGCCCTTTTTTCATAATTGTTCAAAAGCATATCAAATGTCACCTTTGGCTTCTTTCGTGTCTTGGAGCTCGAAGCTTCACTCTTGTTCTCCTTCCAAACTCCAACCTCTGGGCTCTTTGGCACAATCATCTTAGGCCGAGGCTCTCCAATTACTACCTCCTTCCCTTTTGTTGATTCGGCTTGCTCTGGCCGAATCAAAACCTTCTTATTCTCAAACTCAATAGTATTCACTGGGAAGGGATCATGATCTAGCTTCATCCTAGAACCTTCAGTAAATTTCAATCGCCCTTCCTCTATGGCCAATTGAACCTGTCGTCGAAACACATTACAATCATTAGTATTATGAGAATGCGAATCATGTCACTTGCAATATGCACGACGTTTTAATTCCTCTTGAGATGGGATGACATGACCTTTAGGCAACTTGATTTGTTTTTCTTGCAATAGATAATCAAAGATTTTATCACATTTGGCCACATCAAAACTAAACTTAATTTCACTTTGCCGATCTTTGCGAGGAGTCGGCATTAAGTTAGAACAAACAAAAGGCTTATTATTACTAGTCCATGACCATTCGGCTACATAAATATCATGATCATCATTATTATCATCCGAATCATCACTAGGACAATCAACAATACTAATATTAGGCTTTTTGTCATTTGTCATAACAAATCTCTTAACCTCTTTGACCCGGCTTTCTTGAGCCAGAGCCTTTTGCATGAGTTGACTAATATCAAGAAATTGTTGGCCATCTAATTTCTCTTTTAAAGGAGCAAGTAAACCATTATAAGCAAGATCAGCCAAATCTCTTTCAGTTATATTCAAATTAAAACATCGGTTTCTAGTATCTCTAAACCTAACCGATGTTAAATCAGATGACCTAAGCTCAGTTTCACCAGTATAGAAGTAATCATGAAATTTCTCTTCTAATTGAGCCCAAGTATAAATAGAATTTGTCGGCAAAGAAGTAAACCATGTAAAAGCAGTACCTGACAAAGATAAAGAGAATAAACGTAACTTAAGAGCATCTATGTTACTAGCTTCACCACATTATGCAAGGAATTGGCCTATGTGTTCCCAAGTGGTCCTAACATCATCTCCACTAAACTTAGTGAATTCCGGGACTCTAAAACCACGAGGGTATGAGATGTTATCAAAATAATCCGGATACGGCTTTTGGTAAACCTTAGCACGATTCCTTGGCTCAAGTCCAAACGGCTCTCTAATGATGTTCCTAATTTGCTCCTCAATATTCTCAGGCCTTTGTTGTGCTAGCCTAAGAGCATGTGGTTGTGGAGGCACAATATGATTATATTGGCCGTGTCGCACATCTTGAGGATAACCTCCATATGCATGGTTAGGAATATTATAGACATTAGGCACAGGCGGAGGTATGTGTGGATTAGCATTAGTAACAGGAGGTATTTGATAATGGTGTAAAACAGAATTATTAGTGAGAGGATCTACTGCTTGCACTGGGACCATGACACCGGTCTGACCGGTCGAAGGGCCGGTCTGACCGGTGGTCAGAGGAGCGGTCAGACTGGCTAGGGGGCCAGTCAGACCGGGGTAGGTCTGAGGCGACAGACCGGCCTGAGGGCCGATCTGACCGATGGAAGGCGAACCGGTTGGACCGGCCAGGGGCGCGATCAGACCGGCCGAGGGGCTAGGGTTTGCCTCGCTCCCGTCGTTTTGCGGTATTGCTTCATCGGTCCTACTGTAAATCTGATGAACAGGAGCCTGGCTAGTACTAGGAAGAGAATTGGGTGCTAATCGGGCCAAACTTGACATCATAGTAGGCTCAAGTTTATTGTTAAGCACAGCGGTAACAGTTTGATCTACGCTACTAGCAACAAGCTTTTGAACAGGAAGAATAAGATTGTCGATATTTACCTCGTCAAAACTTACCTTAGGTGGAGGACCGGGCTTGCGGGATACCCCTTGGCGAGTTTTGGTGTATCTCCTCAAAAGTATCTCCTGTTGAAACTCCTTCACCTGTTGCTCTATGTCCTTATGCTCATCTTCATCCAGATGATCCATGGAGAGTGGTAGGATGTTCTCCGGATCAACTCCGTGCTTGTGCATGATGTTGATGTAGTCGTTGCAGTTCCTCCCCAGCGGAGTCGCCAATTCGTGGTTGCAACTTTTTTGGTCAAAAACCGCTAACACTACTGACACCTAAATGCCTTGTGGTGTATGGAGTCGCCAACCACCTTGATCTAGCAAGAAGCCAAATCAAGATCGGTTTTGTAGAAAACGAGTAAACCGGCTAGCAAAGCCGATTTAGAGATCAAAATCAGCCTTTAGGCCGATTTAGATCGATATGAGGATAACTACCCGTCTCGTGGGCAAACGAAAGGTTTACGGGACAAACCTACAAAGGGATATTGCACTCTCGCAGCGACGGCGGACGGTTTACGGCGCAAACCGACAAAGATGGACGAACTAAGGCTAAAGCTATGTAAAAAGTAAAAGAACGATTCAATTGAAAATTTGTGTATAGATTGTTGGTTGCTCAATTGAACCGGCGTTCCTTATAAAGGGGTTGGTCTTGCCTCTTACAAGCCCTCTTCCACGACAATTTCGGGATAGAATCCCAAAAGAACTCGGAACATAGTTTCCTAACTCAATAATCCCGAGACCCGGTGGAAATCGAGTCCAACTCGAACTGTGCCGGTCTGACCGGTCACATGCCGCCGGTCAGACCGGCTCCACTGTCCGGTCAGACCGGCCTATACACGGCGGTCTGACCGGCCTCTGTGAAGGAAACCGGCACTTCCCTTAATTTGGCAATTATTTTCTAATTTATCCTTAGGTGTCAAATTTGGGTGTAAACACAAAGTTCAACTATGATTCATGTAAGGCTATTATTCCCCTGGTTTACTCTAGTACTTGAGTTTCAGTCTCTTTTCTTAATAATTTTTGTGACAGACTTGCGACATACCCCGTCCGTCCCAAAAAAAGACGATTTCTAGAGTGGAGAAATTGTCCCAGTATAAATCGATTTCTGCCCGAAGAACGAGAAACATTGAATGTTTGCGTCTTCTCTCTGCCCCGTTCACGTGAGAAATGTTTCATGTCTCCTCTTTCAACTAGTAAACCTTGTCAATGGCTGTATTTGATGAGGGTATTTCTGTCTTTTCTTGCTGCTACTAATTGTGCATTGGGCATCTAGGAATTGTGTTTCATTGGGTCAGAGGAAGTAAATTACTTAGGACTTCTTTTTAAGTCAAACTTTACAGTTGGAGAAAAATATATTGATGTTTACATTTAGATCGTTGGCTGGTCGATAAACAATCAAGACAAGCATGCACCTCAATGCTCATTTGGCTCAACTCTGGGTCTTCATCTTTCTACATTAGAGTCGTTGTACTTGAGCCTCTTGGATATAACATGAGGAGTGAGCTGAAGTGATGCTAGAAAAAAAATGTCGTTATTCCTACAATATGAAGATTCTTCCCTCTTGTGCAGATAGTTTGGTGGTTAGACTTTTGGCCAAAGTAGATTATTAAGAACCTCAAGAATTCAACATGTTTAACAAATTGAAGTGAACAAAGGACATCATTTTCTTTTGCGGAACTTCTGTGTGAACTGGGGCTTCAATGTTGTTTTGAAGCATTTTTTTAAGCAGAATTGACATTTTTCTCGGTGTTTTATAGTTCTTTACAGTCGAATTGTGTTTGTAATTCTCAAATGGTCTGTTTGTGGATGGATCGTGGGGTTGGGTTTGCGTTTTGAAGTTATTTTGTTTGTTGGGCCCTTTTGCCGTGTTATTTTCTGTTGAACGGAACTTTGATAAGTGGTGGGTTATGTGTTGTACTAGGCTTTTTAACAAACAATAAAAAATATAAAGGGTTTCATGTCACACCCTAAAAATCGCTAAATTATAAATTTCTATGAAAAAGGAATTTTTAGAAATTATTTAATAATTAAAAGAAGTGCTTAAATAAAATCTATGAACATTTAAACATGAAATTGAGCCAGATAAACCATAGCAAAACCGACATATTTGCCCTTCATATTCAAAAGCCGATTTCGATCTCTCCTTTATGGGAGTCAGTTGGCATTTGATGAAATGTCGAGTGACTTGTTCTCCCAGGAGCCCTTTGTTTTTGATTTCAGGGATTTTTGACAGTAAGATATTGGCCACAATAAATTCTTGTCCTTCTGGCTGCGAGTTCCAATGGGCTTGAGGGACTGGTGGAAGACCGACAAAGTCAGGAAGCCTAGGAGCTAGGTTGGAAATGTAAAACCAGTTGGCGTGCCAGCCCTTATTGGAGGTTTTCAGAGGAAGGGAAAAGTAGTCCTTGTGGAGGGTTCCGCGGAGTTGAAATCCTGAGCCACCAAAAACACAAGGGTTTTCTTTATTAGGGTGAGCTTTAAGGTAAAACATGTGGTGAAAAGATTAAAATTAGAATGAATTCCAAGGAAGGCTTCGCAGACATGGATGAAGATGGCAATATGAAGAATTGAGTTTGGATTTAGATGATAATTCTAATTCCGTAGGAATCAAGGAGGCCACAGAAGAAATTGGAAGTCGGAAGAGCGAAACCGAAGTAGAAGAAATCAGTAAAAACTACGATTCCTCCAGTGTTGGGAGTGGGAAATTCCTCACTGTATGCCGGTCGCTAGCCAATAATCTCCTTCGTTGGGAGTACACCTTCCTTTACCATTTCCTTTAGGGTCGATTTCTTCACATCGAAAACCGTCCATTGCTCGAAAGAGATTTCTCTCTCTTCCACCATGAGTAGAATTTGGGATGGAGCAGATGTGGATTTTTGGATCGTGATTCTTGGAGGGGCTAGAATGAAGGATGTGCGCAACAAGATTTGAAGGAGCTTGAAGCAGTTTGTTGGATGGATTTGGTGGATTTTTGGAATCCTAGCTTTGACGACGACAATTGTGAACAGGAGCATGAAAAGGGGATTTTAGAATGCAAAGTGGCGAAGAAGAAGAAGAAGTGGTCATTGGAATTTTTTAAGGGTATCGGTGAAGCCTCTGTATTGGGCCGAGGCGCATGAAGAGATTCGTAGCCCATATTTCAGGTGTGGCTTATCACGTGTTTCTAAAGACTTGAGCATTTTTATCTTAGCAAAATACGCGTGTTCTATTGCCTAATACCTTCAAATCCTTTTATATTAGCAGTTACACAACTTTTTTAGAGTTGGTACAATGCAATTTAAAAGATGGCGGACAATGAAAGCTTTATTTATAGCTGTTCTGTTAACTTTTTTGTAAGTTAAAGACACTGTTTGGTTTTTAAAAAGCAATGGATTTTATATTATATCATTGCTTCTTGGCCACATATGTGTGCATTTTTTTATAAAGACCAATGTTATAGCTTAGGCTAATTATATTTTGGCCATTTTACAAGCGATTGGTAAATCTAGTTATGAGTTTTATTAACTCGAATTTTATGCCATAAATGCTATATATTTTTAAAGGATGATGAAATTGTGTGTCTTATAGGGACTTAGACATATTTGCTTTGGCAATATGTACAGAATATGAAGCAAGTACTTTATGTTCACTATGCAACAAGCTTTGTTATTAAAGTTATTTGCTATGTGATTTTCTCAAAGTGCTTTTAGCTTAGGCTGAGCATGTTATTTATATATACTTGTAAAATCACTCGGATGGTTGGATTATTGAGTTCTTAACTATATGCTTAGTTTTTTCAACTAAACACATCGTCGGAGGCTACACCTAATTTTTTCAGCCGTTCACAGCCTTCGGGATTGTTGATAGCACTCGGGAGACTATGGTGGAGATGATTAAAGCACTCGGCTTTGGAATAATCTGGTTTGAGATGGAATTATTTCTTCGACTGTGAAGGTCTCAAGAGCTACTGTGGAGATTATGGGTACCATATACCCGCACGGTTGGACTATCCAACTGATTATAGGTGATAGATTATAAGCAATGAATATGTAATAGTTTAGGACTTGGGATATTACGTTTCCTTATGTATTAAGGAATGGTCTATAGTCCTGAGCTGATAATATTATAGATAAGGTTTAGGAGACTTAAACATTATATGATTGAGTCTTTATCTTGTAATCCTGTCCTCTAGAACAATATAAAGAGGACAGGATGTCCCATGGGGGAATAACTTTTTCGACAATCACAATCAGATCATCAAATCAATGCAACACTCGGCGAATACAATCCCCGAAATAGGAGTAGGGTATTACTTCTTTCTAGAAGGCCTGAACCTGTCTAAACCTTTATCTCATAACCCATCCACTTTAGATCTTGTATGCTACCCCTTTTCTTATTGCTGAAATCAAGTTTTGACAATAGATGTCATGCATCTAGAAAAGAATTTGTTCGACAACACCATCAGATCATTGCTGGACATACCAAGCAAGACAAAGGATGGTCTACAATCATGTACCGACCTAGTAGAAATGGGAATTAGGAAAGAGCTATACCCGACAGAAGGAGAGAATAATGGAAAAGTATATCTTCCTCTAGCCTGTTTCACACTAACACTGAGGAGAAGAAGGAACTTTGCATGTCCTTCGTGATGTTAAAATGCCAATAGGTTTCTCATCCAACATCAAGCGACTAGTCTCTATGAAATATTTGTCGGTATCCAGTAATAATTCACACGATTGTCATATCATGCTCATCGTGTTTCTCGCCATTGCTATTAGGTCCATTAAACTAGAGCATGTAAAGGTTGCTATCATGAAGATGTGCTACTTTTTCAATGCAGTATCACAGAAAGTCATCAATCCGGAAGAGTTAGCACTTCTTCGTTCATTCTCACGTGAGACCCAATGCCAACTTGAGATGTGCTTCCCTCATGGCTCATATAGTATCCTAGATAATTGCACTTGGCCCGTTGGACCTACATCAAATATGGACGTACAAGCGTTACATGGCCGTTTTGAAGGGGTACGTAGAGAATCGTGCCCACCCAAAGGGATCAATGGTTGAGGGATATTGTATAGAAGTGGTCGTCGAGTGCTATATCGATTATTTAAAAGATGGAAAGGCAATTGGAGTACCAGTACCTCGACACGAGGTCAGATTGACTGATACGGGGAAAAAGGGAAAGAAAAGATTCATCAACCTTGAGTACAAATCAGTTCGAGAAGCTCACTACAGTGTTCTTCTTTACCTTGCTATTGTTGAGCCGTACATCGAGCAACACCTTAAAATCATAAGAGCTAACAATAAGGGATGCATAAATGAGTCGATCATGAAGGAACACAAGCGTAGCTTTACAGATTGGTTGGGACAACTTAACTTACCTAATGGAGAAACCACTGATGAAATTACCATGAAGCGGTTATCATGTGGTTCATCAAGCATAGTCAATTCATGGCAAGGATACGACATTAATGGATACACGTTTTGAACGAAAGCCCAGGATAATAAGACCGTCACTCAAAATAGCAGCGTCCAAATGGAAGCAATGGATGCCTCGGGGAAAAAAACTACATACTTTGGGTTCATTGAAGAAATATGGGAAGTCGACTATGGCCACACAATGCAAATCCCCTGTTTAAATGCCAGTGGGTCAAACACCCAAACGGTGTCTTTGTTGACAAGTTTGGGCTTACTTCATGTGGACAAGGGTTCCTGATCTTCCGAAAGGTTATGATAATCAATGATTTGGTGGAGTCGCGACACAAATCGATCCGGCTTCTTGAACTAGCACGTTCCCGAGCCCCGCAATCGCAGCACCACGTCTCCTCTGGTTATCAACCGAACCAAAACCCGGTTGACCTCGCCAAGAAGGCTAATCCCTGCTTGCGAATCGAAGAACACAAACAAGAACAAAGAAGATTACAACCAAAATTGCAGATGAATGATTAAGCTCACAAGTTGGGGTCTTACAAACCGATCTAGCGGCGAAACTGTTCTTGACAGATTAATCTAAGCAAAACCCAAAACCTAAAGATGGTGACGACTTCTGATATATGGAGTTTAGGGTCGTGCAAGCACCCCTTGACGCAACCCTAATGGGCTCCAACACGATACACGGCCCAAAGGCCCAAATACGGCGTCGCAGCGCCGGAACATATTCTGAACATCAACTTGTTCGGTCAATTCCTGATGACTCGTAATGAATTTGGATATGGGACCAGAACCATTGGAAATGTTATCTTCTTAGCTTTCCATCCATATAAAGAACGCCCCAATCCGAGCACGTACGCAACCTGGGCACCCGTTCTAGTGCAGACTGGTCCTGGACTCCGAAACGGACTAGAAGTCGACTTGGTTTGGACCTCCACCTTGACTTGAACGTCCTCGCTGATCCTCCACGACTCTAAGTCCCTCTCTAAGTGTTTCTTGGTCCTCTCCATTGTTCCTAATCATAATATAATCATTAGGTAGCAATCTATTCTCAAAATCATATAAAGAAGAACTTAGGAACGAGCTCACCTCTAAATTCAATTGTCGTGCGCGAGCTCTTGTGATTGGACCTTGAATGACCAATGGAGGATTGTTGTGTATATCCGAAGGAATGATGTCCGTATCATCCTCCCCCTCTTGAATGGAAGTCGTCCTCGACTCAAGCTCATCTTCTTCTCCCAAGTATGGCTTCAAATCTGAAAAATTAAACGTGGGACTAACCCCAAACTCGGGAGGCAAATCAAGTTTATATGCATTATCATTAATCTTCTCAACAATTTTGCTACCAGCAATTCTATACTTGTTATTCATCTTTTCAATGTTGTGCTTAGTTGTCTCATGCATTTTCAAAATAAAATCAGCACGTGCGTTAGCATCATGGTGAACCCTCTCACTAGTAGGTAAAGGCAAAATATCAATAGGAGCATGGGGGTTGAAACCATATACTACCTGAAAAGGACTTACCTTGGTAGTAGAATGTGTTGCCCGATTGTATGCAAATTTCACATGTGGCAAACATTCCTCCCACATCTTCAAATTTTTCTTCAAATAGCCCTCAACATTGTGCCCAAAGTGCGGTTGACTACCTCCGTTTGTCCATCTGTTTGTGGGTGACATCTAGTAGAAAACATTAGCTTTGTACCCAACTTGTTCCATAGCGTGCGCCAAAAATGACTAAGAAATTTTGCATCACGATCTGAAACAATAGTAGAAGGCATACCATGCAAAAGAACAATCTCATGGAAAAAGAGGTCAGCAATATGAATAGCATCATCACTTTTATGACATGGTATGAAGTGTGCCATCTTAGAAAATCAATCGACCACAACAAAAATACTATCCCTCCCCCTCTTAGTCCTAGGCAATCCCAAAACAAAGTCCATAGAAATATCAGCCCAAGGAATAGAAGGAACAGGAAGAGGCATATACAAACCATGTGGATTCAAACGAGACTTAGCTTTTTGACAAGTGGTGCCGCGTGCCACAAACCTCTCAACATCTCTCCTCATCTTTGGCCAAAAGAAATGTGAAGCCAAAACTTCCTCCGTCTTCTTAGCTCCAAAATGTGCCATCAATCCTCCTCCATGCGCTTCCTGTATCAACAAAAGACGAACGGACCCAACTGGAACGCATAGACGGTTAGCTCTAAACACAAATCCATCATTGATCACAAATTTATTCCAAATACATCCCTCTTTACAATTCAACATCACTTCTTTAAATTTAGGATCAAGCGCACATTGTTCTTTAATTGATTCAAGTCCAAAAATCCGACAATCAAGTTGGGACAACAAAGTATAACGTCTAGACAAAGCATCAGCAATCACATTATCCTTTCCTTTCTTGTATTTGATGACATAAGGAAAAGATTCAATAAATTAAACCCATTTAGCATGCCTACAATTCAAATTATTTTGAGAGCGAAAATACTTAAGCGATTCATGATCAGAGTGAATAACAAATTCTTTAGGCCACAAATAATGACGCCACGTCTCTAAAGAACGTACAAGAGCATACAATTCCTTATCATACGTAGAATAATTCAAAACAAGGCCATGCAACTTCTCGCTAAAGTATGCAACAGGTTTACCATCTTGCATCAAAACACCTCCTATGCCAACTCCACTAGCATCACATTCTAACTGAAAAGTCTTGCCAAAGTTTGAAAGTTGGAGCAAAGGTGCGTGTGTAAGCTTGTCCTTCAAAGTGACAAAAGACTCCTCCTGTGTTTTTCCCCAATGGAAGACCACCCCTTTCTTCGTCAACTCATTCAAGGGTGCAGCAAAGGTGCTGAAATCTTTGACGAAGCGGCGATAGAATCCTGCAAGACGAAGAAAACTTCTCACATGTGTGATGGTTTGGGGAACCGGCCAACTCTTAATGGCTTCAATTTTTGTCTCATCCACCTCAATTCCCTGTGGAGTAACAACATAGCCAAGAAAAGAGACTCGTTCCGTGCAAAAGATGCACTTATCAGGGTTAGCAAACAAACGTGCATCACGTAAGGCATTAGAAACAGCACGTAAATGATCCAAGTGTTCATCCAAAGACTTGCTGTAAATCAAGATGTCATCAAAGTAGACTACCACAAAACGTCCAATAAAAGGCCTTAAAACCTCATTCATTAAGCGCATGAAAATACTAGGGGCATTAGTCAAACCAAAAGGCATTACTAACCACTCATACAATCCAAATTTGGTTTTGAAAGTTGTTTTCCATTCATCTCCAAGTTTCATTCTAATTTGGTGGTATCCACTACGCAAGTCAATCTTTGTGAACATTATAGAACCACACAACTCATCAAGCATGTCGTCTAACCGAGGGATAGGATGACGATACCGAATAGTAATATTATTAATGGCTCTACAATCAACACACATTTGCCAAGACCCATCTTTCTTAGGGACCAAAATTACAGGCACTGCACAAGGACTAAGGCTTTCACGTACATACCCGCGGTCCAAAAGATCTTGGACTTGCCGCAGAATTTCCTTAGTCTCCTCAGGATTGGTTTGATAAGTAGCACGGTTTGACAATGTTGCTCCTGGGATCAAATCAATTTGGTGTTCTATCCCTCTCATAGGTGGCAATCCCGGGGTATCTCAGCTGGAAAAATGTCCTCATACTCCTGCAAAAGGTTAGTGACAGCAGGAGGTATCGAGCTAGCAATATCATCAAGAGAAAACAAAGCTTGTTTGCATATCAAAGAATAGCAAATATCATCAGCAGAAATTTCAGCAATGTCACATTTTGTTGCAAGCATAACACCACCCTTCAATTTAATTCCCTCGGCCTTAGAACTAGGTGCAGGCTTATCCTTTTTAGGTGGAAAAACAGATTTAGCAACTTGTTGATTTTCAGATTCATCAAGTTTCAAACTAGCAGCTCGTTCTTTATCAGCTTCTACGATTTCAGCAGGGGTTAATGGAACCAAAGTAAGTTTCTTTCCTTTATGCACAAAACTGTATCTATTACTTCTACAATGGTGTGTAGCATCATTATCATGTTCCCAAGGACGACCCAACAAAAGTGAACAAGCTTGCATAGGAACCACATCACAATCAACAGAATCAGCATATGAACCAATGGAAAATGAGACTCTGCAAGATTGTGTTACCTTTGCTTTTCCAGAATCATTTAACCACTGAATATGGTATGGATGTGGGTGTGGGCGTGTGGTCAAACCAAGCTTCTTGACCAAGTCAGAACTCACCAAATTATTGCAGCTATCTCCATCAATGATGATACATGCACGACGGTTGTTGATGACGAAGAAAATCTGGAACAAATTATGGCGTTGCAACCTTTCAGATTGCTGTACCTGCGTGCTAAGCACCTGCTGTACAATAATGTTCATGTAGGCCGCTGTGTCCTCACGCCCAAAGAACTCTTCTTCCTCCTCTTCTTCTTCATCATCTTCAACATCAGAGGTGCTGATATAGCCATCTTCTGTGGCAATGTATGCCCTTTAACTAGGACAATCTTTCTGCACATGGCCAAATCCTTGGCAGCGGTGGCACTGAATGTTTGGAGTGCGTCCCGTCGAAGCGACGGATGAAGCACTCTTAGCGGGTACCTGCGAAGGACTTTTACCTGAATTTGCTGGTCGTGGTGGAGGTGGTTTCGGCACTGCAGAAACTTCGGATGCAGCTGGTCACGTGTTCGCTAGAGGGGGTGTCCGGAAAGAGGTGGCCTTGGTCGGCCCCGAAGGTGGCGTCGTGCGTGGAGTGTACGTACTTGCCTTGTTTTTGCCCTGCTGATCACGCCCCCGCAATTCCTTCTCTGCAAGCATAGCAAACTGAAACAACTGGTTGACAGTGTTAAATTCCTTATAATCAACTATGTTCTGGATTTCAACCCTCAAACCTGAATAAAAGCAACAAATGGCATCCTCGGTCCCCTCCACAATGCTACAGCGCATTAACCCCTTTTGTAGCTCACCATAGTAATCCTGTACAGACTTATCCCCTTGTTCTAAATGCATCAGTTTCTTGCGTAACTCTCTATGATAGGATGGAGGAACAAATCTATCGCGCATAGCTACTTTAAGTTCTTCGCAAGTAGTAGGTAAAACACCCTCGGTAGCTAACCCAGTCCACCAAATGATAGCAAAATCTTTAAACTCACTACTGGCTTGTCGAACTCTATGTTGCTCAGGCACAAGATGGGCACTAAATTTTTGCTCTACTGTCATCTCCCAATCAAGGTATTTCTCAGCATCATAATAACCCGAAAAGCTAGGTATTTTAAACTTAACCTTAGCATAAGGATCATCGGGCACACGATTATTATTATTATTATTACCTTGTTGGTGGTGGTGTTGAGCGCCACCCATACCTGTCATGTTGAAGCGAAGACGATGTCGTAACCTTGCTTGTCGTGTAGCTTGCTCATCTACATTGCCATTGGAATCGTACACCGTGTCTTCTGGATGTCCACCGGCGTTGCTGCCGTTCACTTCCTCGTTGGATGGTTGTCGTGTCTCCAACGCAACAACCCGATCAGTTAGCGTAGACACCCGCTTGTCCAACCTCTCCATGTGTTTGCCGAGGTCGAGTTTAATGAAGGCTTCTTGGACAGCCCTTATGACGGCCTCCGTCATCTCTTTATGAGCATTTTCTACAACAGAGCGTAGTTGCTCTTGACTGACACAGTCAGCAAAATCCTTGGGAGTCGTCTCCTCATCGTTACCTGCCATTGAAACACCAAAACAGCAACAAACGGTGAAGGTTATCCCTAATAATCTACTACGCAGGTGTAGTGGTGCCTCTCAAGAACTCAGCAATATGGAGCACCTTACCAAGCCCTTATAAGGTTCTTACCAGCAAAGCAAAGGATACCTGGAAGGCGTAGTCAGCGATTGCAAGGGTCAAGATCCTGTGCTATCCAGAAGTAATATGTAGAGCTAGGAAGGCCAAATATATGTGAGTGGTACACAATCCAATGACAGATAGTAACACTGAATAAAAAATCCCAAGTCACTTGCCCTCAGTTGCTGGTCTACTCGTGTCCTAGACAGTAGTGGTAACAATGATGGCGCAAAGGAATATGACACTAGTAAAGACGGACAGGCAAGCTTCGGCGAGTTTAAGCAAAAACAACAAAACAGCAAGGCTGATAGGCTCAACGGAGCACGTCGTGAGCTCGAGGCACTAGTGGAAATCAATTTTTCTTTTTTTTGTTTATTTTATTTTTTTCTTTTCCAGGAACACGAAAATAGGAACACCACAAAGTTACAGCTCAATCGGAGTAGATATGTGGCCTATAGAATTTTCTGAAACCACTATTAAGAAAGTGCAGAAACTTGAGAGCTCGAACAGACAATTTTACAAGCCAAATTTCAGAATTCTGAATTCGCCAAACCCGCCAAAGGCAGGGGGAAACAGATGTAAAATTTTTTTTCTCTTATCCGAAAAGTTAAATTTTACCTGATTCTGAGTCCGTATGCAAAAGTTATGGCTGTTTGAAGTTGAGGCTTCCGGCTAGGTTTTCCAGAGGGGATATAACCTAATCGGTTTTGGCAGTGGAGATGGATATGGTGGCAGTGGAGATGGATATCGTGGCAGTGGAGTTTGGGAAGGTGTTCTGGTATTGCGTGGTGATCTTGGTAAGTGTTTATGATGGTGGAAACGGTTTCTCAAAGGATGAACCCTGACAAACAGGGTGACGATGGTGGCGGCTAGGGTTACAAAGGAAAACACACGACTAGACTAAAACACGAACTAAACAAGCAACAAGAATTTAAACTAGGACTAAAACTCAACACTACGGACTCTGAAAAGGATCATGCAAAGGCTAAACACGGTCTAGGTTAAGGAGAGACTATCGACTACAATTTTTTTTGGCTTTTCTGTAGACTCTAGGATAACGGCGAAATAAAAAACTAAACTAGGGTAAAGAAACTGAGCGAACCTGACGGTGTACCTAGAGCTCTGATACCACTTGATGTGGACAAGGGTTCCCGATCTTCCGAAAGGTTCTGATAATCAACGATTTGGTGGAGTCGCGACACAAATCGATCCGGCTTTTTGAACTAGCACGTTCCCGAGCCCCGCAATAGCAGCACCACGTCTCCTCTGGTTATCAACCGAACCGAAACCCGGTTCACCTTACCAAGAAGGCTAATCCCTGCTTGCGAATCAAAGAACACAAACAAGAACAAAGAAGATTACAACCAAAATTGCAGATGAATGATTATGCTCACAAGTTGGGGTCTTACAAACCAATCTAGCGGCGAAACTATTCTTGACAGATTAATCTAAGCAAAACCCAAAACCTAAAGATGGCGACGACTTCTGATAAATGGAGTTTAGGGTCGTGCAAGCACCCCTTGACGCAACCCTAATGGGCTCCAACACGATACACGGCCCAAAGGCCCAAATACGGCGTCGCAGCGTCGGAACAGATTCTGAACGTCAAATTGTTCGGTCAATTCCTGATGACTTGTAACGAATTTGGACATGGGACCAGAATCATTGGAAAAGTTATCTTCTTAGCTTTCCATCCATATAAAGAACGCCACAATCCGAGCACGTATGCAACCTGGGCGCCCGTTTTAGTGCAGACTGGTCCTGGACTCCGAAACGGACTCGAGTCGACTTGGTTTGGACCTCCACCTTGACTTGAACGTCCTTGCTGATCCTCCACGACTCTAAGTCCCTCTGTAAGTGTTTCCTGGTCCTCTCCATTGTTCCTAATCATAATATAATCATTAGGTAGCAATCTATTCTCAAAATCATATAAAGAAGTACTTAGGAACGAGCTCACCTCTAAATTCAATTGTCGTGCACGAGCTCTTGTGATTGGACCTTGAATGACCAATGGAGGATTGTTGTGTATATCCAAAGGAATGATGTCCGCATCATTACTGTTGTTGACCTCGACAATGTAGGTCACAATGATAATCCCCGTGTACTCGTTGATCGCGTGGCACAGGTGTTCTACGTGAGGGACCCTGGGAATGTTTAAAAAGAAATAGTTCTACCTAGAAAGCAAAAGATCTTGGGAGTTGATGGGGTCGAAGATGTCGAAGACTACAACCAGTATGGTATCATGCCAATGTATACTCAATTTCTAAATTATATTAAACTTGTTGAAGCATCTACTGAGAATACCGTGAAGCTGTACATGCGAAAAGATGGAATAGAGAAGAACATTAGACGATAAGGTATGTATATGACTCCAATGATCACCATATTTATGTCCCTAATGTTCTTATGGTTTATTATGTAATGGGGGTATGTAAGGGCTGTCTATACTCATTTTTCTATTTATTTGAACAAGTTATTCAATTCCTAGATTATTAAAGTGAACTTCCCTCTCATTGTATATTCCTACCATTTTGATATTTTCTCATAATTTAAGGATTTTCCGTCTTATTGAATTTTATTTGAACAAAATATGGATTTTCTATAAATTTTATAGTTATTATGCACTGTTAATCTATTTTATTTCAACACAATATGGACTTACCTTTTTTATGGGATTTTTCCCTACCATTTTGGTATTTTTCACAATTTATGGATTTTCTATAAATTTTAAAGTTATTATGCACTCTTATTGTATTTTTATTAGGATTTTCTTAAGAATTAATGGATGCTTGAGTCACTGACTAGTGGGCCCCCCTCCATCTTAAAACTAACACAAGGCTTCATCGCATTATATTTTTGCAAGCGGTCGGCCTGCTTGCAAAGATCAACGTCCTATATAAGGGCACATACCCCCGGCACGAAAATTTCTATGTCCAGGCGGGAACCCTAGAAATTTTCGCATCGTTAAGCTGCAAAAATTTTTGCCGACACCATCACCGCCACCGCCGCACACTTCGGACCAACTCCAGTGCCCCATGCTCGACCTCTCGGCCGCCGCCGCCTACTTCCACGAGCCCGGCCGCCACCTTCATCGTCTTCAGCCACCGCCGCCTCCCCCGACCTACGCCTCTTCGTCTCGTCCTCTCGACTGACGGCGGGGCGCCTCCCCCAACGGCTGTGCCACCTCCCTTAACCCGACCGCGCCACCTCTTCATCACCTCTGGCCAATCGTCGTTGTCGTTACGCTCCGCCTCGGTCGATCGTCGTTGTCATCAACATCGGGCTTGCTCTCAGCCAAATTTCATCGTCGTCGTCCTCGCCCTCAACCAAACGTTGTTCTGGTTAGGATCGGCCTCGGCTGATCGTCGTCATCGTCCTCACCCTCGACTGAACGTCGTCGTCGTTAAGGTCAGCCTCGCCGATCATCGTTATTGTCAAGCACCGCCTCACCACCAAACGAGGTGATTCTTGGTGATAGTGGATGTTTCTTTTTTGAATGCATGCATATATATGAGATGTGGGGTGATGTGTGATATGTGTGATTGAAACATGGGGTGATGGGTAATATGTGTGGATATGTATATGTGACATTGTCATGTGCGGTGATTTGTGTCAATATGCGGCTAGCACTGTTTTTTTTTCAAATTAAATTATGTAGATTTAAATTTAGTGTACAATTTAGTGTACAATTCATGATATTTTCTGTTTAGTTTTTGGCGCTGATACCTAACTATGGCCGTTATATTGTAAATTTAGCGTTCAATTAAATTTAGTGTTCAATTAAATTTTCTTTGTAAATTAATTATTGTAAATTAATTTTCAAATTAAATTTAGTGTATAATTCATGAATTTTCTATTGTAAATTAAATTTAGTGGTCAATAACATTTACTTTGTTAATTAATTATTGTAAATTAATTTCCACATTAAATTTAGTGTACAATTCATGGTTTTTCTGTGTGAACTTAGCACTTTAATTATGTTTACTTTTTGGCGCTAGTACTTAACGATCACCGATCGCACTAAAAGGCCTCATGGAACCTCGGAGCCCATAGCTGACAAGAAGGCTCCACAGGCCATCGTGGAGGATTCGCAGCCCACCATGGAGGCCTCATAGGCCATCGTGGAGGCCTCGTAGCCCACCGTGGAGGCGCAACCCACCATGGAGGTGTCGAAAGGTTCGGACTATGAAGAACCCGACGAGGACGACACGTACTGGTCGCCAAGTGACCCTTGCCCAAGCCTGAAACAGAGGAAGAAAGACACCGATGGTGAAGAAGGTGATGAAGGCTTCGTCCCCCGTAAGCCAATGGTATGCTTTGGAATTTTGACGTTTTCATGCCGATAATGTAAGGGCTAATTGGTGTTTTGTACTAATTTATTGATGTCTTAATCTCGTAGGAAACGGCCCCATGAAGATCTCAATGGCAGGCTAAAAAAGTCGCCCAACTCGAAGAAGTTCCAGCTACGACCTTCGCCCCCAAGAAAACCACAAAGTCGATAGAGCCTAAAAAAGGAAGGGGAGAAAGGAGTCTCAACAAGATAATCGATGGGTTATTCGTTGTGACCCATATAAGCCCAAAAGGGGAGCCGCTGGCCCCTAAAACTGCGCACGCAAAGTACAGCTCTCAGTGTGGCGCAATCGTCAGAGATAAAATCCCATGTACAATCAAGGACTGGGGCCATGTACCAGAAGCAGATAAAAAGTGGCTGGAGTTAAAGAAAAAGATACAATTCTAGAGGGATCCGCAGCCGTGACAAGGAATTACGCTTTGCACACAATGGACAAGGCATGGCGCCGATGGAAAAACACGCTGAACACAAAATTTGTGCAGAAGGGTTTGACACCTTTTAAGATGTATGGGAAAATCACTTCGGAGCAGTGGGAAGTATCTGTTAAGTTCAAGACCTCATTGGAAGAAATGGAAAAGAGAAAGAAGATGTCCTAGTTGGCCCAAAAAAACAAATGGCACCATCACTTGGGCTCCGGTGAGTACGCACCTAAGATTGAGGAGTGGGCAAAAGAGGAGAAGGACCTAAGGAACTTAGGGGCCCTGGTTCCAATGGAAGAATGGGACGAACGGTCAAAGCATTGGGTAAAAGCTAGAACATCCAAGATCATGGATATAGGCAAAGTTAGTCTTTGAAGACCCTGGACTCCAAACTATTGCTGAGCGAATAGAACATTTAACCAGTGCACAGAAGAAAGGAGAATTTATGCCACAAAGGGAGAAGGATGCGCTTAGCAGGGCGCTGGGCAATCGTGAGCACAGGGGTCGCGTTCGAGGGTGTCCTCCAAGCTCAGTTGGAAAGAAGGTTCAAAAAGGACACCCCTTCGCACAAGAAACGTGACACCTACAAGGAAGGCTTGAGAGATGAAGGGAGAGAGGCATTCCAGAGAGAAATGACGCAATTTTGCATAGAGCAAGGTTTATTGCCAAAACCTGGAGGTTCCACAAACATACTAGAACCAGACTATCCCTTCGATGACATAGCGGGGGATACACCGTGTAGGCTACATGTCGCTCTTGGTAGAGCTGATAGAACCCTGGAGGTCGCGCAAGGAATGGCTATCCCTGGCTGCACTTATCGCGAGGGTTCTATTCTAGGTGATTATGCGAAAGTGCAATCGCAAATTGTGAACGAAGGGTTCGAGTCATATGACCTAGTCATAGTAACACCGGATGGTATATCCGTACTTGGGGATGTGGTGGATGCTATAATATTATAATATTATGGCACAAAAAATATATAATCTTTGGGACCGGCATCGACGCTTGGCTGAAACTGGCAAGACCTCCTCAGAAGAAACAAGTGAATTATGATGTTGAAAAAGACAGCAGGACATGAGTTGGCACCGCGTGATGCACATGTTGCAGGTGAACAACCGGCCTGCCTAGAAGAAGCACCTGTATCGGCAATAGTGCCGACTGTGGTAGAGGCACCTAAAAATGAACCGGAATTACAACTTGTGTCATCTGTCCAACCAGAATACTGAAGACACGACGGGTTTGGAATGAGAAGAAATAGAACCTGAGGTCGATGAAGACCCATCTCCTGCCAAAGAGGACGTAGACGAACCGAAGGTGGATGACAACGGCAAAGATAAGTCCAAAGTGCCTAGAGTGCAATGAGGCCGCAACTCCAAGGCCGAGGATAAGCAAAAGGATAAGTGGATGGTAACCGCCTTCTGAGGTGGGAAGAAACGTGCCAAGGAATGCAAGGATGATCAGAAAAAGGCCGAATAATTTGTTGGCAAGAAATATTTTGCTACTGATGAAGTCCTGGCAAAGTTCAAAAATGGCAATGCCTTCTGGCCCGATTATGCTCTTGATGAAGGTCCATGGAAGATGAGAAGATTTCACACATGGTACATGGATGCCAACTAAAAAGGGCTTATGTCCATAACGGTTCAAACACCGCCAGAAGCTTTCATGGGCGTTGAAGGTTTTTTTGGCTCGATTTTGCTGACCATCGCGCCGTGTACCACCAGGAAAAGATGGACGTGAACTTTGTTGCTGCATGTTGCCTGTGAGTATAAATGCACATTTACACAACGAAATAAATAGACAACATAAGCCTGAGAAAATTATTAATAACCTTTTTTTCTTTAATTGGATGCAATAGATGGATGCTGAGAAGATGAATGAGCTCATTGGTTATCTTGATCCAACAAGGATTTGTCAAACCCAGTTAGCACAATGTAAATCTACGAGATAACTCCGAGCAGCTATAGGACAGGACGCTTGAAGAGATAGCTGCATAAGAAGGGCTTGCACAAGACCAAGTTGGCTTACCGTAGAATAATATATAGGATGAGCGTTCCTGAAATTTCAAAATAGAAGAGTCATACTGGTCGCATACAACTTCAAGTAAGTCTAAAAAATTTCTGTATATCTGTAGTATTTGATCAGTGACTAATTGAATCGTAATTATTGTGTAGCGATCATTATATTTGATTCCACCTCTATCCAAAGAACGGGACCGCTGTAGTCCTGGACCCTCTCGATTATCCTCATAGCTCGTATAGGCAATTCCTGACAATTTTACAATTACATGTGTTTCTGATCCATGCATACGTACAGTTCATTAAGCGATCATAATTATTAAATTGTGTTCATTAATACGATTCATAATACAGTGCCTACAACTACAACAAAGCAAAGGCGGGGAACAACTGCGAAAGAGGGAGAAGTTGCTAGTGCATACATACTAGCCAGTACTAAATTACCAAACAAACTTTGCACCCATACTTATTTATTTAAATTCTTTTACCTGCATATATAAGTAATTCTTTCTACGTGTATATCATAATAGTGTCACAAGCAACCTAGAGGTAGCGTCCTTTGTGGATATTAGACATGCGAGTTCCCTAGAGTTAATGGGACGTGGACCAACCCAGAGGATGTAAGTCTCTCAATTCAAAATATAAAGTTCAATGAAGGGATGCCCATCTAATTGATATTGTAATATATTCTCGGGCTTTCGTACATGCAGTTGCCTAGAATCGAACATCGAACTAACTTTGACGATGATGGCATCAAAAACATGCAGCGGGACCTCTACCGATTCATCCACCGCGAGTGCTATCATCAAGATGGATTTTTCTTCGACCCCGAAGGAAGCCTAGCGACGAAAGAAGAATACAAGTATCTTCGGAATTGCAGCCACGTGATTGTGTAATGAACAATATAATTCGAAATGACATGCTTTTATGTAATTAATATATATATAAGACCGACACTTTTCACTGATGCATGCAATATATGTGTATATATGTGTATTATTTGTTTCTTATTGGCTAAATGTATATATGTATTAATATATTAACTAATTTCAACATTATTAATTAAAAATTAATATTAAAAATTTGATGGGAAAATTTATATTTTGGCGCGAACATTTTCCCAGGCGGCTGTCTCAGTGAAATGAACACCAACCTACGTATATTCGCAGGCGGCATATTCAAATTTCGCAGGCGGCATGTTGGGGCTCTATCCGCCTGGAAAAATACGTTTTCGTAGACAGACTTCTTAAGAGGTCCACCTCTGAAGATTTGTCTTCCCAGGCATCCCAGCTGGCCACCTGTGAAGATGGCCCAATTTTCGCAGGCCATTGCCTACATGCGCACTGGCCGTCCGCCTATGAAAACTAATTTTGGCCGCCTGAAAAAATAATTTTCCTAGTAGTGCGGCATAGGTTTCCTAAATCTACTTTACAATATTACCAAACCAGGACTTTGGCCCGGTACTTAATACACAAGAAAAAATAATACCCAAGTCATGGCCTATTACATATTTTATATACATAATCTATCTCCTATATCCAGTCGGATAAACCAGCCATATGGATATATATGATACCCATAATTTACAAAGAAACACAAAATCAACTCTAAAACTAAATTTTCAAAATTAATTTTGGCTTATGAACGTAAACATAAGTGCACGAAACGATGGCCGCTCAATTTCCACGGTCTCCGCGTCCGACAAGTGCCCATGGCAATCATTAAGAGCGATATTATATCAGTCTCAAAGAGAAAAAAGAGTTCTAGAAAAAAGTGAAAAAAAGAAATGCGAGCTATATTATCTATAAATTCATTTTTTTGTTAGGTCTCTGAATACAATTTTGTAACGTAGCGACCTACAGTACAGGTACCTAAAGATAAGGGCCGGCAGAGAGATGCATCCGGGACGTTGAACGTCGATCGGATGGTGACACGCACGCATCCAGCAATTCAGCAGGTGCATATATATTGCATGAGATATCTCTCTCTCCCTTTTGAGAAGAGCTTTCCACTGATCTGGCTACATGGACGATTGGCTCCCATCCATCCATCCATGGTGCTCGAAGCAAGCGGACAATGGAAGTTTGGAATATTCTCTTCGACGTCAGCCGGCAACACGTCATGATAGATCTGCTACTGGACACTGGATAATATTGTGACGCGCCCCTCTTGTGATGTGGAGAGACCATTTGATGTTTCCCTGCCAGTCGATATGCTTATCTTTACCGATCCTGTTGCGTAGCTGCAGCAAAATATAATGGAAATATATTTCGTTTTTATTACTACTTGATTTATTTGTGAGATCAAATTACTAGTTGATTATAAACTACTCGTCTATATATCTGCACGTACCGTTATATACTCCCCTCGTTTCTAAATAAGTGATAACCTTAACTTTACAATTTGAACAACGACACTCTAAGAAAGTACTTCCGTTAATTACAAAGATCCAGTCGTTGATTAAATGTATTGCATTTTTATCACAGTAGATTTCATTTGTTAAGCACCCGTGTTAATTAAATAAGTTGGGCCTCTTTTGAGCCCATCCAATCCGTTATACATGTATCGATCCTATCGTACAGGTGACGATAATCTGTTGTACATGTATCGATCTTATCTCCCAGGAGACAGATCGTGTCGATCTCTTCATAAACTCCGTTGGTACGTATACGTATCAGATTCCCAGCTGATGGAAACATGATCAGGTTTTGGGTCTTCACTCGAGAGGCTGCGACGGTGCTCCAGCACATGAGCCACGCCAATTTTCTGCCCCTGGTATCTCTTCTTGGCGCTGAATAGCCAGGAGTGAAGTTCTCGATCATTGAGAGGTCGATATAGAGAAAATATATGTTGTGATTTATTTTCAATGTCCCTCCACTGCAATGCTTGCTTTGTTGTTTGTTTTTTGTCATCTATATATATGATACGTAACAGTGATATTTTTGGTTCAATTACGACGCGGCAGCTGGGCTCAAATTTTATAGATGCCATCATCACGTAGCCAACTAAAAACGATTTTCGTAGACAACCAAAATAGGTCTTCGTAGATGAAGGACCGGTTCGCTTGTAGGTAAAGCCCTACGAAAATGGATGATTTCATAGGTGGCTAGCTGGTTCGCTTGGGAAGATGTATCTTCACATACGAACCTCTTAATCCGTCTACCTGCGAAAATAAATCCTTCCAGGTGGACAGAACCACAACATGCCACCTATGAAATTGGATTACGCCATCTGTAAAAATACGTAGCTTGGCTTTCATTTGAGTAGGATGGCTGCCTGAGAAAATGTTCGTGCCAAAATATAAACTTTCTTGCCAAATTTTTTAATATTAATTTGTAATCAATAATGTTTCAATTAATTAATTAGTTAATACATAAATACATCTAGCAGCTAACAAACATGGATTACGAATATAATACACATATATTGGATGCATTAGTGATAAGTGTCGGCCATATACAATAATATTTACAATACTGTCATTTTTAATTATATTGTTAATTACACAACCACGTGGCTCCACTTCCAAAGAGACTTGTATTCTTCGCTCATCGCTAAGCTGCCTTCGGGGTCGAAGAACATTCCATCTTTATGGCAAAGGTCCTGCTATACGTTTTTAATGTCTGTCGTCAAAGCTAGCTCGAAGTTCGATTCGAGGTAACTGCATGTACGAAAGGATGAGAAAATATAGCAATATCAATTAGATGTGCATTTTATTATTGAATTTATATTTTGAGTTGAGAGACTTATCCCTAAGGAACTCGCATGTGTAATATCACAAAGGACATTGCCTTTAGGTTGCTTGTGGCACTTTATTTTAACATACACATAGAAAAATTAGTTATATATGCAGGTAAAAGAATTTGAATAAATAAGTATGCATATTAAATTGTAGCGATTTAAAATTTTATACTTAATTTAAAATAGGAACAGAATATTAATTCAAATGTTATCAACACTATTGGAGATATAGATTTGTGCATCTGTTGAGCTAAAAATGACGAGCTCCAAAAATTTTTAGGTTCGGAGCTATGACAAACAGGGGCTATAAAAGACTTTCAACCACTTAGTAAATTTGTCGATGGCAAAGTATTAGTGTTCGTGCTAACGACTGCAGGGAAAAGGTCCGAGGATGTCCAGCCCCCAGACATCGAAAGACCACGAAAGCAGGATGACTTGATGTACCTGTGCGGGCTTGTGCACTTGCTTGGTGTGGAATCGAGCCTTAGTCGGAAAAGCGTTCCGGCAAGGATTTTAGATAGGATTAGTATCAAACTTTAAAGGTGATTATGAATAACACCTAAAATGTTTGCCTTACAAACATGGATACCAAATGCATAGATTAATCTTAAAATGTACTTCAATAAAATCATATAATCATATAGATATTTTTATATATATTGTAATAGAAATAATGGTCATGGTTATTTTTTGAGAACATGTCCTTATCTAAAATGACAATTATTTTCAACCTAAAAGGAATACATGTTAAGTTTGACCTAGCTTTTTAACTATTTTTCTAGTCGTACTTTTGATCACTATTTTTTCTTCAAATAAGCTTATAAAATTTATTAAGTTTATTAGATTATGAAATTTTATATATATATTTAAAAACCTATATATAACATTCTCATATTTGATAGTTGCTCATTGTTAAATTTTTAAATGTTTGACTAACTATTATCCAAAACATTATGTTTCTATGATCGAGGAGAATAATAAAATAATGTCTAGTGGTTGAATAGATTGCTCGGTACAATAATTTTTCGGGACGGGACAATGTTTTAGTGGATGCACGTACGCGACAAAGAGCCCTTAATTTAATTTGTCCTCGCCTAAATGACTTGTCATCTTGACTTGACTTGGAGTCAATGTTTTTTTCTAGTGACAGTGATTGGCGCGCATGGAGTCAATGGATGCCGATTAACCTGTTTGGTCAGTACAGATATCTTTGAGGCTCATGTATCGATCGATCTATATTTATTCTGTACCTACGAAGCACACTGCACATAGCCACACATTTTTTGCCCATAACAAGGTTGTGTTATATTTAGCCGAATGGGTTTACTTCCTCGTTTGTAATGAACACACCTCACTAACCATTAATTAATGATGCGTTTTTGACAATAATTTTTTATACGAAAGTTTCTATAGAAAATCAAATAAACCCAGTTTGTAAGGTTTTTATAGTTAATAATCAATTAATCATATGTTACTTACTCGTCTCATTTTGTGTATTATCAAATAATCTCACTACGGAAGAACTGATTTTTTATCGTGATACCCAAAATAAAAATATCTTGGTTCTATTATCAATCGGTACTAAAGATATTCTTTAGTACCGGTTAAAAAGCCCTACGATACTTTACAATCTTTAGTACTAATTGGTAATGATCTTTAGTACCGGTTGTTAACTAAAGATTAATATTGTTGGCGGTATGTCATGAGACCCTTCGACCGGACCTGCGAAGGCCACGGGGCGAAGGCGGCGAAGGGTGAGGTCTAAACGTGCCCTGGGCAAAGCCACAGGGCGAAGGGCACACGCCGAAGAAGGGTGACTTCGCCATATCAAGCCCCATCCAAGAAGGCCCAGGGGGCCGGCCCAATCGCTCCGACCCATTGGCCGATGGGCCTACAGTCGCCAGGTGGCCTGCTACAGGCCCATATATCGTTAATTACATTGTATACCCATACAAGTGCCCCTTTCATAAGGGCAACCATGTAAATCCCCCTGTAAAACCTAAACCCTAATGGAGGGATCTGTAATAGGACTACAAATAGACCCCTAGGGCTAGGTAAAGGGGAGAGAGTGAAAAAATTTCCTTCAATTAATACACTTTCCTTTCCCAACTAACTGTTGAGTAACCACGTCTACCGACGTATGCAGTTGTCGATTCGACAATAGCTGACGCCGACCGTGGGGACCTCCGAGCGAAACCACTGAGAGCGAATGCCACCGAAGAAGGTCGCAAAGGAGAAGGTTACTAAGCCAAAGGAGAGCGAAGCAGGAGAGGCGATGGCCGCCGAAGAGGAGGCAGAGCCTTCGGCGCCCATCGTCGAAACTAGGGGGGTGCCATCGGCTTTAGCGCCCGCACCGCAACCACCGTTTTCGGCTCCGGTCGCTTCGGCGGGGCAGGCGCCGGAGATCCCGTCGACAAGTCAACTGGTGGTGCCGGCTACGACTTCGACCGTGCTCGCTGCCGTGCAAGCCGACCCAACCCTCGAAGCGCAAGACGGAGCTGGCATGGAAGCCATGCGCCAGAACATGACGCGACTTCAGGATATGCTCCGCCAAATGCAGGAGCAGCAGCAAGCATACGAAGTGGCGCGGCAGGCCAAGGCCACTTCGGCCCCAGTTCTCCAGTATTCAACGGGCTACATCCCTCCCCAAGTCTACCCACAAGTGCCGATCCAGGCCCTTTTGTCTCAAGCCATGCCTACACCGGTGTACTTCACCGGGTAGTCTTCAGCCGCAACAACATATCCTGTTCCTGGTGTGCTGCCGCAGATTCGACCGGTTACCGCCCAAGTACACCCAGCATCACCCGGTCAAATGTCGCAGGCAATGGCGGAAGGGGCTTCGGCCCTACAGACACAGCTTCAAGCTTTCCTTCAGCAACTCAATCAACCCCACAACATTTCAAGTACAACCCCTTCGGCCCAACCGGAGGAAAACACAAGTCAGGGTCCCTGGTTGGTTACCGCCGAACCAGCCAGGGCAGGGGGCTTCGCCATGGACTCAAGGACTGCAATTCAACTTCGGCAACGCCACCCAGGCACCGCCACTCGGGACTGGGCCGCCGAACAACGTGGCCCAGCCACATGTGCAAGCTGTCACTTCGCACTTTGCCACGCCTTACCCATAGTCGAACGGGCCCTTCTTGCAGGGTTCCGTGGGTAAGGCAGGGGGCGAAAAGGGACTGCCGCTAAGCGGGGGGATCAAGATTCGTCCAATCCCACCCCAGTTCAAGTTCCTCCCCGTTTCGCGCTACTCGGGCGAAACAGACCCAAAAGAGTTCCTGTCCATCTACGAGTCCGCGATCGAAGCCGCTCATGGCGATGAAAATACCAAGGCAAAGGTAATCCATCTCGCTCTAGACGGCATCGCCCGCTCTTGGTACTTCAATTTACCAGCCAATAGCATTTACTCATGGGAGCAATTGCGCGATGTTTTTGTTCTTAACTTTCGAGGTACCTACGAGGAGCCGAAGACGCAGCAGCATCTGCTCGGCATTCGCCAAAGGCCGGGAGAATCAATACGAGAGTACATGCGTCGTTTCTCGCAAGCACGATGCCAAGTTCAAGATATAACCGAAGCATCCGTCATCAACGCCGCTTTGGCCGGGCTACTCGAAGGCGAACTCACCAGGAAGATCGCCAACAAGGAGCTGCAGACCCTCGAGCACCTACTTCGCATTATCGACGGGTACGCAAGAGGCGAAGAGGATTCCAAACGAAGGCAAGCAATCCAAGCTGAGTATGACAAAGCCTCCATCGCCGCTGCCCAAGCCCAGATACAGGCGCAGGTGGTCGAACCAGCTCCTCTTGCAGTTCGCCAGCCCCCGCTGGCGAACCAAGGACAGCCGCCAAGGCCAAATCAAGCTCCCCTGAATTGGAGAAAATTCAGAACTGACCGCACGGGCAAGGCTGTGATGGCTGTCGAAAAGGTGCAAGCCCTCCGTAAGGAGTTCGACGCCCAGCAGGGTGGCAGCCACCAACAGCCTGTTCGCAAGAAGGTCAGGAAAGACCTTTATTGTGCCTACCATGGTCGATCTTCGCACACCACCGAGCAATGCCAGAACATCCGCCAACGGAGCAACGCTCAAGAACCAAGGCCGCAACAAGGGGCTGCTCTCGAAGCACCTCGTGAAGTTGCTCAAGAACAGGCACCCCCGGCCGAACAACGCCAAGACGTGCAACGCAGAGTAATCCAGGTGATTACAAGGGCCGATTCGCCGGTCCAGCTGTCGAAGAGGCAAAAGAAGATGCAGATGTGAATGGTGCACAACATCATGACGACAGGCGAAGGGGCTCCGAAGTACGTGAATCAGCAAATCTCATTTGGGCCGGAAGATACCGAAGGGGTGCTGTTCCCACATCAAGACCCCCTGGTGATCTCGGCCGAAGTGGCAGGCTTCGAAGTTCGGCGAATCCTAGTTGACGGAGGAAGTTCGGCCGATGTCATTTTCGCCGAAGCGTATGCTAGGATGGGATTACCAACCCTAGCCCTCGCTCAAGCACCGGCCCGCTTCGTGGTTTTGGCGGTGAGGCAGTTCAAGTCCTAGGCCAAGTACAATTGATGGTAGCCTTCGGCACAAGTGAAAACAGGCGCGACGAGCAAATACTGTTCGACGTCGTCGACATCCCATACCACTACAATGCCATTTTTGGTCGCGCAACCTTGAACAAGTTCGAAGCCGTCTCCCACCACAACTATCTCAAGCTCAAGATGCCTGGTCCGGCAGGTGTGATCGTCATCAGGGGGCTTCAACCTTCGACCGCATCAAAGGGTGACTTGGCCGCAATCAACAGGACAGTGCACAATGTTGCGGCCGAAGCATATCATCATGCCGAACGCATGCCGAAGCCCACCCCTCAAGGCAAAGTGATCAAGATGCAAGTCGAGGACGCCGACCCAACGAAGTTCGTCCGGTTGGGGGGCGATCTGGGCGAAGAGGAAGCTGCGAACATCCTGAAAGTGCTCAAGAAGAACATTGACGTCTTCGCCTGGAGCCCCGGCGAGGTAGGGGGCGTTTCGACAGATCTCATCATGCACAATCTGACGGTCAAACCGGACGCAAAGCCGAGAAAGCAGAAGTTGCGCAAGATGTCCGCTGACCACCAGGAGGCAGCAAAGGCCGAAGTACAGAAGCTGCTCAAAGCTGGAGTGATCCAGGAGATCGGCCACCCGGAGTGGTTGGCGAACCTGGTTTTGGTGAAGAAGTCGAACGGCAAGTGGCGCATGTGCGTCGATTTCACAGACCTGAACAAGGTATGCCCAAAGGATAACTTCCTGTTGCCACGGATCGACCAGCTTGTTGATTCGACAGCCGGTTGTGAGCTCATGAGCTTCTTGGATGCGTCCTCCAGCTACCACCAGATCCACATGAATCCAAGCGACATCCCCAAGACAACCTTTCTCATGCCGTTCGGCACATTCTGCCACCTCCGGATGCCTTTCGGCTTGAGGAATGCCGGAGCGACGTTCGCCAGGTCGGTATACAAGGTGCTTCACAAACAGTTGGGGCGAAATGTGGAGGCATATGTCGACGATATCGTCGTCAAGAGCCGCAAGGCTTTCGACCATGCGTCCGACTTGCAGGAGACCTTCGGCAACTTGCGCGTAGCGGGTATGAAACTAAACCCTGAAAAATGTGTCTTTGGAGTTCGCGTGGGCAAGTTGTTGGGTTTTCTTGTTTCCGAAAGGGGTATCGAGGCGAACCCCGAGAAAATCGACGCCATTCAGCAAATGAAGCCTCCGTCAAGCGTACGCAAAGTACAAAAGCTCGTAGGCCGAATTGCGGCGCTCAGTCGTTTTCTCTCAAAGGCAGCCGAAAGGGGTTTGCCATTTTTTAAGACCCTCCGGGGCGCGGGAAAATTTAGCTGGACACCAGAATGCCAAGTTGCCTTCGACGAACTGAAGCAATACCTGCAAACCCCTCCCGCCTTGGTCAGCCCCACACCGGGAAGCGAAATGCTGCTCTATCTAGCGGCTTCGCCGGTGGCGGTCAGTGCAGTCCTTGTCCAAGAGACAGAGTCAGGACAGAAACCAGTGTATTTCGTTTCTAAGGCTTTGCAAGGGGCGAAGACAAGGTACATTGAAATGGAAAAGCTCGCATACGCCCTAGTGATGGCTTCCCATAAGCTTAAGCACTATTTCCAAGCCCACAAAGTCAATGTGCCATCGCAGTATCCCTTGGGCGAGGTGCTTCGGAGCAAAGAAATCTCCGGTCGGCTCAGCAAGTGGGCGGTAGAATTATCCCCCTTCGACTTGCATTTTGTCGCCCGCTCTGCTATCAAGTCCCAAATCCTGGCCGACTTCGTTGCCGAATGGACACCGACGTTAACCCCCGAATCTCAACCTGTCGAACAGCCTTGGATAATGTACTCCGACGGCTCGTGGTCGCACAGGGGGGTAGGTGCCGCGGCAGTACTCACCTCGCCAGGGGGCGTGCCGATTCGGTATGCCGCAAGGCTGCAGTTCAACACGACCAATAACACGGCAGAATATGAAGCGGTATTGTTGGGTCTAAGAAAGGCGAAAGCATTGGGGGTTTGGCGTTTGCTCATCCAAACAGACTCCAACCTGGTGGCGAGTCATGTAGATAAATCATTCGAGGCAAAGGACGAAGGAATGAAGAAGTATCTGGAGGCTGTTCGCTCTATGGAAAAGTGCTTCGCCGGCATAACGGTCGAACACTTACCTAGGGGCCAGAACGAAGAGGCTGATATCCTGGCGAAATCTGCCGCCTTCGGAGGCCCGCATTCACCAGGTATCTTCTTTGAAGTCTTGTACGCACCAAGCATGCCCACAGGAAACCGGGACGTCATGGCAATTGACCAAAAAAAGCTGGGCAAAGACCTAGAAGACTGGCGAACCCCATTCGTAAAATACCTCGAGAACGGCTGGCTTCCAGAAGACGAAGCAGAGGCGAAGCACTTATAGATCAGAGCCACAAAGTACAAGCTGGTCTCGGGGCAGCTGTATCGCTCTGGGGTGTTCCAACCTTTGCTTCGGTGCATCTCCTTCGCCGAAAGAAATGGCGAAAGAAATACACCAGGGGCTGTGTGGTGCACACCAGGCCACAAGAACGGTCGCCTCCAAAGTGTTTCGCCAGGGTGTGTATTGGCCCACTGTGCTGAAAGTTTGTGTTGAGCAAGCCAAGAAGTGCGAAAGTTGCCAGCGGCATGGCCGAAGCCAAAATGCACCACAATATGAGCTGCAGCCTATCGCGCCTGTCTGGCCTTTCGCCACGTGGGGGCTAGACATCATTGGCCCATTCCCTGTGACGCGAAATGGGTACAAGTTCGCAATTGTAGCCATCGAGTACTTTTCCCGTTGGATCGAGGCCGAACCACTCGGTGCGATCACTTCGGCAGCTGTATAGAAGTTCATGTAGAAGAACATTGTTTGCCGTTTTGGAGTGCCAAAAGAGTTTATCACTAATAACGGCAAGCAATTCGACTCTGATAAGTTCAGAGAAATGTGCAAAGGGCTAAACCTGGAAATCAAGTTCGCTTCGGTTGCACACCCACAATCAAATGGGACGGCCGAACGCACAAATGGTAAGATATTGGAGGCGCTCAAGAAAAGGCTTGAGGGGGCCACGAAGGGCAAATAGCCAGACGAAATGCTATCCATGCTCTGGGCCCTACGGACAACCTCCACAAGGCCCACCAAGTTTAGCCCATTCATGCTTCTCTACGGGGACGAAGCAATGACCCAGACTGAGCTGGGGGCTAACTCACCAAGGGTGATATTTTCCGGTGGCGAAGATGGGCGCGAAGTGTCGCTCGAACTCCTCGAGGAGGTAAGAGTCGAAGCACTAGAGCACATGCGCAGATACGCCACAAGCACTTTGGCAACTTACAACAAGAAAGTTCGCCCGACAGAGCTTTTGCCCGGCCATCTTGTCCTAAGGAAGAAGACGAACCCGGTAGCAGTCGGGAAGCTCGAGTCGAAATGGGAAGGACCGTACCTCATCAAGCACAGGTCAAGGACAGGCTCTTTTCGCCTAGCAACACTAGAAGGTGAAGAATTCGACCATTCGTGGAACGTTGCTTCTCTTAAGCGTTTCTACGTTTAGGAAAGATGACACCCCATTCGCCAAGCTGTAAAAATGTATATACTGTTATATAGCCTTTTCGGCATCCCCCATTATGTAAGCCTTTCGGCACAAAAAAAAACTGGACGTAGGGCTATTATCCACCCTGGAGGCCTGAACCAGTATAAAATTCTTGAGTCTTTTGCCCTTTTTTACTTGTGTGTATGATAATTCGTGGAAAAACCTTAAGGCAAACGCCTGATCAGCGAAAATGCCAGGGGGGCGAAACGAATCGGCCGAAGCATCGCTCGCCGAACGTTGAGACCGCGACAGCTTGCTTCGGACACTAACCGAACACCGTTATACTCGAGCCATAAGAAACGCGTAAGTGTTTCTCCCGGTACGAAGCACCGCAAATCAAAAACGGAAGACGAAAGCTGAAAAGTCAGCAGACCTATTTCGCTAACACACACAAAGGAGTCGACATGTTACGACCCAACGAAAGCACGAAGAGTGACAATGCGAAAATAGCGAAAAGGAAATAAAAACACATCTTTATTAACTTCGAAAAAATAATCGAAGGGTACATGCCATATAGCACGGCACAAGCGAAAGGAATACAACAGGCTTTACAGCCTAATTTATAGATAAATTACATCATCGCCCCCAAAACGACCACCGCTCCCTAAGGAACGAGCCGGCGAACTAGGTTCGTCGTCGCTAATGTCATAAACTACCCTAAGGGGAGAAGGGGGCGAGAAGCAAGCTAGGCTACAGCGGCGTCGAGCGATCGCTTCCTGCCGTTCGGTCCTCCGATGGCTTCGCCAAAAGCGAGCCATGTTCTCCAAACGTCCCGCATGAACACGGTCGTAGTCTTCCAGGGTTCGCCCGTAGTGCGCTCGCATCCAGCTAGCGACTTTCACGACTTTGTAACTATTGCCGTTTATGGTCATCTCGCGGTAAACAGGACGAAGAAGGTACCGAACCTTCGGCAAATCCTTTATCGCGACAAACTTCTCGTTCTTGCTTCGCCAATCCGCAAAGGGGGGCCGAACACATAGTTTTCGGCGTAGACCCTAATAAAACAATATGGGAAGTCAAATGGCGAAACACAAAAACTGAGTGGGTACTCTTTCAACGAGAAGCGATGCGAGCGCAAGTGCAAAAGGCATCAAACGCGATAATTGGCGAAGCTTGTCATATATTAATCTATGACAAGAGGGGCCATTGGCCATAATTACATCGTTCGCCCTTTTCGGCAAACACCAAAAAGTAGAGACACCAAAATCTACAAAAGTGAACGGAGGGCCTCACACCTTTGGATGATCTTGGGCATCGCCTCCATCCCCTTTGGCCGGCTCTTCGCCCCGGTCCGCCGCCTCCGCCTTCGCTAGTTGCTCGAGCAGACGCGCCTTGGCGGTGGATCGGCTGTCCTTCTGCCAGAACTGCTTGCGCTAGGCGCGAAGCGCGGGCGACATGTCCTGGGCGCTGATCTCCCAGTCCCCCTTCGCATAATCAGAGAACTGGGCGATGTGCTCGCACCCAGACTGCTGCAGCAGGCCCATGGCGAAGGCCACCGACACTCACGCACAGCTATCGCCGTACGCGACGACGCAATCTGAGACCGCACCGCCAGCTTGTTGAGTCCATTCAGAGAACTCAAAGGCGGAAGCATTTTCGCCCGGCACGCCCCGCACCTTCGCCCCCATGTCAGTAAGGGCGAGGCAAAGCGTGCGGCAAGCGGTCTTGGCAGATTCGCTGGCTTTCGCCACCTCACGCGCAAGTCGCTGGGACTCGGCCTCCGCTTCGCCGACTTGCCGGCGAAGAGCCTCCATCTTCGGCTCTGTCAGATTATAATAATCTGTCAGGGCGGCGGAGTGCTTCTGTTCTTTCCTGAGCTCGGCCTGGAGACGCTTGTTTTCGGCCTTCGCCTCCCTCAGGGACCGGGCGAGGCCCTCCATCTCTAGGCCCTTGCGGCCCAGTTCGTCGTCCTTGGCCCGAAGACGGCCTTTCAAGCCGTCAAGGCGACCCCGCATAGTTCGCTCCGTCAAACAATGCGCGGCGAGAAGCTGGTTAAGAAAGGGCGAATGCTGAGATGTATTGATAAAAAGAGAAGAGAGCATCATTTATATAAAAACACACATCGATCAACATACCCGGACCGCCAGGCTCTTGACGGCGGAACAGCCCCCATCAAACTCGTTCAGTTCGACGAACAGGCTTGGGCCGCCAGCGGGCGCGACGATGTTGCTCACCCCCTCGACGAAGGGAATGAGCTCCGCCCGGGTCCCGAAGTTGCTAAGGGCGAAGCGGGGCGGCGCCAAGGAGCAGTCCGAAGCGGATGTTTCGGCCGCCTTTTTACCCTTGCCAAGGGCAAGCGGCGAAGCGAGCGGCCGACGGACAGGGCTGCCAAAGACCTCGGTCGCTGTCTTCGCAACCTTTTCGGCCGAAGCCGAAGCCCCAACAGCGCTTCCCCCCACCCCCGCCCGTGGAGCGAGGGGCCATCGAGTGGCTCTGGTTTCGACCAGCGGGCGAAGTGGGCGTCTCGTCAGAGGACTCTCCGTCACTGAAGACGCAAGCGATGCGACGAGTCCCCTTTTCTGGGGGGTCTTCTTAGCAGACTCCCCCTCCGCCATCTTGGTCATGGCGATCGCGACCAATGTCTCCGCCCCCTCCACATCCTTCCGGAGGAGCGGGGAGCAATTCGACTCCGCCCCGGTCTCGGCGTGCCCGGGGCTCGGAGTCGGAGTGTAACCGCGGGTTCCGGAGTGACTGTCGGCGGCCTCATCAGCGACCGTTTCGACCGTGACGTCCGTCTCCCCCACGTCCTCCTGCTCTTCAACGCCATCTTCGTCATCGGCGTTAGAATCAGTGGAGGCAGGGGCCTTTCGCTTGCGGGGGGCCAACTTCATCTGCCCACGCAGTCGTTTTTTCGCGGCACCCTCTCCGCCGTCAACCTTGAAGGGCTTCGCGCGGGGAGGGAGCTCACTGACGCACACTCGGTTTGCCCGTCCGGCCGCCTGCCGCATTAGCAGCTAGCCGAACTCGGTGACCGTCACATCGCCAATCATCTTGCGGGCTTCGTTGTCGGCTTGGGCAAGAGTCAACACTGAAACATCATCATATCAAAAACGTCAAGCGAGAGAAAAGCGCAACAGCGAAGCACATACGAGGGAAGCGAAAAAATAGACTAACCGTTCGCCCCCGCGGGCATGACAAGCTTGGGCAAGCCGTCGACCTCTTCGTCGTGATCGACTTCGACCTGCCACGACTCGGAAAGGGGGAATATGCGAAGCATACAAAACTCCTCCACCAGGTCACGGCAGCTCAAGCGGGAGCAGACCTTGCGAAGCAAGGCAAACCGTGCCTCCATAGCCCCACTAACGGTAACCTTGGGTTTCCGGTTCGGCAGGATCGCCTTGCGCCGCCACCGGAGTGCTTCCGCCACCTTGGAACCGGCCTCGAAGGGGATGGAGTGATAAAACCACTTCGCCATCCAGTGACGATCCCACTTCGACATGGCGGCGTTCACCGGCCATAGAACAGAACGCTCGGGGTGAACGTTAAAGTTCACGCTCCCGAACGCCGTTTTCCTCGTCCCGGCCGGGGTAATCACCGTCTTCAAATTCACGGTGGCGAAGAATACGGCGCCGAAAAGCTCAGCGCTCGGTTCGAACCCGGCGGTCCGACACGCCCAGTCGAAGATGGCGATCCGGACGAACGCCGAAGGGCTTAGCTGGGGAAGCACCACCTGGAAAAGGCAAAGGATCACCGGCAACAGCACATTGCACGGAAATCGTAGCCCCGCCTCGAAGAAGGCGGCGAACACCACCGTGCGGCCATCGCCAGGTTTCGGCACCACGGCCCACCCCCCCCGGGGCGAAGGCCTGCCCCTCCGCCACCACGCCAGAGCTAACCAGCTTCGCCAACTCATCGTCATCCACGAGCGAAGCCCCTAGAAAGGTGGTGGTGTCATCGTCAATCCGGCCCGGATCGAGGCCCGTCGCGGAGGCAGGGTTCGGCTTGCGGGGAGCCATGGCGAAAGAAATGCGGGGTGTTGAAAAGGAAGAAAGGGCGAAAGACCTAGTGGATCGAAGGGCGCCACGAAAGGAAAGGGCGAAAAGAGCACTCGCGGTGAAAATGACGCAGGTAAGGCGGTGAAAAAGGGGGAAAGGGGGGACATATATATATAACCCACCCAGGCGATGTTTCGCCTCCCCACCCAATCACGAGCCGCCACGTGCTGCAAGGGTAGGCGAAACGGTAAATTCCATTAACTGACCTGCACATTGACGAGCCCTCGAAGCAAAGCCCAACACTGTTCATTTCGGCCCAGTGAAAGAATAAGGATAGCTTCGCCGTTCACGGAAGGCGAAGGCTAAAAAAAAAAGTGCACATATCAGGCCCCATCCAAGAAGGCCCAGGGGGCCGGCCCAACCGCTCCGACCCATCGGCCAATGGGCCTGCAGTCGCCAGGTGGCCTGCTACAGGCCCATATATCGTTAATTTCATTGTATACCCATACAAGTGCCCCTTTCATAAGGGCAACCATGTAAATCCCCTGTAAAACCTAAACTCTAATGGAGGGATCTTTAATAGGACTATAAATAGACCCCTAGGGCCAGGTAAAGGGGAGAGAGTGAAAAATTTTCCTTCAATTAATACACTTTCCTTTCCCAACTAACTGTTGAGTAACCACGTTTACCGACGTATGCAGTTGTCGACTCGACAACAAATATAATCTTTAGTACCGGTTAATAACACTAACCGGTACTAAAGATTATTTTTAGTCCCGATTTAACCTTGTCTGACACTTGTAAGGCCGTGGCAGGCCCTCCAGCTCTTTAGTACCGGTTGATGTACCGGTTGGTAACATCAACTAGTACTAAAGATTATTTCCTCTTTATATGCCTTCTTCCTTCTTCAGCCCGAGCCATTGGTGTCAAGAGGAGAAGTAGGAAGAGAGGTGTTGCCAAAATTTTTTGTGAAAGTATTTTGGTGATATTACACAAATCGAAGAGATCTAAAAAGTTGGCAACTTCATGCTTTATTGATGTATGGTTAACATATTACATTTCTAGCTATGTTTCTGTACGTCATTCTCTCCTAAAAAGGTATATGGAAAAAGATAAGAGCGAATAAATTTTTAGACAAAATAAGAGTACTTCAAAATTTTACAAACATTAGATAAAAATGTAAAAAAAAGAGAACAAAGAAAAATTATAGAAAGTGAAGAAAAAAGAATAGAAAGCTAAGTCCATTTAATAATTATTAAAATAGTTAGAAATAAGAAGAATACATTAAAAATATGTTTAGAATTTTTCAAAAAAACTTCTAAATATAATTAAACTAAATATAATACACGAAAAAATATTACAATTTTTGAAACTTATAGAATTTATATATAATTAACCGTGGCTCTTTAGCCTTGCACTCCCCAAATGTAACATACCGCTAAATCCGCTTAGGAGGATTTGTAATATTATGGGCTAGTAAAATAAAAATTCCCTCTTTTGTGAAAGATATACACTCTTTTCCACTCTTTTTGTTTTCTTTATGCATATGCATTGTAGGTGCTAGCTAGAGAAGGAATTTGGCGTTTGAACCAAATAGAACTAATGATCTAAAGATATTATATATGAAATAAAAACTTAAAATAGCTGATATGTGGAGTAACGTAGGAATTTTGTTTGGGCATGTCAACATATTTAACTTGACATACCATTTGCAAATTAAACAAGTTGGAGAATTCAGATTCTCTATAGTCTACTTTGACACCCTGTAAAAATTAGGTCAAAAACATTTTGGACTTGAAAATTGGATTAGAACCTAGATCAAATAGTGTTTTACCATTTTTCCATTGGAATCCATACCTAAATGTCATTGGAAAATTATTTAAAGGGAGGGCAAAGTTGGAATTGTGGCAGCAGTCCAGGACTTAGAAAAATATCAGCTCTTACTCCCCTTCACACAACTCTCTCTCTCTCTCTCTCTGCCAGGTGGGCCTAGGCCTTGGTGGGACCCACATGATAGCCACCCAGACCTGCCCACGTCACCAGGCACCGCCCCCCCTGCGCGCCCGCGCGAGCACACGCGGCAACGCCGCCGAGCGCCGCTCAAAATCGTGACTCCATCACGACCGCCATATAAATTCTAACTGGCCGACATCCATTCTCTTCTCCTTGCCGAGGTTCAATTTTCGCAGAGAAACCGAGGGCGACCATCACGGGAGGCAGAGAATTGGAGGTGTCTTCTCTGGCACCGACGAAGTCGTCACCGTGCTTCTGCTTCATCGGGTACGTTTTAGGCCGAGCTAACCTGCGTTCCGAGCTCTCCACTGGATGCCGTTGCTAACCCCTCAAAGTGTTGCCGCTTTGGTGTAGCTGATCTTCGGGAACGCGCACCGCGTCAACTCGGGATATCGGCGAACTCCGAGCGCCGCCGTGAAAGACATCGTCGTCGTCCGGCCTTGAAACTCCAAATCCGGCTAAGCCGTCTCGCCAGCATACCTATCTCATCTCCGCAACCGCGAACCTGAGAGGAATTGGATTAGGAAACCTCGAATCGGAAAAGCCCCTTTCGTCTTCCTCAACTCCGGCCGCCGCAAGGCCCCAGCTCCACCGCTCTCTCCGGTGAGTCCCGAGACGATTGCTCGCGTCTTTAGCTCCTCCAAGCTATCACTAACCGATGCGTGAACTCCTCCTAGACTGCGGAAGCCGAGGAAGCTCCATCGACGACGACCGCTAAGCCGTGCCGCCATCGGGGTTAGACCGAGTACCTGGGACTTTGCCGAGCTCCGCGCACGTGTTGGTAAGTCTCCTGGACGCCCTTAGCCTCTCCTGCATGCAAACGCGCGCGTAGATCGGATCGCTAGCTAGCTAAGCGTATGCAAGCCGAAGCTCGCCACCGCTTCTCCGAACACTGCCAACACCATGGTTCACCGCAGCTCGCGTGAGATACCTCGCTCGCTTCGCACGGAGATCCTCTACAATCTACTCCATGGCCGCATCGACCGAAACCCATCCAAACGCCGCCGGAGCCAGTGAGAACCTCGCCGCCAAGCCGCTGCTCTGCCGGTGCTGCTTCGCCGGGCTTTAACCGCGAGCCAACCGAAACCCTAGGGGGGTTTTAACAAAAAGGTCAGACACCTACATGTGGGGACACGACTCTGTTGTAAATAGAAGAAAACCCGAGCACTACTTTGAATAAAGGCCGGTACCACGTGCCTAGGACCGCGGGATCTATTTCCTGGAAACCCAGGGGCCTTAGCACAAAAGTACAGACGCTGACTGGTGGACCCGAGCCCATTTAAATTTTATAAACCCTGGGATAATTGATTAAGAAGTTTTCTGTTTAATTGAAAAATGGATTCAAACTTTGAAAATTCATAGTAAATTCATTTCAACTCCAAAAATTGCAAACTATTTTTTGTTAGATTCATATTTTTATGCTCTACCATCTGTAAGTACTGAACTCAGCACTACTTTAGGAAAATGTGTCCTAAATATTTAAAATCCACCCATAGGCTTTAATTAATTAATTCTAGCTTTGAAAATTTATAGCTCTCATATAGAACTTGGTAAAATGGGAATTTTTGCACCAAAAACACAATCAAATCAATACCCATTCATCCTAGAAGCAGCGTTTAAATTAGAGCATGTTAAATTTCCTGCTGCATATTTATGATTCAAGTTCTTCGTATAATTATAGACGACGATCAGGGGTTCGTTGAAGAGGTATATTATTTAGCCGAGCAGGGTGTGGAGCAAGAACAAGGCAAGCCACCTTCCCTTACCCTTTGATCATATCGATCCTATATTTGAAGGTTTAAAATGTTGGTTGCAATGGTGCATAATTAAGTTACAATTTAAAAAGGGTAATAATTTAAAATTTGTATAGTTATGCCCTAAACTTGCATAATATCCATTTATAAAACCACCTTCTATTCTTTGACACCTTAGGATACTAAATTTATACTGAATCCTTTGATATGGCTATTATACACTGAGTATTGATATGCGAGCTTAGCCATGCTTAGATTACATAAGTAATATCATTATGGGCATCCTCTATTTCGAAAACTTGTTGAATTTAAATAAGTACTCCTCGGAAACAAATGTATATGTATTTGTGAACCAAATGAAAAGATTGTTTTAATCTTGGGCAACAAGTGATACACATATGGTATTTAGTTGTGTATCGATAGGGGGAGTGTATGCCTGAGATATTTAAGGACTTCACTCAACGTCAATCACTTGTGTATATAGTACGACCACATGTGCTATTATGGGATAGCCATAGCTCACTAAGTTGTTCATGGTTTGGTCTTGCATTTTGGTAGGCCGGTGTAGTATGAATTAGTCTTAGCGATAATTCATAGGAACTACCTAATTACCTGTATGGTAGTTTAGGCGCCTAAGTCTATCCAATATAACGATATGGTGCCTCATGGTAGGAAGGGATGTCTTCGCTACCATGGTGTTAGGATCAGGCGTGGGCCCGCCTCCTAACGGTTCTAGGTCATATGCCTAGGAGGGACAAACACCTGTCGTGCTGGTGCAGGACCAAATCATGGGTAATGTAACGGCTATGTTGTGAGTAGTAAATCGGGTACTTCGGTATCGCGTGGCATGTTTTACATGATTGCTATTTCACATCATGTGGGTAGAGTGTACGAGCTCTGCAGAGTTTCAAACTAACCGGTTAGCCGCGCTCTCAGTTACAAGCGACATAAGGGTATGATTTGAGTATAGACTAATGGTTTTAAGTTTTGCACTTGTTTCTTTTGGATTAAACCTTTTTCTGAAATGATGATGGAAGTTGGATTGAATTGATTTACAAACTTGATACTTTGGATAGTACCAAGTGGCATATAATGTAGCTATGATTCTTTATATGTATAGTCATTATGAACTCTATGTAACATATAAGTAGTTGAATTACCTTGTTTGGATACCATTTGCTAGATGAAAGTGTGTTGGTGAGTTCTATGTTTTCTAGAACTCTCCGGGACACGAGTATGGATTTTGGTCATTGGAGACGTTGTAGAGCTCATGCATTTTGTCAAGTCTCCTGGTTGTATAACACATCTGGTCGCCACCTTCGAGTGGTTTGACGGGCACATCCCAGGCTGAAGTTGACTGGCACGTGTGAGTCCCAGCAATGTCTCCTATGTTCAATTTTCGGTCCTTCGGAATTTATATTAATAATGTTAGTTGCGATTGCTTTCACATTGAGGTTGAATGGCTATTATGCGTGTATGGCTCCCATTCGCCAAGACTATGTGACGATCACAAATGACATTGGAAAGTATAAGTTGAGGCGTGCCCGACACCAAAGTAATAAAGTAATAAATTGGCCAATGGTAGGGTTATGTTCACTGCGAGGATTAAAGACGCATATTACTTTAATGGGTTGTACGATATGTGGATCAACTTCAAGGATCTCTACGACGTATACCAGCAAGACGCCCCTGACGTCTCTCTTCTCAGTTACTGGGTTCTGTAAGTGTCGTTTAATTTTATTTCATTCCTTAACTCATCGTATGTAACATCAAATATTTACCATGTGCGGATACCTCGCATCCTTTATTTGCGCTATAGAATGGAGATTCAACTATGCCGTAGGCAGGGAGCTTTCAAGGATTGTTTCATGGACCCCTACATAATTAACGAGACGACTGTATGGGACTTTCCAGATGAAACAGAGGATAACATTTACAAATTACTAGTGTAGCAACATTACAAGACCTTCATACTCTTGCTTTACAACACAAAATTAGTTTTTATCGCCTTTTGTACCAATTTCCTTCTCGTATTCATATAATGATATGTATATCATCTCACGCAATTTGTATATTCCACTGGGTCCTTTTCGTCATAGATATTTCTATAAGCAAGATCCATGTCTTGGACTTTATGCGGAAACGAAAGAAAACTTTCACCACGATTTTTGACATGATTAATAGGTAATGTCATCCATTCTACTGTCATTATGATTGTTGCTATCGCTACTATGCGGATGAAAGCATCATTAATTATAGTTTGCAACTGCAAGGCGTGGGCACGGTTCCGTACTACCGTCCGCGGGGTATTCAAAGAAGAACTGGAAGTGAGGATGGACTTTCTAGTACGCACATGGTTCAAAATTATATATCTTATTTATTCTATAATAGAAATATATATTTCATAAGTTCGTTTCTCATTTAGAGTTTACGACAGGAACAGGGGAAGAACTTCTGTGGCTACTATGTTTGTAACTTTATTCATAGCATATCACACAACATTAAAACTGATAAGGATATGCAAGTACGTAAACATCATTAATACATTATTTACACTCTTGTTATTGATTTAATATATTTATATCTCATTTTTTAAAATGACGGATTATTTGGATGAAGGATCCACTCCCCACGATGGATTACATAAATGTTGTTCAAGAACAACTGACGAGATTTATTATGGACGAGATTGTTAATCCGACAGGAGAATTCCATGGCAATGGACAACCTATTCCTCATCCCGAACCTTCCTCTTAGCTTTTGTAATATATGATAGAACATTAGAAGTTAACAACAACCTCGTCTTCACCGTCGGCCGTCTCCGTTGTTGCCGGATGGTTTCGTTGCCTCCATGGTTGGTGGACTCCGCTGCCGTTGCTGATGGGCAACTTCGCCTTCACTGTCGGCTGCCTCCGTCATCACCGGCTAGTTTCTTCACCTCCAACGGTTGGGGGCTCCGCCGGCGTTGTTGCTAGGCGACCTCGTTCCCACATCAGGCACCTCTGCCATCACTAAGGGAAATATCAAAAAGCTAAGTCATCATTAATTTTCTTTATATCATATTTTACATCAACTGGTTCTTCGTTGAGTAGTGAGTCGGAGGCTACAGATGTTATATCATATTTTTCAAAAAAATTTATAATGTTTATCTTGATCGCGTGTGAGTAAATCCAAGTCAAAAAAGTGCCAAGTAGTGAAGCTCTATTTTCCGATGCTTCCCATTTGGCGTGTCGACGGAATGTTGTCATGAGCCGATTCCTAGCACCCGGGGGCTTGTCGGGTAAAGTGTATAAAAATATTTTGTTTTCTGCTCTTAACAATTGCAAAAATACCCAAGTAACACAAATTATAAATCATGAAGCCTTGTTCCATGTAAGACGAACTCATGTTACTCATACATATGTTTGAGAAGTGCCATGAGCCGACTTCCGGTTCTTGGGGGCTATGACTAGATGGGTAGAGTATTTAAACATAAGGAGTCAACTACTTGAGAAAATTAAAATCAATAAGAGGAGAAATACATATTTATAAATATTGCAAAATGCTTGACTTTTTCTCAAGTATTATATTTTAAATCAGATACTACACATCCTACATATTTATACTGCAGGGTTTTACATATGGTTACGTATATCAAAGATTTATGGCCATAAGCCATTTCCTATGCACAACGAATGAACCCGGTCAGCGTGCCCCACAATGGTCTATGCTAGTCGCCACCACGTTTGGTGGACTCCACTGCTATTAACGGGTGACATCATCTTCACCGCCAACCGCCTTCACCTACGCCGACTGTTGGTACGCCTGTAACATACCCGAATTTTGGCTTCAATAAAATAATAAAAACATGTTTCCAAGTTAATGACCGAAATATTTTCAAACTTAAAACCCATATATGGTTAAACTGGCTAGAGCACATGCTATAAATGGGTAAAATTTAAAATTTTTCCTTTTCAATCCTAAAAGTAAAATTTTACCAAGGTTTTGAATGATTAGTTGTTTTCCTAAAACCAGGTTTTATTATATTGGTGGAGTTGATAGCTCTCTTGGAATAATTTTGATGTTAGACCAAACAAATAGAAATTACCCCTTGAAAATTTTTTTCTTGCTTACAACCAAGATAAGGTGGGCTTCCATTTGCTTGATTGTTTTGGTTGACTTTTGACCTTTGTGTGTATTTGGATTTGAAATGCATTTCATAAAAATCTGCAGGTGCATCATAATAAATATAAGCAAATATTTAGGGTAAGCAAATATAAGCAAATATTGAGAATCACATCCTCAAAGTTTATATAACTCATGCATTCTAAATAACCTCTGTTAAACTCCATCATCTAAACTGGCAACTCAACTGAATACATGTCATGATCAGAAAATAATATAATTACATTAACTCACACATAATTCATATTTCACATTAACCATTCTTTAATATAACACAAAAATATACATGCATGCAACTTATGGAACTATGAATAGGAAAATATAAATCAAGAATAACAACAAATCCTACGAAAATTCTCATAAATACTACAAAAATATACATGCATGGTCACATTAATTTTAGTTTGAATTTATCATATCATTTGGCACCTCAAATAAATTATCCAATATCTGCAAGATCTGGAAATTCTAAATAACACTTAGTCTACTTTGCACCTTCATTAAAATTTAACCATAACTCATCTAGCAAAACACTTTGGTCAGAGAGTTAACCATATAGTAATCTACCATCAGCTGTTTGTCTTATTTTAATTCGAAAAGAAACCACATGAAATGAGGACCACAAGATCTATAAACAATATTTGACTGTGGTCAACATAGCAACTTAGCCTACTTTACTAAATTACCATGATAATTTGTGAGGACCCAAAATAGGATCTCATGTGTATATGTGCTAGTCAAGGATCAACCTAGCACACACAGTTACAAAGATAATATCACAATCAACATCACGAAGGGAAACTATCATTTATTAATAAAATGACTGTGATAAGCCTTATAGCTCACTTAAACTTATTTACCTTAATGGCTACACAAGAATAAGATAGCATAGCGGAAAAGAAGATAAACGCGTGGAAGCTCCATACAAGATGCCGCAAGAGTCAACTGGGGACACGTCCAAGTCCTCGACTTCAGTAGCAAACTCCTTAGAGAACCGTAGAAACCTTCCTTCTGGAGTTGGGAGAATTGCAAGGTGAGTATATGGAATACTTAGCAAGTACACGGAAAGATGCATATTGTTTGTATTTGTTACATTCACAAATAAAATCCACAAGCGCACGGATATACCGCTGTAGCACTTCACCAAGGAGTATTCCAAGGTACCGAGGACTTCACCAAGGAGTATTCCAAGGTATCAAATTTCCTTAGGGAACGTGTGTGTTTAGCTCCTGTTCAGGTTCATCCAAGGACACAAGATAATGTAGGCCAAAGGGTAGAGAGGATGTTCTAGTGTGGCATAGGATTGAGTAGAAAGATTAACTTTAATCCTATTGCAATACTTCAGGCATTGGCTTGCTCGCTGATACCAGATCGTGCTCTACTTCGTACCCGGACAGGGAGGACTATGGTGATCTCAAGGCTGTCACCACCTCTATACCAACCTCTAACACACTGTGGGATACATAGCAAATACAGGTATTCAACAATATAGACATCACTTGTACACTTTTAAATACTACTTTAATGTTGATCAAACACTAAAGTAAACACTATTTCTAGTGAAAGTATTCCAGTATGCTAAATAGGAACTAACTAAGAAATACACTACACAAGATAAATCTCAATTACTCAATTAGAATAAAGTACTCTCAACTAGAGCAAAGTAATTGTTAAGGTACAAAAGAAATAGAGAGAGATACCGACAACTCCGGAACTCTTCCAACTCTTTCTTTCTTACTCTCTCCCTTATTCTAAGTATGCATAAAAGAATACAAAGAACCTCTTATAATTCAGCTCAATCTTGGTGTGTTGTGAATGAGGGAGGAGGTCTCCTTGTATAGGCCAAGTGGTGCCTTGGGAGTGTGAAGATGCTCAAGGCATCCAATGATTATCTTCATTCTCTTCTTGCCATGTGTCCTCCTGGAGTCGGTAACTGTGCGAGAACCGGTCACAACCGGCTCAAGACGTCGGTAACTATGCGCACGTGAAAGATGTGGCCGATTGGGGCCTTTCTTGGGTCGGCGGACCCAAGGGGTTGGTCGACCCCTGGTTGGCCCATCTGGCTTTGGGTTTTTTCCTGTGCCCTGGCAGGTGATTCCTTGCAGTGTTTTTTCGGGAGTTAGCCCACTTAGATATGATTTTGTTGGGTTTGTGGGCCCAAGACCCCATGAGCTTGGATAGGAATGAAATCTTTCCCTTCTTTATGTGTATTTCTTCCCAACTTTGGTAGTTTGTCACCTGCATCCAAATATACTCCAACACTTGTGGAATTTGTTAGAAATAAACCCTATCACTATGTTGGGTGTTGTCTTTGTATAGCTTTCTACAGGTATTGACAGCCTAAAAGTGGTCTTTAGTGGCCGTCAACACATATGCACAGCTGACAAAGAAAGACTATGGCTATTTTGCATAACACATCAGTTGCAGTTGTAAACAATTTATAAAAAGATATTTAAAACAACTTATAAACAGCGGGTGTTACCATCCAACCGTCCACACAGGATCACACAGATATATTCATTAACCTGCACACAGTTTATTCCCATTCCAGGTTTTCGCGAACTACCCCTCATTAGAAATCACTTGAGCATGTCCATGATCACGGATGCGGTTATTCAAATAGATTAGTTAACACTTTGCAGAGGTTGTACAGCTTTACTCACAACATACATCATCCTTTTGATGGCCAGTCGACAATGTCACACTTTAGATTGTGTGCGGCCAAGGAGTCAGTAACAAGGCTTTTTAGAAACTCCACCTCAACACTACCTTCCCCCTATGAGACACATTCACTCGCATAGACAAGAAAGTATTGATGGCTAATCTGAAAACCTATCATCTAACCACCTGGGTTGGCAGTGCCAAGACTCGAAATCTTACTGGGCCAGGTCCTTCCACTAGGACATGTGGTTGCATGTTAGGCTCAGTTCAATGGCTTATGAAATGAAGTCCTTAATTGACCGGAGCAACTTGCCTAACTACAATAGCACACAACATAGGATAGCGGCTTAAAGACACGTTGTTGGCCCTTGAGCAACTAAATAGCACACAGCTTGATAGTAAGCTCACACTGAGACCATACTCGATAATGATCACACAAATACATTATCACCTAACTAGGTTCACACAGAACCACACATCACCGCAGCCCAAAACATTTTGTCTACCCGTTGTCTGCAACACATGCTCCCGGAAATATAGCACACAGCCACACAGTTCATATAAAAATAATTATAAGTTTATGATTAATCAAGATTATATTTTGCTTGTAAAACTACCTTGATTGGGGCTAAGCATATCTACTCTATCCTGAGTTAAACCCAATGTTCAACTCACAAAGACTAGGGCGACAAGGTATCACAGGTAATCAATAATTATTAATGGCATGGTATAATAACAATTAGGTCACACTACCCATCGATAATTTATAAATAAAATCATGCATGTTCAAAACAAAAAATTTTATAAATTGGGTTCAATATGATCAAAGAGTGCACCTGCCTTGCATCCAAGTACTTCCAAGTACTGTCCTTGCACTGCATCTTCTGCAGCAAATAGCTCCACTGCTCCAACGTCTACACGAGCGCAAACGAGAAACAAATAAACAAAATAAAAATCTAGCTAAATAACATCAAATGAAATAACAAATGGAACCAGGAGGTAGAGCTCGATTTTATAGGAATTTAGGAAAAAGAATGGGTCGAATTGGAGTTCGGACGGGAAAGTTACGACCTCCGGAAGTTTCAATTCAGAGAAAATCCGACGATAAAAGAAAAGAAATATTCTGAAAATATTCTTTGGATAATTAATTTCGGGAATTGAATTATTTTTGTGAAGAAAAAAAGGTGGGGCCCACTACTCAGTGGCATGGCTCACGGTGGACTAAGTCCATGGACCTTAAGACGGGAGGTGCAGTGGACTTGGTGATGTGGATGCCACGTGGCAACACTTGGGCAGAGATGATGACGTGGTGATGATGTGGATAGATCTAGGGCTGACATGGCACCGGGTTGATTTATGTAGATCCAAAGGCTGAGATTAAATCCAGAAAATTGAACAGCTATGATTGCTTTGGGATTTTTGACCACGGGGCCCACATATCAGTGGCAGCGACTGCTCGCGGTGCAGAAATTGTGGCGGTGGCAGTTTTTCGCGATGGAGAAATGGCGGCGGCGATCGCTTCGGAAAAAGAAGGGGAAAGGGGAGCGGTGGCTGGCGGTATTTATAGAGGGGGACGGCTAGGGTTAGGGCGCAACGGCACGGATTTGGAAGGTGGCGCCAATGGACGGAACGCGGCGGCTAGCGATGGCACGAGCCGGGCTCGGTTGGCGATGATGTGGGCCAGGACGGCGCAGGGAGGAGGGAGGCCGGGCCTAGGCGCAGCGCGGGATAGGGGCTTGGTCTCCCCGGGCTTGCAGCACAGGAGGGACAGAGGAGGAGCTGCAGGGCTGGCTCTATAATTTCGTGGGCCCTAGGCAAATTCAACGTTATAGGCCCTTAAGGCCAAATATTTTTTACTGGCTGGGTATTCTCTAAAGTCACAAAAATATACATTACTAACATAATAAACAATAAATCTCGTAGTTCCAAATTGCAATGTGGTATTTTATTCTCGATAAATAATGTTGATTGGATAATAGACAACTAAAATAACTTAGAAACAAAATAGTATGAATACCTTAAATAGAAGACCACAAATATTCAATGTTTTGCAAATCAATAAATTGTTGTTTCTTTTCCGAGCACTGGACAAATGTCTTTTTGGTGAAATTGGTAACACCTGAAAGTAGTGAAATTGTGAAGTAAATTAAATAATAAGAATAAGATAAATCCTAATTAGTCACAAAGTCAATCATAGATTATAGATGCAGTGATCCAATCATGCAAACAAGAAAAAGAAGCGGAGGATACCTGTCTGCTGGTTATGCATTTCTGCTTGACTGCTTGCCGCGGGCTCACGGCGGTGACGTATTGACATGGTCTTGCCGTCCCGTCATCTTGCTACAAGGAGATGGGACAACGGTCTGTGATGCAAGCGCGGATCGCCTTCAGTCGCGCCGTCGAGGTGAGGGGGAGAAGAGAAAGCGCCAGCCGCGGGCCGCCGGATCGAAGTGAAAGCGGCGCGCGCTGCCCTCGATGCTCGATCCAGAACAGCGTTGTGGACGCACGCCTTCCCCCGGCGTATCAAATGGGCTTTAGGTGATGGGCCCCTCTCCGCTCTAGGCCCTAGGCGGTCGCACAACCCGCCTAGGCCCAGAGACGGCCCTGAGTAGGTGGTGGCTGGAGGTATAAGAAGAAGGAAGAAGAAAGAGAAGGGGCTAAATGGAAAATTGTAAAGATAGAAAAAGGAATGGAAAGAAATAAGGGAAAAGGGTGGGGACTTTTCTGGAAAATTCCAAATTTAAAATATTTGGAATTTTAAGAGGATTTAGGAAATTAGGAATTGAATGGGAATATTTTGGATTTTGGTGGAATTTGGTTAGAACTTTGAGCTCCACGTCTGAAATACAAATCAAATGCAAATAACTCCAATTATGAGACGACAAAGCTAACAACATAATTAATTATTTAATCATATTAAATCCTTTTCTTTTACAAAATTTTCATTAAGATATTTTAGGCTAATAAATCAAGAGTGAATTTTTGCAAATCGGCAAAAAGAACGGAAGACAAAAATTTAGGACGTGACACTGAGTCGATTAATCACCGAACTTTATGTCACAAACTAATGTTTACCTTACATGCACATGTGCTATTTATGGGGTGGCCTTGGCCAATTAAGTTATTTAATGACTAGCCTTGCATTTGCTAGGCCGAAGTAGTATGAATTAGTCTTAGCGATGATCCTGTGGAGCTACCTATTTGCCCGCTAAGAGTAGTTTAGGCGTTTAAGTTTGTCCAATATAATGGTATAGTGCCTCGTGGGGAACCAGATGTGTTTGTCGCCACGGCGTTAGGTTTAAAGCGTGGGCCCACCACCTAATGGCTCTAGGTCATTCCTAAGGTGGATCAATGCTTGTCGTCGCCGATGCAAGGCTAGGCATTAGGTAATGTAAAGCCTTCGTTATGACCTCTATACCGCACTCAATGTGTAAAGTGTTATGATGCCTTGCAAACACAAAACAAACTAGAGTATTCATATCATGTAGGTAAAGTTGTACAAACTCTACAAAGTCTAAAACCTAATCGATTAGCAGTGCTCATGGTCAAGAGCGACTTGGTGAAGTGTCATGGGTATAGACTTTTGTTTTAAAATTGCTTTTGAACTTGTTTTATATACTTGAAGTGAATGATTTTGCCCGGTGTGGATTGAGATTGGTACATGTTGTTTGCTACCATGGAGGGCACATGAATGATATTATGATGTTGTACCATGCTATTTATGCTCTACACTTTAGAAATGTTTATCTAAACTCCGTTGCAAAATGTTTGTGAAACAAATCTAGTTTTATGCAAATGTGAGACCATAAATAGCCATTCCTTGATATTTAGAGCTTGCATGTATGTAGGTTTGTATTTCCTTGCTAGTACATTAACTTTCGTAATGTGCTGACACTTGTTTCTTTGTGGTATTATTTTAGTTGTGTTGTAGGTAGCCGAGTGCCGTGGGTTCCGTTGCTTCTTCAGGACGGTTCATTAGGAGTCTGCCCCTACTCGGCTTGCTAGTCGACAAGCTTCCGCTGAAATTTATTTATTTAGTCGGTCGGCCTATGTATCTAATATTCGATATAATGTGAATTTTATTTGTTTGTATGCCCAATTACTTGTATTCCATTGCTAGGGATGAAAGTGTGGGAGTAGTCCTCATCCTGAGAACTAGTCCAACATAAGTACAAGTTTGGATCAATTGAGACGCTGTAGTGCTCTAGTGATTTGAGTCAAGACTTTTGGGATGTGTACCACATTTGCCTCCTTCGTGTGATTTGATGGGCACATCTGAAGCTAAAGTTGACTGGCACGCTGAGTCCTAGCAATTTCTCATTTCCTCTCTACTGAGGCTTTGGGCTTTATTGTGTTTGCTATCTGACTTAACGGGGTAGCGATGAGGTTTGATGGTTACCTTTTATTTGTATTTTATTGAGATCAGATCCAACTAAATATTTCACGTAGTCACTTCAATTAGTAAATATAATGTATAGCCTGGGTGTCTCCACAATGCTGCCGCTGATGGGTGACTTCGCCTTCACCATCGGCTTGCCTCCACCATCGCCAACTAGTGTCCTCGCCTTCACGACTGGCCTATTATGCCACCGCTGATGGGCGTCTTCGTCTACACAATTGGATTGCCTCCGGCGCCGCCGACTAGTGTCCTCGCCTATTATGTCGTCGCTGATGGGCATCTTCGTCTACACAATTGGCTTGCCTCTGCCACGGCCGACTGTTGTCCTCACCTATTATGACCCCGCTGATGGGCGTCTTTGTCTACACCATTGGCTTGCCTCCGTCGCCACCGACTGGTGTCCTCGCCTATTATGTTGCCACCGATGGGCGTCTTCGTCTTCACCATTGGCTTGCCTCCGCCGCCACCGACTGATGTTCTCACCTTCACGGCTGGACTATTATGCCGCCGTTGAAGGACGTCTTTGAATACACCATTGGCATGCCTCCGTCTCGCCAACTGATGTCCTTGCCTTCACGGCAACCCAATTGTGCCGCCGTTGATGGGCGTCTACATCTACACCATTGGCTTTCCTTCGCCGCCGCCGACTGGGGTCCTTACCTTCACGGCTTGCCTGTAATGCCACCGCTGATTGGTGTCTTCGTCTACACCATCGGCTTGCCTCCACCGCCGCTGACTTTTGTCCTCGTCTTCACGGTTGGACTATTATGCCGCCGCTGATGGACGTATTCGTCTTCATCATCAGCTTGCCTCCGCTGACGCCGATTAGTGTCCTCACCTTCACAGCTGGCCTATTATGCCGCAGCTAATGGGCGTCTTCGTCTACACCGTTGGCTTGCCTCCCCTGCCGTCGACTGGTGTCCTCGCCTTCACGGCTGGCCTATTGTGCCGCCGCTGATTGGCATATTCGTCTACACCACTGGCTTACCTCCGCTGCCACGGACTGGGCTATTATGCCGCCGTTGATGTGAATTCTTCCACCGTTGCTAGGAGACTTCACCTTCACAGTTGGCCTACGACGCCACCGCTGATGGGCATCGTCGTCTTTGCCATGGGCTTGCCTCCGATACTGTCGTCCGGTGTCGTCGCCTTCTCGGCTGGCCTATTATGCCGCCGCTGATGGGCGTGTTCATCTCCACCACCGCCGACTAATCCCTTCGCCTCCACGATTGTGCAACTCCGCTGCTACTAATGGGCATCTTTGTATTTATCACTAGCTACTTTCGTCGCAGCCGACTGGTGCCCTCGCCCACAAGGCTACACGACTACGCGACCATTGTTCGGAGACTTCATCATCATTGTCTTCATCATCGCCAACCTATGTTGCCTTTACTTAGACAGCTTCCCTACTTCAGCAACCTCGATGTTTGCAAGAACCTTGACACCACGACATGCTCCATAGGATACGACGCATGCTAATCTACTACAACAGGTGGTACTCCAATCCTCAAGCTTTCTACTCGGACTTTCTCAATGTGTCTCTTCACTTAAGCGACGGATATTCGATGACAAGAAGCGACTGACTCTATCTTTAGTTGTTTTCCAACTAGGCATGGTGTCGAGGGCTGCACAACATACATGATTGAAATTCGATAGACGTTTTTTCAAGAACTTCAACTTTCACACCGTCAACTTCGACAAGCTCTTCTTCTTCGACCCGAGTTCAAATCAGTCGAAGGAATCATAAATCAACAAGATGCCATAGTCTACTCCAAGTTTCTCAAATGTCAAGTTCGAGACTTAAATTGTGAGTCTAGGGAGGTTAGAGTCATCAACCAATCACTCTCATCCACATGGAATAGCATTAACGACTATGAAAACAAGTTCTACTATTATCGACGTAAATTAAGAAGTGTTGCATCAATCTTCATCATGCATGTGCAAGCGTCAAGGATTTTACTTGAGCTTCAATGTCTTCCCAACGATACAATGGACTATCGTCATCCTCGACATCACCAACATCGTCATCTTCATCAACCTTTTCGGCCGCCGCTGATGGCTGACTTTGTCTTCGTCGCTGACTGCCTCTGCTGCCGCCGATCATCATCACCGTCTATCATCGCTGGCTGGTCTCTTCACCTTCACGGTTGGCCGACACCGTCGTCATTGATGGGCAACCACATCATCACCACTAGTTGTCTCCAACATCGTTGACTGGTGACCCTACCTCCTGTTAACACCATAATTTGGTAAGACTTTTTAGTGGATTCGATTAAGGAAAGATCATAATTAGCCAATGGAAAGCTTATTCAGAAGAGACCGAGTTCGAGAAGGAGTCAAGAAGACCACGGTATGGCAGTTTGAGTTTATCTATTAATTAGGCAAGTTTTGTATTTAGCAAAGTTTGTGTCATGTCCGATGAGGACTTTATGTTTTTCCTTTTATCTTTAGGAAAGTTTGTGTTGTGTGCGATTAGGACTCTTATTGGCCTGTGGATATAAATATGTACACCCAGGGTCCGTGTAATCTATGTCTCGATCAATATAACTACTCTCGACGCATCGCAACCCTCTTTTCCGAGGTTTTTATTTATCACCGGTGGAACTTGGCACCTAACACGGCGCTGCATCGGCTTTGATCTCAGGCGAAGGGGTAAGCCCTACGTTCCGTCGACCTCGGTGAATATATCGGATACATTGGTGTTGTTCAAGGCTGCATCGCTTCGACCTCTTCGATTACTCTGGTTCGATTGATATATTTGCTTACTTGATATTTCGATTCTATCTTTAATAGCATTGTGTTTAGCTGGGACTGTTTCTGTTAGGTCTGATCTTCTGTCTTAGCCGATATATCTCTATAATCAAAATGATGCTTTAGATTGATTTGTTATATCCATCACATTAGACAGATTTATCAGCTTATTGAGTATTAGATTATTATATACAATCTCATGCTGCATCGGTTAGGTTTGACCTACTAGATTGTTGTTATAATCTGTCTTGTTAAGCCGATAGGTTCATGTTGATGTTTCATCGGAGGGTTGGTCGATCTTATCCGATGTGTTAAATTTCTCTTTGATGGTTTTACTGTCTTTGTTAAATTTAACACATGACCACCTTGAAAAGCATTTAAAGGTTCGATTCTTTAGATCTTATACTTTCTTTCATACTTAGTGCTACATCAATTGGGTTTGACCTATTAAGTCGTGCTTGGAATTGTAAAAACTAACTTGCTCTTTTATTGCCGATAAGGGTAGCATCGGAGTTTCAGCCGATGAGTTATCTGGAAGTTGCATCGACTTATAAGGATCATATGTAAGTTGGTGTTAGCCGATTGCAACAAAGTTTTATTGATTATCTTATCATTTGGATTTAACGACACTGGATCTCCAGCCGATGTATGCTTTAACCATCGAATCAATATTTATTCTATTATATTATTATTAACCGATTGGTTTCTATTATCATTAGTCGACTGTATGTACATCCTTATTTATTCAATTGTTGGAATTTACATGAGACATATTGTAACACACCAAAAATTTGTAAAAAATGTAAAATCAATATAATGAAAATTTTCATTTATATTTATTGTGGTGAGAATTTATTTTATTTGTGTTTGGATATTCGATGCATCATTTGCATTTCTCATACATGAATTAAGTTTGAGAATAATAATAATAATAATAATAATAGTAATAGATCCAATTGGTTATAGCTCAGTTTTGCATCTCAATCAAAATATGAAAAGACACCCAAAATTAATCCAAAACTTAATATAAACTGTGAAACTTGTTTGAATTTTCAAAAATAAGTTAAACATGAGAAAAATCCCAAAAATTCATCAAGTGGGGTTCATGGTTACCCTAAGCTCTAGTAAAATTTGCACAAATTCTTGAGCAATGTAGCATACCCGAAAAATTCTCAAAACTCCCAGCTTTTCCACTCCTCCTCTTCCTCTCTCTTCCTTTTGGGCAATTCGTCGAACACCTTGCGTGCGAGATTGAGGTCGTTGACGTTGAGCCACCCTAGCAGCCTCTGCCCCCGATTCCCGCTGCTCTAAGGCTGCGCAAAGCCGACGCCGCGCTGCCCGATGCCCTGCCACGCCCAGGCGCCGCCCTCGCAGCGCGGCTCGCCAACCCGAAGCGGCCGCTCCCCTGCCAAAGCCGACGCCGACGCGACAAGGCGAGACCCGACCGCCGCAGCCTTCCTCCTCTGCCATCCCTCTGCAAAGCCGACGCTACGCCAGCCCTCCCTCTGCCCCGCTGACACCGTGTCTTCCGCCGACCCGGCCTGCGCACACGCGAGACGGCAAACGAGTCGCGACAAGTGCTCGATGCCGGCCACCTCCCTCTCCCTCGCCTATAAATTGAGGCCTCGCGCCAGCCAAGTCTTCGCACCACGCTCTATCTCCACCATAAAATCTGACGCCCGACTCCCCCTGGTTCGCCGGGAACGGCCGCGCCACCACTGTGGTCTACGCCGGCCAGTGCACCGCCGCCACTAGTCCGCGCCCATCAAGCCGCTGCCTCGGTGAGTTTCGTGTTGATTCCTCGCGCCGGCAAGCTCCTAGAGACCCCTTGAATCCATTTCATCAATACATTTTAGGGGAAATCGACCGGAGGGCCGCCGCCACCATTGCCGCCGCCGGTCACCTCGGGAGCTCGTCGCCACGCTGCCACGGACCTCCTCCACCCAAACCAAGCACGGGGTGAGGTTTATCATAGTCCCTGGACCCTTCCCTAGCAAGGAATCGAGTAGCCGTTGACCGTAGCATGCCGGCCGCCGCCGTCCAGACCGCCACTGCCGCCGGCCATCCCCGGCTGCGCCGCCGCCTCTAGGAGGTGCAGGAGGACCTCATCTAACCGCCCCACACCCCGCCCTAGCCAGCCCCGCCGCCGCTCGCCTCCGGCGAGCCCCAGCCGAGCTGCCCCATGCTCCTTCCCGTCCGTCTCTTCCATGGGAAGAAGACGAGGATCTCCTTGCGAATAAATAAAAACCTATGGTTCCTGAAGCAAAGAGCCATTACACTTACTGGTGGGACCTGGCCTTTTTTGAAAATTAAATAAACAACAGGGCTCGTTTTATAAACTATCTGTCATTGACATGTGGACCCATCGTTTTAAAATGAATGTGAAAAATAGAAATACTCTTTCCCAGTAGGAAAGTGTATTTTTGCAAAGTACGCTTGCGCTATTTAATAAAGAGAATAATAAATTCGAGAAAATGATTTTCGGCTAATTATTTTTGTACTGAAAAATGCTATACATTTAGAAAATCATAGAAAATTCATTTTAACTCCGATTGAGGTGAACCAAATTTTGTTAGATTCATAATAATTTTCTCTTTAATTTTATGCACTCAAACATAGCACCACTATTACAAAAAATTTCGCTAATTCAAATTTGGGTAGTAACTTTTGCATTTATCGTATTCAAATCTTTAAAATGCGATAACTCCCACGTACGACATCAGATTTAAACGTTTCTTTCTTCTAAATTTATATTAAATCACCCTCTACACACTGAACAAGTTCATGCATCATGCATCATATTTTATCTTGGAGTTTTATTGGATGTTCATTGAATGTACGTTTAAATTTAAATAAAGGACGAATTGGTTGTTATCGTTGACGAGAGTGTGCAGGACTAAGAGATATTTGAGGAACCACATGTGCAAGGCAAGTCCTATTCAATTCCTCCTTCGATCATGTTGAATCCTATATTTTCGCAAATGCTTTACTATTTACAAATTGCACGCGATGGTTTATAGAATGAGGGATCTTGGTAGAACAACTCCTATTTGCTGCATTATCCACCTTGATTATTGATCACCCTATTAGTGATAGACCTAGGATGGGTTGTGGTGCTATCCAAGCACATATATGTGGGTATATTCGAGCTACTAATATAGCTATTGCTTAGCCATGCCTAGAGACTTCGATGGTTACCTATCATATGATATTCACTCTTTACAAATGGAATATTTGAAAATGTTGTACAGAGCGGTTACCTCTGTTATTTGCGAAAATGGAAAGAACTGAAAATGATGGTTCTTTTTGACTTGGGTGGCAAGTGGTGTGCATATGGTAGTAGTTGCACATCGAAAAGGGGAGTGTTCGCCAGGGTCGATTAAGGACCGAACTATGTGTCACCAACTAAGTATATCGTGCAACCACATGTGTTGTTTATGGGACGACCTTGGCTTATTAAGTTCCTTAATGTCTAACCTTGCATATTGGTAGGCCGGAGTAGTATGAGTTATAGTGTGTTTTGTTTATGATTCTATTGTGTTAAGTTTAACTCAGAGGAGCTACCCATGTGTCGGGATACGGCATGGGCGTCTAAGTTTGTCCAATACAACAGTGTAGTGCCTCGTGGGGATCCGAATGGGTTGCCGCCACGGCGTTAGGTTTAAGGCGTGGGCCCGCCACCTAACGGCTCTAGGTCATATGCCTAGAGTGGATTTCCACTCGCCGTCGCTGATGCAAGGTTAGGCATTAGGTAATGTAACGGCTTCGTTGTGACCTCTAGACCGCACTCAATGTGTAGAGTGTGGTGGTATCGATGGGTACCGGACAAACTAGAGTAAATCACATCATGTGGGTAAAGCTGTACAAACTCTACAGAGTCTAAAACTAATCGATTAGCGTGCTCACGGTCATGAGCGACTTGGTGAAATGATACAAGTACAGTATTGGTGATTTATAAAAAAAAAGTTTTTTTTGTGGAATGGGTATGGTAAATATTAATGATGTCTTGCCCGATGTGGGCTAAGAATAGATTGCTTACTAGTTGCCATAGAGGGCACAAGAATGATAATATGATGATGTTTATGTTACTATTGTTTACTCTTTGATTTACAAATTCCATTGCAATCTATTATTACTTACTATTGTGAAACAAAATTTGCTTTATGCTGAAATGAGCCACAAATATAGCCATCTTTGACCTCAGCCTACAATAGTCCTAGATTTTCCCAAGGTTTGTGGTAGGACTTGCCAATACCTAGTGTATTGACCCACCTCTTGTTGTTGTTTTTAGAGTTGGATGCAGGGTGTGAGGTGCCTAGTGACGATTACTTTGCATCGGGTACCGGAGTTTTCGAGGATGGTTCTTTCTAGGGTGATTCCTAGTCGGTTGCCTGTGAGGTTTGGTAGATGGGCACATCGAAGAACTTATGTATCTTGTATCTTATTTCCACTGTGTTTTAAAACTCTTTTATTTGGCCGGTCGGCCTAGTCTCTATGTATGACTCTTGCACTATTAAGTTATGAGAACCATTTTATTCATTAATATGTTATGTATATTGTATGGATGTGATAACAATGTTGTGGATGCGTATGCTAGCCACTGATCATGGGACTAGTACAGTGTACGCTCCAGGTATTCAGAAATTCCATTTCCGGGTGACGACACATATAGCTGATTGGTCAAAACCCTATCGACATCGGCTGGTATCACTACATCGGCTAATATCGCTCCATCGGCTTGTTAGCCGATCGGCTATTTGATCATCAATTTATATATCTTGTCAGTTGCAGGATCAAATTGACTGGCACGCAAGTTGTTGGCGGTATGTCATGAGACCCTGTGAGGGGCTTGTTGGCGGTATGTCATGAGACCCTTCGACCGGACCTGCCGAAACCAGACAGCCAATGTGGATGACGAAGCCCTGTGGTGAAGATCTCTATGGTGAAGGCCATGGGGCGAAGACGGCGAAGGGCGAAGACTAAACGTGCCCTGGGCGAAGCCACAGGGCGAAGGGCACACGCCGAAGAGGCGTGACTCCGCCATATCAGACCCCGTTCAAGAAGGCCCAGGGAACCGGCCCAATCGCTCCGGCCCATTGGCCGATGGGCCTGGAGTCGCCTGGTGGGCTGCTACAGGCCCATATATCATTAATTACATTGTATACCCACATCAGTGCACCTTTTGTAAGGGCAACCATGTAAATCCCCCTGTAAAACCTAAACCCTAATGAAGGGATCTGTAATAAGACTATAAATAGACCCCTAGGGACAGGAAAAAAGGGACATGGAAAAATTTCCTTAAATCAATACAATTTCCTCTCTCAACAAACTGTTGAGTGACCACGTCTATCGACGTAAGCAGTTGTCGCTTCGACAACACAAGTATTCCTTCAATATTTTAGGACCTGCACTAGAGCTAAGCAAATCTCCCAGGCCTTCACATGTTACGGCATGGATCGCGTCAACATCAGATTTGGCACCATCGGCCGGACGGGAATTTTTCGTCAACACTTCCATGCCGACAACATCAACCACTGCCAACGGGAAACTTTGACTACGATAAAAGGACAAGCAACATGCGTAGGTGCACACCAACTAAAAAACGCAAAGATCACACCGTCAATCTGAACATGTTCTGGATACACGGATCATGAATTCACGACTTGGGCCTATTTCCTACACTCAAAGACTGGACCAATCATTATTTCCCAGGACTACCATCAGCTAAGTACTCACGCCAGTTGGGATTCAGATACCATCTTTACTTCAGTATATCCCATGAGGAATAACCACTCAGATCAGAAGCCACTTATATGAGATGCACCCTGTCCACATCACCCGAGAAATTTGTCACTCCGAAGTAGATTGAGAGGTGCGTACACGAGCCATCTTTTTAGGGCTATGAGTGGGCATATTTTCGGCCTAAGCCCAATATCCACAGCCCATATTTTCAGGTGTGATGAAGCTGTGTGTCCGATAGGGACTTAAGTATACTCTTTTTTGCGATATGCGCATGGTGTGAATCCAATACCTTAAAATTTCCATTACTCGCCGCTAAAAGGCATTTTATTAAACTCATTTTCTATGCAACTTTTAAAGGTGACCAATAGCATGCTTTCATGACTTTTATAAACTAGCTTCTTCTTCATAAGAGTCAGGTGCTATTTGGTATCAGTTTCAAAGAAGCAGTTGGCCTAATGCTACGCACATCCTATACACGATTGGCCTAAAGCTACGTGATTATTTTTTATTAAGTCATAGTTGGTCGTGAGCTATGAGCATTATGTTTTTAAGACATGGTCGTCCTAGGACTACACACATTATGTTCTTAGGCGGTGGTTGGCCCAGGGCTACACGCATCAAATTTGATGTAGTCGGTATACCACTCGGGTCATGTTACTCGAGGACTCACACCACATATGCTGTAAATTAATATTAAGTCAGATGGCTAACTAGAATTATAGTTCGTGACTATATATTTAGTTGTTTTCCAACTAAGGACATAGCCAGGGGCTACACCTATTAGATGCATCTATTCGATGCACTTGTTTATTCATCTATTCGATGAACCTATCTATTTAATCTATTTGAGGAGCCCTCCATAGCCTATTTGCAAGATATCAAAATAAGGACTCAAGAATTAAGCACTCGGGAAGTCTTCGCATGGAAGATTGAAGCACTCAGTATTGGTTATGAACCATAGAGAAGACTGCAAGTCGGCTATGAAGGTCTTTGGGGTTACTGTGGAGAATATGGGTTGGGTACATACACGACCTGCATATTTGACTAGAGATAGGAGGTGGGCCGGATTCATGTATTATGTAATAGAGTAGCACTCAGTCGTAATATTGCCTTGTGTTCTATGCAAGGCCTAGAGTCCTGATTGAGTACTACCATATAATAGATTAGGAAACTGATGCCATGTCCAGCTAGGTTTTCCTCTTAGTAACCTTGCACCCCAACCTATATAAGGTGGGCAGGGAGCCCTCCAAGGGCATAGGGAGATAAGCATAATTAGATCGTTAGATCAATATATTCTCGATGGACACAATCCCCAAACACGAGTAAAGTATTACCTCTCATCGAGAGGGCCTGAACCTGTCTAAACCCTTGTCTTCTGCATCAATCCACTTCTTGGTCTGGTGCGCTATCCATTTTTATTATTGCCGATTTTTAGAATTGACACATACTTCATTAACTAAAGATTAAAATCATCTAACATTCAAGGCGAAGGAACAAACACTAGTTGCCGAGGATTATATGCGCATAGGATATACATGCAAAACAAAACATATATACCTCCATTTCAGCAGAACTGTGTGAGCAGGATAAGAACCGCAGCAAAAACAATGGTTGCTGCACGAAGGTAGAAGGGGACAGGGCCAATGAAGTGGGCCTTCATGCAGATGGATCAATTTTCACATGTGAACCTACCCTTTTTATGTCATTTGTGTCTGAAAATTAATTATCATAGGTGAGGCATAAAGTGGCCCGCCTATATAAGTACAAGCTTTATTAAAAAGATGCAATGGGATGGCCCAAGGAGTACATAGCTGTTGGTGATGGTGTAGTGATCCTCTCCCTTATAATCTCCGGCAAAGCGCGAGGAAGCCAGATCCATACCACCATGGCACGCCCGACCACTCTTCCTCTTTCCACGCTATCGTTAACCGCATCCACAGTCGGTGGGCTTCGAGAGGGCAGATCAGGTGTTAGTAGGCCTTAGGAGAAGCGGGTCTGGCACTAACAAGTTTCAGGAGCGCAGATCTGGAAATAGCGGGCTATGCACACTACTATGGATACAGTGATTCGTAATGGGTTGGAACCCTAATCGTTGTCGACAAAGTGCATAGTCACTGTTAAAACCTAAAAGTGGATGGATGCGGAAGACAAGGATTTAGACAGGTTCAGGCCCTCTCGATGAGAGGTAATACCCTACTCCTGTTTGGGATTATATCCGCCGGGTGTATATTGATCTGACGATCAAGTTGTGGATATCTCTGTAATCATCTTGTGATCATGCCCCTAGAGGCCTCCTTGCCCACCTTATATAGGTTGGGGGACAGGGTTACAAGGAGGAAAACCTAGCCATATACGACATCAGTTTCCTAATCTATTACATGGTAGTACTCAATCGAGACTCTAGGCCATGCCATAGAACACAGGGCAATATTATGACCGAGTTCTACTCTATTACATAATATATGGATCCGACCCATCCCCTATCTCTAGTCGAATATGGAGGCCGTGTGGGTACCCGGTATCCATATTCTCCACAGTCACTAATGTGAAAAACTCATCTATGTCTGGCGAGTAGCTGTCACCGATGATACATATCTTTGTCGAGCCCCAACTCCTACCCGTCACTGATAAGTTTGTCATCGAGAAGGGACAAACACATCATCTTCATGTCGTTCCACGTTCTGATGGATGGTCGATTCATCTCCAATATTCCGAGGCTCTTGCTCTGAATGCTTGGTCCAAAATGTGTAACTGTTCATGAATCCTCTATAGATCGGATGTGTGTGTATTCGTGCACTATTGTCAAACATCCTCCCATTGTTACAATCAACGTATGGACAAGTCATGTGTTGATTGTTCCTTCTGTTCTTCTCTTGCTCTGCAGCATTTAAGAAATTGGCAACGCCCTTTCTAAACTTTGGGCTCACTCAATCACTTTCATACATGCAACTCCTATTCATCTGCAAATTGTGAACAAAAATCACATATGATATCTATAGCTATATATTATACGGATATTGTAGTTGTGATTCATGTATTATTACCTAGGGGGCATTTTTTTAACTTTTTTCTTCAAATAAAGAACAAAAATTCACACCTCTAGCCCTCCCTCTTGAAGTGCGAATGGTACATTGCGTGGGATAACCATTCCACGAAGATCTTAGGGTATTTATAGTGTGGGTTATTGGTAATGGGCCACAAATGGAGCCCGTCAAAGATCAATCCTCATCGGTGATGGGCTTCATAGTCATCTTTGTTGGGCCATTATGACGGGCTCATCACCAATGACCCTCATCTGTGACGGTGTTTTGTTGCGGCCCGTCACCGATGACCTTTGATGGGCCATAGCCAAACCCCGTCACTGATGAGGGTCATTGGAGATGGGCCTGGTCCAAAGGACTCAGATGAGTGCCTCTCTCGGTGCCTTTGTGACGAGGCTTTTCTCGGCCCGACAAAGATGAGGACCTTTGTGACGAGTCGCAGGCCTCCAGCATAGGTCGGGCGATTTGGATGTCCGGTTCTGTGTTGGAGAGAACTTGTGCTCGGCTATGGTTTCTTGGTTGATGCATGTGTAGGTGAGTCTTGATGCCTCGAGAGAGCATTTCCGATGATGGATCGGGAGTCAACTTGGAAGAAGATGATGTCCGGATGACCAGGATATCATGTGAGATGCATAGGGTAAAGATCAATGCACGTGGTTGGTGAAGATTTCACATGGCATACGATGGAGATGTTGTGTGCATATGGGATAAGGAGTCAAATTTGGAAGGAGTCCAAATTTGGTATGATTGGTTTTGTATGTAGGATCGAAACAGAGTAATCCAACCTACCAGAGGAGGGGTGAATGGTAGGGAAAACCAAAACCAAAACTTTAAACAAATTACAACTTACCTGTAGAACCAACAAAACCAATCTAGTAAAACGAAATCAATCTCAAGAACGAAATCGAACTGCTGCTGTCGAAGTACTGCCGGTCACACCGCCGTATAGCCGTCGGTCAGACCGCCCCTCCTGACCGGTCAGACCGCCGTCCTGCCTCCGGATGGACCGCCGCCACACTCCCGCCGGTCAGACCGCACGAACACCTTCGGTCATACCGTCGGGACCCAGAAAACACCGGTAGATAATAAACTCAAAGATATAGATTATAACTCTCGACTTTATTGCATCTAAAAAGTGTTTACAAAGTGCAACAACAGCACTCCTCATCAAAATCTCGACCTTACTCGAAACCCTAGCTATTCTCTCAACTTATGAACCACAAAATCGATATCTAGGAGGCACACCCTCCCTCTCTATTTATACATGAAGTAGGCTGTACAAAGCCCACGAATCTCTCACGAATTAGGACTCCCAACCACATGGGAAACCCTCTCTTGCAAGCTTCAAACTCATCTCTTTCCTTATCTCCATCTATCTTCCCGAATTCGGACTCCCTTTCAAATTCAACTCCTCTTTCCATACGTACACGATTCCTCTCGTGTACCATATGAATTCTCTATCTACCACGTGCATTATCCTCTAGCCTTTTAGTATCCCGCGTGATCTCTTGATCCCTGGACGTCCACTTCTCCCAAGTCAACTCCGATCCATCACCGGCAACACTATCCCGAGGCCTTAAGCAATACCTGCACACATACGATAAAGAAACCATATTCCGAGCACAAGTTCATCCAAACTTGACTCACATTAGTATAACAACAGTAACCATACGCATAGAAACCATCTAGAAGTCAAATCCACGAAGAAACAATCTGTAACCGAAAAGATAAACCGAAACCGAAAGCGAACAGGTAACCTCCCTGTCAGACCGCGGGCCGACCGGTCTAACCGCACGCATACCTCCGGTCTGACCGGCCGTGCCTGGTCGGTCTGACCGCCAGGTCAAATCCGCACACTTCTTCACAAAATCAATCACATGAAATACCATCACATTAAACCAATATTACACACATAAAATGTCGCAAGCCACCAATGTTTCATCACATAAAATAATAATCAAACACATTTGATTCTACAATCTCCCCCATGATGAAACCATTGGCAAACCCAAAAAAATCAAATGGTTTTTGTGAAGCAACCCAAAAAGCATTACAAATGCCAGAAGATTTTCAAAGAAAACTCTCTCACTTTTGAAATGAAAGAAAATCCTTTTTTTTGTTTACCTTGTTCTCCTCCTTTTGACAATGAGTTCATCAATGTATCGTGAGCATGGAGGAGCATTGCAATATACCAAAAGTAATTCAAGTACATGTATTGCAATAACAAGGTAGAAAAAAGTGACTAGCTAATTAACAAACATGCACTAGAGTAAAAACATGAACCTTAAAGATTATAATTAAGATCAAGTCAACATTAATGATTCATGATTTCAACGATTTAAAATGCAACAAATTCACAATTGCAAAGACTAAAAGAAAAAACCCAAATATATAAACCTATAGCATTGATACTCTTTCTCAAGTTAATTTCCTTCTCCAAAAATAACCAAGAGAACTTTAAGCTTTTTATTTTTGAACTTTTTAACTATTGCGGGTACGTTCTTGTCGTCAAGACTATTTCCAAGGATTCGGCACCCTTTTTGTTATTTCACTGCGAATACGTCCTTGTCGTCAAGACTGTTTTCAAGGATTCGGTATTCATTTTTTGATTTTTTTTTCTGTTTTTATAAAAAGTATGTATGTACTCTTGCAGTGATTGGAACAAAAGGATTATCATGAGGAATAACAAGCCATAAAGTATATATACAAGCATTAATCAGTCAACCTAAGCACTTGCTTCAATATTGCATATTTCATTAATTCAAGTAAAAGAATTATGTGTCATGTATCATATCACTTAAAAATAATATTCAAAGCTCATATAACTACTAAAATGCACACAAGCTAATATAGTAGTCAAATTATCTAACAAGCATTGCTAGCAAGCAGTAGAATATACTAAAGATATAAAACAAAGCTCATCCATCTTTTTCTTTTTCTTTTTTTCATTTTTTTATATTTTTGATATTTTTGACACCATGCATGAATTAAAACATGAATGCAAAAGAAAATAAAAGAAGAAAGAAAATATGCATACAACAAAGAGCCAACAACTCTCCTCCTCAAATGATGCCAAAAGGATGAATAACTCCCAATTCTCCCCGTAGAAAAGCAAAGCGAGAAGAATCCAATGGTTTAGTGAAAATATCTGCAAGTTGCAACGTTGTATCCACAAATTTCAATTCCACATCTCCCTTCTCAAGATGATCCCTCAAAAAGTGAAAACGAATATCAATGTGCTTAGTGCGTGAGTGTTGAACAGGATTCTTAGCAATATTTATAGCACTAGTATTATCACAAAAGAGAAGAACTTTATCAAAGACAATATTATAATCTCTCAAAGTTGAAATAAGCCAAAGAATCTGAGAACAACAACTAGCAGCAGCAACATACTCAGACTCAGCCGTTGATTGAGCAACATTTGATTGTTTTCGAGAAGACCATGCAATTAATGAAGTACCAAGAAAATGACATGTACCACTTGTACTCTTTCTATCAATTCTACAACCTCCAAAATCCGCATCCGAATAACCACTCAAGCATATAGAAGAAGAGGTAGAATACTAAATTCCAAATTCAAGAGTGTGTTTCAAATACCTCATGATGCATTTCACAGCTTGACGATGCGAAGCCCTTGGAGAAGCTTGAAATCGAGCACATAAACACACAGCAAATTGTATGTCCAGTCTCGAAGCGGTGAGGTAGAGCAATGACCCAATCATACTCCTGTATTCCTTTTGATTTACAGCTTCACCATCTTCATCAGGATCCAAAACAGTAGAAGTTCCTATCGGCGTAGTCAAAGGCTTGCAGTCGTCCATCTTGAAGCGTCGTAGAAGATCCTTGGTGTACTTTGTTTGATGAACAAACGTACCTTGAGGTGTTTGCTTAATTTGCAATCCTAAACAGTAAGTCAATTCACCCATCATGCTCATCTCAAATTCCCTGCTCATAGTTTCAGCAAATTCCACAACCAAAGTGTGAGATGAACAACCAAAGATGATATCATCCACATAAATCTGAACAAACAGTTGATCATCACCATGCTTGAGAACAAAGAGAGTTTTATCAATTTTTCCCATTGTAAAACCTTTTGCAAGTAAAAAGTTTTTAAGCCTATCATACCATGCTCTAGGTGCTTGTTTCAAACCATACAAAGCTTTTGACAAACGAAAAACATGGTTGGGAAAAACAGAATTTTCAAAACCTGGTGGTTGTTTTACATAAACTTCCTCCTAAATATAGCCATTAAGAAAAGCACTTTTAACATCCATTTGAAACAATTTAAAACCTTTTGAAGCAGCAAAAGCCAACAAAAATCTAATTGCCTCAATCCTAGCAACAGGAGCAAAAGTTTCATCATAATCCAACCCTTCCATTTGAGTAAAACCCTATGCAACAAGTCTAGCTTTGTTCCTAACAATTAAACCATCCTCATTTTGCTTATTTTTGAAAACCCACTTAGTTCCAATAATATTTTGATCAACAGGAGGTTCAACTAAAAACCAGACTTTATTTCTTTCAAAATTCTCAAGTTCTTTATGCATGGCGTTAATCCACGATTCATCAGTTAGAACATGAATAACATCTTTGGGTTCAAAATTAGCAATAGCAAAATTTGCATGAAAATCACGATTCGTTACCTTTGATCTTGTACTACGTTCACCCAAATTATCTATTATATGTTCCGGAGGATGTAGTCGTTGAATACGAAGTGGAGAACTCAAATCTGACGATTGTTCATTTTCTGTAGTTGGTTCTGACGAAGTTGAAGCTTCTGGAGGTCTATTAGCAGCTGTACCCGAAGCTCCGGAAGAATTGCCTTCCCGCCGGTCTGACCGCTCCTCTGCCTCCGGTCTGACCGACGATATACCACCGGTCTGACCGGCCGCAGTCCCGGTCTGACCGGCCGACGCCCCGGCGTCGTCCTCGTCATCGCTTTCCTCCACAAAAATATCCTTCCCCTGAACCTGTTATAGAGTACCTGAAATTTCGGGTCTAGTACCTGGACTAGCCTCATCAAAAGTGACTTCACAAGTCTCAACAATTTTATTAGTCTCTAAAACAAGTACATGGTAACCTCGTGAATGCGCAGAATATCCCAACATAAGACCATCAAGAGAGCGAGATTTAAATTTGTCCAAATTTCCAGATTTAAGCACAAAACATTTACATCCAAAAACACGCAAGTGAGAAATCTTCGGTGTGTGTCCAAAGCGAAGCTCATAAGAAGTTTTTCCAAGTTTAGATCTCAAGAAAACACGATTGGAAATATAACAAGCAGTGTTAATGGCTTCAGCCCAATATTTTCTAGAAGTAGAATATTCATCAAGCATAGTCCTAGCCATCTCAACCAAAGAACGATTTTTCCTTTCAACAACACCGTTTTGCTGAGGAACACGAGGAGATGAAAATTGATGTTCAAGACCTTTTTCATCACAAAACCTTTCAAAAGAAGCGTTTTTAAACTCACCACCATTATCACTTCGAATAATTCTCAAGGAGCTTGAAAATTCAAGAGCCAAACGAAGATATAAACTTTTAAAGTGTTCAAAAGCTTCATTTTTAGTTGCCATAAAATAAACCCAAGAATATCGAGAAAAATCGTCAACAATAACCAAAACATACCACTTTCCTCCAATGGATTGCACTCTAGCTGGACCATCAGTATCCATATGTAAAAGCTGTCCTGGTGCATCCGTCATCACAGAAAATATAGAAGTATGTGAAGAAGCAACCATCTTAGCATGACAACATGGAGAACAAACTAAATCATGATCTTTCTTAAGCTTAGGCAAACCACGAACAAGTTCAGAACCACTAATCCTAGTGAGATGATCAAAACCAACATGTCCAAGTCTACGATGCCAAAACATCACATCTTTTGAAAATTTTGCAACAAGACATGTAACTTCTGATGAAACGCTATTTTCAAAATCAGCTTTAAAAACTCTTCCATAGCGAGAAACATTAAGCACAACATCACCAGATGAATCAAAAACTTTACTTCCACTTTTCTTAAATAAAACGTCAAAGTCTTCATCCACAATTTGAGAAACAGAGAGCAAGTTGAACTTCAAATTTTCAACCAAAGCGACATCATTCAATGTAAACTTATCACTTACCTTGATAGATCCAGTTACAGTGATCGTGCTAGTAGAAGCATCGCCGAAGATGATTGAATCCTTCCTTGATGCCTTCGTGAGGGAGGAGAACCAACTTTTATCACTGGTCATGTGTCGCGAACAACCGGAATCAACGATCCACACGTTCTCCCTCCTCGCCAAAAGTGCCTACACACAAGCAGATGTCGAAGCCTCAGTACTGGGGTTAGATAATAAAAATTTAGGAATCCAGTACTGAGACACATGACCAAAACCAACAGGAACATAACCAGTAGAAAATTCAACACTTTTCCCGTTAGGAAAGTTTGCCCGAGGCCGGTCTGACCGCCGCTGTACCTACGGTCTAACCCACGGCTTCCCTCCGGTCTGACTGGTGGTATAGCTCCGGTCTGACTGCCGGTCCATCTGCGGTCTGACCGCCTGCCTCGAGGAAAAAACTAATTTTTGCCACCTTTGTTTCGCAAAAGCTATCTCCCGTTCTTTTTTCTGTTTCCTAGCAAGTCTAAAATAGAAACCAGCAATATGTCCATGTTTACCATAAAAAGAACAGATATACTTTTCACGATGAGTTGATGCACAAGTTGAGATAACAGGCTTAGCATTAACAGTATTTTTAGTACTAACAACAGATTTAGCATTAAACATAGATATAGTACTAGCAACAGGCTTTGTAGAACAAGAAGCACTCAAAGAAGTCATAATACCAACAGACTTAAAAACAGGAAGTTTAGAATCAGGTTTAGTCAAAATTTCACTTTTCTCAGTTATGCTCAAAACAACAGGAGGATGTCTAGAAAAGTGACTATAAGGGTCAAAACCTAAACCACGGTTGTTTGTGCTAACTTTTGATTGATCCAAAATCATGTTAAGGTTCTTTTTACCATCGGAAAAACATTGCAAGGAACTTTTTAAGTAAGAAACCTCTTGAGTCAAAGTAGCACAATTTTTACAAGCATCCAAAAGACCTTTGTTTTTTCTACAAGTTTGACAAGAAAACACTTCATCTTGCTTAACTATTTCTTCCATATGCTTAACCCGAGCTAAAGCATTTTTTAGTTTCAAATTACTAGCAAGACATGTTGAGCAAGGTTTTGCACTAGATTGTTTTAACCTCTTAGAGCTAATCACATTAAACATAGAGCTAGCAAACAAAGCAACTTTATATTTATTCAAAGCTCTTTTAGTCAAAAACAACTCATCAATCAATCTAGTATTCATGGCAAAGCTAAGAGCAACACAAGATCCAAGTTTTTTAGATTTCTTAATTTCAACATCAAGTTTTTTGCAATTAGACCAATTGACTTCTCTAACAGCATTAACTTCAGCAAATAAAACCTCACACGACTTGCATTCATCATCATCAGAAACAAGAGATTTTAATCGACTGTTTTCAATATTTAGAGAATCAATAACTACTTCATGTTGATTAATCTTTTTTTCAAATTTAGAAATCTTATAACCAAGTGTAGCAATTACTTCTTGAAGGTATTCAACACTGGGAGCGTTTATTACCTCATTTTCTTCATCAGAATCTGCAATATTCTTTGCCATGAGACAAACTCCAGCGATGCTTTTTCCTTTGTCGTCCTCATCATCATCTGAATACTCGACGTCGCTGGATCCTTGCACAGCTGCAAAATCTTCATCCAAGGCCTTCTGGTAGTACATCCTCATCTTCATGTTCTTTGCCTGTTTCTTGTTCTGCTTGGCGTCCTTGGATCCATCTTGAGTCTTTGATTCTTCCTGTGTGCCCTTTCCAGCCTTGGGACACTGAGAGCGGATGTGTCCTGGTTGTCCACACCCGAAACACCGAATTGGTCCTCCTCTTCTCCTAAACCTGGCATTATTCACAACTCGAGAAATTCTATTAGCAAGCGATACCAAATCCTCCTCACTGATTTCCTCCAGTTGATCATCGGACATGGCAGAGAAAGAAATAAACATCGATTGTGAAGTAGAATTAGAAGAAGATGCAGAAGAAGACACCAAAGCAGAAGATTTCGAATCAGTCCTCTTAGAAAGAATGTTCATCTCATAAGTTTTCTATTTAGTATAAAGAACATCCAAAGTTAAAGTGTTCATATCAACAGATTCCTGAATCGAAGTAACCTTAACATCCCAAACCTTCATATCAAGACCGTTCATAAAGTGACGAGCAACCTCAAACTGAGAATAATTAACATCATAAAAAGTATCAACAGATCTAAGATTACTCAAAATTTTGTTAAAACGACCCAGATAATCATCCAAAGACTCCCCATGTGTCATCTCAAATTTAATATACTCCTTTTTGAAAACGTTTTTTCGCAACTCTTTTATGTTTGAAGATCCAGTGTGAAAATCATTCAAAGCCTTCCAAATCTCATTAGCAGTAGCAAGATGCGAAACACGATCAAAGTCGGAGGGAGAAATTGCATTAAGAATAATATTGCGAGCATTGCAATTATTTTCAAAATCTAACTTGAGAGCAGGAGTATCAATATGAGTAGGAATTTCATAAGGTTGTGCAACTTTTAGCCAAGTGTCATATCCTTGAGATGTTATATAAGATTCCATCTTTTTCTTCCAATAATCAAAGTCGGTTCCATTGAAAACATGAGGTTTGCTTGAAAACTTTTCAGCCATATTAAATAGATCAGAAAAACAACAAAGATCCAATTAAGAACGAGGCTCTGATAACACTTGTAGGATCAAAACAGAGTAATCCAACCTACCAGAGGGGGGGTGAATGGTAGGGAAAACCAAAAACCAAAACTTTAAACAAATTACAACTTACCTCTAGAACCAACAAAACCAATCTAGAAAAACGAAATCAATCTCAAGAACGAAATCGAACTGCTGCTGTCGAAGTACTGCCGGTCACACCGCCATATAGCCGCCGGTCAGACCGCCCCTCCTGACCGGTCAGACCGCCGTCCTGCCTCCGGTTGGGCCGCCGCCGCACTCCCGCCGGTCAGACCGCACCAACACCTTCTGTCAGACCGTCGGGACCCAGAAAACACCGCTAGATAATAAACTCAAAGATATAGATTATAACTCTCGACTTTATTGCATCTAAAAAGTGTTTACAAAGTGCAACAACAGCACTCCTTATCAAAATCTCGACCTTACTCGAAACCCTAGCTATTCTCTCAACTTATGAACCACAAAATCGATATCTAGGAGGCACACCCTCCCTCTCTATTTATACATGAAGTAGGCTGTACAAAGCCCACGAATCTCTCACGAATTAGGACTCCCAACCACATGGGAAACCCTCTCTTGCAAGCTTCAAACTCATCTCTTTCCTTATCTCCATCTATCTTCCCGAATTCGGACTCCCTTTCAAATTCAACTCCTCTTTCCATACGTACACGATTCCTCTCGTGTACCATATGAATTCTCTATCTACCACGTGCATTATCCTCTAGCCTTTTTAGTATCCCGCGTGATCTCTTGATCCCTGGACGTCCACTTCTCCCAAGTCGACTCCGATCCATCACTGGCAACACTATCCCGAGGCCTTAAGCAATACCTGCACACATACGATAAAGAAACCATATTCCGAGCACAAGTTCATCCAAACTTGACTCACATTAGTATAACAACAGTAACCATACGCATAGAAACCATCTAGAAGTCAAATCCACGAAGAAACAATCCGTAACCGAAAAGATAAACTAAAACCGAAAGCGAACAGGTAACCTTCCGGTCAGACCGCGGGCTGGCCGGTCAGACCGCACGCATACCTCCGGTCTGATCGGCCGTGCCTGGTCGGTCTGACTGCCAGGTCAAATCCGCACACTTCTTCACAAAATCAATCACATGAAATACCATCACATTAAACCAATATTACACACATAAAATGTCGCAAGCCACCAATGTTTCATCACATAAAATAGTAATCAAACACATTTGATTCTACATTGTAAAGTTTGTTTCTTGTACGGGAAGGTTTCCTAGGGGATTAGGGCTTGTTGCATGAGTTGGATTCGTGGATTTAGGCTATGGTACTATGGGTATAAATAGAGAGGAAGGTTGAGGCCTCTCGATGTCGATTTTTTTAGCGCTATGTTTACAACAAAATTAGGGTTTCGAATTTAGTAGAGATTTTTGAGAGGAGCGCTGTTGTTGCGATGTACTTTGAGAGATCTTCATTTTGTGTTTGCATGGGAGCGGCGGTCCAACCGGCGGGACACCGATTGTCAGATCGAAGGCACTAGTCCGGTTAGACCGGCGGCTCCACAACAATTAGACCAACAGTGACTGCAGTGACCGGAGGCGACGCATCGGGCGGTTAGACCAGAGTGATTACACTGGTCAGACCGGAGGTCTTCGCGTGGTCAGACTAGTAGATCAACTCCGGTCAGATCGATCTACATTGAATTCGAGGGTAACATTTCATTCCGCAAAAGTTTTGGGATCTTCGGTACTCCAACCATTCACCCCTCTCTGGTTGGCTTAGTTCTTGTTGTGCGATCCTACTAGTGGCATGCCGTATTATGGCGGCGGGAATCTCTTGGCCGTCCGCTTCATCCTCCACCCACTATAACAATTCTAGCGGCATTGGCGGCTGAAGACATCCATGATGAGAAGGATCTTGAAAAACTATTCTGGCAGGGCGTGGTCGGCTGCTGATGCTGGGATGCTGCTTTGACCTCTCCCCCAAGAAGATGTTTTAGAGGACGACTCTGGGACTGGGATGCCAACGATGATGTCCTTGGAACCGTCAAAACCTTTTTCATGTTGTGATTGTTGAATTGTGATTAGTGAATTGCATTGTGAATTTGTGAATTGGAGACTATTTGGATCTGAGTTTTCAATTTATTGTAGGCCAAAAAATGTTTCTATAGGTGAGACTCGTAAGGGCCCCATTTACACTCACCTATAAAAATCAACTTTCATATGCAGTTGAATTAGTAGGGCCACTGGCGAAAATCTGATTTTCAAGTGCGGTTGAGGATCGGCCTATGAAAATGGTTGATTTTCACACTCCTTTAGTCCGAGGCAGACCTGTTGAGGACATCACTCCTTTGGATTGTAAAATCAAAGTGTGTTTTGATTATTAATTTATGATGAACAATTAGTATTTGAAATATTTGTTTTTGATATTTGGAGAAAATTGGTGAAGTGGTTTTGGAGATGTGTGGTTTTCATATGGTGAACAGGATGTCTGACGGTTGTGGTCAGACTGGCAGGATTAGGCCGGTCACCAGTGTTATGTGTGTAGTCAGACCAGCCAACCCAACGGTCCAACCGGCCAACACTGTGTCAGTTTTGGTTTTGGGTTGTTTCTTTTAATATTTGTGATTAATTTGTGATTATGACTTCGAGATGATTTTTATACGTTGTAATAATGTTGTGTGCTAACATTGAGTCAAGTTGGAGAGAACTTATGCTCGGATATGGTTCCTTGATTGATGCATGCATAGGTGAGTCTTGATGCCTTGGGAGAGCATTGCCGGTGATGGATCGGAAACAACTTGGTAGAAGATGACGTCCGGACGATCAGGATATCATGTGAGATACTTAGGCTAAAGATCAATGTACGTGGTTGGTAAAGATTGCATATGGCATACGATGGAGATGTTGTATGTGTATAGGATGAGGACTGAAATTTGGAAGGAGTCCAAACTCTGTATGGTTGGTTTTGTAAAGTTTATTTCTTGTACGAGAAGATTACCTAGGGGATTAGGACTTCTTGCATGAGTTGAATTTGTGGCTTTAGGCTGTGAATCTATGGGTATAAATAGAGAGGGAGGTTGAGGCCTCTTGAGGTCGATTTTGTGAGAGTTAAGTTTACAAAAAAGTTAGGGTTTCGAATTTATTCGAGATTTTTGAGAGGAGCGTTGTTGTTGCTCTTGGTAAACACATCTAAAAGTAATAAAGTTCAATCTACTTTGAGAGATCTTCGGTTTGTGTTTGCTTGGGATTGACGGTCCAATCGGTGTGACATCGACGATCAGACCGATGGCACTGGTCCGGTCCGACCGGCGGCTCCACGGCGTTCAAACCGGCAGTTATTGTAGTGACATGAGGCGATGCATCGGGCGGTTAGACCAGAGCGACTACGCTAGTCAAACAGGAGGTCTTCGCGTGGTCAGAATGGCAGATCAACTCCGATCAGACCGATCAACATCGAATTCAAGGGTAGCTTTTTATTCCGTGAAATTTTGGGTTTTTGGGTACTCCAACCATTCACCCCCCTCTGGTTGGCTTAGTTCTTGCTGTGCAATCTGTCGACGGGTTATATCCGTAGACCATATTCTCAGGGTATTGGAGTACGTTGGAACAAGGATCTACACGAAACGACATCAAGCACACGATGAGATCCCTGTCGAGAACGATTTGACGAGATCTAGGTGGCGGATTGTCTTCAAGTCCTCCAGATTGCCTCTGCTGTTGTGGAGGCTTACATTATGATTCGATGATCCCGTACCCCCTAGGGGGCTTTGTATTTATACCGTAGACTGCCTTGATGTCTAAGTAGAATTCAGAATATTTTTGGCCTACGAGATCATAGAGACTATACCTTCCCCGAATAGGACTTTAACACCTTCTATTTGGGATATACTTTCTCTTTTCTTAGCCAAATCCCATAAAATTAAGGTAACCTTCTCGTATCCTAAGGGTATACCCTATCCGTATACTTCACAACCTCGAGGATAGGAGGTATGCCTTATCCGTAACCCTGACAGTAGCCCTCGACTTCAATCAAATGAATTCACAATGTTCTCAGGTCGAAGTCCTTGAATAAATGATGTCGTGCCTGCCTAATCGTTCTAGAATTATCGAGAAGGTATGAATCATTCGACAACACCATTAAAAAAGCAACGGTCCACCATGAATTTCAATTGAGTCTAAAAAACTACCATAACAAACTGAGAAAATCACACCAGCTGTTTTCCCTTTTTCCTCGAAATACGAACCGCCGGATGTAACTTATAAATTCCAATTCTAAGATTCATTTGAGTTCCATCTATGCAAGTAGCTTTCCATCTCCATACGCACCCAACTCTCATAATCTCTACCAGCTGAAAGAACCCTAACTCTGCACATCTCCCTTACCGCCAAGTCAATCCAATGGATTTGGGAAAATCTAACGTCGATACGGAGGATCTGAAGCAGCTACAGATTGAAGGATCCCTCCCTGGGAAAACTTCCTTGAATCGATCGGAAGGAGGTACCAGTCCTAACCCCACACTAGGGCAAATAGTTTGTCTCGGGGATTTTGTGCAATGTGGTTTTCTGCCCCCTTCTTCTGAATTCCTTCTTCTCCTTTTGGATTACTATGACCTCCATCTTCTCCACCTAAACCAAAATTCTATAGCTTTCTTCAACATCTTTACACATCTTTGTGAGGCGTACCTTGGGATACCACCCTTCCTAGATTTGTTTAGATACCTTTACAAGCTTAGGTGGATTGAGGTGCGTAGAATCTCTGGTTGTTGCGGCTTTTGCCTCCGAGATGGGATGAAGGCGGAATACATTCCCTTCAACTGCCCCTCCTCTCGAGGATCGTGGAGGTCGAAATGGTTCTACCTCTACGTCGAAGACCGCCCAGCTTGCCTTGCCGTCCCGAACGAGAAGCCCACGTGCTCCCCTTCATGGACCTCTAGGCCATTGTTGGTATTTCTTACGTTCACATATAAAATCCACAAGCGCACGGAGATACCGCTGTAGCACTTCATTAAGGAGTATTCCAAGGTATCGAATTTCCATAGGGAACGTGTGTGCTTAGCTCTTCTTCAGGTTCATCCAAGGACACAAGACAAATGTATTCCAAACGGTAGAGAAGATTTTCTAATGTGGTACAGGGTCATTTAGAAAAGCTTAACTTTAATCCTATTGCTATACTTCGGGCACTGGCTTGCTCACTGCTACTAGAACGCGCTCTGCTCCGTACCCGGACAGTGAGGACTATGGTGATCTCGAGGGCTGTCACCACCTCTACACCAACCTCTAACGTACCTTGGGATACGCAGCAAACACTGGTAATTAACAACCTAGACACTACATCTTTGATATTAATTACTACTTTAGTGTTTATAACACACCAAAGCAATCACTATCTCAATAGTGAACAATGATCAAGCAAGCTAAATAGGAACTAACTAAAAAGTATACCACACAAGATAGATCTCAATTATTCAAATAGAGTAAAGTAATTGTTAAGGTACAAAAGAATAGAGAGAGATACCAACAACTCCGGAACTCCTCCAACTCTTTCTTCCTGCTCACTCCCTTATTCTAAGTATACATAAAGAATACAAAGAGCCTCTTATAATTCAGCTCAAGTCTTGGTGTGTTGTGAATGAGGGAGGAGGCCTCCTTATAGGCCAAGAGGTGCCTTGCGAGTGTGGAGATGCTCCATGGAATCCAAAGGGCATCTTCCATCTCCTCTTACCAACTATCCATCATGGAGTTGGTCGTTGCACGAGAAACGGCCACAACCGCCTTAAGACGTCGGTAACTCTATGCACATGAAAGATGTGGCCAAGAGGAGCTAGGCCTGGGCAGACCGAACCCAGGGGTTGACCGACCCCTGGCTGGCCCATTTGGCCTTGGATTTTCTCCTGGGCCCTGGCAGGTGAGTGCTTGCTGTGTTCCTTCGGGAGTTGGCCCACTTGGATATGATTTTGTTGGGTTTGTGGGCCCAAGATAACATGGGCTTGGATAGGAATGTAATCTTTCCCCTCTTTCATGTGTATTTCTTCCCAACTTTGGTAGTTTGTCACCTGTATCCAAATATATACCAACACTTGTGGAATTTGTTAGAAATAAACCCTACTACTATGACGGGTGTTGTCTTTGTATAGCTTTCTGTGGGTATTGACGGCCTAAAAGTGGTCTTTAGTGGCCATCAACAACCATCCTTAACCCCTTCTCTCAAGAGCTTCGTAGATAAGATCCACGACCTTCGAGAACAAGGGCTGTTGGGGTATAATGTCGCTAAAAACATTATACGTCATCGAATCCAACCTCTCCACGCCCGCGCCCACCCCACATACGACTACACGGGGGTGCAGGATGAAACACGAAACTCGGTTCGGGGTATATGTTCTCGTAACCGTCCTGACCTTGATTCGTGCAATGATGAGATCTTAAATACTGATATTAGTGTCTTGCTTGCAGGACTCGATGACGGAACCATAGCCATCCGGGTGGGTCATCTGGTTATCGATGCTCCACCAGACCCGAAGAACCTTCTCGCCCACTTTGTGACCTCCCGTCCTCGGACAGGGACGCCGCCATCAATGTAAATAACCTTGATTGCTGCTTTTTCTTTTGACTATTGTTATCCGAAAGAGTAGTAATATAAACCTTACAGGTCCTTCCTCTGACGAACATCATTGGCCCGCTTGCCGACCACCAGGTCACGTCTTCTCTGACAGAGAAGGCGATCTTGGAGCAGGTCACTGTCGAGAATGCACCCAGCGGCAGTGGAACAAAACCCTCCAAGAGGAGGTGGGTGGCTTCAACAAAGTCATCCGGATTAGGAACGCTTGTGCCGACAAGCAGTTCTGAGGTAAGCCTCACTCCCTATGGTCCATAAACCTAGCCCAAGGAAGATCTTTGGCCTTGACTTACAAAGTTTTCTTCACTGGGGAAGAAGATGCTCCTGAAGTGGCACAAGCCCAAGTAAGTGATCGTCTTTATCAATTTTGTGTTTGGTTTGCTCGCAATGTCTTCTAAGACGCTTGTTCCCCTCTGTTGTAGCCCTTCCCTTGCGACTTCGGCTCAAAGCACCGGTCGCAAGAACATGAGCTCCGCGCCTCCCGTACTCATCGTCGCCGCATCCACTCCTCCTCTCCCTCTGCCCAGTGCCTCCCCTACCGTTGTGTCGCTTTCCGCGATCGACAGGCTAGTGGAGGCTAGTCGCTTGCTACAATTCGGCACGCGTGACGTTCTCGCCGAGGTCAAGCAGCTCCGGAAGGCAACCTCAACTTTGGACAAGCGCGCCACCGAGCTGGAAGCTCAACTGGTTGAAGCACAGAGGGACTTGAAGAAGTTCAAGGACCTGGTCGCTGGCCACGAGACACAATGGCAAGGCTGGGAAAAACAACTGGAGGAAACCCAAGAGAACCTGTCGTCACTTTGACAAGGCCTCAAAGACAACTACGGGCGGCTGGATATGGTGGCCCATAGCTTGGGCGTGCATGAGAAGGGTCCCGAGTTCCTTGACGAGACAACCGTCTTGGAATCTCAAGGAACTCTCATTGGCAGGCTGGAGGGCATGTCCACGAGGCACGCCGAACAAGTCGCCGAGGAGGTGTGCACCGGTCTCCGGACCGGCGCGTGTCACGTCCTCGTGTGCCTAAAGCTCATGCACACCAAGGTCAACCTGGTGGAGGCGTTTGAGAAAGGCGGGGCTGACACGATGCGCGAGGATGTGATGTCGGATTTAATTGTTGCTCCTGTTGTAATTTTTAAGAACAGTTTGTTAGGCTTGTCGTCTTCCGAGAACGATGCCCTTCTTTGCTGCCCCTATGTTTTTTGGTGTGTTCATGTCAATCTTTGGATGCATTGAAGACGAGGCCATCCTACAGGGAGGTTGTCCTCGCAATTTTAATGCGGCGCCTCCTTCTCCCCGTGCTTCCTCAACCCCGAGTGGCAACGACCAAGCCTTGGTTGATGTCAATGCTGACAGCGCGCTGGATCCACAGGGACTCCAACATAACTCTCTCCTCAAGCGAAATCAAGGTACCAGACTTGACCTTTATAGCCCTTTCACCCATGTACATGCGAGAAGCTAATCCAGATCACACGTCGTGCGTAGGCCTTGAGAACGATATAGAGGAGAGAGAGCGCCATGTTGAGTACTAGAAGGCAAAGTTTTAGAAGGCAGAACTCGAGAAGATGGCCAACGTTGTCCAAAAGGATCAAACCGTAGAGGACCTTCGGGGTAGGGAAGTCTGGGACGATGCCTATATCGAGGGTTGTTATCTTGCATTGCAACGATTTTGCGAAGAGCTGTGGGTGGTCTGTCCTCCTGCCGAGAAGTCCATAAGAGGTCATCTTTCATGGATGCGGAGTACGTGTGATCACCTTGCAGGGATCGAGATGCGGATCGACGAAAGCCTGAAATAGGAGTGTCGTCACGCTAGCTGGTATGTCGGTGGTCACATTCTTGCCTACGTCCAAGATGGGCATCTACAGATGAGCTTATGTTATCTTCGAGAAGGTTTCTCGCGTTTTCGCATGAAGTCTAACGAGATGGACCACCTCATGCAATCCTTCGCTTCGCTGGCCGAGAACATCTTCTCCACAACGAACTGGAAATGGTCGTCCTGGTAGTTCATGTACCTAGGGAACACTTAATGTCCATGTTAACATTATATATATATATATAAATCAAAGCTTAAGTAAGAATTGAAATCTATTGTATAAGTGTACGAGTACTCTCACAACGGCTACCCTCAGCCGATGGAGTATGGTACTCTCCCTAGCCCCCAGCTATTTTTGTGAGAAAGTCGTTTTCAATGAAGATAGCTTAAATCTTATAACAAACCAAGCTAAAGCTGCGAATTCTTAGCCCCTAGCTTTGAAATCGGGAAAACCAATTCCCGGTTACAAGGCTTGGTTAATATGCTCAAGTGGGTACTCTAACATGACCAGATCTAACATGGTCGTTTGACCCTGCATCGCCCAACAAACATTCAAATTGCTACCCGTCCCCAGCCGATGTCCATGGGACCCCGAAGCTTGCCAGACTAGCGTAAGAGGACAATAGGATCAACTTCGAGACAAGGCGATATAAGAAAAGGGGGTCACCGGGTAAAACTCTTTGAAAGAAAAGAAATTGGAATAATGAGTATCATTAAACTAGAAAATTTGGTACATCGATTATCCAACTCGCGTCCTTCATCGTCTACGATCTTGAACGCGCCTGGGCTTAGGACTTCGAACATCGTGTACGGTCCCTCCCATTTGGGTGAGAGCTTGTTTCACCATGCCTGACTCTGAACTCATCGGAGGATGTATTCACCGATGGTGATTATATGGGCATGAACATGCTTTTCGTGATAGCGACGTAGAGCCTGTTGGTACATGGCTGCTCGAACGACAACACGTTCTCGATGTTACACCAGAAGGTTGACATCATCTGCTCGCTGCTCCTCCTGGTCCTTATCCGAATATTGCTAAACTCGTGTAGACCGATTCGCAGCTTCGAAGGAAGCATGGCCTTGGAACCATACACAAGAAAGAAAGGAGTCTCTTCGGTGGAGGTTGTCGGGGTAGTGCGGACGACCCATAAGATGGAAGGGAGTTCATCAACCCAGCATGTGTCATAGGCCAAGAGACTATAGTACACAAGTGTTTTGATCCCCTGGAGCACAATACCATTTGCCCACCTAACCTGCCCATTACTCTGAGGATGGGAGACTGATGCAAAGAAGATTTTTACTCCAAACTCGATGCAGTAATCCTGAAAGGCACCGCTAGTGAATTGGGAGCCGTTATCTGTCAGGATCCGATGTGGGAGTCCATATCTGCAGAATCTCCCTTTCGTAAACTTGATGGTGTGTTCGGCTTTGATTTCTCTTGTTGGCTCTGTCTCATTCCATTTGCTGAATATGTCAATAGCCACGAACAAGAAATTGTAGCCGCCTTGTCCTCGGGGAAACGGTCGGAGGATGTCAAGCCCCCAGCCTGACAACGGGTAGGTGAGAGGGATAGTTTGGAGAGCTTGGGCCGGCATCTTTGTGTGTTTGCTGTGAAATTGGCAGATTCACACCTTTTACCAAGTTGTAAGCGTCTTGAAGGGCTGTTAGCCTGAAAAATCCTGACCAGAGTTTGCCCGCCAGCATGAGAACCACATATTCCGTCATGGACGTCGAGGAGCAAATCTTTGCCGTCCTCGGGAGAGACACACTTGAGCAGAACTCCGTTTGGTGCTTTTTTGTATAGGTCATTGTCGATCATACAATAAGCTTTTGCCTGACGAGAATTTTCTCTATTGTGTTGTCTTCGTCGGGTAATGTGTTTACATCCAAGAAATTGATGAGCGGAGTACGACAGTCTTTCGTGGTCTCGGTGGCTGCCATGACGTTGTTGTCTTCTGTAGTAGCCCCTGAGCTGTTCTCGACGCTGGCTAAGGTGCCTTCGTCATCTGTGGTTTTAGCTGAGAGTTTTGTCAGGATGTCTAGAAAGTTCCCTGGTTTAGCAGGTTCTCCTCTGGACGCGCACCGTGCTAGGTTGTTGGTGTCAGCATTGTCTTTGCGATAAACATAACGTACCTCCAAACCATTAAACTTTCACTCCAGCTTCCTGACTTCGGCGAGGTATTTGGTCAACTCTGGGTTTGAGCATTCGTAGTCCTTGTGCACTTGGTTGGCAACTAATTCTGAGTCCCCTTTCACAATTAATCACTTTACTCCGTGTGCTGAAGCTGCTCATAACCCGAGGAGTAGTCCCTCGTATTCTACGGTATAGTTTGTAGCTCTGAAATCTAGGTGTATTGCATGTCTGAACTGATCCCCGGCTGGAGATGTCAAAATGAATCCTGCCCCTGCTCCTTGGCTGTTGAATGCCCCGTCGAAGGCCATTGTCCATGTCTCTTCATTTGTCTGATCGGTTGTGGTTTTCTCAGGAACGGTCCAATCGGCAATGAAATCAGCGAGAACCTGAGACTTGATGGCTGTACATGCGACGAATTTGACATCAAATTGGCTGAGTTCGATGACCCATTCAGCGACGCGTCCGACGACGTCTTTATTCCTAACAACCTTGCCCAGAGGGAAGGAAGAGACGACCGTGATTTTGTGGGGCTGGAAGTAGTGACGCAGCTTTCGCAATGTCATGATTACAGCGTAGAGCAATTTCTGGATTTGTGGATATCGAGTTTTAGCATCGTGGAGGGCCTCACTGATGTAGTACACAGGATGTTGTACTTTGTCCCTCTCAACGATAATCACAGTGCTAACAGAATAAGGCATGACAGCAATATATAGAAATAGTTCTTCCAATGGTTGTGGGGCAACGAGTACAAGAGGGTTCGACAAGTATCGTTTGAGCGCGATAAACACGTTCTCGGTATCCTTTGTCCACTCGAATCTATCCTGCTTTTTGAGTAGTGCAAAGAAAGTTTGTCCTCATTCTCCCATCCTGGCAATGAATCAGCTTAAAGCTGCCATACTTCCTTGAGTCTTGTCGGCAACTTCTTGTTCTCGATTGCCTTGATTTTCTCGGGGTTTGCTTCAATTCCTCGTTTGGAGATAAGAAATCCTAGGAACTTCCCCGACGGTACTCCAAACATACATTTCTCTAGGTTTAGTTTGAGCTAATATCATTGGAGATTGTTGAATGTTTCCCTTAGGTCATCAATCAGCCTATCCTTTGTCTTTGTCTTGACCATGACATCATCGACGTATGCCTCCACGTTCTTGCCGATCTGGTCATCGAAAGCCCCTTGGGTCTCTCGTTGATATGTGTTGCTTGCATTAATTAATCCAAAGGGCATCTTGGTGTAGTAGAAAACACCGAAGGGTGTGATGAACGCTGTCTTCTCCTCATCCTCTTTGACCATGTAGATCTGGTGGTAGCTGGAGTATGCATTCAGGAAACTCAACAACTCACAACCGGCGGTTGAATCCACCAGTTGGTCAGTGCGAGGAAGAGGGAAGTGGTCCTTGGGGCATGCCTTGTTGAGGTCGGTGAAGTCTGCACACATCCTCCATTTGCCGTTGTCCTTGCGCACCATTACTAGATGGAGAACCTCTCTGATGGAACCTACCTTGAGAAGTTTGTCCAGTTCTTCTCGAATAGCTTCTTTCCTGTCTTGCGCGAACTGTCGCAATTTTTGTTTGACTGGCTTGGCATCGAGATGCACCATTAATTTGTTCTCGATCACCTCCATAGGGACTCCGTACATGTCGGACAGTTGCCAAGCGAACAAGTCTGCATTCTCGCGGAGCAAGGTGATGAGCTCGAGTTCCTATTTGTTGTCGAGCGTTGCCCCGATCTTGACTGTCTTGTCGGGGATACTGACCAATAGGATAATCTTGATTGCGCCGTCGGGCTTGGGTGCCTTGTTGGGTTTGCTTACTTTTCGAGGTGGTTCTGAGGTGGTCGGTGGCATGAGAGTATGCTCGACCATGTTGAGGCTCCTCTTGTCGCACCGTACCACTACTTTCGTGTTCCTATGGATTGTGATTGTCCATTTTGAGCCTGGCATCTTTAGAATCTGGTATGCATAGTGGGACGCCGCCATGAATTTCGCAAGAGCAGTCCTTCCGAGGATAGCATTGTAAGCCATTTTGAACTCTGCTACGTCAAAAGTGCTCTGCACTGTACGAAAGTTGTTAGCCTGGCCGAACGTCACGGCTAGCATGATTTTCCCCAGCGGTTTTGATGACAATTCTGGAGTGATCCCATGGAAAGGTTGGTTGGGAGTAACAAGCTCTCTTCTAGGGATACCCATTGCCTCAAGTGTGCTAACGAAGAGGAGGTTGATGGAGCTGCCGCCGTCGATGAGGACACGTGCCACCTTGATATTTTGAATAGTAGGTTCGACTACTATCGGAAACCGGCCTGATACGATTGTTGTCGTCGGGTGGTCATCCTCAGAGAACTCAATCTTTTGCTTAGACCACTTCATCTTGGCCGCGATTCCTTTTGACGTAGAGCAGACATCGCGTTCTACCTTCTTATAGTCCCTTTTAGAAGTGTACGTCGTAGAACCGCCGAAGATATGGGCTACATGCAGGTCAAAATCTTGGAACACGAGTTCGTTATCGAACGAGAGATCATCAGTGCTCACGAACTCGCTTTTCTTTTTCGAGGGCCAGCTGTTTTGCCAATGCTTTCTGGAAGACCTGGCACTCCTCCAGCGTATGTGTGCTGGTCTTGTGGATTGGTCACCATTGTCGTACAGGTCCATCACCTCGAAGGGTCAGGCACTTTAGGAGTGAGTTTTCTTATTCTGCAACAAGGACCTCTGTCTCCGCCTTGTGTTTCCCTTCCTTTTTGCGATTTTGTTTCTTCTTTTTGGTGGACTCCGGTGCCTCCTTGTTGTCTGATTGCTTTTCCTCGACCACCTTGTTTTTTCCATCCTTCCTCCTAAGGGCATCATCTGCGTGAGCACACCTATCGATGATCTCGAACAGCTTTATGGCAGAAGCAATTCACCTTGTCACCAACTCTTGGATGGTGTCTCGATCTCGGATGCCTGACTTGAACGTGTGTATGACAGAAGCATCGGTGATCTCGGGGATCGTATTCCGGCACTCGTTAAAACACCGTATATAGTTCCTTCAGGATTCGCCCGGGTTCTGCCTAAGGGCATGTAGATCGTCCTCGACTGCATGCCGCTTATATGTTTCTTGAAAGTTGGCGACGAATTGCTGCCATAGGTTTTCCCAGGAAGAAATGAAGCGAGGTGGGAGGTATACCAACCATGACCAAGCAGATCCTTTCAACGCTCCAGGCAAGTAATTCGCCAACGCGTTGTCATCTACGCCGGCTGCGTAGAGAACTATAGAGTACACGTGCAGGAACTCCTCTGGATCATTACTGCCATCGTACTTTTCTACAGCCGCAAGACGGAATTTGTTTGGCCATCGCACCTCTCATAAGGCAGGTGTGAAAGGCCGACATCCGCCTGCCGGTATGAAGGATGGACGACGTCCTCACGACCTACGAGAACTGCCTCCAGTTGATGATGATGACGAAGAAGTGTCACCGTAGTCAGGGTGCGGCCCCTTGACGTACGGCCTTGTCCTAGGTCCCTCCTGGAATTCGGGGATCACGAGTTTCTTCTTCGCTGGTTATCATGTTGTTGTTGACCTTGATCGTTCACGCCCTGTTGACTCTGGCGGTCTCAACGATCTTGATCATTGTTGCAATTTTCTCAATTTTCGTTGTCGTCCCGTCCTCTGTTTCCTCCGCGAGGTGCGCGGGGTTGGCGTTGGTCGACATCGTTCTGATCTCGTCGCTCCCCCCTGCGCCCATTCAAGTGATTGTGAAGATCGCGTTCATCTTGATGAGGAGGGGGCTGGCTGTCCAATCTTCTTGGCAATGCGTTTCGAGGATTACGGCCTAGATCTCAGCTATGGTGCAGGTTAAGAGCGTCGTCGGCAGTGTTGTTCTCCTGTACTCTATCCGCACCTCGTAGATGGAGTTCTTGAGAAGGACCTTTGGGATTTGATCCGGCCTTGGCCAAAAAGGCAGAGTTGAGGCTAGCTACCATTGAGTGTATCCATCTGACCCAGTCATCTGCTTTGGGAAGGTTACTAGATCAAACGGAGTCTGCTTCAGCAACGAGTTGACCACGATAAAGTACTTGGCAGGTGTTCGAACCAGCTCCTTAGGTTGGCGCAATGCAATAGGGGCAAGCGGTTATTCTCCTGAACGAACATCACCCGCTTCACATACGTCCTCGACGACCCCTTCGATCACATTCACTTCACGCGGAGAGTTGGACCCTGAAGATTCCAAGCTGTGCAGAACGGAGGGTTCGAAGGGATCAATGTCAATGAATTCGACTAGGCGATCCGAGGATTCCATCTTGCTATCGTCCACTGATGCATCTCGAGGTTGATCTCGATATTATTGGACCGGACAACAGGGAACAGGAACCATGGATCTGGTGATTTTCAAGAAGATCTTGCAGTCGGTAAGGGAGTGATTTTTTACTTGTGAATCGGGCACCACGCCTTGTACGGAATTGTGCGCTGGATTTCTCGATCTTTGCAAGCATTGAGTTCAGCCTTCACTTGAAGTATTACCCGACATTCGTCCAGAGAGTGCTGAGAAGACTTGTGGATCGAACACCAGGTGTTGTGGTTTGGAGGGGACTTCCTTGTCAGCACCTGGCCCCCAACAGATGTCAGGGGCTTGTCCGCTTTAGGAGTTCTTCGGGGAGTTGAAGTCGTCGGCTTTCTTTTTTCAGTCTGGACATGAGGAATAGCTGATGAATGATTGTTTTCTGTCATCTTCACGGCTCCGTTCTCGATCCTAGCTGGTATTGGGGTAGGCAAGATTGGGGTTGCGGTGAAGATGGGAAAGACGATGGATCCGGCTTGAGTCCAAACAAACGCTGGCTGGGTAGGGTCTCCCAAGCCAGGACGAATGTGCACATTGTTGTCAGAAGGCCTTGAGATTGAAGCCATCTCGGCGAAACCTTGAGCACCAAGTCCCCCTACCTATCACGCCGTTGTTGACGGGTTATATCCGTAGACCGTATTATGTGGGAATTGGGGTACGTTGGAAAGATAAGGATTATACTGGTTCAGGCCCCTCGTATTGTAATATCGTTATTCCAGTTTATATGGAATTAAGACGAGAACCACAGAGATTACAATAGAGAACAACAGAAAGTATTGAATACCGACGAGTTCCCTGTCAAGAACGACTCGACGAGATCTAGGCAGTGAATTGTCTTCAAGTCCTCCGGATTTCCTCTGGTATGGTGGTCGCTTGCACTATGATTCGATGATCCCGTACCCCCTAAGGGACTTTGAATTTATACCGCAGAGTAGCTTGATCTCCAAGTATAACTTGGAGAGTATTTTTGGCCTACGAGATCACAGAGATTGTACCTTCCCCAAATAGGACTCTAACACCTTCTATTCGGGATACACTTTCCCTGTTTGTTAGCTGAATCCCATAACAGTAAGGTAACCTTTTCGTATCCTAAGGGTATATCGTATCCATATACTTCACAACCCCAAGGATAGTCGAGGTATGCCTTATCCGTAACCCTGACACAATCCTACTAGTGGCATGCCGCACTGTGGCGGCAGGAATCTTTTGACCGTCCACGTCATCCTTGCTACCGTAGGGTCATCATCCTCCAACTATAACAATTCTAGCGTCATTGGCATCCGAAGACATCCATGATGAGAAGGATCTTGAGAAACTATTCTGGCAGGGCATGGTCGGTTGCTAATGCTGGGATACTCCTTCGACCTCTCCCCCAAGAAGATGTTGTAGAGGACGACTCTAGGACTAGGATGCCAACGATGATGTCTTTGGCATCTTCAAAACATTTTTCATGTTGTGATTGTTGAATTGCATTGTGAATTTGTGAATTGGAGACTATTTGGATCTGAGTTTTCAATTTATTGTAGGCCGAAAAATGTTTTTACGGGTAAGACTCGTAAGGGCCCCTTATACACTCACCTATAAAAATCAACTTTCACATGCAGTTGCATTAGTAGGGCCACTAGCGAAAATCTGATTTTCATGTGTAGTTGAGGAGCGGCCTATGAAAATGGTTGATTTTCACACTCCTTTAGTCCGAGGCGGACCTGATGAGGACATCACTCCTTTGGATTGTAAAATCAAAGTGTGTTTTGATTATGAATTTGTGATGAACAATTGCTATTTGAGATATTTGGTTTTGATATTTGGAAATAATTGGCGAAGTGATTTTGGAGATGTGTGGTTTTCAAACGGTGAACAGGATGTCTAACGGTTGCGGTTAGACAGGCAGGATTAGGCCTGTCAGACTAGTGCTATGTGTGCGGTCAGACCGACGGACACTGTGTCCGTTTCGGTTTCGCGTTGTTTCTTTGAATATCTTTGATTAATTCATGATTTTGACTTCAAGATGATTTGTATATGTATGTATTACTGTTGTGTGCTAACTTTTAATCAAGCTAGAGAGAACTTATGCTCGGATATGGTTTCTTGGTTGATGCATGTGTAGGTGAGTCTTGATGCCTCGAGAGAGCATTGCCGGTGATGGATTAGGAGTCAACTTGAGAGAAGAAGACGTTCGGACAATCAGGATATCATGCGAGATACTTAGGTTAAAGATCAACTCACATGGTTGGTGAAGATTCCATATGGCATACGATGGAGATGTATGCATATAGGATGAGGAGTCAAATTTGGAAGGAGTCCAAATTTGGTATGGTTGGTTTGTAAAGTTTGTTTCTTGTACGAGAAGATTTCCTAGGGGATTAGGACTTCTTGTATGAGTTGAATTCATGGCTTTAGGCTGTGAATTTATGGGTATATATACAGAGGGAGGTTGAGGCCTCTCGGTATTGATTTTGTGCGAGTTGTGTTTAGAGAAAAGTTAGAGTTTTGAGTTTAGTCGAGATTTTCGAGAGGAGTGTTGTTGTTGCTCTTTGTAAACATATATAGAAGTAATAAAAGTTCAATGTACTTTGAGAGATCTCGATTTGTGTTTGCTCGGTTGCGATGGTCCAACCGGTGGGTCAGCGACGGTCAGACCGATGGCATTGGTCCGATCAGACTGGCGGCTCCATGGTAGTCAGACCGGCGACGACTGCGGTGATAGGAGGCGGCGCATCGGGCGGTTAGACCGAAGAGACTACACTGGTCAGACCGAAGGTCGTCGCGCGGTCAGACTGACAGATCAACTTCAATAAGACCGATCTACATTGAACTCGAGGGTAATTTTTATGTTGCGCTAAAGGTTTGGTTTTTGGGTACTTCAACCATTCACCCATCCCTCTAGTTGGCTTAGTTCTTATTGTTCAATCCTACAAGTGGTATCAGAGCCTTCTTTTCTTCTTTGGATCTTTACCGATCTTGAGTTTTAGCCATGGCTAACAAATTTACAATTTAGCCCCATGTTTTCGATGGATTGGATTTTCCTTATTGGTGCAAAAAGATGAAAGCTTTTATCATGGCAGAAAATTATGATATTTGGCTTAAGGTTATTAATCCCAGTGAGATTCCTCCTCAGATCTATACAGCTGCTTTGAAAACTGAATTTGAAAATAATTGTAAAGCTCACAATTATTTACTCAATGGAATTTCTCGTTAAGATTCTGATCTTGTTTCTCATCTTGAAACTGTGCATGAGATTTGGAATTCCTTAAACAATTTTCATCAAGGTACTTCTAATATCAAGGAACTACGTCGAGATGTTTTTAAAAAGGATTACATGAAATTTGAGATGAAATCTAGAGAGGCTTTAGATGATTATCTTGCGCTCTTTAATAAAGTTTTGAGCAATCTTAGATCTGTTGATTCATCTTTTGATATCAATTATTTTCAATCTGAGGTTTCTCGCCACTTCGTGAACGGACTTGATATGTCAATTTGGGACATGAAAGTTACTTCTATTCAAGAGTTTGTTAATTTGTCTGCTTTGACTTTGGATTCGCTTTACATTAAACTCAAAACTTTGGATTCATAAAGTTGATTCTAAATCAAGTGCTTTGGTGTCTTCTTCTTCTTCTGTTGATGATGGTGCCTCTACATTTGTTCATAGTACGTTTTTTGCTTTTAGTGTCATGTCCGATGATCAACTCGAGCAAATCGAGGAGGAGGATTTGGCTTTGGCTATTAACAAGTTGTCTCAAGCTATGAACAATGTTAGGTTCAGGAAAAGAGGAGGATGAGTTCGTTACTTTGAGTGTGGAAAGCTAGATCACATCCATTCGCACTGCCCCAATCTTGGAAGAGCCAAGAAAGATGACAACAGAGACAAGGCCAAGGAGGATAAGCCAAGAAACACGTTTAGGGACAAGAAATCTAAGTAATCTCTCAAGAAAATGTTGAATCAAGTGTATGCAGCTTTTGAGCCTTCAAGTGATGTTGATATTGAGAGTGACGGAGATGATGACAAGGGAAAAAACATCTCCGGCATGTGCTTCATGGCCCGTGGTGAATCAGACTCAGAATATGAAGACAAAGAGGTAAATCCCCCATGTGAGTTTCTTGAAGAAATTATTTTGACATTTAACTCCAAGAATAAAAGATGTGAGAAGATGATTAAGAAACAGGAGTTTACCATTGAATCTCTTAATTCTGAAATTGCTAGATTAAGATCTCTTATTCCCAATGATGATGATTGCAATAATTGCCAGGTTTTAATGACTGAGATTTCAAAAATAAGAGATGCCAATTCTTCACATGATTTGAGATTAAAATTCTCTTCCTCTTGGAGTGCCATGCACACACGTACTTTGGATGAGTTGTTTTTACCTAAAAACTTGTCGAAAAAATGTCAAACTGCTTTTTATGCTAGTTTGATGTTTAACATGATTTGTGCCAAAAAGTTAAAACAACAACATGGTGTTTTGAATTGCTCAACATGTACACTAAACAAGATGAAACTAAAAGATGCGTTAGGTCGTGTTGAGTACATGAAAAACATTGTGAAATCCGACGAAGTGCTCTCTTGCTCTAGATGTCGCAAACAAAAAGATGTTAAGATTGATTGTGATAACTATGCTAAATTGTGTTGTGAAGTTTCTTACTTAAAAAGTTTTTGGAAAGATTTTCTAATAGTAAAAAGAAACTTAACATGATTTTGGATCAATCTGAAGTGACTAGTTACAATAGGGGTATTGGATTTGATGCTCATGATTATTTTACTAAACATCAGCCTGCTACTTTGAGAATAACTAATTAAGGTAAAATTTTGACGAAACCTGAGCCTAAGAAAACAGTTTTTAAATCTGTTGGAATTATGCCCTCTCTTTCGTCTTCACTAAAAGGAATAAAACTTGATATTTCCAAACCATCTACTTCTCGTGCAAAGTATACTTGTTCTTCTTGTGGTAAAGATGGTCACTTAGTTGAATTTTGTTTCAAACTTGGTCGCAAACAGAAAAAGGAAAAAGAAATTGCTTTTGCAAAATCAAAGTGGCAAAAATTTGGTTTTTACTCGAGGAGACTGGTTAGACCGCAGTGGATCCAGTGGTCAAACTGACACCCATGCCTTAGTCAGACCGGCTCCTAGTTAGGCCGGTTGCATCAGCTCGGTCATACTGTCCTCTAGATGAATATCACACTCCTAGAAAATTTTGGGCTAAAGTTGTTAACACTGCATGTTATATTTCCAATCATGTTTTCTTGAGATCTAAACTTGGAAAAACTTCATATGAGATTCGATTTGGATATCAATACAAAGTTTTACATTTGCGTGTTTTTTGTTGCAAGTGTTTTGTCTTGAAATCTGGAAATTTGGATAAATTTGAGGCACGTTCTACCGATGAAAATTTTCTTGGATATCCTGCACATTCTCGTGGCTATCGTGTACTTGTTTTAGAAACTAACAAAATACTTGAGACTTGTGAAGTCCCTTTTGATGAGGCTAGTCCTGGTACTAGACCTGAGATTGCAGGTACATTGTCACAGGTACAGGGGGAGGATGGTTGTATTTTTGAGGATGAAAGCGATGACGAAGACGAGATCGGCGCTGCCGGTCAAACCGGGTGCCAGGCAAGTCAGATCGCCAGGACACCGCCGGTCAGACCAACACAGGAGGTGCGGTCAAACCGGTCGGGTGGGTCCGCTTCAGGTTCTGGTGATGCTGATTCCAATGAACCTCCAAAAGCTACTACTTCGGCAAGTGTAGGTACAGAACGGGAAATAGATCCTGAAGACACGACTCCTTTGTGTATTAAACGATGACATCAACCAGAACAAATCATAGGTAATCTAGGTAAGCATACTACAAGGTCTAAGGTAACGGCTCATGATGTTTAAGCCAATTCTGCGTTTGTTGCTTCTTTCGAACCCAAAGTTGTTACTCATGCCTTAACTGATGAATCGTGGATTAATGTCATGCATGAAGAACTTGAAAATTCTAAGAGAAACAAGGTTTGGACTTTAGTTGAACCTCCTGCTGGTCATAACATTACTGGAACTAATTAGGTTTTCAAAAATAAACAAAATGAGGATGGTTTGATTGTGAGAAATAAAGCTAGACTTGTTGCTCAAGGATTTAATTAGGTGGAAGGTTCAGATTTTGCTGAAATTTTTGCTCCTGTTGCTAGAATTGAGGCAATTAGAATTTTGTTGGCTTTTCTGCTTCAAAAGGTTTTAAATTGCATCAAATGGATGTTAAAAGTGCTTTTCTAAATGGTTTTATATAGGAGAAAGTTTATGTTAAACAACCATCGGGTTTTAAAAATCCTGATTTTCCCAACCATGCTTTTAGACTGTCAAACGCATTGTTTGATTTCAGACAAGCACCTAGAGAACGGTATGATAGACTTAAAATCTTTTTGCTTGAAAAAGGTTTTCAAATGGGAAAGATTGATAAAACTCTTTTTGTTATAAAGCATGGAGATAATCAACTTTTTGTTTAGATTTATGTGGACGATATCACCTTTGGTTGTTCATCGCATGCTTTGGTTGTGGAGTTTTCTGAGATAATGCGCAGGGAATTTGAGATGAGCATGATGGGAGAGTTATCGTACTTTTTGGGATGCAAATTAAGCAAACACTACAATGTACGTTTGTGCATCAAACGAAGTATGGCATGGATCTTCTATGACATTTCAAGATGGAAAATTGCAAGCCAATTTCTACATCAATTGGATCTACCGCTATTTTAGATCCTGATGAAGATGGTGAAGTTGTTGATCAAAAGGAGTACAAAAGTATGATTGGATCTTTGTTGTATCTTACTGCTTCAAGGCCAGACATATAGTTTCCTGTGTGTTTGTGTGCTTGCTTTCAAGCTTCTCCACGTGTTTCACATCATCATACAGTCAAGCGGATTACTGTTGATATTTCTTAATGACAATACTAGGAATATAATTCCCAGCAATGGCCCCCGAAACATTAGTTGGTATTTCTTACGATTACAGATACAAATGTTTGAGTGTATGGCCTTGCACCAGATATTCCTCATTAACATAAGAGAGGGGTATGGAAATGTAAGAAATTTCAGCATTTGACACCACCCTGGCTTCATAAGCTATACGAGAAATTAATGAAGTACACTCAATTGGTCCGATCAACTTAAAATTTTCTAACCATTGGTGGATCATGCACTGCACAGGAGAAACTTTTATCTTATTAACCATGGCATACAAGAGAATTAATTGATCTTCATGCACAATTCATACATCGGCTCTAGGAAAGAGAGTCAAACCAAGCCATTTATGCATAAACCTCAAAGTAGGATTATGGATGTCATTAGTTGTAGGCTTTCTACAGAATGGTTCACCTGTAAAACTTTGCCAAAATCTATGCTTATCAAAGTTAGGAGTTGCCTTCCTAAAATTGACTTTGCAAGTTTTGTCAAAGCCTAGGAGCAGACTTAATTCCTTCCAAGCAAAGGTGATACTCTTTACGGAAAAACTGAAAAGTAATACCATCATCTACTTCTAGTAGGGTGCATAAAAATTGAATGGTAAGCAAGAGAGAACCTAGCCCATTTACACATGCAAAATTATCCCATCCTATAGCTTGCCAAACATTATGGAAATCAACAACCATACCTATCTTTTGTAGAAGATTCGGGTCGTACGCTCGGGTGGGAGAAAACATCCGGTCTTTGAGCATTTTGTAGGCTTGCATTTCTCAATCACCCGCGAGGTCGAGGTTGGAGTCGACGAGGAGCCCCGGTGTAGCGTCCACCTCCCCCATGGGTACATCTTGTGGCCCTACATGTCTTGACGTGGGCTTGTCAGAGGAGTACACGCTTGATTCTTCATGGTGACGGCTTGATCTTGAGCTTGATCCTCTCTTGAGTATGTTTGAAATCCATTCCTTCATGGCTGCAACTAATGAGCAAGAGTACAAGATGAACTCGAGCGGCAGTTAAGTTGAACAAAATAGATTCTACCCACCGGTTGGTCTTGCATCAAACCAAAGCAACTTGCAAATGCTCAAAATCAAATCAAAATTGCAGGAAACAAACTTGAAACAAACACCACAAAGCTTGGAATGGAATTTGAGAACAAGAGGGCTTGAGAGAGGGAGTGAAAAATGTTGTGAATGAAGTGATCTCTCCTCTCCCGGCCATCCTGCTACACATTTGAAAAGGTGGTACCAGTAGCCTATGCCTGGTACAAGGCCGGGGGCCTCCTCCTTGGGTCGGCCAACCCATGGGGTTGGTCGACCCCATGGTGGGCCCCGCAGGCCCCACAATTTTATACTATTCTCCAACGGCTAGGTGGAGTAGGCCCAATTGAAAATTATTTTTTTACCTCTGGTCACAAATTCATTTTATCCATTTGTTGTCAAAAAGAAAATTACTCCCTCTTTATTTGGTTTGATTTTTTATGCGCTGGAAATCAATTCCAACATGCAAAATTATGAAAAGATAAACATGCTTGAATGCAAAAATTTCAAATTGAGAGAAATCAAATATGGGATACATACCAATTTACCTGTTGGCGAAGACCTTACCTCCGTTGCTTTCAGATTGATGATGAGGCACCCTGCCCCAGAGGTGTGGGCACGGGTGACTCTTCTTTTACGCGCCATACCTTCTTTACTTTTGGTGTGGTCGGGGGCTTTTTGGGTGCTGGGGTTATAGGTTTTCTAGCCCATAATCGTAGCTCCGCTGCTGCCAGCTTCAGGTCCTTACGGGGCCTTGCCATCCCTTCTCTTTCCAGGAAGTTCAATATGAAGGTGATCAGGCTGTCCGTCTTTGGGGGCTTCACTTCGACTTCTTTGATATTTTGTGGGTTCCGCCCGTACTTGATCTTGATCATGGAGCATCACTCCACCCTTGGTCTGAACTCGAACCCTTGATGTGGAGCTGGATTTCTCCTGCTCCCACGTCAATGTTTGCCTCCGCGGTACTCAGGAACAGACAAGCCAGGATGAGCGGTGTCTCCTTGTCGGTGTCCATGTCCAACACCACGAAGTCGACAAGGATGAAGAAACGCTGGATTTTCACCGGAATATCCTCAGCGATACTCGTCGGGTAGCGAACTGAAGAGTCTGCCAATTGGATCTGCATCGGTGTTGGTGATAACACCGTGAAGTTCAGCATGTCGAAGATCTCCTTGGGCATGGCGCTTACACTTGCCCCAAGGTCGCACAAGGAGTGATCGAAGTGTTGTGTCCCGATCGAACAAGTGAGTATAGCAGCACTACACTCCTCCGTCAGTTTTACCACTTCCGTGGTGGGCATCGGTCGCTTATTGTTCAGGATGTCCTTGAGATAGCATGCATAGGTTGGAGCTTTCATCGCATCAAGCAGGGGGACGTTGAATTCGATTTTCTACATAACCTCAATGAAGCGAGCAAACTGCTCACCCACAGATGGCTTCCTATTGCGCTTGGGGAACGGTAGCATGTTGGTGTTGCAGAATTTGTGCGGTGGTGTCTTCCCTTTGTGCACAATTTCTTTTTCTTCATCGATGCTAGACGGCGTAGCATCCTTGTACTGCTTGTTCTTTACTACGGTGTTAGGATATGGCGGGTCGCAAGTGGATTTTCCTCCCCTCGTGGTTACCGCTTTAACATTTTCTAGAGAAGGTTCAGGTTGCCCTGGAATCTTCTCAGATTCGGCCGTAGGAACAAGAGCAGCCAGCTGCGCTAACTTTGTTTCTAGCATTTTGTTAAAGCTTAGCTGGTTTTGAAAGGCAGAGGCGAAGCCATTTAGCTTAACATTTATGTTCTCTAATGCCTTGCCATTAGCAACTAGTTTCTTTGTTAAAGCATCAGTTATTTTAGCTTGGCCAAAGACAAGATCTTTCAAGGAAGGTTGGTTATTGTTGAAATTACCATTGTTACCTCCTTGATGGAAAGGGCAGGGTTGGTTCCACCCTTGACCTCCTTGTGGACGATACCCGTTGTTGTTGTTGTTGTTGTTCATGAACATCACGTCTTCACGGGTCTCTGGGCAATTTGTGCCGAAGTGATCATTATTGCCACAAACCTCACATGTCATGTGAGAGTCTAGGGCCTTGACGGTATCCTGCTTTGTACCCTTCCCCTGGACGTCCAAGCGTTTCATTAGGAGGTCTAGCTTGGTGGCAAGCATGTCCGTCTCCTTGATGGTGTGTGCCCCTTTAACGAGGTTGGAGTCACTCTTCACTCCACCCCATGTTGGAGACCATCTTCTCGATCAGGTCAATTGCACCTCTGACGGAAGTGATCACGTGATGTGGGAGTCAACCCATTGTAGAAGTTCTACAGTATTAACCACTCGTCCATCCCATCATGAGGACAAGCGACAACACATTCCTACAACCTTTCCCATGCTTCTAGGATCGACTCGTCTCTTGTCTGCTGGAAACTAGATATCCTTCCACGAAGGGCATTGGTTTTGCCCATCAGGAAGAATTTTGACAAGAACACAGTTGAACATTTGTTCCAGGTGTCGATCATAGCACGGTTCGTATAGAACCACTATTTTGCTCTCCCAAGGAGAGAACAGAAAACAGGCGGAGTCGGATGGCGTCTTGGCTGACACCCTTAATGGTATATGTGCCACAGATCTCCAGAAACTGTTGTAGATGAGCGCTTGCGTCCTCATTTGGCTTGCCACGGAATGGGCTGGCCTGCGCCATAGTAATTAGGCTAGACTTGAGATCAAAGTCCACATCTCCGACGTTGACTCTGGGCCCGACAGGCACATTGCCAGCTGAGAGAGCGGCGAACTCGCGGAGGGTCTTCTCAGCCATTGTCGTGAATGTTGAAGGCACGGAAATGACAGGTTTAGTTGCTGATAGAGTCACTTGAGGAGAGACGACAAGGGGTCTAACCCTCCTCAAAAGTGCTTCAGGATTTTCTTTGAAATTTGTCGGCAAATCGAAACCAGTTATGTACTACCCTGTCTTCACTTAAAAGAGAAAACAAAGCAAGGTTAGCCTGCAAAGGACGGTGATCAAACATAGGTTGATATCAATTAATAACATGTGGTGAACTCTTAAACCAAATATCTTCCCCGGCAATGGCGCCAAAAATGCTTGTTGATATTTCTTAACGACATTACTAGGAATATAATTCCCAGCAATGGCGCCCGAAACATTAGTCGGTATATCTTACGATTACAGATATAAATCCGCAGGCGCATGGATATACCGCAATAGCATTTCACCCGGAAGTATTCCAAGGTATCGTATTTGTTTAATCCCAAGGAAAGGTACTGTTAAGAGAATGCCATGTTACTAATTCATATCATACTTATGTAGATCAAAGTCTATGCAGGGGTTATAACACTAATGCATAGGGTAGGTTGACACACAAAAGAGACATCAAGATACAAATCTCACTAAATAATAAATCTAGGCTAAGTAGAGAAGAATAAAGAAAGCCTCATTTTTGTACTTCTACTTTATACTCATTTTAGTATACACTTGCTATTATACATTTACATGGCTGAGCCCCCTAACTATCCCTCCTGGTATATCGAGAAACCACCTCTGATTGTCAAGTTCCTTACGATAATCCGTCATGGACATCCAACCGGTTATACATAAGGAGGAGTACCCGCACCAGGAACCTCTCTTAGCCCTATATATGCACGTGGAGGAATACCCGTACTGGGCTGTCACCACCAGTGGCCTACCTCTACAGTTCCGTGGCATATAGCACCACTTAATGATATTTAATAACCTAAGCACCATGCTTACATTGCTAAATATTACTCTACAACTCTGCAGTTGATATAGAGCAATCATATAAATGAACATTAAGCCAATACCATTGCATATCTCCAGTAAGCTAGCCATATAATTAATACAAGGCAAGTTTAGACTAAAGTTGGTACTCAGATAATTATGCAAATAGAGTAAAGTACCATGACTATATAAAGAAGAGTATTTCATTATTCTAGCATAAAGTCTTATAAGAGAGATATTAGCTACTAGAACCATACCAGGATTCACCTAGAAGACTCGAAGAACTACAGCACTATTCTATTCCTAACTCTACTAGCACTAGAACTAAGCAAATGTACTATGGAGAGCTATTTCTTCTTGTCCTTCTTTGTGTGTGTTGGAGGAGAGGATGAAGGCCCTTTATATAGTGGTGGAGCAAGTGGAGATTCTGAACATCAAAAGAGCATTTTCTCTCTTGAGCTGCCAAGTATCCCTCCTAATGACGATTTCCACCGTAGAAACGGCCACAACCGTCATAGATGGTCGGTATCTCCCGGCACATAAAAGTTGAGGGCCAGCTGGGCTAGCCCACCTAGCCCAGTCCTTCATCCAGGGCTTCCTTTGGTGAATCCTTGGTCCAGTGGCACGGTGGTTGGGCCCATTGGCAGATGTTTCATTGAGTTTGTGGGCCCTTCCATCCATGTGTATGCCACGTGTCGACCTCTGACTTGTTGAACTTGTATTTTTCACCATTTCTCCTCCATTTATAAGGTAATCTCTTGTAGTCAAATACTTTGCCAAGTACATGTGGAACTAAGTTATTTCTAAATAAATATGCATGCAAGCATTGCTAATTCTCTATCGTTTTTAGGAATATTGACGGTTGAAATTGGTTTGTAACGACCGTCAACAATTATGAGGTATTTGAATCATATACTTTAGTTTGGAATTTGGTCTTCTACTTCAACATCTATATGCTTGAGTGGATATTCTGATGCTGATTTTGCTAGTTGTAGAATTGATAGAAAAAGCACTAGTGGAACATGTCATTTTCTTGGTACATCATTGATTGCATGGTATTCTAGGAAACAATCTAGTGTTGCTCAATCAACAACTGAATCTGAATATGTTGCTACTGCTAGTTATTGTTTTCAGATTATTTCGCTTATATCAACTTTGAAAGATTATGGTGTTGCTTTTGAGAAAGTTTCTCTATTTTGTGATAACATAAGTGCTATTAACATTGGTAAGAATCCTATACAACACTCACGCACAAAACACATTGATATTCACTTTCACTTTTTGGGGGATCATGTTGACAAAGGAGATGTTGAATTGAAGTTTTTGGACACAAAGTTGCAACTTGCTGATATTTTCACTGAAACATTGGATGCTTCTCGCTTTGCTTTTCTTCATGGAGAATTGGAAATTATTCATCATTTTGGCGGGAGCTTGTGTTTTTTGGTTTTATCAAGCAAATCTGAAAATAAAAAGAAAAAGTGAAAAAGAGAGCTTTGTTATATGCCGTATGTCCATGTGCATACTAGCAATATGATTAAGATATATTTGTCGCTAGTATAGTTTTTATGCATTCCAGTCTTTTTATCAGGCTTAGATATTGCTTTTAAGAGAGATAATGCATGACATTAATTCTTTTACTTGAATTAAGAAAATATGCAATGTTGAAGCGAACCACATGTACTTAGTTTGGATGACTAATGCTTTTATATATGCTTATTGCTTTGTTATTCCTTAAATTGCTCTTTGTTTCAAATGCCGTAAGTGCAAATATTGTTTTTAAGAGAGAGAAAAAAAGAATACCGAATCCTTGGAAACTGTCTTGACGACAAGGACGTATTCGTGGTGAGGAAAATAATGGGTAACGAATCTTTGAAAACTGTCTTGACGACAAGGACGTTCCCGAAATAATTGAGAAATTTTAATGTTCAATGTCAAAATGAGCATAAAAGGCTCAAATAAATGTTGAAAGTTCTCTTGATGGAGTTAATTTGGGAAAGAGTAAAAATGCAGTGAGTATATGTGTAGGGATTTTTTCCTTCAATCTATGTTGTAGTGAATATATTGCATCATAAATCGTTTGAAAACATGAGTATTGAGTGTTGACTCGAGCTTAAATGTAATATTTTTGGTTTATGATTATACTCTAGTGCATGCTTGTTATCTAGTTGATGATTATCTCTTCTTTATATTGCACCACATGTATGTGAATGAGCTCTTGGTATATTTCTAAGCTCTTAATAATATGATGAAAATAGCACAAATGCTTGATGAAATCATTGTCAAAAGGGGGAGAAGAGATACGAAGAGTTCATGTTATTCAGTTCAGGGAAATTTCTTTCTTTTCAAAAGTGAGAGAAATTTTCTTTTGAATTTTTCAATTTTTGAGCACTCTAATGCTTTTTACCACTTCTTTGTTTTTATTTTTCCAAACACCAAAACAACATTTTTGATGGGTTTGCCAATGTGTTCATCAAGGGGGAGATTGTAAAATAAAAGTGTGTTTTGATTATTAATTTGTTGTGAGCAATTGATATTTGAGATATTTGGTTTTGATATTTGGAGATAATTGGTGAAGTGGTTTTAGAGATGTGTGGTTTTCAAATGGTGAGCAGGATGTCTGACGGTTGCGGTTATGTGTGCGGTCAGACCAGCCAGCCCGACGGTCTGACTAGCCGATAGTGTCGGTTTCAGTTTCGGGTGGTTTCTTTGGATATCTCTAATTAATTCATGATTATGACTTCGAGATGATTTCTATACGTATATAATACTGTTGTGTGCTAACATTGAGTCAAGATGGAGATAACTTGTGCTCAGATATGGTTTGTTGATGCATGTGTAGGTGAGTCTTGATGCCTCAGGAGAGCATTGCCGGTGATGGATCGGCAGTCAACTTGGGAAATATGACATCCGAACGATCATGATATCATGCAGGACGCTTATTCTTAAGCTCAATGTACGTGGTTGGTGAAGATTCCATATGGCATACGATGGAGATGTTGTATATATATGGGATAAGGAGTCAAATTTGGAAGGAGTCCAAATTTGGTATCATTGGTTTTGTAAAGTTTGTTTCTGGTATGGGAAGGTTTCCTAGGGGATAGGACTTCTTGTATGATTTGGATTCGTTGCTTTACGCTGTGAATATATGGGTACAAATAGAGAGGGAGGTTGAGGCCTCTCGGCATTGATTTTGTGTCAGTTCAGTTTAGAGAAAAGTTAGGGTTTTGAGTTTACTCGAGATTTTCGAGAGGAGTGCTGTTGTTGCACTTTGTAAACACATATATAAGTAATAAAGTTCAATCTGCTTCAAGAAATCTTTGATTGGTGTTTGCTCGGTTGCGACGGTACAACCGGAGGGTCATCGACGATTAGACCGACGGCATCAGTCCGGTCAGACTGGTGGCTCCACGGCGGTCAGACCGACGGTGACTGCGGTGACAGGAGGTGACAGATTGGGCGGTTAGACCAGAGGGACTACACCGGTCAGACCAGAGGTCTTCGCGCGGTCAGACCAACAAATCTACATCGAACACGAGGGTAATCTTTATATTCTGCTAAAAGTTTAGTTCTTGGGTACTCCAACCATTCACCCTTCCTCTGGTTGACTTAGTTCTTATTGTTTGATATGCATGAGGGAGGATCGGGAAGCACTTGGAGAGAGAGAGAAGGAGATGGAGGTCCAACTCATTTCAAGTTTAAGCTCACCTTAGAATCCATGAGCAGCCCACAATAAAATCGTTGCGTAGACCTCATCCAGACTCTGTTTTTAGACATTCTACATGTATGGAAAGATAATGACATCACATTTCCAATGGGCCTGTTATCACATGAAAATTCCTTCAAAGTCAATGGAATCGTCAAAACAAGAGAGCGTCTTAGAAATTGTGTGGGTGCTGCGTCACCGCCTTGAGGCCCGTTTAGTCGTGTATCATGTTGGAGTCCATTAGGGACGTGTCCATGGGGTCTAGGTCGACCCTAGAACCTACTTATTCAGAAGCCGTCATCGAATTAGGGTTGGATTTTGCTTAGACTATTCAACCATTGCAGTTTTGCCGCTTGTTTAGTTTGTGGAAACTCCATTTGTGTTCAGGTTGCATCTTCTACTCTCTTGCTTGTGTTCTTGATTCGCTTGCAGGAGATAGTCATATCAGGAAGGTCAACCATGTTTTAGTTCGGGCGATAACCAACAGAGGGGTGGTGTAGTTGTTGCGAGGGGTACTATCATCCTGATTGGAGCTTTTGGATCATCAACGTCGAGTCTCCACAGTCGACTTGTCAATGCCTATCAGAAGATCGGTACCCTAGTTCCACATCAAATCCCTCCATGATGCCGCATGTATGTCGCCTCCTCGCTGCCTCATGCCGCCGGTGAGAGAGAGAGTGAGGATTAGGGAGAGAGTGAGTCAGAGTGGGTGGCAAATATATAAATATCAATGGAGAAAGGTGTTGGTTCTATAATAGATATGGCAGCTTTGACCCATATAGGTGCCAATTCTATTAGAGAACCAGTACCTTTCTCTGACGTAAAGGTATCGGTTCTAATTTAAAAACGGCACCTATTTCTCCCCCCTCCCACCAATTTTAATTTATACATAACAAGCCAGCTTTTAAAATATACTAATTTTATTTAATAAATAATAACAAGTCAGCTTTTAATTTTGTTCTCCTTTATACTTTATTTTGAGAAATATAATATCTTTCTTAAATTAATATTTGGCTACAGAATAAGCCCATTATTTTATATCTTATCCTTTACACTTTATATTTTAAATATGTATTACTTTCTTAAATATATATCCAGTTGTAATATAAGTCTATTATTTTACATATCTTCTCCTTTATATTTTTTTTACATATATTTCCTTTAAACATGCGATCACTTAAATTTATAGGAAAAATATAGCACACATAAATGGTCAAACTTCCGAGGTTTTAAATTAAACAATAATTTCACAAATCAGTATATTAATTTACTAGTCCTTACTAGTTGTATACATTTTTTTATTTACTTCCTCATTTTCTGATTCCACATCTATTTGGGGTGGTAGTTGCTTGTCGAGTTGATCATACTCATCGTCATCGACGATATTCTCCAATCCAACACTACTTCGCTTGCCTTCGGAAACAACATGATGCATTTTGGTGGATATTTGTTTAACGGATTTCATGAGCACAAATGTCTCATCTTTGCAGCCAATATCCTTGATGTCGACGATGATCATCTCATACTTGTCAACTTTCAGCCCCCTTGAAAATCTTACCCATTTGCATCGGAACAGAGGGACTTTGAGGGCTCCATAGTGTAGCTCCTAGATTGATTGTATGAAACCGTAATATGCCTGCCTGTTGCCCAATTCATCGAAGGTGTCTATGCATACACCATTATTTTTATTAGTACTCTTGTTTTCCTAGTCTTTGGTGTCAAAAGTATACTCGTTTAAGTCATAGCCATTGTAATGTGGGCCCCACCAATGGCCACTTCGATTTGACAACTGATGAGGAACAAGGTTCTGATCTTCCGATATGTATTGATAACTCTCAATTTGACAGAAACTTGACACACACGATCCGATTACCGATCAACACGATCCAAACCCTACAATCGCAGCACCATGTCTCTAGTTCTCAACCATGCGTTGCCCGGTTGACCTTGCCGAGAAGGCTAATCCGTGCAAACGAATGGAAGAACACAAGCAAGAACGAGATAGATTGATTGCAACTCAATTTACAGATGAAAGTTGGGGTTCTATAAACCGAACTAGCGACGAAACTGCAATTGCCAAAATAATCTAAGCAAAAACCCACTCTAAAGTATCATGGCTACTGAATAAATATGATTACAGACGTCCTAGGGTTAGCCCTAGGCCTTAGGGAGCCACACTCTTGGGCTTAACCCACAACACAATTACAAGGGCCATGGCCCTAAGCAGCCTCAAACCAGATGAGGCACGTGGCTTGTTTCGCAGATTCCCGAGAGCCTAGGGGGAACACTCAAAAGTGTTGGTTGTTTTTAGGAACCGGCACCTATGTCTGGCAACATTCATAGGTACTGGTTCTGTGTGCACCGGTTTTGTACACCGTAAACCCCATGTGTTTACAATATCATTCCCTAGATCAGTAGATGGTACACACATGGCAAAGTTGTATTACATGATAGCTGACATTGTAATACAAGTCTTACAATACAGTAATAATACAAGGGTTGCCCAAAGGGGAACCGAACAGACCAAGCATGGTCGAATACATTACCAAATATCAAAAGAAGTATATGAGGTAACGGAAGCGAAGCAGCGGCAATCCATCTTATTCCACAGGCCGCAACTGGTGAACCTGGGTCCCTACTCCACCATCTTCGGCACCTCGTCTTCAGCATAGCACACGTACGGGTCGGCTCCAACACATTCTTCTAAAAGAGTTAATTAAGCAAAGGTGAGTACCAACCATACTCAGTAAGCTAGTACTACAGAATGCATTTAGTGCACACGGGGATTCAAGGAGGGCTTGGCTTATTTGCATAAAGCTAGATTTCGCAATTCATTTCACAAACCAATGACATAGCAACTATAACTGAAAATGCCATTAAGTTGAAGTTGTCACTAATTAGCGAGGGTTCATCCACCTTCCCCAAGCTTTGCTAGGTCCGGTTTACCCTCGCCTCAAGTTTTGCACATTTTTCACCATTTTGACCTTTGCGCTCACCGGGCAAGGTCACACCTTCTTTTGCAAATCCTATTCTAAACAAGATTAAAACTTATGAGGCTAGTCAAGAGTAGTACAAGTCCCCGCGATCATTAACCGTCAGCATGGCTATTCGAATAGATCTTTTTACTCACATTGCAGTGGATGTACGCTTTTAATCCCACACTCCGTGACGCACCCAACACATGAGACTTCTCACGGCCCGGTTTTTTGGTCACCCTCGTATTGCGGCACCCGCTCCACGGACTATGGATCCCTAGTAGATCCCGACGCCCAACCCTATCTCGAGCCAGCATTGAGAGGAGTCCTAGCATTCCCGAGGTACTAAGGGGTTACATAATATATAATTATACTTAGGTGCATTGTAGATTTTTGCCCCGATGATTAATCGATTCATCACATCTTCTGTCACAATCGTAACGACTGCAAAACTACCATGACTGAGGTGCCACCTCACACGGGTTTCTTAGTCCGCTGGGTCAATGCCCACCCAAGAAGTGCGGTCGTACTTGGTTCATTTCCTGCATTGCTTCTTAACTTGGTCCTTAATTGACTAGGGTCGGCGGCCAACCATTTGAAAGAACCACCCATATTCTATATGTGACACCCCAATCGAAATTACTTTGTTTCATTAAATTTTTGGTTTTCGCAAAGGTTTTGAGATGCGGGTGATGCTCATGTCTCCACCCGTTCTCCGACAATCACTCACACCGAGTGATTGCCACAACCACATCCATATAATAAGCACAGAGGGTATATTCGTCTATAGAAGCAATGCTAAGTAGTGTCAATAGTTGACCATGCATAAATATTAGACTCAGGCAACCAGAAATTTTGGATAAAAATTTCAAGGGTGGCTTACAATCAATTTCAAGGGTGGCTTACTGTCAGTGTTATTGGTAAGGCATACCCAATGATCTTGAGTTGGGCTTGACAGGGCCCACCATATACAAAGTCTTATACGAAATCATGTCTCATATGTGGAAGGTGTTCCGAATAAGGAAGGAGAAGTAGAGTTCAAGTTGGAAACTACAAGGATTACTTGGATTGTATCCATATTTGTCTCCCTAGGTCTACATGGACAAGAGGACATCTCTGGGTATAAATACAAGACCCCCTAGGAGAAGAGGGGTGTTAACAGCAAATTTTGGTAAAGGTATGCTAGCAATCAACATTAGATCCGAGGCGGATTTGAAGGAATAAAAAAGTTTTTCAAAACAGACAGCGCATCGGCTAGAACTGTATCGGCCGATATGGAATCGGACTCGAACAGCCGATATGGGTAATCTGAATCGGACTCGGTCGAGCCGATACGGGTTGCATAGCTTCGTGTCGACTTCGGAGAAAGGGTCGAAGATATTACCAGCTGGGAATTGAGTCCGGATAAGGCAGTTGTATCTATTAATTAGGAATAAGAGTTATTTTCCTTTTTTATAATATTGTGGTAAGAGTCCACCTAGGGCTCGCTTGTTTAGGCAAGTTGTAAATAGTGTCTGGTAAGGACAAAGTTTGTGTATATGGGTATAAATATAAGTCCGAGGTCTATGTAAAAATAACAACAGTTCAATCAACACTTTCGGCGCATCGCCACAATTTCCTTTCATTTTCTAGACGAGTTCGTGCTTCATGTTTGTCAACTAGAGGTATGGCTTGTTAATTTACCATATAACTTAGCCAATCTAAGTCAATGGTTGATTTAGCCGTATCGGCTGAACCTTGCGTAAGGTTTCATCGGTATCGTCTAAATCAGCTTATTAGCCTAGATTGGCATAAGGTATCTACCACCCTGAAAAACATGCAACAGTATCTACCACCCTAAAAAATACTTTGTGCTGCATCAGCCCCAATCCTACTTAGAACCATGATTTCTAGCCTGTCTCTTGCTTGCAATAGGGGTAGAATTGGAATTTTAGCCAATCTTATCTGATATGACTGCCTAGCTTTGTTTGAATTCCCTTAATCATGGTTTTCATGTTATATATGCCCCATATACAAGTATCTCATTTTAGTTAAATATATCAAGCTTGACTCGATATATTTACCTAGATTGATATTCTTATATAAGGCTGTATCGGAGTATTAGCCGATACTTTATCTATTTTAACCTACTTATGATTTCATCGGCTAGTATCTAATATTTCTCTATAGATTATATGTTTACAGCCGATGGGGCATAATTAGGGTTTAATTACTTTATCCATCTTACACCTTACAGCCAATTCGGTCAGATCGCATCGGCTAGGTCCATACGGTATGTCATCAGCTTATCAGCCGATAGGCTATCGTATATCGAACTGTTTTTATTGCATATGTTGTTGGTTGCAGGATCAAACCAACTGGCACGCCCTGAATCCATTTGTCTAAGATTTGGACCTGCACTGGAGTGAAGCAAATCTCCCAGGCCGCCATGTTTTGCATCAATAAGAGGACACACTGAAATACAGGCCAAAACGCTCCAACATGAAGGACAAGCCTAGATAGACCCAATCAGGAGCCACAGAGGCCGACATGAGGGATTTAGGGCTATCCTCCAAATCTCACCAAGATCATATTCGAGGAAGAAGACTGCCTTATCATTGACTACATGTGGAGATCCTTGCCGCCAAGTCGACGATAACTAGATTAGGTTCTACCAAATATTGTACTCATGTGATTCTGATATATAAGAGCAACACCAGCTTCGGCCAACAGGAGAGGGCTATTACCTGTCAGTTAAGGGGCCTGCACCTGTATAAAAATCCCTGTCTCCCATTTCATTTACCTCAATCCCACGTATACCTTGGTTCCAATGATACCTGTACTCTACAAATAACATAGTCGTGATCTACTCCGTCGACATTGGCGTGCCAGGTAGGGAGATTTTGGTGCTAAAAGGTTTCGACGAGATGGGTTTTAAGAGATGGATTCTCCGATGACAAACTACTCGACGACTTCGGCTATAGGGAGATACGACCCAACCGAAGTGTGTTCTTCGACGGATCGGGACCCTGGTCATCTTAAGCTTCGTCAAGTCATCGCTGATGTGGAATTTTTGACGAGGTATACTTCAACGATTTTGGTCCCGGGAGATCTGACCCGGCCAGAGTTCGTTCCCTGACTAGATCAGAATCATCGCCACCAACAATTTCACACCCTCAAGATGTCGCCGCCGCGGAAAACAATAGTTCAATATCATTGACCACGAGGCTGCAATCCAGATCGCCTACTTCCGTGTTGGTTAGCATCGCTAATCAAGGTAATTAGTATATTGATTTCTTAATCAATCTACTAATTTTGTAGATACATCCAGCATGTATCTACAAAGGTACGCAATATTTTATGCAATTTACCGTACCTATTTTCGATCCATACAATATTGTTAGATCCGTAATTTATTATGTTTATCTAGAGTATGTTTTTTATACAATGTCTGTTGTGCGAGCGCATCCTATGTTAGACCGACAACAATATAATACTGGGGGCTCGCTCTGTTTCTTCTGTATAGATCGTGCCTAATTACGGTTTACATAATACTCGATATTTAATCTGAATCTGCTCATTATATCCTGATAGTGCTAGAAGATTTATACAATTTTTTGAGTACGCGCTCAGTATTCTCTACTATATATTGCCTTCTAAAAAATATTTTTCAGTAACAATCGAGCACTCGAGTAAGCAGCGGTCGAGTACACCCCATTATCAAGAATGTTCTCGAACAAATGCAGAGTTGTCGGACCGAACCTAACAACAGAGACGGACGACCTATCTCACAATTAGTGACGGTGTCACGCTCTAAAAATCGCTTAATTTATTAGTACATTCTTTAATGCATTTTTAAGAATTATTTAAAAGCCTACGAGAGAATCCCTAATAAAATATTGAAAAATTTGAACATAAAATTGAGCTAGATAAAATTTTCTTAAATACTTTGAGAGCCCAAGTATTTTCTAGATTTTTCTTGGAATTATTGGACCATGGGAAGTATTTTTAATAAACAAAAGATCATTTCAGCAATTATTTAATTGCAAAAAGGAATCAAAATCCTCCCTTCCAGGTTTGAGCCGAATCTAGAAAAAGTCCATATTCCCCCCCTTTTGCCTCTTCTCTGTTTCTGGCCTGTTTCCTTTCTCCGTTAATGTCCAGTTCGCCTCCTTCATTCAGGCCAAGGGAAAAGAAGTTGCAGCAAAAGTGTAGTTCACGTCCCCTCACCACCGTGCTTTTTCAACCTCCGGTCAAAGCTCCAGCCAAGCCCGATGCCACCGCTTTTCGCTCCAAATCCGGCCTCCCCATTGCTCCTCTTCCAAAATCAGTTGCGGAAATGGATTCCCCTAAGTCTCCTCTATGTTTTCCCTAAGAAAGCCCTATCAATCTCGCTCGGAATCCCACGGATTTTGGCCCTGTTCTTATCCCGCGAACTCAGGATAAACCCTAGCCTTATCATCGCCAAATCCCATCATATCCGGGTTGATTTCCTCCCCCTGTGCCTATAAATATCGTGCCTCGGACCTCCTCTCCCTTTTCCCTCTTTTACCCGAGCTTCATGTGCCCTTGCCGCCCCTCCGCGCGCTCGCCATCTCTCTCCTCTGCCGCCGCCGCACTCTGGCCAAGCCGTGCCACCGCTCTAGTCGCTGCCTTCGATTGCCGTTGCCACCTTCGGGGTCGAAAGACCGAGGCCAAGCTCGTCCATCCCTTCGGTGCCACCGAAGATCGCCGGAATATTGCCGTCGTCGCCAACCCGATCTCGCCGCTGTTTGGACCTTGTCGCCGGCCGTCTTCTGTTGCCGTTTGTCGTCGCGTTGCCTTGGGTAAGGTTCGTTGTGTCCTCCTCTTCGCATCCATGCCCTCCGTTTGTGCCGCCATGCCCTAGATCGTCGGTGACCATAGGGTCCCGAAGCCACCGTCGGCATGTCCACATGGCCGCCACGTCACCGGCCGGCTCACCATGTCATATGCTCACGTGGCGCTCCGATATAATGTGAGCCATCCGTTCTAGTCCGATTCAATCTCAACCATTGGATCCGTAGACCGCTTCTATGCACCCGGTCTATCATGAACCCGATCCATGCTTACGCAATAATTTTTTTTCCCTTCTAAAAATAATTCTTTATTGCGTCATAATCTACAAGTATTATCTGTTAAAGATTTAAATTTGTTTAAACTTGGAAAATCCATAACTAATTCACCGTAGCTCGGATTAAGGTGGTTCAAGTCTCTAAATTCATCTAAAATCAAGATCTATCCATTAAAAATATCCACATGTACTGTTTGTGCTTGTTTTTGTACTGTTTTATTGATTTTGTTCATTAGCCTTAGCTTCCGACGTTCCCGAAGAGACCGTTTACGCTGAAGAAGGTTGGAAGTCTTCCAAGACCAGCAAGGCAAGTATGTTCAACTACTGCATCTATTTTCGAATGTCACCTGGTGGGAATGACCTACTGTCTTTGATATGGCCCTATTGTTATTGATTACTTGTGCTTTGTCATCTGGTTAATAATCTGATTAGCTAGAACTTTATGTGGTTTTAGCTAAAGCTATTAGGATGCTTAGCCCTGCCTAGAAACATTAGCACATTAATGGGATAACTAATGCTTCACTATCACTTAATACTATTCATTTAATGGTAGCTCATGATGGCTAATCGCAATTGGTTAATTAATCGGTCCATCTAAAACTTGATTAATGGTGGGTTGTGACCACATGGTTTTGATGGTCGTGCTCATGACAATTATAGACCGGTTCACGAGCTATCATTGTGAAGCATTAACCGTACTAACCACAAGTCAGCGTCGGCAACAGCTGGACATTGTGTACAGTGTGGTTCATTGTGGGGCACCAGACTGTGAAGTGACGGAGATAAGCCCACGGGGGCCGCTGGGGAGTCCATACCTTGGCTAAAGGGGGTGACTATGATCCGGGAACGGTGCACTACATTAAATTGTGTTATGCATGGTGTCTTGTCACAGTCTCTATTCGGGTACTTTTCCAGTATTGCGATGTATTGTTGATATGATGTTGAGGCTGTGTCTTCTGGGTAAATTTGTACACATCTCGCCAGAGTAAAACTATTCGAATAGCCGTGCCCGCGGTTATGGGTGGGCCTAACAATATTTTTTGTGATTAGTCTCACTTATTCTTAAATAATAATAATTGGTGGTAACTTGTTTAGCTCCTAGATTGGAATGGTTAATTCCTGGTTTGGAGATAAGGTCTGTGCAACTGAGCGTGGTTGTTCAGATATGGTTGGGCCTACACAACGGGTATGTTGTGTAGTGTTTGTTAATATTGTTTAATTAAGTACTTTACTGTTTTGTAAATTCTAAAAAGTTTATTAAATGCTATTTATGCAAATGAGCCTTTATTATGTCATCCTTTGTGTTATCCTTTGCACTTGCATATTTGCTATGTGGCTTGTTGAGTATTCTATGTACTCACCTTGCAATAATTACCAAATGAGGAGTACTTCAGTGATGGTGATGCTCTGGATGATTAGGTTGAGTCCTGGTCAAGCTGCCTGTCTAGTGGAACAACCATGTTAGATCTAGTCATGTTAGAGTACCCATCTAAACGTATTAACCAAACCGTGTAATCCAGAATTGGTTTTCCCAACTTCATGGCTGGGGGCTAGGAATTCACTACTTCAGCATAGTTTGTTATAAGTATTAAGCTGTCTTTGTGAAAAACAACTTTTTCATAAAGACATCTGGGGGCTAGGAAGGGTACCATACTCTGATTGCTAAGGGCAGCTCCGGCAAGAGTACTCTTTGGTTGTCATAAATAGATTCGGTTCATCTTTTATTTTTCAATTTATATTTTACCCCCAAGCATGTGCTCGGGGGTTCTTTCTATCTAAAAATTTGCTCTGAGTAATTGATTTCAGAAGAGTCAGATATCAGAGGAGTTAAGTCAGACATCAGGACTTTGTCACATACTCTGCACCTACTCGGCTGTTCGAGAACGGTTGGTTGAGTTTGACAAGGGTTACTGGATAAAGCATTGGTGTACCCAGCAAGATAGAAGCTTTTTGATTTCAATCTAAATTCTCCATCAAGGTTGGACAGGGAACTTAGTTGCATACTCCACACCTTGTCGGTCGTCCGAGAACGGTTAAGTGAGTTTGACAACTATTGTTCTAAGGACTCCAGTCGAAAACATCAACTCGTTCATTTGCATTGAAGTCTTGGGTTGGCCTTGGCGGGGGCCCATCATATACCAAGTCTTATACAGAATCATGCCTCATATACGAAAGGTATTCCGGATATGGAAGGAGAAGCAAAGTTCAAGATGGAAACTACAAGGACTACTCGAATTGTAACCATATTTGTCTCCCTTGTTCTACTTGGATAAGAGGACATCTGTGGGTATAAATACAAGATCGCATAGGAGGAGAAGGGACACAGTGCAATAGAGGCCAAGACATACCAACATGAAGGGCAAGCCTTGATATACCCAATCCAGAGCCAGAGAGACCGACATGAGGGATCTAGGGCTATCCTCCAAATCTCGTCGAGATCCATGCCGCCAAGTCAACGATGACAAGATTAGGTTCTCCCAAATATTCTAATCGTGTGATTATGATATATAAGAGCAACACCGGCTTCGGTCAACAGGAGTAGGGCTATTAACTGTCAGTTAAGGGGCCCGAACCTGTATAAAAATCCCTATCTCCATTCTCTTTTGCCTCAATCTCGCATATACCTTGGTTCCAACAATCCCCATACTCTACAAATACCATAGTCGCGATCTACTCCATTGACACTTACAGTCAAGTTTAGGAACGTATTTTACAATTAGCATGCAAATTTTATTTGCAATCAATACATTTTTAAAAATAGGATCAACATGCTCAAGAAAGGGAACATAGTGACTTGCTTGTTTAGTGACCGGCTCCTCGTCGACTGTTGCGGCTTCTTCTTCATCACGACCGTAACCTGCTTGAAGAGCGACGGGTCAACGACTGACTTTCCTATTCTAACGCAAAGGGGAAAAAATCAAGAATAGGTATAAAAATGCAAAAACAGTGCCATTGGGTAGATCTTAATTTTAGAAGAATTTTGGTAAAAGTTTCATCAAAAACCGATAAAAAATGAAAGAGTTATGGCCTTTCAAAGATTCAAATTCGAAATAAATCAAACTAATTGGAAAACTCTACTATTCAGCCTTTTTCCTATTTTTGGAATTTATTTTTGAAAGGGGTAAAAGCTGAGTCAATGATAGGTGGGGCCAGGGTCCATCTTTTAACTTGGTCAATTGACCATTAAAATGGTCTTGGGCCCACATGTCAATGACACAGATTTTAAACATGGTTTTAGTTATGTTTTGATAATAGCTGGGCCCACTTGTCACACATATGCTAATCTTTTCATTAATGTCAATTATCTTCATTAGTTTTTAATCAAAACTTTTAAAGGAAAGGGCCCCTAGGTCAGCCTCTCTCTCTCATCTCATTCACTGCTTCTCTTCCTCCTCCCTTCTCTGTCCCAAGCGCAGGCCAGCGCCGGCACTAGGGTTGGCCTGCGCGGCGGCTTGGACTGGCCAGGACACGTGGCGGGCGGCGCCAGGAGGCCGGCCGGGACCACGGCCACCTATGGACAGCGGCGTGCCGGCCGAGATGGCTTCAGGTTTTGGGTGCACCGGTGGGGTGGCGATTTCTTGACGAAAAGGAGGCTGGCGGCAGCTTCTAGAGCTCCTAGGAGCTCTACCTAGGGTGCCTCAAGGGCTGTCGGGGCCAGGGTTATGGGATTCAATTGCAGGAAAATTTCGGGCCTCACGTAAATGGTCGAAATTCGGAAATTTCAGAATTTTTGGACAAAATTTGACCGAATTTGTTGCAAAATTTGAACCAATATTAGAAAATTTGAGGCAATTTCTTAACAATCAATAGACAAATAAAACATTATGTCTGTCATCTAAAAAACAGTCGCTAAAACAGGTAAAATGATTAGGCAATCATACGAGCATCAACACACAAGGGGAACTACAATATTGGCACATCCAAGCATTAGCGAAGAACAAATCGTTGCAGCGTTGGAGCATGGCATAACCAATGTTAATCCGTGCATCTGGGGGCTGGGGCAATTGCGTTGCCCCTATCCATGATCTGGCTGCCGGCTTTGATGCCTCTGACCACCAGAGCCACTGCTGTGTACACGGCCACCGTCCACTGCAGATTTGACTGCCCGAGACCATCAGCAAGGGAAAGGGGACTATGGGACAAGATGGTGGTGGGGAAAGATGGTGTTGAGGAAGCAGAGGAGGACGGGGTCGTGCTGCTCCTACACTGCCGGCTGTGCTTGCACGTCGCAGCTCACTCTACCAGCCACCACAACGGGAGGAGGAAGAAGAAAAAGGAACGGATTAGGGTTTCTAGAATGGAATTCACGCTTTTATACCCTGGAAAGATACCTATGGGTCGGTTTGCTCTTTGGCATGGGCTGAAAATTCAAATTGGGCTGAAATATTTTAACCGGTTTAGTGTTGTCTTGGGCCGCACCGAAATGGACGAAATTCACCGAATTTCGGCCCACTCGGTCCGAATCCCAGTACCCTGGTCGGGCCTAGGAGTTCAGGGTTCGAAGCGGCCATGGAGGCGGTGCCGTGAGCTTCAGTCCCGATGAAGTTCGTCGGACCCGGCAAGTAATCGGTCGTGGCACGGCGTGGGCACTACCACAGAATGAGACATTGGTACCGGTTCGGGATGCCTTATAAGTGCCGGTTTCGGAGCCGGCACTAATTGGTCAGCACCGATGATCAAAGCTATTGGTACCGGTTCCTCAACCGACACCTATAACACTATAGGTGTCGGTTTTGAATGTCGAACCGGCACCTATATGATATTATAGGTGCCGGTTCCTATAAATAACCGGCACCTATAATTGATAGGACCCGGCACCGGCACCTATAACACTATAGGTGCCGGTTTTAAATGTCAAACCGGCACATATATGGTATTATAGGTGCCGGTTCTTATAAATAACCGGCACCTATAATGGATAGGACCCGGCACCTTTGATGCCTCATAGGTGTCGGTTCTTTACAAGAACCGGCACCTATAGTCCTGAAGCACAAAAAAAAATAATTTCGGGGTCACATATAATATTTCCTGAAACACAAAAATCACAAAATATTACATTCACATCGTTCACATTCACAGGAAGACTCATTTTAGGTGGACTTCTGTTCATTTTCATGAAAATCAATACATGGTGTAAATCAATAGATGAAAATCAACGGTTGTACCATTTGGCTTCCCTATCTAATAAAATCAAAAAAGTATAATCACTGAAGATGTATTTTGAGGGAAAGAAATTAAGTATGCTCTGATACATGCTTGTGAATCGATTCTCTCATTCTCTGTTTGTGACTCATCAGTAAACCTGCTCTGGTGGACAAAACAATGAGTTTCTCTTGTGTCACAATGCATAACAGCGAGAGAGAACTTTTTTGGCAACAAATGAAACAATGGAGGAACACAGTATGTTGAGGTGCTGCATTGTGGCTAGTCTGAAACTTGAAATGTGATGCCAAAATTAGTGCCAATTAAATGGTCCAGACAAAAGGAATGTGAAATAGGACTGCCCTATTTTGAAGCTCATAACCCTAACCCTTCACTTTTAGTCAGTAAAACATCATGACTTGTTTTGGCAAGAAGTAAAAAATTAAAAACTAGTACTAGGATCTGCAATTACTAAATTTGTTAAGGTAATAAGACTGATCACATTTTTATATATGCTATGAAGTCAAGTAGCAACCATAATATAAAACCCGAAGCCTCGAGTAGAGAGTATAGAAGATATTGCTGGGACTCAGCGTGCCAGTCAACTTCAGCCTGAGACGTGCCCGTCAAACCACACGAAGGCGACAACCAGATGTGTTACACATCTCAAGAGACTTGACAAAAATTCGCTTGAGCTCTACAACATCTCAAATGCTCTAAACTCGTACTGATATGAAAATTTTAGTTACACATGCTCACCTGTTGCTTACAGAGACAACAATGATGATGCCTCCCTCATCCATACCACATCCAGTCAGTGAGATCACCTGTTGCTTTGAGGGATAAAAATATTAACTAGAGAAAATTTAATACATGGTTAGATATATAAGTGTCAAAAAAACAAATAGATAAACATTAACAAATAGATAAACTTAATTCATGTTCAAGACATTAAGAAAACCACATCAATCCAAATAACTCCAGGCTTTCAACGTGTCCTTTGTCTTGCCCGGTATGTTTAGCAAGAGTTCCATCAAACTCTCGCACACATTCTTCTCAACGTACATGACGTCAATTGCATGGCGGACATCCAAATCTTTTCAATATGGTAGTTCCCAAAAGATAGATTTCTTGTTCCAAAGAGGTTTCTCACCACCCTTGCCTATTGCGCTTGGATTGTCTTGCCCCTTACCAAATATACATTCATTATCTTGTACCTCTTCAAAAATCTCTCTGCCAGTACGGTGTGTTGGAGCTGTACCCTCCTCCACTGTGCCATCGAAATCTCTTGTATTGTTACGGTACTAGTAGCTGGCTAAAAGAAACCTCCGATGGCGGATGTACACAGTCTTTCCGGAGTACCTCAGCCACTTGCTCGCTGTATCCCGCATGCACTGCACACATGCACAATCACCTTTCACTGTTTGCTCGGATGTGTTACCAGCTGCAGGGTAATCTTGGATTGTAACGAACAACACTGCCGTTAATGTGAAGTACTCTCTTTTGTACGCATCCCACATCTGCACACCCCGGTCCCATAGAAACTTAAGATCATCCACTAATGGCCAGAAGTAGACATCGATATTGTTGCCAGGTTGCTTGGGCCCTTGGATTAAAAGTGGCATCATGATATACTTACGCTTCATGCACAACCATGAAGGAAGGTTGTAGATAACAAGTGCCACTGGCCACGTGCTGTGCCGACTGCTCATGTCACCGAATGGATTCATCCCGTCCGTGCTCAGCCCAAACCTTATATTCCTAATCTCCTGCGCAAAATGCTTTTTGTACTTTCTATCTATCTTTCTCCATTGAGATCCATCGAAAGGGTGTCTTATCATCCCATCCTTCTTACGCTCTTCGTGGTGCCAACGCATCATCTTTGCATGTTTTTTGTTTGCATACATGCGTTCAATCGAAGGGATTATAGGAAAATACCACGCAACCTTAATGGGCACTTTCCTCTTCTTCAGGACTGGGCCACCACTGTCATCATCAACATCATCATCATCGTTAACTCCACCCTTATACTGCGGTGCTCCGCAAACTAGACATGTATCCAAGTCTGCATAGTCACCTAGATATAGGATACAGTCATTTCGACATGCGTGAATTTTCTGCACTTCCAGTCCGAGTGGGAAGACAACCTTCTTCGCTCGATATGTTGTTTCTGGCATTACATGACCCGCTGGAAGGAGGTCTCCAATCAACTGTAGAAGCTCTATGAAGCTCTTGTCACTGCAACCGTTGGTTGATTTCATCTACAGCAACGAGCAGACGACGTGTAACTTGGTGTGTTGCTCATGCATGCTGGATAAAGCGGGGTTTTTGAGTCCACCATGCCCTTGAACTTCTCGTATTGCCTGTCATCGTCATAGGCTGTCTCCCCGTTGCGTAACATCTGATCTAAACCATCTGATTCATCACTATCATATCCACCTCTATCAGCAGGCAACTCCACATTGTCTCCGTCCATTACATCCGGATTCTCATCTTGACCATGATTGTCCTGACATGTGTAATTAGGCATAAAACCCCTTGTTAGGAGATGCTCATGAACTTGTTTTGCACGAAACTATCTCTCATTCCTACAATCAGCGCATGGACAACACAAGTGTTCCGTCGTGTTCAATGATCTGGATCTCGTGGCTGCGGTCACGAAGTTGGTTACTCTCCTGGCATATTCCAAGGTACCGTGCTCCGTAACGTTCATCCCTCCTTCATCCATTGCTCCTACGAAAATTCTTAAATTAACCACTAACATGCATATATCATTCTCTATATCTATTGAAATTCTAACATATGTTAATAATAGGTACATTACTCATTGATGATTAATCTATAAATTACTCCAATATTAATAAATCATCATACTTTCTCAAATTACCATCTCAAAATATTGGTCCAATTCAACAAAACAAATTGCAAAAAATAACTTGACAAATATTAGTGCAAATTACATAGAGAATCAACATATACTAACCTTTACGCATGCAAACACATAGATCTCTCGATATTTCTGAAGTTTTTGGGCAAAACCTTTTCCCCCATTTGGATGAGCTTAAGAGAAGCCTCAAAATCGTGAGCTATACAGTGAACAAGGGGTATATATAGATTGGAGATATAGGTGTCGGTTCATGTTATGAACCGGCACCTATTTAGCTTTCCTTCCAACGGAAACCACCACATAGGTGCCGGTTCTTATTACAAACCGGCACCTATGTGATAGGTGCCGGTTTATAAGGAGAGCCGGCACCTTTTTTGCCGTGACATAGGTGCCGGTTCTTATTATGAACCGGCACCTATGTGATAGATGCCGGTTTGTAAAGAGGGCCGGCACCTTTTTAGGTGCAAGGACCGTTTGGAGGGGAGTCATTGGTGCCGGTTTTTCTTACAAACCGGCACCAATGTACTTCTCTCAACAAACCAGCATCTATAAGACTTTATAGGTGCCGGTTCGTGGAAAAATGAGCGGGAATTGTCTTATAGGTGCCGATTCTAGCAAAACCGGCACCTATGTGGCCGGTACCTATGGAGGTTTTTGTAGTAGTGGGGTTAGGCTCCTAGTAGGTAGGGGAGTGTTTTGCCCAAGCTAGCACGGCCGGAGGTGGGCCAGAGGGATGAGGTCGAAGGTGGATATGCGTCCGGCATGGCGGCGCGGGCACGGCGCAGGTGGCGAGGTCTAAACGATGGGGCGTGGGTTGAAGACGGTGACGGGGTTGCTAGGGGGATCTACCGGCGAAAGGGCTTGGCTGGGAGTGTCATGACGGTGGCAGCTGGCTGAACAAGGATAGGCGGCTCGCACGCGCACCAGGGCGATGTGGCCGGCCAACCGTCTACGAGGCTTGGTGTCGGTTTCGTGATGGTGAGGAGCACCAAGCGGCGAGCAGGAGCGGCGACATGCTGCTCGGGCGGCACCGCACCGTGGCGGCTGCAAGTATCCAAGAATGCAGCGAGGTGAGGGAAGGAAGGGAAAAGGAAGACGGATGCTCACCGAGTGGCAGCCGGGGAGCGGCACACCGGGCGGCGACTGCAGCAAAACGACGAGCGTAGAGGTACGGCACGGAGAAGGTTGGGCTCGCGGATCGTCCTCGCACGCAAGGTGTTTGTCCGGGGCACCGTGCTCGTGCTCCGTTCGCCGGGCTTTGGCATCAGCACAACGCATTCGTTCGCAGCTCCTTGGCAACGGCATGGACACGACGTGGAACGGCACGGTGACTACAGCGAGCGAGAAGAATAGCGCGGAGGGTGGAGATGGAGGCTTTAATACTTGTCGCCGGCATTCACGAGTCCGGGGAGAGTGAGGTCCGCCATCAATGCCGCCATAAATGCGGCGTCCTTACTCTCCTGGGTTTCTTGCTGCGAGGATGGGGCGAAGACTTTTGGGCGTGGCGGGAAGGGATGGTTGAGTGAGAATGGGCGGAACGGCGGGCGGTCGTGTGGTTTCCGTTGATGGCGAGGACGTGGCGGCTGCGGTGTGGTTGGGCGGTGGGTCCATGGTGTTGTGCGGCGCTGTGGCTGTCACGCGCATGTACGGGAGGTTGGGCTGAGCGACATGATGGCCGATGCCCACTTGTCGTGCGAATCCCGCACGAGGACGGTGCGGAGAGGAGAGGGAGGGCGCGGTAAATTGATCGGGAGGACGCGGCTTCCGCTTCTCGTCGTCTACGCGGGGCACACTGTAGCGGGCTACGCCGGGAGGAAGGGGGTTTGAGCCGTTTGGAGCGGCTCGACTCGGCTCGGCTTGAAGCCGATGAGCCAGGCCGACATGGCCAGTTGGGCCGAAGGGAGGAGAGAGGGACAAAGAAGAGGGATAGGTGAGGAACTAGATGTAGACTGTTGGAGATTTGAAGTAGATGAGCTGGGCTGGCCTCAACATGGAGGACTACTGGACTTCTAGTGAAAGAGCTTTTGAATCAGAACTTTAAGGGCTTTGCAAAGAAGGTTTGGTGAAAATTAGCAATAGCCTTTATTTGCACAAAAGAATTCCTAAGGAATTTAATATCTGAAAGGATTTTCAAAAAATACTTATTATTTTATTTTACCTGTAAAGTAATTCATAAAAACGATAATAATTTATAAAGTGGGTTTGGGGAAAATAAAAAGCATTAGCTTTTATTTGGGAACGTCCCATCAATTTATATTATTTCGTAATCATGGTTCTTAAAATATTATTCTAAATTCATAAATGAATTTAGAATTTGAAAATACTTTGTTTCTTAGATTTAATTTAGCACTGGCACAAAAAGAATCGCAAAGGAAATCCAATAAATACCAGCATGCACAGAAAATTTGAAAGGCTTTTTTATTCAACCCAATTTTGTTTCTGAATTTTAAATTCAAAATTTCCAGGGTGTTATAGGTTCCTATTAAAAACAAGAACCTTTGTTGCTAGATAGGTGCCGGTTCTACCGAAAGACGCCCCACGGGCACGTGCTTGGGCAGAGAAAGCATTATAGATGCTGGTTTTATAATTTCCGTCATCTATAGTGCCGCCTTTTTTTCCTGTTATGTAGTAGTGTTATTATCTCAATATATAGTTCTCTCTAATATAGCATAAATATAGCAGAGCAAGAGAATATGAGGGGAGATTGTGCGTGAGGGGGAATGATGAACGTGGGCTTTTTTCTTATTTTTTCAACTTTTTTAAAATAAATTTAATGGGAAAATAGTTCATCTTATTTAAAGGAAAATCGATGGTTAGGGATTTTGTTTTATTAAAGTGACACGTGATGGTTTAACCACATTTATGGGACACGTGACGTTTTAAGAGAATTTATCGAAATGTTACATGGCGGCTTATAGAAACATTTATAGGATGTTTAGTATATAAATGATTGGTTCGTTTCTCTTCCCGAATAATGAGCTCTATACTCAGTTTCATCAATTACCATAATCCAGGATCTATTAAGATCACAAGTCATAAGATTGAAGATATCACGGTGCTAGAAAATCGTTTTTGTAGATACCACCCTTTGTTTTTGTAGGGGAGCTGGCTTCTTGCTTAGCTCCCTAGTCAAGTCCCGTGTGTGAAAATTAATTTTCATTAACGGTTCTTTTAAAATCACCGCTTACAAAAATATGGATATTTTCAAAGACGGGCCACTTAGGGGTGTACGTGGAAAACTGGTTTTTCATAGGCACCCTAAGAGAGGACCTTCCACAAAAATAACTATATTTTCACAGGTGATGATTTTAAGTGGGCAATTGTGTACACAGCATGGAGCTATTAAAAGATGGCGCACGATTGATCTGAAAATATCTCATTCCCCTCCTTACCTCTCAGCTCTCCTCTTCCCATCTATCTGCTACCACACTTCGAGGCCAACGGGGGCAGCGCTACTGCCTCCTCGCTACCTCTTCGTCACCGTCGTATGTAGGATCAAATACAAAAGGCAAGCCTACCAAAAAGGGTGAATGGTACGAGAATTAAAACCCAAAATCTCTTTTGCGGAATTAAACGAACCCTCGAACCTGATGGATTGCATCGGTCAGATTGTCAAGTTGCCGTCGGTCATACCGCCCATTTGCCTTGCTGCTCGCCGACGCCGGTTTGATCGCCAAATTCCAGAAAACACAAATCAAAGACAATTTTAAAAATAGATCAACTTTATTACATCAATTTGTGTTTACAAAGTGCATCTAAAACACTTCTCTCTCAACTCGCAATCTAGAATTGTAGCCTCAAAGCAAACCAACTTTTCTCTGCAAAAATCACCTTCTACTTAATTGCTTTGAGCCTCAACCACTCATGTATTTGTATCCAAAACCACCAATAGAACTCAATCCCTCAATTTCCAAGTCAAATTACACTTTCCAAATGAATTATTGCAAAACCGGACTTCAACAGCTGGTCACAGACAATCCCAATTGGACTCCCTCAGCGAGTGCCAACCCGCCCATGACACGTATATATCCAACCTCCCAAGCCCCATGCCTGGTGCTGCCATGCTCCTTCCTCGCGTGAGCCACATAGGCCATAGCTTGCCCCATCAGCCAACAGGCCGTTGCAACCAACCCGAGCCACATCGACCCACCTAGCTTCACAGTAACGTACACATCCATGCATGCTACAGTACACAAGGTACTGTATGTATCACCATATACTCACTAATTTTTCGTTCCAATTTCCTTTACGAACACCAACGCTTGGACATATAAATTGTGAAGCCCATCGTGAATATATTTTCCATACGATATCCACTCATCGTGTGTCAACTTATATCCAACCTCGTCATCTGTCAACCTCAACCGTTTGGACCTCAATTCCTCCATGAATCTATTTTTGATCTGATTGTTAATTAACTGAAGTTGACCTCTAAGTATCCTAACTCTAGTCCAACCTTTTCACATGGCATTTCGACCGTATCAAACCTCATCCTCCTTGGGCTTAGTTGTAGTCCTCACCATTAGGCAAGGTTGACTTCAAGTCACCTACACACAATCAGACAAAACATCCGGTTCTAGGCACAGATATCAGAATCTGACCCACACTAGTTACACGCGCTCAGACCAACATCCACACATATTTTTGAACCAATTTTCATTAGAACAATCAGATGTAAAGCCAATTGTTCATCACAAAATATTAATCATGGCAATGACTTCGCAATGTGCCTCGGCTGCGCCACAGGTCTTCCTCACTGGCCAGAGTAAGGTCGAATCGGCCACAAGCGGTGTGGCCTGCGTGGCCCCATATCTAGTGGCGAGCAGGCCGCTGACGACCACATTAGGGCCTGAAGAGGTGCCGGTGGATGCCGTGGAGAACGGTATGGGGACTCGGATACAAGGTAAGGATGCACCGATGGCTATGGTAGGGTGGAGAGTGTAAAATCAAAGTGTGTTTGATTGGTATTTCATGATGAATAATTGGCGTGTGAGATTATTGGTTTTGATATTTCGAGATAATTTGGTGAAGTGATATTGCAGCTGGTCAGACCGAGGTTTGTGTACTGGTCAGACCAAGTGACTGTGAACAGGGTTTTCAGATGATGAACAGGTAAGTTTTAGCTGAGTGGTCCGGTCAGACCGGGCAGGCGCTACCGGTCAGACCGGCGTATATTGTGGAATCCGGCCAGCCCAATGGTCTGACCGGCCGGCTCTGAGTCGGTTTTGGTTTCGGGTTGTTTATTTGGATACTCATGATTAAATCATGTTTATGACTTCGAGATGATTTCTATATGTATGTAATACTGTTGTGTGCTAACATTGAGTTAAGTTGGAGAGAACTTGTGCTCGGATATGGTTTCTTGGTAGATGCATGTCTTGGTAAGTCGTGATGCCTCGGGAAAGCGTTGTCGGTGATGGATCGGGTTCAACTTAGGAGAAGATGATGTCCAGATGATCAGGATATCATGCGGAATGCTTAGGCGAAAGATCAATACATATGGTTGGTGAAGATTCCATATAGCATACGATGGAGATATTGTGTGCGTATGAGATGAGTCAAATTTGGAAGAAGTCCAAATTTGGTAGGATTGAGTTTGTAAAGTTTGTTTCTTGTACGGGAAGGTTTCCTAGGGGATTAGGACTTCTTGTATGAGTTGGTTTCGTGGGTTTAGGCTGCGGATCAATGGGTATAAATAGAGAGGGAGGTTGAGGCCTCTCAGTATCAATTTTGACAGAGTTGAGTTTAGAGAAAAGTTAGAGTTTCGAGTTTAGTTGAAATTTTCAAGAGGAGTGCTGTTGTTGTACTTTGTAAACACATATAGTAGAAATAAAGTTAAATCTTTTTTTGAGAGATCTTCTATTTGTGTTTTCTCAGGTGCAGCGGTCCAACCAGTGGGGACACCAGCGACATTGCACCGGTAAGTCCGTCGAAGCTACGGCGGTGAGACTCCCGACGGCGACAGGCGACGGGGGTGCATTAAGCATCTCCACCTGTTAGACTAGAGGTCTTCGTGTGGTCAGACCGACAGATCAACTCCGGTTAGACCAATCTCCATCGGCAACAAGGGTAACTTTTTATTTCGTGAAAGTTTTGGGTTTTTGGGTACTCCAACCATTCACCCTCCTCTGGTTGGTTTAGTTCTTACAGTGTGATCCTACAAGTGGTATCAGAACCTTGTTTTCTTCTTTGGATCTTTGCCGATCTTGAGTTTTAGCCATGGCTAACAAGTTTATGACTCAACCCCATGTTTTTAATGGATTGGATTTTCCTTATTGGTGCAAAAAGATGAAAGCTTTTATGATGGCAGTGGATTATGATATTTGGCTAAAAGTTATTATTCCCTATGAAATTCCTCCTCAAATCAATACTGCTGCTTTCAAAATTGAATTTGGATATAATTGCAAAGCTCACAACTATTTGTTTAATGGAATTTCACGTTCAGATTTTGATCGTGTTTCTCATCTTCAAACTGTGCATGAGATTTGGAATGTCTTAAACAATTTCCAACAAGTGTTGACAAAAAATCCGCGTCCAACCGATAGTGCCAAATCTGATGTAAACGCGAACCGTGTCGAAACACACGAATACCTGAGAGATCTGCTTAGCTCCAATGCAGGTCCTAAAATATTGTTGGAATGCAGGTGTGCCAGTCAGTTTGATCCTGCAACTGAAAAGATATATATAATTAACGATCAAATAGCCGATCAACTGATGAGCCGATGGAGCAATACTATCCGATGTAACGATACTAGCTGATGTCGATAAGAATTTGAGCAATCAACTATATGTCTGATGTAGATTCTGACACTTGGATAAATGATATAAAAGCAATCGGACAAGCAGTCAGAACTTGTAATAACTAATGGGCCAATAATGATATGATAGAATAAATGCTGATTCGATGGTTAAAGCGTACATCGGCTGGAGATCCGATGTCGTTAAATCCAATTGATTAAATAATCAATGAAACATTTCCTGTCATCGGCTAAAACCAACATGTATATAATCCTTATAAGCCGATGCAACGTCTAGATAACTCATCAGCTGAAACCCCGATGAAACCCTTATTGGCAATCAAAGAGCAAGCTAGTTCTTACAATTTTAGACACGACTTAGTAGGTTAAACACAATTGATGCAGCACTAAGTATGAAAAGAAGTATAAGATTTAAACAATCGAGCCTTTGATTGGTTTTCAGGGTGGTCACGTATTAAATTTAACCAAGACAGTAAAACCATCAAAGAGAAACTTAACACATTGGATAAGATCGGCTAACCCTCTGATGACACATTAGCATGAACCAATCGGCTTAATAAGACATAGATTATTAACAATCTAGTAGGTCGAACCAAACCGAGTGTTAACGGGAAAATTTGGTAAAGATATGTCGACAATTAAGATTGGATCCAAGGCAGATTTGAAGGGTTAAGGTGGTTTCCAAGAACAGACAGCGCATCGGTTGGAGCCATGTCGACCGATATGGAATTGGACTCGGGCAGCCGATACTGGTAACCTGAATCGGACACGATTAAGCTGTTATGGGTAGCCTAGGTTCGTGTTGGTTTCGGGGAAGGGCTTGAAGATATTGCCAACTAGGAATTGAGTCTAGAAGAGGCAATTTTATCTATTAATTAGGAATAAGAGTTAGTTTCCTTTTACAATTTATTGGTAAGAGTCCACCTAGGTCTTGTTTGTTTAGGCAAGTTGTAAATAGTGTTTGGTAAGGACAAGGTTTGTGTGTGCGAGTATAAATATAAGCCTGAGGTCTTGTAAAAAACAACAGTTCAAAAAACAGTTTCGGCACATCGCCACAATTTTCGTCTTACTTTTCGACGAGTTCTTGCATCGAGTTTCGCGTCGGTCTTGATCTTTGGCTGGAGATATGGCTTGTTAATTACCAATAACTTAGCTAATCTAGATCGATGACTCATTTACCTATATCGGCCAAGCCTTTCCTAAGGTTTTGTCGGTATCGGCTAAATTAGTTGCTTGGCTTAGATTAGCTAAGGTATCCACCACCCTAAAAAACATTCAATGGTTTGATTGTCTAGATATCTTTTTTCTTACACTTTGCACTGCATCAGCCCTAGTCATGATTAGAACCATGATCTCTAGCCTATCTCTTGATTGCAATAAGGATAGCATCGGAATTTCAGCCGATCTTATCTGATATAACTATTTAGTTATGTTGAATTTCTTTAATCATGTTTTTCATGTTATATCTGCTCCTTATACAAGGATATCACTTTAGTTACATATATCAAGATTGTCTCGATATATTTACCTAGATTGATATTCTTACATAAGGCTATATCGGAGTATTAGCCGATACGGTATCTATTTTTAACCTAACTATGATTTCATCGGCTATGATCTAATGTTTGCCCGCAGATTACATATTTGGTCATATTTTCAGCCGATGCAACATATATAGGGTTTTCATAATATTATTCTTGTTTCACCTTACAGCCGATTCGGTCAGATCACATCGACTAGGTCTATACGGTACGTGATCGGCTTATCGGCCGATTGGCTATCGTATATCTAACCTGTTTTATTTGAATATCTTGTTGGTTGCAGGATCAAATCAACTGGCATGCCCTAAACCATTTTCTAAGATTTGGACCTGCACTGGAGTGAAGCAAATCCCCCAAGCTGCCGTGTTATGCATCAACACGCTTTTGGCACGCCTGGTGGCACATGATTTTCAAGACATCCATCATGCCAGAGATTACTGACGATAACATCATCCCAGTCACAGTTGAACAGCTGTCCGAGGAGCGAAAGGCAGAGATGGATCAGCTTAGGCAAGTTTTTCACAAGATGTATCTGGATTTCTTCACCGTGTCTCGGCAAGGAAAAGTAATTTAAAAAAGAAAAGTAGTCTTCCCAAAGCCCAAGGCAGAATCCAGTACACGACAAGAAAGTCAAGACAGAAGAGATCAAGGCTTAAGAAAATGAACCAGCTATGGATGAAAAGGTTTCATTACAAGATAGACTGGATTATGCAATGCATCAAGCCTTGATCAATCAATCCAATGTGTTAGTGAACACATTAACAAATGTGGTCAGACAGGTGATGGATAGGACTATAGTTGAAGAGAAGGCAAAAGGACCAGTTTACTTCCCAACTAATGAGTTTCCTCCACCTAGGACCATCAAGACTGATATTCCAGGTTATTCAGGGATGCAACAACAATTTGCACCTGGGGCAAACGTCTCAGCAAGTTCCACAAAACAAAACTCCAAGGACTATACAACCAACATCGGCTGGAATATTCTAGAATTTGCAGCCGATGGGGGAACAAGGGAATCATATACCTGTTCAGTAGCCGATTTTGCCACAGACGTCAACTGGACCACAATATGTGCATGAGGTGCCACAAAATTTTCAGTATCAACCTCATCAAACTTACTTGGGTCAAAGTTCAAGCTTCCAACCTCAGCCGATATCACCACAACAATATCGGCCAGATCCTATTCCACAATACTAATATCAGCCTCAGTTCAATAGCTATGAACAGCTGCCACAATTTGGTGGGTAGCAACAACAATGGGTTGGTATGATTGCAGAAGTGGTTAGGGAACAATTTGGATTGAAGCCCAAGGAGTGTGAAAACATGTATCGTTATCCATATCCAGAACATGTTGACAAGTTGTCATTACCAAACCGATACAAGATTCCAGATTTCTCAAAGTTTTCAGGACAAGATAATGTTTCTACATATAAACACATCAGCCGATTCTTAGCACAATGTGGAGAAGCATCGGCTATGGAGGCTTTGAGAGTTAGGTTGTTCCCATTATCATTATCTAGATCGGCTTTCACATGGTTTTCTTCATTACCTTATAACTCTATCAGACGGTGGGTCAATCTGGAGAAGCAGTTTCATAGATATTTCTTCAATGGGGTTTAAGAGATGAAGCTGTCGTACTTGACATCAATCAGGCAGAAGTCTGATGAATCGGTTCCAGATTATATTCAGAGGTTTAGAGACATGAGAAACAGATGTTATAGTCTTAACTTAACCGATTCATAGCTTGCTGATTTGGCTTTCCATGGGTTGCTTGGGCCGATAAGGGAGAGATTTTCTATACAGGACTTTGAGAGCTTGGATCATTTAGTTCAGAAGGTATTGACAGATGAACAGAGGTTTCCGAAGGCAAAAAGATTTACCAGGAAAGCTAATAATGTCAACAACATATATAGTTATGAGTTAGAATCAGAAGATGAAGACCAAGAGATTGGTTTGGCGGAGTGGTCAAGGAATAAGAAGACAATTGTTTGCCAGTAGGTGAAGGACAATAGAAAAGAGGAAAGATATGATTTTGACATCAACAAAGCCGATAGGATATTTTATCTACTGTTATAAGAAAAACAAATCCAACTTCCAGTTGACATGTAATTCCATCGGCTGAAGAGTTAAGGAAAAGAAAATACTGCAAATGGCATAACACAGGATCTCATCATACAAATGAATGCAAGGTGTTCATGCAGCAGATCCAATCGGCCATAGAACAAGGCAAAATCAAGTTTGATGATGGAAAGAAGCCGATGAAGATTGAAGGCCATCCTTTTCTTATCAACATGGTACACACCAATAAAGCCGATAAGATAAATTATCGGACTTATCAGCAAAACATGTTTAATTCTACCAAGTTGATCAGCAAGTACCAGAAGAGATAAGACAGGTAGATGCAAACATATTCTCAAGATAATAAGGCTTGTTTTGATCCTCATTGGAGATGTGACTTTTTTAGGGTTTTCTGGAATGAAGGGATGAGATTGCCATCAATTGAAGATTGTCCAGGTTGCACTGATGCAGATCCAATATTCCAAGGTAGTTCTCATCAACCAAGCAGTCCAAGGGTGAAGAATCGGCCGATGCAGAAAAGGTTGCCAGTACATCAGCGTTTAGGGCTGATTCATCAAGATTATTTCAAGGGCGAAGATGAAGAGCAGAAGAAGCAAGTTCAAAACCCTCAATGGTATCCATTTGGAATTTTTACCAAGAATCAAAAAAGGTGGGTACAACGGTTGTGAAATCGAGAGCAAATGCAAGAAGTTGATGAAGAGATTGACCATCGGCTACAACGAACCAGGAAGAAATGGTGTGTCAAATCCAAGATTGTGTCAGCCGATGAGGTCAAAGATGACAAGGTTTCAGCATTTGCTAAAGGTAAAGCTGTGGCTTCATCTTCAATCAATATGGTGTTTTTGTTGCCAGAAGAGTACAACATACATGCAGCCGATGAAGAGGTTGAAAAATCATTGGCACAGATGACACTATCACCAGAGCAAGCCGTCTTTGAAAAACCTGAGGATAATAAGCATCGACATCTGAGGCCTTTATACATTAAGGGTTTTGTCAATAGGAAGCCGATGTCCAAGATGTTAGTTGATGGAGGAGCAGCTGTTAATTGAATGTCTTATACAACATTCAGGAAGCTTGGGAAGACTCCAGAGGTTTTGATCAAGACTAATATGGTTTTAAAGGACTTTGGAGGAAATTTATCCGAAACAAAGGGAGACTTGAATGTTGAATTAACAGTTGGCAGCAAGACAATTCCAACCATATTTTTTTTCATTGATGGAAAATGATCATACAGCTTGTTGTTGGGAAGAGATTGGATACATGCTAATTGTTGCATACCTTCAATAATGCATCAAAGCTTGATTCAGTGGCAAGGAGACAAGGTAGAGATCGTGCAAGCTGATAGGTCAGTTAATGTTACTATTGCCGATTTATCTATTTGGGAGATGGAAGGAGTTGATTATTTGTCAGGAAATGTTTGGGAAGGAGATTATTTAAAAGTGTCCGATTATAATATAAGCTAATCAATGATGGAGAACCCCAACTTATGTTTTGAAGATGTAGAAGACAACCCCAATACATATGTAAAAGATACTGTAGATGATTTTGAAGGTAAATTAGGGCAAGGGTTTATGTCGGCCGATGAGTTAGAAGAAGTAGATATTAGTGATGGTGATAGGCCAAGGCCGATATTTGTAAGTGCTAAATTGTCAAATACATTCAAAAAGGAATTGATTAAGTTATTGAAAGAGTATAAAGATTGTTTTGCTTGGGAGTATCTTGAGATGCCAGGACTTAGCCGATCTATTGTAGAACATCGGCTCCCTATTAAATCAGGATATCGGCCATATAAACAGCCTCAAAGACGATTCAAGCCAGAGATGTATGATGCTATTAAGGCTGAGATTACAAGACTTTATGATGATAATTTTATAAGGCCTTGCCGATATGCTTAGTGGGTTTCAAACATAGTACCAGTGATCAAGAAGAACGGGAAGCTTAGAGTTTGTATCGACATCAGAGGTTTAAACAAAGCTACACCCAAGGATGAATAACTAATGTCGATTGCTGATTTATTGGTTGATGCAGCATTTGTAGATAAGATTATAAGTTTTATGGATGGTAATGTAGGATATAATCAAATATTTATGGCAGAGGAAGATATTCATAAGATTGCTTTTAGGTGTCCTAGTGCAATCGGCTTGTATGAGTGGGTTGTTGTGACTTTTGGATTAAAAAGTGCTAGTGCTACATATCAAAGAGCAATGAATTATATATTTCATGATCTTATTGGTGTATTGGTTGAAATCTATAATGATGATGTGGTTATGAAATCTAAGGAAGTTGATGGACATATAACCGATTTACGAAGAGTGCTGGAGAGAACAAGGAAGTATAGTTTAAAGATGAATCCTAATAAATGTGCTTTTGGTGTATCGGTTGGACAGTTTCTTTGTTTCTGATTCTTGAAAGAGGGATTGAGATAACATAGAGAAGTATAAATGCTATAAAAGATATTGAGCCTCCACAAGATAAAACCAAGTTGCAATCCTTGATCAGCAAGGTTAATTTTGTAAGGAGATTTATTTCTAACTTGTTAGAGAGAATTTGGTCTTTCACTCCATTGTTAAGGCTCAAAGCCGATCAAGAATTTGTTTGGGGAGAAAAGCAACAAAAGACATTGGATAATATCAAGGAATATTTGAGTTCACCACCAGTATTGATGCCAACTCAAAAGGGGATTTCATTCAGGCTTTACCTGTCAGCCGATGAGAGGTTTATTGGCTCAGTTCTGGTTCAAGAGGTTGAAGGAAAAGAGAGGGCAATATTTTATCTTAGCAGAAGACTCTTGGATGCAGAAACAAGGTATACCCCTGTTGAGAAGTTGTGTTTATGTTTATATTTTTCATGTACCAAGTTGAGGCATTATCTACATTCAAATGAGTGCATAATAGTTTGCAAGGCCAATGTAGTTAAGTACATGCTGTCAGCTCCAGTCTTGAAAGGTAGAGTTGGGAAGTGGATTTTTGCTATGACAGAATTTGATCTTAGATATGAATTGGCTAAGGCAGTAAATGGACAAGCGATTGTCGATTTTATCGTTCAACACCGAGGTGAGACAATTGATTATGTTGAGATGATGCCTTGGACGTTACTCTTTGATGGATCTGTTTGTACATATGGTTGTGGCATCGACTTAGTGATTATATCACCTAGGGGGAATGTTTTGAGTTTGCATTCACAATTAAGCCTTATTATACAAATAATCATGCTGAGTATGAAGCAGTGCTCAACGGTTTGCAGCTTTTGAAAGAGGTTGAAGCCGATGCTTTGAAATTATTGGTGATTCATTGTTGGTGATGAATAAGTTATTAGGGGAGTATGAATGCATAAATGAAGTCTTGAGGGTTTATAATGAGAAATGCCAAGAGTTGATGAAGAACTCCAAGATTATTACTATGAAGCATATTCTCAGAGAACAAAATATTGAAGCCAATGATTTAGCTCAAGGTGCATCGGGTTACAAGCCGATGTTAAAAGATGTTAAAATTGAAATTGCAGAAGTTGATGCTGATAATTGGAGGTATGATATTATTAATTATTTAAGGAATCCTTCTCGATCGGTGTCAAGAAAAGTGAAGTACAAAGCTTTGAAGTATGTTTTGCTACATGATGACTTATATTATCAGACCATTGGTGGAGTTTTACTAAAATGTTTAAATCTAGAAGAAGCCAAGGTTGTTATGTGTGAAGTGCGTGAAGGTATTTGTGGAACACATCAATCGGCTCATAAGATGAGATGGTTACTTCGAAGAGTTGGATATTTTTGGCCGACAATGCTAAAGCATTGCTTTAAATGTTATAAGGGATGTCAAGATTGTCAAAAGTTTGGAGCAGTTCAAAGAACACCAGCATCGACTATGAACCCAATTATCAAGCCTTGGCCGTTCAGAGATTGGGGAATTGATATGATCGGCCAGATTAATCCACCATCAAGCAAGGGACATAAGTATATCTTGGTGGCAACAGATTATTTTACAAAATGGGTTGAAATAATTCCTTTGAAGAAGTTTGATTCGAAAGATGCTATTGAATTTGTTAAGGAGCATATAATTTATCGGTTTGGAATTCCACAGACAATACTACTCTGGCCGATTCACTGTGGGCTTATCGGATGGCATGACATGGAGCTACACAAGTGCCACCTTATCAGCTTGTGTATGGGCATGAAGCTATTTTACCTTGGGAGACTAACATTGGCTCAAGGAGGATTTCTTTAAAAAATGAGTTATCAACCGATGATTATGATAGTTTGATGATTGATGACTTGGAAGATTTGGCGATTGCGTGCTTTGGAGAAAATCCAAAGAGATAAAGAAGGGGTTTTCAGACATTATAATAAAATGGTTCTGCTAAAGACTTTTGAGGAAGGAGAACTTGTTTGGATGTTGATTCTACCGGTAGGGACAAGGGATAACAAGTTTGGAAAGTGGTCGCCTAATTGGGAATGACCCTATCAGATTAATCATTTTGTGCCCAACAATGCATACATGCTTGAAGGTCTTGATGCAGAAGTTTTTGGAAAAGCTTTGAATGAAAAATATTTGGAGAAGTGTTACCCAAGTGTTTGGATTAATTCATAATCGATTGTTTAGCCGATGAATGATAAAGCCGATGTATGGTAAAATCGCCTTTAGATGGTCGATAAGTATTATCGCCCTTAGACTAAAAATATAATGAGACATAGAAAATGCAAGTATAGAAGCCAAAGTCGGCTATGAAGCCGATGAATATATTACAGAAAAGTTTCTATGTATTTCAAGACAAATGTGTTGTAAGTTTAATGTTTTTGCATCCACCCAAGAAGTTTTGGATTGCTGATATCGCACGCAAGTGAATTTGTTCAACCTCATCAATTATGCGCGTGTCATCGGCTTCAGTTCCAGGAATCGGCTTAAGGGTGTTGTTGAGTCCCGCCAGATGTTTGGTCAATGCTTTTAACTTGTCGTTTGCTCTTCGATAGCTTTGGGGAAATCGGCTAGTTTTTTCTTGGCCTCAGTTATCTTGGTGCGGGTTTCTCTTAACTTCATCAGCAGGTCAACTTCTTGTTGTTGTAGATCATCAAGCTCTTTTTGAGTTGCCTAAGGACCAGCGATCAGTCCATCCAACTTGGACTTATTTTCATTGACCTGCTGTCGGCTGGATTGAATAGCTACTTCCAGGCTTGGACGTTCAAGCCGATCAGCTATTCTTTGGTTAGCCCTTTGGAGTTTGAATTGGTGTTGTTCTAAGAACATGGCCAGGGTCTTGGATTTCTTGGAAGTGTTCCCTGATCGGCCCACAGTTGGCAACCAAGGCGTCCAGGGAAGACCCCAGCCGATCGGCTATGTCCAAGAGTCTTGCTCTCAAATCATCAGAGATTGGAGATTTGGTCTTGCTAGTTGTTTCTTCATCCTCCTCGTCCAAGAACTGTCTAATGTTGAAAGAGAACATGTCGGCTAAATTTCGCAAGATAGGATTTATGTTTAGTAATAAATAGGATTGAGCTTGATGAGAAATGTTTGTGATAGGTTAACCTGGGCTATCGGCGTAGCAGTTGTTGCCTCATGTTCTTGTCCATGATGGCTACCGGTCGTAGAAGGTGCTCGATCACTTCGAGCTAGCCGATGAGAAGAAGTCGATGGAGCTCTTAGATGGAAAGAGAGCAAGTGTTGAGTGCTTTTTTATCGGCTGGTATTAAAAACTTGGGGGACTTTGAAAATTACCGATGCCATTGGAGAAGCTTGAGGGCTTGAAGACAAGGGGGCATCGGGAAGTGCTTGTCCTTAGCCATAGCCAATACAGCCTTGGCCTGCACGAAGCAAGTGCTAGTAATATGTTAAGGACGACTAAGGCTAAAGATGAGTTGAATTTTATGTTAACCTTGCGAATTGTTCTGCGTTGACGTGGTTGAGGTGAAGCCTGGACATCAGACTTGGCTGTTGATTTTCTAGGAATTGCTGCATCGGCTGGCCTTGGATCGGCTATGTCTTGGGTTTCATCGTCGCTTATATCAGCAGCAGTTTCATCGATTTCTTCATCCATGACTGCCTCGTTCAAGAATTCTTCAACATCAGGATCGGCAGGAGGGCTAGCATCGGCTGACTTCTTTGGGGTTGTAGGCCTTGGTTTCTTGGAAACTTTCTTGATGGCCGGTTGTTTGCATTTTTGCCAGCTTTAGGTATCGGCTCTCTGATTTAGCCTTGAAGTAGGGATGCTACTGTAGGTGCAGCAAAGCCGATGATGGAAGGGGCGATGTCGCCTGATGGCATCAAGGCTGGCGCATAGACAATCAGCTGGCCACTCATACTTTGGGCTGAAGGAAGAGTGCTTGGAACCTGCAAAAAGAAAGTTAGATGATTTTGGACGACAAAGTTTGAAGTTGATTGAAAATGAGAAGAGGGGTGATTTACGTGAGGGCTGATGAATGGAATGACTGTGGTCATGTAGAAGCTGGGCGATAGGTGAAATAGGTGCCTCTTCCATTCACTCCACCATCTATCAAAAAGTTGGCTTCGCAAGAGGTGGATGTTTACATGACTTAGAGGTCCAAGCATAGGGCCCTCCATATTCAAAATTCTGTCCATCTGGAGAGCCGATGTCACAATAACCCTCGTCTGGATTTTCCTTGAAAAGTACAAGCTGATGGGGAGCTGGCCTAGGCCTAGTTGTCTTATAGCCGATGTTGGATGATAAAACTCGTAAGACAATTGGACATTGCGACCGTGAGATACCCCTGTTGGGAGGACGCATGGAGAGATGGCCAATACGAAATTTTCCCTTGAACTTGGGTCTGCTGCATCGTTCAAGTCATTGAGCCTCAGATCGGCTGGAAGCTCATAATCCGTGAAGCTATCATAAGGGAACAATACTCTTGCACTCTTGGCAAATCCATTGTAGAATTAGTCGAACCACTCTTGAAAGGCTTCGGCCGATGGTCCTGATCCTAGGTAGGTTGATGCTGCTTGACCAAAGGACATACATCGGCGGGTGTTGGCTTCTTCATTATCAGAGTGGTCCAATGGGAAGCTTGATAAGTATAGGGGGGTTCTTTCAGCTACATTGATTGTATAAAAGTGCAGCCAGAGTTGCAGAAACCATCAAGGACCTCCATAGCCAACGGGGTTCCCTGTGAGAAGCTTGGTTGTTGATTGACTTAACATCTGGTATACAACTACAAGAAAGAATTTTCCCAAGGGGAAAGATTTGTTTGCTACTAATGCTTAGGCCAGGTGTTGCATGTTTGCTGTTGGGCCGTAGGTTGATCCACAAAAAATAAATCTTTCTAGCCAGAGATTGAGGAAGGCTATGTGTTCTCTATCTGTAACAGGGCCTGTGCTGATATGCTTGGATATATAGCTTGACCTGCCGTCTACGTTCCTGGTTGATAGCTTATGCTCACATTTGATCTTCAAGGAGAAGGGGTTAGCCGATGAAGTAATATCCAAGCCAGTAGGCATCCTAACATCAAGCAGACTGGGTGTCATCAGCCCTTGGCCAAACAAGAAGGCATTCAAGGTATCGGACCAAAAATAGGAAGCCGACGACAACATAGGTTCATCCTTCTTCCTATCGGCTAGGGATAGAGCTAAACATTGGGCTATTCCTGCTTCTTCCCACGTAGATTGCTTGGAGGCCGATATTCTCTAATACCAAGTTCTCCATCTATCCAAGCTAGAGAACCAGGATCTATAGACTGTCTTCCAATCGGCCAAATTGGGCTTGGTTTGTTTGTAAGAGATTTTGTCAGTTTCGACATTGATAAGATAACATGGGTCTGTATCACCCATCGGCCCGAGAAAATAGTGAGTTGGTTCTTTTAGGATTGAGATGGTTATTTGGTCTCTTAGGTGCTACAATTGAAGAAAAAAGGGGAAGGAATCAAAAGTTTGCCAAGAAATAGGATCTAAAAGCAGAATTCGACCTAGAACAAGACGATGAGCAAAAGAAAATGATGAAGCTTAAAGTTTTGAGAAGCTTACTAAGGGGACGTCGGTAATGGTCGCCATTGAGCTTGAAAGAACAGGAACGCTTGAAAGAAGAGGGATTGATGGAGGTCGCCACCGGGAGGCTTGCATCGTCAATGAGGTCGCTGGAGAAGACAAGGAAGGCTTGCGCGGTTTGGGCGTCAGTCGGCGTTGAAGACAAGTAACGGCGTGTAGTCTGGGATTTATGGCGCAAGGATGGTAACGGTCAAGATACGGAAACCCTAGTTTTTTGTGGATGTAAGAGATAATTCCAAAGCATATCAATTTGTACTCCGCAATTGGGGGCCATGTGTTAATGGCAAAATTTGGTAAAGATATGCCAACAATTAAGATTGAATCCGAGGCGGATTTGAAGGGATAAGGTGGTTTCCAAGAACAGACAGCACATTGGCTGGAGCCGTATCGGCCGATGTGAAATCGGACTCGGGCAGCCGATACGGGTAGCCTAGGTTTGTGTTGGTTTCGGAGAAGGGCTTGAAGATATTGCCAACTAGAAATTGAGTCCGGAAGAGACAATTGTATCTATTAATTAGGAATAAGAGTTAGTTTCCTTTTGTAATTTTGTGGTAAGAGTCCACCTAGGACATACGCAAGTTGTAAATATTATCCGGTAAGGACAAGGTTTGTGGGTGCGGATATAAATGTAAGCCCGAGGTCTTGTAAAAAAAACAGTTCAAAAAACACTTTCGGCGCATTGCTACAATTTTCTTCTTACTTTTCGACGAGTTCTTGCTTTGAGTTGGGCATCGGTCTCGATCTTCAGCTGGAGGGATGGATTGTTAATTACCACATAACTTAGCTAATCTAAATCGATGACTCGATTTACCTGTATCGGCCAAGCCTTACCTAAGGTTTTGTCAGTATCGGCTAAATTAGTTGCTTGGTTTAGATTAGTTAAGGTATCCACCATCCTGAAAAATATTCAAAGGCCTGATTGTTTAGATATCATGTTTCTTTTTACACTTTGCGCTGCATCAGCCCTAGTCATGATTAGAACCATGATCTCTAGCATGTCTCTTGGTTGCAATAAGGGTAGCATCGGAGTTTCAGCCAATTTTATCTGATATAACTGTTTAGTTATGTTTAATTCCTTTAATCATGCTTTTCATGTTATATCTGCTCCTTATACAAGGATATCACTTTAGTTAAATATATCAAGCTTGTCTCGATATATTTACGTAGATTGATATTCTTATATAAGGCTGTATCAGAGTATTAGCCGATACGGTATCTACTTTTAACCTAACTATGATTTCATCGGATATGATCTAATCTTTGCCCATAGATTACATATTTGGTCATATTTTCTGCCGATAGAACATATTTAGGGTTTGCTTAATATTATTCTTGTTTCACCTTACAGCCGATTCGGTCAGATCATATCGGCGAGGTCTATACAGTACGTGGTCGGCTTATCGGCCGATCGGCTATCGTATATCTAACCTGTTTTATTTGAATATCTTGTTGGTTGCAAGATTAAACCAACTGGCACGCCCTGAACCCTTTTCTATGATTTGGACCCGCACTGGAGTGAAGCAAATCTCCAAGGCCGCCGTGTTTTGCATCAACACCAATGCAGCACGAGATTGTATATTATAATATAATACTCAATGAGCCGATAAATCTGTTTAATGTGATGGATATAACAAACCTATCTAAAGCATCATTGTGATTATACAAAAATATCGGCTAAGACAGAAGATCAAACCTAACAGAGACAGTTCCGGCTAAACCGATGCGTCTCTAAATACAATGCTATTAAAGATAGAATCGAAAAATCAAGTAGGTAAATATATGAACCGAACCAGAGCGATCTAAGAGGTCGAAGCGATGCAGCCTTGAACGGCACCAATATATTCACCAGAGCCGTCAGAACGTAGGACTTACCCCTTCGCTGAAGATGGAAAGCTGATGCAGCCCCGCGTCAGGTGCCAAGTTCTACCGGTTGATAAGTAAAACCTCGGAAAAGAGGGTGGCGATGTATTGATCGTTGTGATAGATTACATGGACCTTGTCCGTATATATTTATACCCATTGGTAGATACTAGTCCTTATTGGACAAGACACAAAACTTTTCTAAAGATAAAGTAAAAGATACATGTCCTGATCGGACTCTAAATAATCTTTCCTAAAAATAAAAGAAAACTAACTGACTCTGCCTAATTAATAGATAAATTGCCATGTTGCATCCTCCTTGAACTCGGCCTCTCCTGGATAAGCTTCCTTTAATTGAATAATTTCTTTAACCGAATCTGCTAAGAATCCGACTGCTGGCGAGTGATAATTCCCGTCGGCCGATTCCAGGACTCTGAAGCCGATACTGATTCTAGGCCGATGATGACTTCGGGCTTTACCAAATTTTTGCGTTAACATCACGGTACTTCTGATATCAACGAATTACGCAGAGATGATATTAAAAAGAATTACATGAAATTTGAGATGAAATCTGGAGAGGCTTTAGGTGACTATCTTCCACGCTTTAACAATGTTTTAAGCAATCTATGATCTGTTGATTAATCTTTTGGTACCAATTATTCTCAATCTGTGATTTCTTGCCACTTCTTGAACGGTCTTGATATGACAATTTGGGAGATGGAAGATACATCTATTTAAGAGTTTGACTTTATATTCGCTTTACACTATACTTAAAACTCATGAGATGAATATTCTAATATATCTGCTTTGACTTTTGATTTGCTTTACACTATACTTAAAACTCATGAGATGAATATTCTTTCTCGTAAAGTTGATTCTAAATCAAGTGCTTTGGTTTCCTCTGGATCTTCTCTTGATGATGGTGTTTCTACATCTGTTCATAGTACGTTTTCTGCTTTTAGTGCCATGTCCGATGATCAACTCGAGCATATCGAGGAGGATTTGGCTTTGGCTATTAACAAGTTGTCTCGAGCTATGAGCAATGTCAGGTTCAGGAAAAGAGGATGTCATATTTGTTGCTTCGAGTGTGGAGAACTAGAGGACATCTGTTCACATTGTGCCAAGCTAGGAAGAGCCAAGAAGGAGGACAATGGAGACAAGCTCAAGGAAGATAAGCCTAGGAGCATGTTCAAGGGAAGGAAATCCAAGGAATCTCTCAAGAAGAAGAACCAAGTGTACGTAGCTTTTGAGCCTTCAAGCGATGTTGATCTTGAAAGTGATGGAGATGATGGTAAGGGAAAGAACATCTCTGGTATGTGCTTTATGGCCCGTGGTGAATCGGACTCAGAGTATGAAGAGATTATTTTTATATTTAACTCTAAAAATAAAAGATGTGAGATGCTGATTAAGAAACAAGAGTTTACCATTGAATCTCTTAATTCTAAAATTACTAGATTAAGATCTCTTATTCCTAATAATGATGATTGCAATAATTGTTAGGTTTTAATGATTTAGATTTCGAAAATAAGAGATGCCAACGATTCACGTGATTTGAGATTAAAATCTTCTTTTGCTTTTGGAGTTGCCATGCACACATGCACTTTGGATGAGTTGTTTTTAACTAAAAAGTTGTTGAAAAAATATCCAACTGCTTTCTATGCTAGTCCGATGTTTAATATGATTTGTGCTAAAAAGTTAAAACAACAACATGGTATTTTAAATTGTTCAACATGCACACTAAAAAAGATGAAACTAAAAGATGCCTTAGGTCGTGTTGAGTACAAGAAAAACATTGTGAAATTTGATGAAGTGCTCTCTTGCTCTAGATGTCGCAAGCAAAAAGATGTTAAGATTGATTGTGGTAACTGTGCTAAATTGTCTAGTGAAGTTTCTTACTTGAAAAGTTCTTTGGAAAAATTTTCTGATGGTAAAAGGAAACTTAACATGATTTTCGATCAATCTAAAGTGAATAGTTACAATAGGGGTATCGGTTTTGATGCTCATGATTATTTTACTAAACATCAGCCTGCTGTTTTGAGCATAACTAATCAAGGTGAAATTTTCACAAAACCTAAGCCTAAGAAAACAGTTTTTAAATCTGCTGGAATTATACCCTCTCTTTCTTCTTCACTAAAAGAAACAAAACTTGATATCTCCAAACAATCTACTTCTTGTGAAAAGTATACTTGTTCTTTTTTGGTAAAAATGGATATTTGGTTTTTTGTTTTAGACTAGCACATAAACAGAAAAAGGAAAGAGAAATTGCTTTTGCAAAATCAAAGTAGCAGAAATCTGGTTTTTACTCGAGGAGACCGGTTAGACCGCAGTGGGTCCAACGGTCAGACCGGTAGCAATGGCTCAATTAGACCAGTGGCACAATGGCGGTCAGACCGGCTGCACGACCTTGGTCAATCCGGCCTCGGCGAGATTTTTCTAAAAATTCTCAAACTTTTTACTCGTGTGGATATATGTCTACTGGATCTACTGGTCATGTGTCTTAGTACTTGATTCCTAAATTTCTTTTATCTAACCCCAATACTGAGGCTTTTGTGGCGAGGAAAGTGAACGTGTGAATCGTGAATTCCAGTTGTTCGCGGCACATGATCGGTGATAAAAGTTGGCTCTCCTCCCACAAACAGGCATCCAGGACAGAATCAATTATCTTTGGAGATGCTTCTACTAGTGCCGTTCTAGCTATAGTATCCGTCAAGGTAAGTGACAAGTTTGTATTAAAAGACGTAGCTTTAGTGGAGGACTTAAAGTATAACTTGCTTTCAGTTTCACAAATTTTTGATGAGAATTATGAAGTTCACTTTAAGAAAACTGGAAGTAAAATCTTTGATTCACCTGTAGATTCTTTGTTGGGTATTTCTCGCTATGGAAGAGTTTTTAAAGCTGATTTTGAAAATCCTTTTTCATCTGAGGTCGCTAAGTTTACTAGAGATTTGATGTTTTGGCATCGTAGACTTGGACATGTTGATTTTGATCATCTCACTAGGATTAGTGGTTTGGATCTTGTTCATGGCTTGCCTAAACTTAAGAAAGATCTTGATTTGGTTTGTTCACCGTGTCTTCATGCTAAGATGATTGCTTCTTCACATGCTCCTATTGTTTTTGTGATGACGGATGCATCAAGACAGCTTCTACACATGGACACTATTGGTCTAGCTAGAGTGCAATCTGTTGGAGAAAAATGGTATGTGTTGGTTATTGTTGACGATTATTCAAGATATTCTTGGGTTTTCTTCATGGCATCTAAGGATGAGGCTTTTGATCACTTTCGGAGTTTGTATTTTCATTTGCTTCTTGAATTTCCTGGTTCTTTGAAAACAATTCGAAGTCATAATGGTGGCAAGTTTAAAAACACATTTTTTTCAACAATTTTGCAATGAAAAAGATCTTGAACATCGGCAAAATGATGTTGTTCAAAGCAAATATTGTTCTTTGGTTGAGATGGCAAGGACAATGCTAGATGAATATCACACTCCTAGAAAATTTTGGGCTAAAGCTGTTAATACTACATGTTATATTTTCAATCGTGTTTTCTTGAGATTTAAACTTGGAAAAACTTCATACGAGCTTCAATCTGGACATCAATCCAAAGTTTCACATTTACGTGGTTTTGGTTGCAAGTGTTTTGTCTTGAAATCTAGAAATTTGGATAAATTTGAGGCATGTTCTACTGATGGAATACTTCTTGCATATCCTGCACACTCACGTGGCTATCATGTACTTGTTTTAGAGACTAACAAAATTCTTGAGACGTGTGAAGTCACTTTTGATAAGGCTAGTCCTTGTACTAGATATGAAATTACAGGTACATTCTCACAGGTTCAGAGGGAGGATGGTCGTATGTCTGAAGACGAGAGCGACGACGAAGTCGAACCGGTGTTAGCTGGTCAGACCTGGTGCCAGGCCGGTCAGACCGCTGGGACAACGCCGATCAGGCTGGCACAGGAGGTGTGGTTAGACCGGCCTAGTTGGTCCGCTTCGGGTTCTGGTGACACTAATTCCAATGAACCTCCACAGGCTACTACTTCGATAAGTGAGAAGATATAGAACTTGAAATACCTTCTGAAGTCACTGCTCCTTTGCATATTAAATGCCGACATCCATTGGAACAAATCATCAGTAATCTAGGTGAACGTACTACAAGGTCTAAGGTAACCACTCATGATATCCATGTAAATTCTACGTTTGTTGCTTCTTTTGAACCCTAAGATGTTACTCATGCCTTAACTGATGAATTGTGGATTAATGCCATGCATGAAGAAATTGAAAATTCTGAGAGAAACAAAGTTTGGACTTTAGTTGAACCTCCTTCTGGTCACAACATTATTGGAACTAAATGAGTTTTTAAAAATAAACAAAATCAGAATGGTTTGATTGTGAGAAATAAAGAAACATTATTGGAACTAAATGAGTTTTTAAAATAAACAAAATGAGAATGGTTTGATTGTGAGAAATAAAGCTATACTTGTTGCTCAAGATTTTACTCATTTGGAAGGTTTGGATTTTGATAGAACTTTTGCAATTAGACTTTTGTTGGCTTTTGCTGCTTCAAAAGGTTTTAAATTGTATCAAATGGATGTTAAAAGTGCTTTTCTAAATGGTTATATACATGAGAAAGTTTATATCAAGCAAGCACCGGGTTTTGAAAATTCTGAGTTTTTCAACCATGTTTTTAAGTTGTCAAAAGCTTTGTATGGTTTGAAACAAGCACTTAGAGGATGATATGATAGACTTAAAAACTTTTTGCTTCAAAAAGGTTTTCAAATGGGAAAGATTGATAAAACTCTTTTTGTTCTAAGGCAAGGTGATAATCAACGTTTTGTTCATTTTTATGTGGATGATGTCATCTTTGGTTGTTCATCTCACTTTTGGTTGTGGAGTTTCCTGAGGCAATGTGCAGGGAATTTGACATGAGCATGATGGTTGAGTTATCGTATTTTTTGGGATTGCAAATTAAGCAAACACCTCAATATACGTTTGTGCATCAAACAAAATATATCAAGGATCTTTTAAGGCATTTCAAGATGAAGAATTGCAAGCCAAATTCTACACCAATTGGTTCTACTGCTGTGTTGGATCCTAATGAAGATGGTGAAGCTGTTGATCAAAAGAAGTATAGAAGTATGATTGGATCTTTGTTGTATCTTACTGCTTCAAGGCCAAACATACATTTTGATGTGTTTGTGTGCTCGCTTTCAAGCTTCTCCACGTGCTTCACATCGTCAGGTGGTCAAGCGGATTATGAGGTATTTGAATCACACCCTTGAATTTTGAATTTTCTATTCTACTTCATCATCTATATGCTTGAGTGGATAATACGATGCTGATTTTGCTGGTTGTAGAATTGATAGAAAGAGCACTAGTGGTACATGTCATTTTCTTGGTACATCATTGATTGCATGGTCTTCTAGAAAAAAGTCTAGTGTTGCTCAATCAACTACAGAATCTAAATATATTGGTGCTCCTAGTTATTGTTCTCAGATTCTTTGCCTTAGATTGACTTTGAAAGATTATGGTCTTACTTTTGTGAAAGTTCCTTTCTTTTGTGATAACACAAGTGCTATTAATATTGCTAAGAATCCTGTACCACACTCACGCACAAAGAACTATTTGAGGAATCATGTTGAGAAGGGAGAGGTTGAATTGATGTTTTTGGACACAAAGTTGCAACTTACTGATATTTTTACTAAACCATTGGATGCTTCTCGATTTGCTTTTCTTCGTGGAGAATTGGGGATTATTCATCCTTTTGGCATGTTTTGAGGGGGAGCTTATGCTTTTGATTTTATCAAGCAAATCTAAAAAGAAAAAGAAAAAGAGCAAAAGAGAGCTTTGTTATATGCCTATTGTATATTCATATGCATACTAGCAATATGATTAAGTTTTATTTGTCGTTAGCGTAGCTTGTATGCATTTTAGTCTTTCTATGAGGCTTATATATTGCCTTTAAGGGAGATGATGCATGACACTAGTTCTTTTACTTGAATTAAGAAAATATGCAAGGTTCAAACTAGTGCTTAGTTTGGATGAGTAATGGTTATATATATGTTTGTTGCTTTCTGATTCCTCAAACTGCTTTTTATTTCAAATGCTGCAAGCGCAAATATTAAGAAAGAAAAAATAAACACCAAATCCTTGAAATAGTTTTGATGACAAGGACGTATTTGCGGTGAGAAAAATAATGAGTGCCGCATCCTTAAAACAGTCTTGACAACAAGGATGTACTCGGAATAATTGAGAGATTTTAATATTTAATGTCAAAATGAGCACAAAAAGCTCAAATAAATGTTGAAAGTTCTCTTGATTGAGTTAATTTGAGAAAGAGTAATAATGCAATAGCTATATGTATCGGGGTTTTCTTTCAATCTATGTCCTAGTATAAATATTGCATTATAAATTGGTTGAAATCATGGATTTTGATTGTTGACTTAATCTTCATTGTAGTATATTTGGTTCAAGATTTTACTCTAGTGCATGCTTGTTATCTAGTTGATGATTATCTTATTTTTATATTGCAACACATGTTTACGAATAAGCTCTAGATATATTTCTAAGCTCTTCATAAGATGATGAATATAATGCAAATGCTCGATGAAATCATTATCAAAAGGGGGAGAAGAGATACAAAAAGTGCATAATTTCTTTAAGTTCAGGGAAATTTCTTTCTTTTCAAAAGTGAGAGAAATTTTCTTTTGAATTTTGGAGCACTCCGAAACTTTTTACCAATTCTTCGTTTTTATTTTTCCAAACACCAAAATATTTTTTTATGGATTTGCCAATGTGTTTATCAAGAGGGAGATTATAAAATCAACGTGTGTTTGATTGGTATTTTATGATGAACAATTGGCGTGTGAGATTATTGGTTTTGATATTTGGAGTTAATTGGGCGAAGTGATATTGCAGCCGGTCAGACCAAGGTTTATACACCGATCAGACCGGGTGACTGTGAACAAGGTTTTCAAATGATGAACAGGTATGTTTTGGCCGAGTGGTTTAGTCAAACTGGGTAGGCGCTGCGGTCAGACCACCGTGTCTTGCACGGTCAGACCGGCTAGCCTGACAGTCTGATCGGCTGGCTTCGAGATGATTTCTATACATATGTAATACTATTGTATGCTCGGATATGGTTTCTTGGTTGATGCATGTGTAGGTGAGTCTTGATGCCATAGGAGAGCGATGCCGGTGATGGATCGGTAGTCAACTTGGGAGAAGATGATGTCCAGATGATCAGGATATCATGTGGGATGCTTAGGTTAAAGATCAATGCACGTGGTTGGTGAAGATTCCATATGACATATGATGGAGGTATTGTGTGCGTATGGGATGAGAAGTCAAATTTGGAAGTAGTTCAAATTTGGTAGGATTTAGTTTGTAAAGTTTGTTTCTTGTACGGGATGGTTTCCTAGGCGATTAAGACTTTGTACGGTATGGTTTCCTAGGCGATTAAGACTTCTTGTATGAGTTGAATTTGTGGGTTTAGGCTAAGGATCTATGGGTATAAATAGAGAGAGAGGTTGAGGCCTCTCGGTATCGATTTTGAGAGAGTTGAGTTTAGAGAAAAGATAGGGTTTCGAGTTTAGTCGATATTTTTGAGAGAAGTACTCTTGTTGCACTTTGTAAACAAATATAGTAGCAATAAAGTTCAACCTACTTTTGAGAGATCTTCTATTTTTGTTTTCTCGGGTGCAGCGGTCGAACCGACGGGACATGGGCGGTCAGACTGACGGCATTGCATCGGTTAGACCGGAGCATCTACACCGGTCAGACCGGAGGTCTTCGCGCGGTCTGACCTGTAGATCAACTCTGGTCAGACCGATCTACATCAGCAATGAGGGTAACTTTTTATTCCGTCAAAGTTTTGTGTTTTTGGGTACTCCAACCATTCACCCCGCTATGGTTGGTTTAGTTGTTACTGTGCGATCCTACAGAGAGAGGGTCCGAGTGGTTGCGATGGAGACCGATGGTTGGTCGGACAGCTAGCTCTGGTGGTGGCGGTGCTAGGGAGACTTGGATCCAACAGCAAAGAGGCCGCCGATGGCCACGAGAGGGACGAGGTGCCGGTGGCCAAGGGAGGGGCTGATCCGCCACCGGCAGGCTTCAAGCTTTACCGACCATCGGCTGTGACGATGACGGACTATGTCAATTAATTGCTATGAGTTTTTTGGATTTTTTTTTGGCTTGGGAGCTATGGTTTCTAGAAAACATTTTTGGGAATTTTTATAGTTTGTGGCAAAAAAAATTGTTGCAGTCGGATGTCTTAGCCCACTCACTTATGAAAATTGATTTTTTAGACGGGCGTCCTAATACTCCCACCTATAAAAAATTATTCTCTCATGCGTTGTGGTGCCTGCAAGAAAAAAAAACGATTTTCACAACCATGTGGCCGCAGTCAGGCAGTCCACTCGTTGGTGATAATATCTTTTGACCTTTTGACCGCCTGGGAAAACATTTATCGTAGTAGTAATTACAATGAACTTAAGGGGTGTGTATGAAGATCTTTCTTGTTTTCCCGTGCCAAAGAATGAGGAAAACGTCTTGTTATATTCTCAAGCCGGTCAAAACTAGGCTTTATCAAGGCAACAAACGTAGACCTATCAAACTTGCAAAGAAATCATTCCAACTTTGGGATAAGAATGACAAAGCTGTGGTGATCCGCGAGCTGCACTAAGAGACATGAAACAACATGCTAGCTTACTGTGATATAGAATTTCACGAATTCATTGGCCTGCATCAAAATGTTGGTTGTTTCACTACGCGTGCATAAGGGAAAATACATGGTTAACTCCAGTTTTCATATATGTCGCAATTGACATTTTCCTCAAACTTCCATCAGCAATATTTATTAAATTACTGAGTTAAATTAAAATGAAAAGAGGACCGTTAGATTTACCATCAAAAGTACGTTAAGCATGTCATATATTTTTTTATTTGTACAAATATTTCATAAAGACGAATAGTCAATCGTCAATCGAAATAATAAAGTCAATTGTGTTATATATTAACAAACAGAGGTTGTAGTGTCTATAGTTGTATTGGATCGGATATTTTAATCACCAAGATTTGTACGCAATCTTCTTAGGTTTGTTATGTTTGCTAGTTAAATGACGCTTCATTAGTGATGAACTCCTCACTCCTCTCTCGCTGGGCATCCTTTTGCTGGTGGATTTTTTTTAGGAAAAGGCAGGAATTTTGCCTTATTTTATATTCAGGTAGGAATTGAAGGAAAAATAATACTAAGTCAGCTGGCCAAATAGTTTTAGTACAGACCGATCGTACAAGACAGCTGGCAAGAAGGATGGCAGCAACCACCAGAGAACGTTAGAAATTCTGATCTACACAGTCAGAAACTTAGAAATTATGTTCTATGTAATTTAGGGCTAAAACTCCTAGGCTGTGTTCTTTCTCTTCCTTTCCCAACTCATCTCTCTCGTTTTTCGCAAGCACGCTTTTCAAACTACTAAACGATATGTTTTTTATAAAATTTTTTATGAGAAAGTTTCTCTAAAAAATCATATTAATCTATTTTTTAAAAAAAATAGATAATACTTAATTAATTATGTGCTAATGAGTTGCTTCATTTTACGTGCACCAGGAATTAGCTCCCAACAATCTGTGCCGAACACAACCTTAGTGGTACCGTGAGCGCACACCTAGCTGCAAGTGCGATGTGTGCGCGTGAGTGCCATCCATGCATGTAATAAATACAAAAATAAACAAATTTTCCTGCAGAGCTTGGGCGCATGCATCTTCTTTGTTAGAAATATAAGAACACTAATTGAATATTGGAATTATGTGTAAAATGCAAAGGGTATATACGTAATTTTTACAAAGCTTACAACGTTCTCAACAAAAAGAAAAGGAGGAAAAAGAATCTTCCCATGTCTATATATAGTTATCGCAGCCTGAACACGATCGTAGAAGAGCAAATCTCAGCTGGCATCGCACAAGAACACATACATTAGCAAGCAGTGTCGACGTACGATGGAATCGGCAAAGAGTGCAAGTGTGGCAGGTTTGTGTAGAGCTACTACCTCGAAGATGCATGCTTGTAAGCTTTCATATCTATGGTCGTAGCTTTGTCACACGAAATCCGGTTGTGTTTACGTTTCATCTCAGATGCTGCTTGCGAGGTGAAACGTGCAATTTCTACCCATGTGATTCTACTTGGTTTTATGTATAACTTCCGATCGAGTCAGCAAAACACTTTCTACTCATTCAAAGTTTCTCTAAGAAAACAAAAATTCTGAAATTAGCTACAAACCTTTCAATCAAACAGCAAATTTCGTTAATTCTATACTTCAACTTTCCATCAAATTTATCTCGTGTAAAATTTTCTTCTCCCATGTTTTTTTCCTCGATATATATTTTAGAACGTTAAACTAAAGTCGCTATTTTATTATTTTAGAAACTATACACGAACAAAGATATTCAGATCCCTAACCATATACGCAAAGGGAGATGGGCAAATAAAAGTACTCCCTCCATCCCAAATTATAAGACATTTTTTTAAATGATCTTTAATGACATATTTTAACCATTAATTTATTTTATGATATGTTTTCAATGAATATGAAATTAGCATCACAGGAAAGTACTTTAAAAGATAAATCTAGTGATATAATATGCATAATACTAAATATAGATATGTTTAATATGATCGTTAGTAAAAAATTATCGAGTTTGATTTTTCTAGAAAAGAAAGCTTCCTACAATTTGGGACGAAAGGAATAACTCACGATAAAAATCTTTGACTGTTCTGTTCGACAGTTTATACAAGCTTGGCCCTATCAGGCACAGCTTCGAATTTAAGGTTTTCTTTAATCTAGATATGTTTAACTTCACATATCTATATATCTTGATCCATAATTACTTTGATAACATTTTGAATGGATCATATCACTTTATTTCCATTTTAGATGAAAAAAGAATAAAACCTACATATTTAACATATAAACATAAAAATCAGTATATATATTGTAAATCTGGAGCTGGACCGAATAAGAATTAGTCACGGGAGGTTTAGGAACTCATGGTTACATCGAGCTGGTGACCACCTGCACCTCCCTGCCAACTCCCGATCTAGTTGTTGGCCACGAAATTAAATGAAAACCATAGTGGTTGAATTTTTACGCGTATGCAAGTAGTGCATTAATAAAGTTTCAATAACATATTACATCGATCAGTTTTCAACAATATTACACTACTACAAAAACACACAAAGCTATCGGCACTATAGGTATCGGAATAGATAAAACCGACACATATAATGCCTTTCCTACCCATGCACCAGCTCACGGGGGAGCTAGTGCCAAGAACCAGCACCTTTCTCTTCTAATAGGTGTCGGTTTTTAAATAGAACCGATATTTATTTTCCCTGTCAGAGAAAGGTATCGATTTTGAACTAAAATCCGACACATTTCGTAACGTCACATCGGAGTGTTGGTCATGGGGCCCACTTTAGAACCAACACCTTTGAGGGTGTCAGTGAAAGATGTCGGTTCTATTTAAGAACTGACACCTTTATCTACTCTGTCACCTAACTAGCCGTTGGAAGGCTCGCCTTAAGAACCGGCACCTATATAGATGTCGGACATAGGTGCCAGTTCTAACTCAATAACCGGCACCTACAAGCTTAGCATATATGTAAACCATTCCCCTCCTCTTGAGCTGATTGAGCAAACAACAAAGCGGCGTCTCTTGTTATTGCTTGACCAGCTAAAGGAAGGGAGGTTTTTTCTCTAATTTGTATGTGAAATTGATCTGTTCTGCTATTTTTATCTTTTTTTCCCAATATATAGGTGTCTATTTTTCTTAAAAACCAGCACCTATAGTGCTTGCCACGTGTCCATTTCTATTAACAACTGGTTGCTCTAAAGAATCGACACCAATAGTGGGTGCTACATGGCTCTTAACGATAGAGTCAACATCTCTAATAGAAAATAGGTATCGGTTCTACGCTAAAAATTAACATCTATTTCTCATATAGGTGTCGGTACTACAACCGGCACTGATGAAGTCATCAGTGCTGCCTGCTGAGTGCCAGTTAAAAAATTCAGCCTCTAAGGGGGTTTCCCAACTGGCACCGATAAGGTTTTCTGTAGTAGTTGTTAATTTGTGCGCACATGCAAGTGTGTGCGCGTGTGATGGTGCATGTCTACATCTATCTATCTATATCTATACTAATCGGACACTTTTTACGAGTTTTCGTGTTAACCAGAATTGTCTGATCGTTCATTTGGTAGATCGTACTATCACAACCGTAGATGAGAAAATCAAATTGTGAGCCACTTTTAAAAAGCAAATCTCATCTACGTAAAATTGTGTCCACTTCTAAAGCAAACCTATTCTACGTCCAATTTCAAATCCCATCTACCGATCTTATCTCTATCAGTTACGGGAGACGGAGAGCAGATCGATGTTGATGATCATGCGATCTCGTGTAGACCGGAGCTGCTCGAGTCACCGTTCAGCCAGATCATATCGGCCATGATTTTCGACTCCCCCTTTGGATACATCATCAGCGCGGCTCCACGAGCAGCGCCAAAGCATGCAGAGTGTTGTCATCACGGTCTTCAACCATCACGATCCATGGTGCATGCAGTGTTATAGGTGCCATGTTTGGTACAGTCGTTTCTGATCATTGTGTTCACCGCGGTTGCTCATCTAATATATTATCGATTTTTGCTGTCAGCTGAATTTAAATTCAAGGTAAATTCCATGCTAAGATTCCTTAAGTATGCTTTCTTCCTTGAGAATTAGTTTTCTTTATACTCGCAGTCGAATAACTAAATCTTTTCGTGCAAATCTGAATTAAATAAAATAAAATCGTTGTGCATGCATTGTATATTTTTTTAAAAAAAATTGGTAAAGTTTTAATGCACACATTATCTCCGGATGATCTTTATCATTAAGAAAAGTCGGTGGAGGAAAATAGTCATTGAACCAAAACATGTTTTCTTCTGTCCTTGGGGTTAGTTTGTCAATATGCATCGGGCTTAAAATCATTATAGAAAAATTATTAAAAAACAATATTGCTTAAATCACTCATCTATAGGAAATTCTCACATCAATTGAAGAACAAAGGTCAAGAAATATGGCCATTTGTCTAAAAAACTAAATTATATTGATTTGGCAAACTAATTAAGGAGGATAGCTAGATTAATAAGTAAGATCACATTAATAAGAAAGGCTTAACCATTCATTAGGTGGAACTGTATTATTGAGGAGATGTAGATCCCAAAAAAACATAGATAATATGGATTTTGAATAGCAAAAATAATAAATTCAGAAAATACTGTAGTCGGGACTCCAACACAAGTGTACCATGGTATTATCATGAAGCCAAAATTGAAAATTAGTAAGTCATGAAACGCTGTGACATTAAACCTGAATTTTCTAATAATTAGATTACGAAAAAAAATCTGAATATCTATTTATTTTTACCTATATTGATTAGGAAACTTTGAGGAGGAAAATACATTAATATGTACTAAGATGTAGCTAACCATTGATTAGGTGATTCATATTAAATAAAACACACCATTGATAAGACGATAAACTTTAGTTTTTTTTTTACTTTGGTTTATCTCCAAATTGACTAAAACATGCTTTAAAAAATATCATTGATTCTTTAATTTTTGTATTTCAAAATTTAATAGTTATAAAATTCTAATTAATAAATAAGTTGTAATTGAACTCTTCTTTTAATCTAACCTTTATAGTTCAAAAAACAAACAATGTAATTAAGAGATGCTTAAAATTTAAATATTGATGACATCAGTAACATTAACCGGTGCAATAGTGTTAATTAGTCCGTGGCTCTGTGAGCAATATATTATTAGTCCAGACGTGTCGACTATTTGTAACCGTACGTACCTTCCTTTTGTTGTGTACCAGATTGCTGCGAAGTACGGACAGAAGCTGATGACGACCCGCCGAAGGACCAGACGTTGCCGATGCCACAGCCTACCGGTGAGGATGCACATTACTAATAAACAAGCTATTATGGTTCCTGAAGTTTTGCTCTGAAGTCAATTTAGTTCATGACCTTTCAAACTGTCCAAGTAAGTCATTCAACTTCATCATCTGGACATATATAGTCCTTGGCCCCATCGAAAATGACCAAAGTGGACGTGCCATATCTAGCATGTAAATATATGATGAAATGCCAAATTTGCCCTTACATATATCAAAGGGGAAAAAGAGAGAAAAAGAAAAAAAAGAAGAAATACAAAGAAAACAGGTGATTTTGCATATTAAATATTTGTTAGAATTTTAATATTGAAATGAAACTATGTACCTGGAATTTATTTGGCAAGGTAATTATATATTTGATGTTCGTAGCTAATTTTACTTCAGATTAGCATAATCAACTGAAAAAAGTTTGTCATTTATATATCCATAGTCACTCTGAAAAAGTTCGTAAATTTTTCAATTATTTTTATATGCTATATATAAGGGTAAATTGGACATTTCATCATAGATTTTGCATGAGAGGATAATGTGACGTGCTCAAATGGAGATTTAAGTGGGCCCAGGGACTATATTAGGCAGCATGACAAACTGTATGGACTCGTTTGGACAACATATAAGGTCAGGGACCAAATTGAGCCCCAAGCAAAACTTGAAGGATCGTAATGGCTATTCGCCCTTATATATATGACGAGTTAATTATGAAAATTAATTATCTCTGACTGCATATCCATGTCCTAATTCTGTTTGCTCATTCCACTTTTCATTGTCAACAGGACCGATCATCGGGTGAAACAGATTAGAATTACTATCATAAAGAAGTACTAGCAGCTACCACGAAAATCCATTACACGTCATATAGCACGCGTTGTTCCATCTTTCAGCTACTACTATCTGTTGTTTGTGTGTGTATGTATCTAGCTTGTGATCGATGTGCTGTAAACCGACGTTATTTGCCACTATTTCCTCATCTGTATTGATATGGGCATGTTAATCGCCGACCATGTCTGGATGGACTGGAAACAACTTGTACCTGGAAACCCATGTTGCTAAACGAATAAACAGTATCATTGTAGTGAAAAACCCTTCTGTATTCTATACACTTATCACTATTTAGTTTTACAAACCTGTTAACACCCAAATTTGACACCTAGATTCAAAATTAAAAAACAGTATCAATATTTGAAAAAGACTGGGTTTCCTTCATGGGTCGGTCTGACCGCCGCCTATGGGTTGATCAGACCGATGTGTAGGACCGGCCTGACAAGTGGCACTTGGCCAGTCAGACCGGCAGAGTTCGAGCCTGAGTCCAATTTTGTCGGGTCTCGGGTTTCCTTGCATGGGGAGCTATTTTTCAAGTTTTAATTGATCTCTATCCCGAGATTGACGTGGAGGATGTCCTGGGAAGACAAATCCCTATATAAAGGACAAGACCGGTCAATTGGACGTAGAATCTACTTTCAACACAATTAGCCAACTGAATTGCTTTTTGCTACATGCATCTACTTTTTGCCTAGTTCTAGCCTAGTTTTGTCCATCTTCGTCGGTTTGCGCTGAAAGCCATCCGTCCTCGTCACAAGAGTGCGATTATCGCTTTGTAGGTTTGTCCCGTAAACCTTCCGTTTGCCCATGAGATGGGAAGTTATCTTCACATCGATCTAAATCAGCTCAGAAGTCGGTTTTGATCTTCAAATCGACTCCACTAGCCGTTTTGGTTTTTACAAAACCCATCTTGGTTTAGCTTTTGCTAGATCGGGGTAGTTGGCGACTCATATCACTACAAAGCTTTAGGTATCGCAATCGTGATTGTCTCCTTGCTAAAAAAGTTGCCAACATGAATTTTGGTGACTTCGCTGGGGAACGACTACATCGACATCATGACCCAGCACGAGGTTGATTCAAACAATGTCATACTCGTCACCATGGAGGATTTAGATGAGGAGCAACGCCAAGATCTTGAAAGGCGGAAGAAGGAAATGGCGGATGCGGTTTTGGCACGCTACAGGAAAACCTGCCAAGGAGCCTCTCTAAACGTCGGTCCTCTTCCCTGAATCGTCTTCGATGAGGTAAATTCCGATGACGTTGCTCTCCCTATTCAAAAGCCTGTAGTGAGTACCATAGATGAGACTATCAATGCTACTTTTAATAATAAACTTGAGGCAGCTATGTGTTCCTTTTTTGATAAGAGGGTTGAATCTGCTATGGACGCCAAACTCGGCTCTTTTATGGCCAGTTTATCATCATCTGGTTCTATTCCAAGTACCAGCCAAGCCCCTGTTCATCACAAATATAGCAAAACCGATGGAGTGTTTACGCAACATGCTGGGAGCAAGGCAAACCCTAGCTCTACGGCTTGTCTGACCATTTCCCAGGCCGGTCTGGGCGGCCACCTTGCTTCCAGTCAAACCGGCCCTCATGTCGGTCTGACGCTGCCATCTACCACCGGTCTGATCGCACCTCTGACCGCCGGTCAGACCGGGCCCTTGTTCGATCAGACCGACGCAATTTGTCTCGGTGTTGGAAGTTGACCCTATTACTAATAATTCTATTTTGCACCATTATCCAGTACCTAATCCATCAGTAGCCCCTGTTGCTAATGATAATCGACATATTCCTCCACCCGTGCCTAATGTTTACAATGATCCTAATCATGTTTATGACAAGTATCCACACGATGCTCGATATAGCAAATATAATCATATTGTGCCGCCACCTCCTCTTAGGCCACAAAATCCGAAACCAAGGCCTGAGAATCTAGAAGAGCGTGTGAGGAATATAATTAGGGAAGGCTTTAGACTTGAGCCAAGGAATTGGGCTAGGGTTTACCAAAAGTCGTATCCTGATTATTTTGACAGTATACCATATCCCCGTGGTGTTAGAATCCCTAAGTTTACTAAGTTTAATGGCGAGGATGGTAGGACCACATGGAAACACCTAAGCCAATTCTTAGCACAATGTGGAGAAGCTAGTAACTCGGATGCATTTAAATTGCGCTTGTTTTCATTATTTTTGTCTCGTACTGCTTTTACGTAGTTTACTTCTTTGCCGGCAAATTCTATTCATATTTGGGCTCAATTAGAACAAAAATTTCATGATTTCTTCTACAATGGTGAAACTGAGCTTACGTTATCTGATTTGACATCAGTTAGGTAAAAATATAATGAATCTGTCACTGATTATATCAAAAGGTTTAGAGATACTAGAAACCAATGTTTTAGTTTTAATATAACTGAAAGAGATTTGGCCGATTGCATATAATGGTTTACTTGCTCCTATTAAAGGAAGAATAGATGGCTAACAATGTTTTGATGTTAATCAACTCATGCAAAAAGCTCTGGCTCAAGAAAGCCGGGCTAAAGAAACTAAGAGGTTTGTTAGGTCTAATGATAAAAAGCCTAATGTTAGTATTGTTGATTGCTCTGATGATAATGATTCCGATGATGATGATGGTGATCATGATATTTATATTGCTGAATGGTCATGTACTAATAAAAACAAAGCATTTGTGTGCTCTAATTTGATGTCGATTCCTCGCAAGGATCGGCAAAGTGAGGTTAAATATAGATTTGATCTGACCAAGTGTGATAAAATCTTTGATTATCTTTTGCAAGAGAAACAAATTAGATTACCTAAAGGCCATGTCATACCATCTTTGGAGGAATTAAAATGTCGTGTTTATTGTAAGTGGCATGATTCTTATTCTCATACTACTACTTATTGAAATGCGTTTCGTTGACAGGTTCAACCGGCCATAGATGAAGGATGATTGAAATTTACTGAGGGTTCAAGGATGAAGTTAGATCATGACCCTTTCCCGATGAATACTATTAACTTTGATGACAAAAAGGTGTTGATTCGGCCGAAGCAACCCGTGTCTTCCAAGGGGAAGGAGGTAGTAATTGGAGGGCCTCGGCATAAGATAATTATTCCAAAAAGCCCAGAGGTTCATGTGTGGAAGGAGAATAGGAGTGACGCTTCGAGCTCTAAAACACCTCGAAAGCCGAAGGTGTCTTTGTAGATGCTTTTGAACAAGTATGAGAGGAAGGCCGGGCAATATTCTAGCAAAGGGAAAATACCAATATCACCTTCTACAGAGAGATTTGGTCAATTACCAACTCAATTGGAGCCACCTTTTCCTTACAGCCCTCAAACCATGCCATGTGGGCCTTGTCCAATGCCATCGTCAGGTTGTCCTTTTCCTTGCTTCATGCCATGGGGGGCACCACCACCAATGTACGAGTTTATGCCACCAATGCAATTTCATCAAGGATGGGTGGAGCCATGGAGGTCAATGCATGAGCGGTTATCTCTGCCAAACAAAACCTGGTTTCAATCAAAAAATCGGTTTGAGGAGGAAAGAGGAGATGAAAAGTGCGTGAAGGTGGAGACAAGGACTTCCAAGGTGATTACTATCAAGCTGGGGTCTCATGATGTGCTAATACCTACTAGAGATGAAGCCAAGGTGGTCCAAGGCAAGAAGACCAAAGACGGAGCTGAGCAACGTAGAGCGTCGGTCTGACCGAGCCATCTGTCCGGTTTGACTGGCGGCCACAGGCCGGTCTGACCGCGCCTAAGGGCTGGTCCGACCGTCGCCGACCAGGAGCAAAGCCAGCGCTTAAGACTAGCTTCATCGAGGCCTATGGCCGGTCTAGCCGATGACCTATGGCCAGTCTGACCAAGCCTTGAGGCCGGTCTGACCGGGCACGTACAGGAGGTAGTTCGGGAGCTTCGTTTCTATCGGGTAAGATTGGTGAAGGACATTATATTGCTTTTAGAATAGAGCCGAATTCAAGGTGGATTCCTAAGAATTTGACGGCTTTGCAAAAGAGGAGGTTACAACGTCGTCGTGCTCAAGAGTTTAAAGAAAAGAAAGCCGAAGAGTTGAGAGATAGAAGGTTCAATGAGTTGCGGCCGCCGCCAAGGTAAGAGTGGAGGCCTAAGTCATTAAAGGTTGATCAGCCGATGATCGATCAATATGAGGATGACGATGACTTCGATGAAGGTGAGTCACCGGTTATTAGTAATGATTCGCCGCCTAGGGAGAAAATGGATGTCAACATGGTGTGTGTGTTGCCTATGCAGTTTCATGCCATGGATGAGGCCGAAATTGCCCAACTTTCACTATGACCAAGAGATGCGGTTTTTGAGAAGCCCGATGAGCCTAATCGTCATAAGAGGCTACTCTACCTCAAGGGTCACATTGATAGGAACCCGATCTCTAGGATGTTTGTGGATGGAGGTGCCGCTATGAATTTAATTCCATACTCGCTATTTAGGAAGTTGGGGCGTGGAGATCAGGAATTGAAGAAGACCAACATAACGCTCAACGGCTTCAATGGTGAACCAACAGAGGTGAAAGACATCTTTTCTGTGGAGCTTACCGTGGGAAACAAGACGTTGCCAACCGCTTTCTTCATCGTCGATGTGCTTGGTAACTATAGTATTATTTTGGGTCGTTTTTTGATTCATGCCAATTGTTGAGTTCCTTCTACTTTGCACCAATGTTTAATTCAATGGGATAGCGATGAGAGTGAGATTGTTCAAGCGGATACATCGTCCGAGGTTGCAATGGTCGATGCTTCAATTGAGTCGCAACATGGAAATATTCAATGCTTATTGGGATTAGATCTTTCTAGCTATGATTTTATTAGTGTTTCAAAGGATGGCTTTGTACCCATCTCTGTAAAGCCGACTAACTTAGGACAGCTAGGCAATGTAACCATGTACTATGAATAAAGACACTAATTTAGAGTGGTTACAAAACAGGGCGCAAGAATATTGGTCTACAAAGAACGATATTGATGAGTCCATAGAAGATTGTGATGAAGTAGAGAAGTTGGGTCAAGGTTTTACATCGGCCGATCTGTTAGAGGAAGTAGACATAGGTGATTGAACTATTCCAAGGCTGACTTTTGTAAACAAATATATGAAAGCCAATTACAAGGTTAAAGTAATCAAGTTTGTTAAAGAGTATGTTGATTGCTTTGCATGGGAATATCATCAGATGCCTGGACTTATCCGCGAGCTTGTTGAGTATCGGCTTCCAATAAAATCAGGATTTAGGACTCATAAACAACCACCTCGTCGCTTTACTCCCAACATATGTGATCGTGTCAAAGAAGAGATAGACCGATTGTTGAAGGCAGGGTTTATTAGGCCATGTAGATATGCGTAATGTGTGTCTGATATTGTTCCGGTCGAGAATAAAGAGAGTGGTAAGATTAGAGATTGCATTGATTTTAGAGATTTAAATAAAGCTACTCCTAAAGATGAATATCCTATGCATATAGCCGATATGTTGATCAATGATGCTTCGGGACATAGAGTCATTAGCTTTTTGGATGATAATGCCGGTAATAATCAAATCTTTATGGCCGAAGAGGACATGTTCAAAACGGCCTTCAGGTGTGCTGGTTTTGTTGGTTTGTTTGAGTGGGTTGTCATGACTTTTGGGTTGAAGAATGCCGGTACAACATATCAAAGGGCGATGAATCTAATCTTTCATGATTTGCTAAGTATTATCCTAAAAATCCACACTGATGATATTGTTGTCAAATCAGATGGCATGGAAGGTCACATAGCCAATTTGAAGTTAGCTTTTAAGAGAATGTGACGGTATGGTTTGAAGATGAATCCGCTATTGGTGGGGAACTTTCTAGAGTTCATGGTGCATGAGAGAGGTGTTGAGGTTGATCCTAAGAAGATAGAAAAAATTAGAGAGTTCAAAGTGCCGACATGCAAGGTAAAGCTTCAAAAGTTGTTAGGTAAGGTAAACTATTTGAGAAGATTCATATCTAATCTAGCCGGTAAAATTGATTCTTTTGTACCTATACTTCGTTTGAAGAAAGAAGCTGATTTTACTTGAGGGGCTTAAGGATTATTTGTCTTCTCAACCCGTTGTGCGAGCACCTAAAGCCAGGATTCTGTTTCGACTCTACATTGCAGCCGGGGACAATGTCATCGGTGCTGTTTTGACGCAAGAAGAGGATGATAAGGAGTATATCATCACTTGTTTGAGTCGCTGTCTTTTGGATCCCGAAACGAGGTATGTTTTTATAGATAGGCTTTGCTTATATTTGTCCTGTGCTCGTACCAAATTGCAGCATTACTTGTTATCTAGTACTTGCATAGTTGCTTGTCAAACTGATGTTACTAAACATATGTTACAAAGGCCAATTCTAAGTAGGATAATTGGCAAGTGAGCATATAGTTTGATTGAATATGATTTGGCCTATAAACCATTGAAATATATGAAAGGCCAACTCGTGGTTGATTTTATAGTTGATCATCATGTGGATATTACTTATGACAATGAGGTTTGCTTGATTAATGTTACATGTTGGAAGCTTTATTTTGATGGTTCTTCCTGCAAAGAGGGAGAAGGTATAGGTGTAGTTTTGTTTTCGTCCAATGGTTCTTGCTTTGAAACATCAGTTCGTTTAGAGTATTCTTGCACAAATAATCAAGCCGAATATGATGCATTGTTATTCGGTTCACATGTAGAAGCTTTTGGTGACTCAGAACTGATAGTGCAACAAGTTGCCGGGGTATATAAATATTTTATGGGTCATTAAATATGTATCTTGATCAATGCTTGGACATCATTGCCAATTTTGATGATTTTGTTATTAAACATTTTGCTAGATAGAAAAATTTTAGAGAAAATGATTTGGATGAACAAGCATCTGGCTATAATATTAAGAGAGGTGTGTTTTTGGTCTTAGAATAACATGTGCTTGATTTCAAAAGTTCAGGCGAAATTGGCAAAATTCTAGACCCGGGACGGTCTGACCGGCGCACTGCGGCCGATCTGACCGGGGAGGCTAGGCGGTCTGATCGGCTCGCCATGGTTGGTCTGATCGGAGACCCTAGCCGGTCTGACTGGGTCTCAACAGGGAGTTGAGGGGCATGAGTTGTCGGAAGATTTGGGGGCCGAATTGACTGCTAATTCGAACGTTTGTGCCTTAAATTCAGAAGAGGATTGGAGAATTTCCTTAATAGATTATTCGAAAGATCCTAATCTTAGGGTTGATCGGAAAATTCGACGACAAGCGTTCAAATATACTTTGATTGATGGAGTATTATATCGCCGAAATATAGATGGGGTATTATTGAAATGCTTAGATAATGATCAATCCAAAGTTTTTATGAGAGAAGTTCATGAGGGTTTTGTGGAACTCATCAATCGGCCCGCAAAATGAATTGGTTGCTTAGGAGAGCGGGCTTCTATTGGCCAAGACTGATTGATGATTGTTTCAAGTATTATAGAGGATGTGAAGCTTGTCAACGATTCGGTAATGTTCCATTGGCGCTTGCTACTGTGTTGAATCCTATTATCAAACCATAGCCATTCCGAGGTTGGGCTTTAGATTTCATAGGTCAAATTTATCATTCATCATCAAAAGGGCATAGGTTCATGCTAGTAGCCACTCAAGAATATGACTCACACGAAGGTAATTGACTTTATTTTGAAACATATTATTCATAGATTCAGCATTCCTCACACTTTAACTACGGATCAAGGAGCTTCTTTTATGTCTAGGGAGGTAAAAAGTTTTACCGAATCTTATGGTATCAAATTGTTAAGTTCTTTCCCTTACTACGCTCAGGCTAATGGATAAGCCGAGTCGAGTAATAAGACTTTATTGAAATTAGTTAGGAAAAAGATTGAGGAACACACAAAAAGATGGCATGATGTACTGTCTAAAGCATTATGAGCTGATAGGATATCCAAGCATGGTGGTACCAAGGTTACTCCTTTTGAGTTAGTATATGGACAAGAATCCATTTTGTAGATAGAGGTAAATCTTGGCTCTCTTAGATATATAAAGCAAGATGATTTATCGCATGTGGAATATAAGACATTGATGGGAGACAATTTTGATGATGTGACCGATAAACGTTTAAAGGCTTTAGAGGAGATAGAAAAAGAGAAGAAGAGAGTAGCCAAAGCCTACAATAAGAGAGTAAAAGCCTACAAGTAAGAGACTTGGTATGGAAGACGATTTTGCCTTTGGGTTCTAGATGTAAGGAGTTCGGTAAGTGGTCACCTAGCTGGGAGGATCCTTATCGGATATGTGGAATCGTTCGAGGTAATGCGCATTTTCTTGAGACTTTGCAAGGAGAATGATTTCAGAGGGCAATTAATGGGAAATACTAGTAGAAATACTTTCCAAGTATCGCAAGATTCTTAAGGAGGTTATATGGCCGGTAATTAGATTATCACCAAAACACCATATGTTCTATGATTTTAGATTCACAAGTTCACCAAAAGGTAGGGGGCATGTGTTAACACCAAATTTGTCACCTAGATTCGAAATAGGGAAACATTGCCAGTATTTGGAAAGGGCCATGTTTCCTTCATGGGGCTTTAGATCGGGGTGGTTGTCTTCTTGCCAAAAAAGTTGCCAACAGAATCAATAGTTTTTCTCCTTTGTGAAGCAAACATAAGCGAGAGAACACATGAATCGACATATACATAGTTGAATAAGTGCCTAATACATTGTCCCTACTTCATTAATTACATGGGAATCTGTAACTCGGGCCACTCCATTAAATATAGAGAGGGGCGTCAAGTTACACCCAGAAAATCGCATCAATAAAAATACGTAAAATTTAAAACATAATGCTGCTTCTTTGATTTATTTGCTTGTAAAATATGAAAGTCGATTCAAATAAAGTAACCAACAGACCAAAACCAACTTAAAGACAAACTTGGAAACCACAAGTAAATATCTATTAATTTCCAACCCTCATAATACAAGTAATACAAGTAACTCACATACAATAATTATGTAAAGAACTTATATAAAGGAAAAGAGGAAATAAAATATTAATTCAAAGTCCAGACCATGAGATTCACATATTACCTTCACCAAGCCTCTGAATAAAATTAAGAATAATGGGAATTAAAAAATACAAAACCTCAATTCATGAATTGCTCACTTAGTGTCAAAACTCAACCAACTGAAATAAAAATCCAAATACAACCAAAATAACGAATCAACTTATCTTTATACAAATACCTTGAACTACCTAAATGTACAATACCAAAATGATGGAGTGTTAAAGGATTTATAAAAATATACAAAACACCAAATAAAATAAGTCTTCCTTTGTTGGTACTTTGAAAATCTGAATCCAAATTCAATTTTCTCTATTTATAAAGGATATCAAAATCAAACTCTATATTTGAACCCAAATTCGAATACCCCAATGATTCAAATACTAAAATTCTCTGAAATAATCTTCCAATGTTAGAAATCATAATTACCAAAGTTTTGTTCCAAATTTCCTTTTTTCTTCGGCTCAATCTCCTTCCCCCTTCCTCTCATTCCTTCTTCTAGCCAGCCCACTAGGCTAGACCCACCCTGATAAACCCTGAGCTGCTCTGATACCACTTGATAAAGCCTGAACTCCATTGGATATGCTCAGGGATTTGGTTGTCCCGATCTTTCGGTGAGTTGATCATAACTACGATTTGGAAGAAACGTTGACGACCCAACTACAACAGTACGAGACGTTATTGTGTTGCGCCTTAGCGATCGATACACCTCTCCGTGGGTTGTTGATCTTGTCGGTGCAGATAAACCTTATTCCTGCTAGCAAATCGAAGAAACAAGCAAGAACAAGATAAAAGCAATCTTAATTGCAAATAGGAATTGAATACAAATGATAAGTTGGAGTTCCGTAACGAGCAAACCAGCGATCTAACCGATCACGGGATTACACGGCAAAGTAGTGAAGCTAAACTTTAATCTAAACAAAACCCAAGAAACCCTAAAGGGGTACCTAGCTATTTAAAGGGGAGGGAGGACGACCTAGGGGGTTCCTAGGTCGTGCTCCACCAGGTTGGGGCGCACCCCACATGGGCCCCACTTGGGCCGAGGTCCCAGATGAAGTTATAAGCCCATAGGCCCAATATAGGTGACACAACACCTTGTTTTCATGATTGCGACTGACCAGGATGGAATTTGTGGATGAGGCTGGATCCATTGGAAAGAGGACTCCAAGAGCTTTCCATCAAGTACTCATGGGCCCAAAATGGAGCTCGTATGCATATTTGGCGGCCATTTGAAGTCAACACTGTAGCAGGTGACTGAATTGGATTCCAGAACTTGGACTACTTGATCTGGATGTCTTCTGGTTGATTTATGATGTGAGCAATGGTTGTATCAATAGTAGCAATGGTCACATCATCCTTTCCTTCTTCACGGAAAACCGTCCTCGGTTTCTCTATATGGTACTCTTCGTGTAGTCCATTTAAAACAACCTGGTTCTTTAAATCAAAACAAGAGAAACTCGATATAATATGATTAGCAATATCATGTCTCTCTAGCTTGCATATTTTATCCACATCTACAGGTGTTCTAAATCCGAATAGATGTAAACTCTATGCACCAAATATATTACTCTATCATTATATTTACCAAAGATATGAAAAATAGCATTAGTTGGACATGGCAAATCAAACTTAGCAATGTGATAATTTCTTCTTCAAATTATCGAGCTCACAAAAATCATCTAACCAAACATAGCCCAAAGTATTTAAAGAAGACATCAATTCACGTTCCTCTACTCCATTAGCAATGTGAACAACATGCTTAAAATCAACACATAAAGAACTAACACTGGAAATAGCATGTTCATTCACTAGTTGTGGCATGGATATAAGTGAAGCATTATCACACAACTCTTCTTTATCACAAGGAACAGCAAACAAATCAACTTGTGACAATGGAATCTTAGCAATTGGTTTCACTAGTGGTCGCTCTACTACAGCATGAAAAGTGGACATGTGTACTACAGCTTGAGAGTACTCACCTTCATTTTTCTCAGCACCATTTGATTTACCTTGTAAACTTTCTTCAGACATCGCAGATGCTTCAAGTTTCTCCTTTTTCTTCTCACGAACATCATTCTCCTCCTTTTATTTAATGTTCTGAACTCCCTGCAAAATGTTAGTAACAGGAGACACAAAAGATTACTCCTCCGTTTGCACATAATCATTGCATAATGATATAGGATATTTAGAAACAGGAGATAAATCATATTGTTCATGTTTTGTCGCATTTGATATGATTTGACTCTCAATGCTACGAGTAAGCATGAGTAGGTGTCCAATATGATTATATGGCACATTAGCAAGCATAACCTGAATTTCAAAATTAAGCCCCTTGAAAAATCTACGCATTGTGTTCTCATTGCATTCTTTTAAACCACTATAGATGATACAAACTTTATATTCATAGATGTACTCTCTAACAATTCTATCACCTTGTTTCAAATGTTCTAATTTCTCAAGAAGAATACATTTGTAATAAGAACTCACAAAACGCTTTCTCATCATGGTTTTGCACTCATCCCAAGTTTCAGGTTTATTACTAACATGACTCCACCAAAAGAATGCAGAAGAGGTAAACTTATTACTAGCAGCTTTAATCATTTGAGCATCAGAAAAATCATATTTATCAAATTCATTGTCTACTGCTAGCTCTTAATCAATATAAGCAATAGAATCGTACTTACCATCGTAGAATGGTAATTTAGATTCAACTTGTGCAAAATTATAGTCAGGTACCTCATGTGCATCATGTGGAGAAAATGCTATATGTTGTCGAAGGTGAAGAAGTCGATGTTGAGCATGACCATCTTGTATCCCCTTGCGTAACCCTACCATGGTTAGTAGCAAACAAGAAACATACACAAGAATATGCATGCTCCTATCAACTACTAGGTAGTGGAGACTCAAATATCACACACACTCAATCTTTTAACCAAGCTCTTACAAGATCTTACCAAAGCAAGCGGAATGGCGACCACACCGACTCAACCTAGACCCAATGGAGGTTAGATGTATCGATGCCTTGGCAAACACTTGCTGTACGGTTGCAATCAAATCTTTGGAGCTCTGGGTAGGCTTAAATATGTGGCAAAGGAATAGAAAATGCTTAAATCAGAGAATGCAAAGTGGAATAATTGTTCAAAGTCAAGTACCGTGTTGGTCCTAGGCTAGAATGTACTAGAGACGCGAGCCTAGACACAAACGATACCACAAGATAACACTATGAACAACTCAAGCAGAACTCTAATATACAAAAGTAAACTCGAAGATAACAGCTGATTTTCTCTTTTCTTTCTTTTTTTCTTTCTTCTTTTTTCTTTCTTTCTTTTTTTTCTTTCTTTTTTTCGGTATGGCTTTTGTTTTCTTTTTCTTAAACACCTTTCTGCCTTTTTTTTTCGATTTGTTTTTAGCAAAAATGACTTAAGGACCTGAATGCAAGCTTACAGGGAGTCAAATATAAATAAGAAGATTACAGGGACTCAAATGTAAAAGTCCAAACCCTAAAATTTGATCTAGTGTCTGGATAGCAACCGATAGGTTTGGATTTGGTGTCTAGATAGAAAAAAGGAAAATGATCCAATCTACTATTTCTTTCCCGAACCAAACAAAACCAATCTAATCTAATCTAATCTCCTCCTTCCATCTTTCTCACGGCAATAGCACGGATACGAGACAGGGCACAACCACAGCACCGAAACCCTAGATGCAACTCCAAAACTGGATGACAGAAACTTCTGAAAACTACAAAAATCAAACTCTGGCGGCGAGACAATTCGGTTTTCGTAGGTGCCGACAACAATAAAGACACGGTGGCGGCGACGACAGTGGTACTAAACGTGACCAGAACTCGAAACTCTAAACGGACTAGACGCTAAAACCAGCAACACGACACGACGATGCAACACAAAACTCAACAATGCAAAAACTTAAAAGAACAATGCAGTGGCACAAAGATGGCTTGGTAATGGACGCAAGTTTTCTTTTATGGCTATTTTCTGGTTATAGGTAGATGAAAACTCATCGAGCAACGAAAGCTCTGATACCACTTGATGTGCGCAAGGGTGTCCCGATCTTTCGATGAGAGGATAAGTCGATTGGATGGAGTGACGTTGGTGATCCGATTACAACAGTCTAGGGACGTTGCGTCTTAGCAATCATTACACCAACTCCATGGGTTGTTGATCTTGTCGGTGCAGATCAACCTTATTCCTGCTAGCAAATCGAAGAAACAAGCAAGAATAAGATAAAAGCAATCTTAATTACAAATAGGAATTGAATACAAATGATAAGCTGGAGTTCCGTAACGAGCAAACCGGCGATCTAATCAATCACGGGATTACACGGCAAAGTAGCGAAGCTAAACTTTAATCTAAACAAAACCCAAAAAACCCTAAAGGGGTATCTAGCTATTTAAAGGGGAGGGAGGACGACCAAGGGGGTTCCTAGGTCGTGCTCCACCAGGTTGGGGCGCACCCCATATAGGCCCCATTTGGGCCGGTGTCCCACATGAAGTTACAAGCCCATAGGCCCATATAGGTGACACAACACCTTGTTTTCATGATTGTGATGGACTGGGATGGAATTTGGGGATGAGGCTGGATTCATTGGAAAGAGGACACCAAGAGCTTTCCATCAAGTACTCCTGGGCCCAAAACGGAGCTCATATGCATATTTGGCGGCCATTTGAAGTCAGTACTGTAGCAAGTGGCCGAATTTGATTCGAGAACTTGGACTGCTTGATCTGGATGTCTTCTAGTTGATTTATGATGTGAGCAATGGTTATATCAATAGTAGCAATGGTCACATCATATCCTAATGAGGACTAGGGTCCTGATCTTCTATTACATAATTATATGTCAATTGTGGAGGCTCGACGTTGATGATCCACAGGCTCCGATCAGAATGACTGAACCCTCGCTATCTCTACACCACCCCTCTGTTGGTTATCAACCGTGCCAAAACACGGTTGACCTTGCACGATAAGGCTATCCCCTGCAAGCGAATCATGAACACAAGCAATTGAGTCAAAGATGCAGTTTGAATATATTGCAAATTTAAGATGAATCTTAGAAGTTGGGGTTTCACAAACTGATCTAGTGGCGAAACTGCAATGAGAGAATAATATAAAGAAAACCAAACCCAAATTCGATGACGGCTACTGATTAAATTGGTTCTAAGGTCGATCTAGGACACTTGGACGTGTCCCTAATGGACTCCAACACGATTCATGGCCCAACGGGCCTAAAGATGGTGATGCAGCACCCGGACAAATTATGGATGTTCTCTTGTTTTGACGATTTCCGTTGACACGAAAGGAATTTTGACGTGAAACTAGTCCCATTGGAAAGGTAGTCTCGTTTGCGTTCCATACATATGTAGAACAACAAAAACGGAGTCCGAGTGAGGTCTGGGCAGAGATTTTCGTGCAGGCTACTCCTGGATGACGAGATGGGCTCGAACTTGATATGAATTAGGCCTCCATCTTGTTGCCTCGTGCATATCCGAAGGAGTGATGTCCTCATCATCTTCCCTTGTTAAAGGTGAAATTTGACAATTTTCGTTAGTCAAGACCATGTCAAAGATGGAGTTCACGCCGTGATTTTAGTTGATTCGGTTGGCAAGTTTATCTGGAATAAGGAAAGTGTATATTAGTTTCTATTTTGGCCCCATTTGGTAGGCTCCAAACTCCAACTCCTACCTCCAAACTCCCACTCCAGTGGGAGCTGGAGGCCAGCTGAAAAGTATTTGGCTAGCTTGGTGAGCTCTAAAACTCCTAAAAGAGAGAGGATGGGGAGAGGTTGACAATAGTACCGTTGTGGTTTTTGCTCTGATTTCAATTTGTATGAACACATAATAATTTTTCACATCTACGTAGTTCATATGCAAAAAAGAATAACCCACAACATTCATGCAAAATCACCCTATTTCTCTCTTGTTCTAGATCTGAAATTGGAAAAAATGGAAAAAGGGGTTGAGTGGGTTTTCTGCTCGCCACCTGAGCCTTCAACCGTGCATCCGCAATCCGCTGTCCGCGGGCGCTGACCATGCGCTGCCCGTGTGCCGCACGGAGCGTCGTCGTTGGCCTGTTGCGTGCCATCGGCCCCGCCGCCTGTTCGCCCGCCGTCCTTGCTGCTCGGTGGGTGAGGGTTATGGAAGGGTGAGGTAAGGAGGTGGGTTGGGTAGGTCAGTGGCATTTTTTTGTAAATACATTAAAAACTTAAATGGTGGTCGGTCTTTTTGGGTGGAATGGAGGTGTGGAGCAGCAAAAACTCAGCTCCACCCTGTAGTTCCTTTTTTAGAAGTAACTCTGCTAACTCCACTTCCAAAAATGGAGGATTTGGACCATTTGGCACAGCTCCGACTCTAGGTAAGTTGGAGTTGGGAGCTAGAGCTGTGCCAAACAGGGCATTTCTCTTAATAGTCCTCAACCGAAAGTTGTTGTGTGCTGCACGAAAAGTGAGGTGGGCAACAGGTGGTGACAGCCCTGTTCGTCCTCTATATCCCTCCATGTTCAGGTACATCACATAGCTACAGGCCGGACTCAACTTGCTAGATCAAGGGAGAGCCGGTGCCCGAAGCAATCAATAGGGTTTTACCCTAACTTAAGGCTGCGTTCGTTCTAGCCGGTTCCCAACTCCACAGTCTCGTTTTCCGCGCGCACGCTTTTCAAATTGCTAAACGGTGTGTTTTTTGCAAAAAGTTTCTGTACGAAAGTTGCTTAAAAAAATCAAATTAATCCATTTTTGAAAAAAAAATTAGCTAATACTTAATTAATCACACGCTAATGGACCGTTCCGTTTTCCGTGATTACTGTGCGCGCGGGGAACTCTTCCAAATGAACGCAGCCTAAGTTTAGTAAGTTAACCCATAGGAATCCTCTTTAACCTAAACCTACCATTAGTTGTTGTCTTTGGATGAAATCCTGTTCTTGGATTATACACACATGTTCCCTATGATTCGATACACTTGGAATACTCTGAGGTGAAGTGCTACAGCGGTATACGTGTGCTTGTGGATTTTTCTGTGATCGTAACAAATACCAACAAGCATTTATGGGGCCATTGCCGGGGAAAGGCTGTTGCATCATCTTTGAACTTGATTCATCCTCGTATCTTTTCTTTTCTTTTATTCCTTTCTCTTCCTACCTACCATGTTGCATCAATCTATTGAAATCATCTTTTGTCCAAAGGGCGAGTTCTATGAGCCACCATTCTCTTCAAAACCAATTTGTTCATCTGGCTATGAACTCCATCCTAGATTTTTAGTTATGGTTCGGGAACAATCCTCCTGGGGGCGAAAACGAAAATCCCTACTATCATCTACGTGAGTTATTGTTCGTGCCTGACAATCGCGGGCATGACGCAAGAAACAATAAAGTGAAAATTGTTTCCTTTCTCTCTTACAGAGGGGGTGAAGCAATGGTACACCCATACCATGTGAAAACTGCATGGTGAATAGGAGGAATTAAAAAGCATTGGTGCGGAGGTTCTCAATGTAAGGAGGTTCTCAACTTCCAACAAAATGAGAAGGAATCCATTGCTGTGGCCTGGGCTCGGTTCTTCTTATTTACTCAAGCCTGCCCAGACTTGTCAATACCCGATCACGTGTTGTTGTAACATTTCTACTTGGGTTTAGATAAAGAGTCTGCCATGTATCTCGGTACTTTCGCTGGATGTCCGTTCTCACACAAAACGATGTCAGAAGGAAGGGAACTCTTGGATCGTATCCTAGAGAACATCTCTTTCGTTCATTGCGAAACCGTCTTGGAAATCGAAAATACACACGAGTAACCATCAACCGTCGAATCGAAGCAAACAACGTCCACATCCCATGATTTGACCATTGAAACCTCACTAGAACCTCGAAAACCAAAGGAAGAAGAAATTCAGCCTTTGGAATTCCCATTTCAGTTTGAGGGTGATCTCTTTGAAGATTATGAAAACACCTCAAACTACACCTGCCAAAAGAGATACCTTGTTGACGCAAAATTCGTCGCACACACGAAGGCCTCAGAGATTTGCTTAATCTAGCACATGTCCTATCAATTTTGAGTTTTGGGCGTGCTAGTTAATTTGATCCTCAAACTAACAAGAATAAATGAGGAATATTAATCAATGCGCCAATTGGCCAAGGGCCCGATATAGTTTGGTTTGTCCAAACCGATGTCGTTGGAATTTCGAATTGATCAGCTACACCTGATAGAGTTTAGATATTTAGGCATTAAAACAGCATCGGCCGAAACAAGGAAATAATACATTCGCTAATTTTCTTAACCTTATTACAATCAATATTGATAAATGAGACCCAACTGCAACAATATAAGATTTAGGGTAATAAACTTAAAGTTTGAGGCAAATATATGTATTTGAATATAATCCGAAGTGTTAAGGACTGAAGCTTATAAAAATCTCTATATGAAAGAGGTAAGCTAATATCGACTAGGACAAATTAGAACATAAACTACCATCAATCTATAATTATTTACCACAATCTAGATGGATCGGACCCAATCAAGACAATAATTGTGGAGAATATGGGTACCGGGTACCGACACGGCCTCCATATTCGACTAAAGATAGGGGGTGGGCCGGATCTATATATTATGTAATAGAGTAGGTAACGGTGATAATATTGCCTTATGTTCTATGACATGACTTAGAGTCTCAATTGAGTACTATTATGGAATAGACTAGGAAACTGATGTCGTATCTGGCTAGGTTTTTCTCTTTGTAACCCTGCCCCCCAATCTATATAAGGTGGGCAGGGAGCCCTCCAGGGGTAGGATCACAGAGATAAACACTATCAGATCGTCAGATCAATATACACCCGGCGAATACAATCTCAGGAGTAGGGTATTACCTCTCATCAAGAGGGCCTGAACCTGTCTAAATCCTTGTGTTTCGCATCCATCCACTTTTAGGTCTCATGCGCTACCCGCTTTTATTATTACCAAATTCCAGTTTCGACAGTTGGCCCGCCAGGTAGGGGCGGCTTCGAGTTTACCATCGATGAGTGCGATGGAACTAATCTCTGATGTCGCCGGATTCGTCTTCGCCCCATCTCGGTGAATTCAACGATTTAATCTCCGACATTACCGGGGTTTTCCCTTCCAACTTATCGCTGTTTAATTGGGTTGATTTCTAATCTCAAATTAATCTCTTGATATTTTTTGTTGTTGTTCGCATATAATTACGTTGCACTACTGAGGCGATTGATGCCTATGATGGACTAGCGGCGTCGCTATGCGGTAAAACCGGCCACGAGCCTACCCCACGGTTGGTGAACTCCGCCGCCGTTGTTGATGGCGACATCGTATTCACCGCCGGCTGCCACCGTCATCGCCGAGTGGCTTCTTTGCCTCCACGGCCGGTGTCCTCCGCCGCTGTTGTTGATGGCGTCATCGTCTTCGTCGTCGGTAGCCTTCATCATCGTCGACTGGATTCTTCACCTCCACGGTTAGTGGACTTTGCCGCCGTTGTTGATGGCAGCATCATCTTCCCCGCCGGCTATCTCCGTCGTCGCTGAGTGGCTTCTTCGCCTCCACGGCTGGTGTACTCTGCCGCCGTTGTTGACAGCGACATCGTCTTCATTGTCGGTAACCTTCATCATCGTCGACTGGATTCTTCGCCTCCACGGTTAGTGGACTTCGCCGCTGTTGTTGATGATGACATCGTCTTCACCGTCGGCTGCCTCCGTCGTCGTCGAGTGGTTTCTTTGCCTACACGCTTGTGTAGTCTGCCGTCGTTGTTGATGGCGACATCGTCTTCATCGCCGGCTGCCTTCGTCGTTGCTGAGTGATTTCTTTGTCTCCAAGGCAGGTGCGGTCCGCAACCGTTGTTGATGGTGACATCGTTTTTAATGTCAGTTGCCTTCGTCGTCGCCGACAGTTTCTTCACCTCCATGGTTGGTGGATTCTGTCGCCGACTGGTGTTTTTACTTCCATGGCTGTGCGTCTTTGCCACGTTGTTGGGCAACTTCACCTCCACCATCGGTCGCCTCTGCTGCTTTCTCGATTGGTGTCTTTGTCGCCATCGATGAACGACCTTGTTCCCTATATCGGCCATCTCCGCCGTCATCGGTGAAAATACCAACAAGCTAAGTCATCATTAATTATCTTCTTTATATGATATTTTCTTTTTCCTCTGTCTCACTACATCAACTTGTTCTCCGTTGAGTACTGAGTCGAGGGCTACAGATGTGATATCATATTTTTACAACAATTTTTATAATATTTATCTTGATTGCTTGCGAAATAATCCGAGTAAAAAAAGTACCGATCGAGTTGTGAAGCTCTGTTTTTCGATGCTTTCTGTTTGGTTTGTCGACGGATGGTTGCTTTTGAGCCGATTCCTAGCACCCAGGGGTTGTTGGGTAGAGTATATAACGCAAGGTGCTAACTATTACTCGGACAAAATTAAAAGCATAAAGATAAAATAATTTGTTTTCTGGTCTTAACAATTGTAAAAGTACCTGAGTAGTAAATTCTGATCCGTGAAGCTTTGTTCCATGAATGACGAACTCATGTCAGTGACTAGTCGGGCAGAGTGTTTAAACGTCAGGAGTCATCTACTTGGGGAAATCAAAATCGACAAGAGTAGAAATACATATTTATTAATATTTTAAAATGCTTGAATTTTCCTCAAGTGCTATATTTACAATAGATACTACTCATTCTACATATTTATACTACAGGATCCAAATCCAAATATGCATAGTAGGGATTCATGGCTATAAGTTTCTCTCCTACGCTTCGTGAATGGATCAGTCATAACATCACCGCCAGCTTTCCTTCGTCGCCGCCGACTGGTGTCTTCCCCTACACAGTTGGTTGCTCACACCACCGTTGTTGGGCATCCACATCTTCATCACCGGCTTGCCTTCGCCGCCACCGACTGGTATCTCCGCCTACACGGTTGGTTGGTCACACCACCATTATTGGGCGTCTATGTCTTCATTGTCGGCTTGCCTTCACCGCCGCCGACTGGTGCCTCCACCTACACGGTTGGTTGCTTACAGCACCGTTGTTGGGGGTCTACGTCTTCATCGTCGGCTTGCCTTCGTCGCCGCCGACTGGTGTCTCCGCCTACACCGTTGGTTGGTCACACCACCGTTGTTGCGCGTGTACGTCTTCATCGCTGGCTTGCCTTCGTCGCCGCCGACTGGTGTCTCCGCCTACACCGTTGGTTGGTCACACCACCATTGTTGGGCGTCTACGTCTTCATTGCTGGCTTGCCTTCATCGCCGCCGACTGGTGTTTCCGCCTACATGGTTGGTTGATCACAACAACATTGTTGGGCGTCTACGTCTTCGTTGCCAGCTTTCCTTCATCGCCGCCGACTGGTGTCTCCGCATACACGGTTGGTTGGTCACACCACCGTTGTTGGGCGTCTATGTGTTCACCGCTGGCTTGCGTTCGCTGCTGCCGACTGATGTCTCTGCCTACACGGCTGGCCTATTATGTCGCCGCTCGTGGACATCTTTGTGTTCACCATCATTCTGCCTCTTTCATCGATGACTGGTTTTGTCGGCGCCGACTGGTGGTTTTGCCTTCACGACTACGCGCCTTCGACATCGTTGTTGCCTCTGTTACCGTCAACTCATGTCCACGTCATCACAGCTGTGCAATTCTGTCACCATCATGGAGCGACTTCATCTTCATTGTCTTCAGCACCGGCAAATTCTACTGCCTCTATTTCGCAAGCTTCGCTACTTCACCAACCACGACGTCTCCAAGAGCCTGAACATGTGGGCATGTGCCATCAAATACGACGCTGTGTTAATCTATTACAAGTGGTGTTTCAATCCTCAAGATTTCTACTTGGAAATCCTAAATGCGTATCATCACTTAAGCAATGGCTACTCAATGACAAGCTACAATTGTTGACTCTATGTTCAGTTGTTTCCCAACTAAGCATAGAGTCGGGGACTACGCAAATACAAGACTCAAAATTCGACAAATGTTATGACAAGATGAAGCAATCAATTAATTAGTCAACGAGTCAACTTTAGGAGTCATTATCTTCGTCTGCACTCCAGAGCAGATGTTCTACTTCAGCAACTTCAATTTTTTCACCGACGATTTTGGCAAGCTCTACTACAAGTTTCTCAAGTGTCAACTTCGAGATTTAATATACATGTCTTGGTCAAATTCAACACTGCCTTCTGGAGTTCTACCCGGATACTGCTTCAAGCCTCCCAAGTTCGACTTAGGGAGTTTGGAGTCATTGATCAATCAACTCAGATTCAACGAGTTTGTCAACAATATCAACATTTACTTTCCTCCACGTGAAGCATCATTAACGACTACGACACCAAGTTCTATTATCATAAATCAAGAGGTGTTGCATCAATCTTCACCACGCACATGCTAGCGTCAAGGAAACTACTCGAGCTTCGATATCTTCTCAATAGTTTAAAGGATTATTATCATTGACGTCACCATCAACACCTTCGTCATCGACATTAACTTCATTTTCAGTCAACTACTGTCAACCAAGTTCTTTGCTTCAGGAGTTTGGGCTTCGTCTGCGCTAAAATTTGTCTCGGTTCACCAACATCGCCATCTTCATCGACATCTTGCCATGCCTCTTCGGCCTAATCTATTCTGTCATCGTTCATGGGAACTTCGTCACTACTGGTCGTATTTGCTATTACCGGATGATTTCTTCGCTTCTACGATTGGTGGATTTCGCTGCCATCGTTGAAGGGCAACTTTTTCTCTACAACCGGCTGTTGCTACGGATTGTCATCACCACTAGTTGCGTCTGTCAGAATTGGTGGCCTATTACGTCGCAGCTGATTAGCATTTTCGTCTTCATCGTCCGGCTATCTCCATCATTGCCGACTGGTGGTCTCACCGTGATTGCTGGCCTACGTCATCACTGCTGATGTGCGTCTTCATCTTCAACACCGGCTTGCCTTGGTCGCCGTCGACTGGTATTCTCGCTTTCAAGGTTGGCCTATTACACCGCCATTGATAGGTATCATCGTCTTTACTGCCAGCCGCCTCATGTGTTGTTGCCGACTGATCTTCTCGATTCCACGGCTACGCGTCTCTGTCACTGTTGTTGAGAAACTTCGTCTTCATAGCCGACCATCTCTGCCGCCGCCAGTTGTCATTACTGCTGGTCACATTTTCCATTGCCGACTGTTTTCTTCGTCTCCAAGGTTGGTGGATTTCGCCATCGCCGTTCATGGGCAACTACGTCTCCACCAGTCACATCTTCGTCACCTCTGATGGGTAATTTCATCTCCACATTGGTGATCTCGCTTTTATGCCGACTGCATCAGTTGACACCAATGGATAACCTCGACTGCAACAGAAGGACAAGCAACATGCTCAGGGGCTTACTAGCTGTAGCATGAGGATCAAACATTCAATCTGGACTATTCCGAGTACATGCGACATGAATTCATAGCCATGGGCTTCTCCTATGCTCAAGGTCTAGATCAATAATTATTTCCACGAGGACCATCATCCGAGTACTTGTGCCAGTCGGGATTTAATCATCGTACTTACTTCGGTACACCTCATGAGGGATAACTACTTGGAACAAAAGCTTTGCTCAGATGAGATATGCTCGATCTACATTACCCACCAGATTTGTCACTCGGGAGCATATTGATAGGCGTGCTATACACGTCATCTTTTAAGGGTATCGATGGGCAAATTTTGGGCCTGATCCCAATATGTCTGCAGCCCGTATTCTCAGGTGTGGCTTGTCACGTGTCTCTAGGGACTTAAGCAAATTTGCCTTGGCAATATGAACATGCTCTATTGCCCAATACCTTCAAATCCTTTCATACATCAGTTACACAACTTTTTAAGAGTTGGTACGATGTAATTTGGAAGGTGACAAACAGTAAAGTTTTTTATAACTGTCCTGGTAACTATTTTATAGGTTGCGGGAACTGTTTGGTTGTTTACAAAGCAATTGATTTTATATATTATATCAATGCTATCTTGCCACCTTGGTGTGCTTTTCTGATTAAGACCAATATTATGTCTTAGGCTGATCATATCTTGGTCATATTTTTTAAGCGGTTGGTAAATCTATTTATGGGTTTTATTAACTCGGATTTTATACCACAAATGTCATATACTTCTGAGGGATGTGAAATTGTGTGTCTTATAGGGACCTAGACATATTTGCTTTGGCAATATGTGCACAATATGATACTAGTACTCACGATCACTATGCAACAAGTTGTATTACTAAGGTTATTGGCTATGTGATTTTTTTCAAATGCTTTTGGCTTTGGCTAAGCATATTATTATATAAAAACCACTCGGTTGGTTAAAATTGTTAAAGTTTTTGACTATATATTTAGTTTATTCAACTAAACACATAGTCGGGGGTACAACTAATTAGGTGCATCTAGTCGATGCACCTGGGTATATGTTTTATTGTAGTTTATCAGTCCTTCACAGTCTTTCTATTGGATTGATTAAAGCGTTCAGGAGATTATGGCAGAGATGATTAAAGCACTCGGCTATGGATTCATTTGGTTCCAGGTGAAGTTATCTCGTTGACTACGAAGGTCTCAGGGGCTACCGTGGAGAATATGGGTGCCGGGTACCCACATGGCCTCCATATTCGACTAGAGATAGGGGGTGGGCCGGATCCATATGTTATGTAATAGAGTAAGACTCGGTCATAATATTGCCTTATGTTCTATGGCATGACTTAGAGTCACGATTGAGTACTATTATGTAACAGATTAGGAAACTAATGTCGTATCTGGCTAGGTTTTCCTTCTTGTAACCCTACCCCCCAATCTATATAAGGTGGGCAGGGAGCCCTCTAGGGGCGGGATCACAGAGATAAACACTATCAGATCATTAGATCAATATACACCCGACGGATACAATCCCCAAGCAGGAGTAGGGTGTTACCTCTCATCTAGAGGGCCTGAATCTGTCTAAATCCTTGTCTTCGGCATCCATCCACTTTTAGGTCTCGTGCGCTACCCTTTTTTTTATTGCCGAATTCCAGTTTCGACAATAATAGATTGAAAGTAACAATTACAGAAACTAGCCAATTATATTAAACATTGTAAGCCTAGCCGATACAGCAAGTTATAATATGATGAGCCGATAACTCATCGGCTGGAACTCCGATGAAACAATGATTAACACCTATTGACTTGAGTAAATCCAGGCATCAAATTATAATCCAGAAGATTAGAGTCAACCAAGACAATCCAAGATAAATAATAAACTAGTTAGATATAAGTTAGCTGATTGATGCTATTCAAAGTGATTGATATATTAGATCTAACTAAGGCAGCAAAAAGCAATCTAACAAAGAGCTGATATATCAGATAAGCAATGCGTGCAAAGACTGAATCAGTATATCGGACCTAACCGTGGAAGTACTAGACTTTGTCTAGTTATAACTGAGACAAAGTCTTGCAACGGTGTCAACAGAAGGACTTGGTTCTTAATTGGGAAAAGTGTCACTTCATGGTCCGTGAAGGTATATTCCTAGGACATCGAAACTCCGAAAGTGGAATTGAAGTGGATAGAGAAAAGATTGAAGTAATTCAACAGCTTTCCACCTCCCACCAATGTCAAAGGAGTTCGTAGATTCTTGGGTCATGCGGGGTTCTACCTTCGGTTCATTAAAATTTTTAATTAGTTGCTAGACCCTTCACCAGCTTGCTAGCTAAGGATGTTCCTTTAATTTTGATGACAAGTGCGTAAAATATTTTAACATCTTAAAAGAAGCACTCGTTTCAGCACCAATTATTCAGCCCTCTGATTGGTCGCTACCGTTTGAAATCATGTGCGATGCTAGTAATTATGCTGTAGGAGCTGTCCTCAGCCAAACCTAAAATAAGAAACACCATACTATCGCATATGCTAGTAAAACATTGACAAGAGCTATGCTTAATAATGCCACGACTAAAAAGGAGCTCCTGGCCATTGTTTTTTGCAATTCACAAATTCAGATCTTACTTAGTTGAGCTATGGTTATTGTTTACACTCATCATGTTGCTATGAAATATGTGCTCACTAAGAAAGATGCAAAACCTCGGTTAACTAGATGGGTTCTTCTACTCCAAGAATTTAATCTTGAAACTAAAGATAAAAAGGGAGTAGAAAATTCTGTAGCAGATCTGTCGATTCTGGAAATCGGCAATAATAAAGGTGGTAGCATATGAGACCAAAAAGTGGATGGATTAGGAGACAAGGATTTAGACAGGTTTAGGCCCTCTCGATGAGGGGTAATACCCTACTCCTGTTTGGGGATTGTTTCCGTCGGGTGTTATATTGATCTGACGATCTGATAGTACTTATCTCGCTATATTTGGTTATGCCCCTAGAGGGCTCCTTGCCCACCTTTTATAGGTTGGGGGTAGGGTTACAAATAGAAAAACCTAGCCAGGTACAGCATCAGTTTCTTAATATATTACATGATAGTACTCAATCGGGACTCCAAGCCATGCTCTAGAACACAAGACAACATTTCGACCGAGTCCTTCTCTATTACATAATACATGGATCCAGCCTACCTCTCTAGTCGAATATGGAGGCCATGTGGTTACCCGATACCCATATTCTCCATAGTAGCCTCCGAGACCTTTACAGTCGAGTTGTAGTCTTCTTCGTGGTTCATGACTAATACTGAGTGCTTCAATCTTCCCTGCGAAGGCTTCCTGAGTGCTAAATTCTTGAATCCTCATTTTGATATCTTGTAAAGAGGCTGGGAAACAACTAAATATATAGTCAAGAACTATAATTTTAGCCAGCCAAGTGACTTAATATTTATTTATGGCATATGCGGTGCGAATCCCCAAGTAACATGACCCAAGTGATATACTGACTGCATAAAATATGATGCGGATGGCCCTGAGCCAACCACGTCTTAAGAATATAATGCATGTAACCCTAGGGCAGCCACCTCTGAAAAATATAATGCGCATAGCTGAAGACCAACTACGACTTAATAAAAAAAAATCACACAACGCTAGTTCAACCGTGTAGAGAATGCTCGTAGCACTAGGGCAATCCGTGTCTTTGAAATCGTACCAAATAGCATCTGACTATTATGAAGAAGAAGCCAGTTTATAAAAGCCATAAAAGACTGCTATTGGTCACCTTTAAAAAGTGCATAGAATATGACTTTAATAAAAAACCTTTATGTAGTGAGTAAAGGAATTTTTAAGGTATTGGGTTCACACCGTGCGCATATCGCAAAAATGAGTATGCTTAAGTCCATATAAGGCACACGGTTTCACCACACCCGAAAATATGGGCTGCGGACATATTGGGCTTAGACCCAAAATATTTCTACCGATACGCTTAAAAAGATAACACGTGTAACACATGCCTCTTAATCCGCTCCCGAGTGACAAATCTCCTGGATGATTAGACCGAGTGCATCTCGTCTGAGTGGCTTCCGATCAAAGTGGTTTTTTCTCATGGGATATACCCAAGAAAAGGCGCTAGATGAATCTCGACTGGTGCAAGTACTCAGCTGATGGCCCTCGTGGGGCATAATGAGTGATCCAGACTCATGGCTGTGGATTCCGCTCGTCCTTCTGTTGTAGTCATAGTTTCATGTTGATGGAGGCTGATGTGGTCGGCATGGAGGTGAGATCACCAGTCGATGGTGATGAAGAAATCGGTGCCAACAAAGTGGAGGCAACCAATGGTAAAGATGAGGTTGCCTATCAGGAACAATGGAGACATCGGAGCTCGTGAAGCAGAGGCATCCGACGGTAGAGATGAGATCTCCCATCAGAAGCGACGAAGATGTTGGTAGTAAAGACAAAGTAGCCCATCAGCAACGGCGTAATAGGGCAGCCATGACAGTGAGACCTCCAGTCGATGACAGGGAAGGCAAGTTGATGGTGAAGAAGAAGACGCCCATAAGCGGAGATGTAGTAGGCCAACCGTGAAGGTGATGACTCCATATGGAGGCAATGGAGGTAAGCCGGCGGTGAAAACGAAGTTGCCCATCAACGACGGCAGAGTAGGCTAGGCCAAAGAGGCATGGTACATGTTGATGAAGATGGCGATGTTGGTGATCTAGTACGATTTTAACATTGACAAAGCCCAAACTATTGAGAAGATGTCCAAGCTGGTTGACAGTAGTTGACTGCAGACAAAGGTAATGCTGACGATGAAGTTGTCGATGGTGACATTGATGATAATAAACTCTTGAGAAGATATCTAAGCTCGAGTAGTTGTCTTGACATTAACGTGTGCGTGACGAAGATTGATGCAACGTCTCTTGATTTATGACGATAATAGTAGAACTTGGTGTTCTGTCTATTGCAGATGCTTAACATGGAGGAAAATAGATGTTGATGCTACTGTCCAACTCGTCGAATCTGAGTTGATTGGTCGGTGACTCCAAGCTTCCAAGGCCCAAACTTGGGAGGCTTTAAGCCATATCCGAGTTGAACTCTAGACGGTAGTACTGCATCTGACTACGACATGTAGATTAAATCTCGATCTTGACACTTGAGAAACTTGGAGTAGACTGTGGCAGCGTCCAGAAACCCGAACATGATCTGATTGATTGTTGATTCCTTTGACTGATTCGAACTTGGGTTTGAGAAGAAGAGCTTGTTGAAATTGTTGGTGAGAAATTGGAGTTGCTGAAAAAACGCTTATCGGATTTGAATCATGTATGTTGTGCAGCCCTCGACTCCATACTTAGTTGGAGAACAAGTAAACATAGAATCAGTAGCTTCTTATCGTCGAATATTCATCGCTTGAGTGAAGATATGTGTTAAGGTTGTCTGAGTGGAATGCTTGAGGATTGGAGCACCACATGTTGTAGTAGATCAACCTGGCGTTGTATCTGATGGTGCATGCCGAGGTGTCGAGATTCTCGGAGACGTCGAGGTTGATGAAGTAACAAAGCTGTCAAAGTAGAGGCAACATAGGTTGTCGATGATGAAGATAATGAAGATGAAGTCGCCCAACAATGGTGGTAGAGTGGCACAGCCGTGGACGCATGGACACCTGTCGACAACGGCAGAGGCAAACAGGTGGTGAAGACAAGGTGACGAAGACGCGCAGCCATGGAGATAAGAACACCAAACGGTGGCAGCAATGGCAAGCCGGCGGTGAAGACGAAGATGCTCATCAGCGGCAACATAATAGGCCAGTTGTGAAGATAAAGACACCAGTCGGTGGTAGCGAAAGCAAGCCGACGGTGAAGACGGAGATGCCCATCAATGGCGCATAATAGGCCAGCCGTGAAGGCGGGGACACCAGTCGGCGCCGACGGAAGCAAGCCGATGGTGTTATAATGACTGATCCATTCCTAGAGCATAGAAGATAAGCTTATAGCCATGAATCCCTACTATGTGTATCTAGATTTGGATCGTTTAAACACTTTGCCCGACTAGTCATAGCCCTCAATCACCTAGCGCGCCAACAATCGATCCTAGAAATGAGCAATGAGAAAAGGGGGTGTAGTTGTCATCGAATTCTGAGCTATTGACGCTTTTGGTGTCGAAGTTGGTGTAGCCGTCGGAGTAGCTAGGGTGGTTGACGATCTCCATAACGCTACAAGAATCGAGTGGTTGGATCAGAACTCCCACCACCCTAGAGCCGGAATCGGATAAAGCGAAGCGTGCTTGGACGGGGTAGAGGGGGAGATCGATCTAGGCGCGAACGTCACGGCAAGGAGCGGAAGTAGGCGCGTGGCAATCTGAGGATATGTTGTCTACGCGTTGTTGGAGAGGCCTTGAAGATGAACTGATGTTGACGATTCCCCCAGTGGTTTGAAGCCGACCCGGAGCCATAGGCTTTTGAATAGATGTCAGCGGTATCTGGCAAACCAAACAGCACTGAGACGATGTGGTCGCTTCCTGACAGGTTTGAATCCGAGTCAAGAAGAGAAATCTTGCCCATGTTGTTGGTGACGAAATCGAGGCTGCTAAAGCGATAGGCTTGCCCTAGAGGGATGGTGAAGTCGTCGCCTCCCGATGTTGATCCCATTGTACTTGACGACGAAAAACTTAACGCGACCTCTACCTAGCGCACCAACTGTCGATTCTAGAAATCAGCAATAATAAAAGCGGGTAGCGCATGAGACCTAAAAGTGGATGGATGCGGAGACAACGATTTAGACAGGTTCAGGCCTTCTCAACAAGAAGTAATACCATACTCCTGTTTGGAAATTGTATCCGCTAGGTGTTGTATCAATCTAACAATCCGACAGTGCTTATCTCGTTATATCTTATTATGCCCCTAGAGGGCTCCCTGCCCACCTTATATAGGTTGGGGGTAGGGTTACAAAGAGAAAAACCTAGCTGGACATGGCATCAGTTTTCTAATCTATTACATGGTAGTACTCAATCAGGACTCTATTACATAATACATGTATCCGGCCCACCTACTATCTCTAGTTGAATATGGAGGCCGTGTGGGTACCCGGTGTAGGATCGAAATAGAGTAACCCAACCTACCAGAGGGGAGGGTGAATGGTAGGGAAGACCAAAAACCAAAACTTTAAACAAACTACAACTTACCTCTAGAACCAACAAAACCAATCTAGAAAAACGAAATCAATCTCAAGACGAAATCGAACTACTGCTGTTGAAGTACCACCGATCACACCGCCGTGTAGCCGCCGGTCAGACCGCCCCTCCTGGCTGGTAAGACCGCCGTCCTGCCTCCGGTTAGACCGCCGCCGCACTCCCGCCGGTCAGACCACCCGAACTCTTTTGGTCAGACCGTCGGGTCCCAGAAAACACCGGTAGATGACAAACTCGAAGATATAGATTGTAACTCTCGACTTTATTGCATCTAAAAGTGTTTACAAAGTGCAACAACAGCACTCCTCACCAAAAATCTTGACCTTACTCGAAACCCTAGCTATTCTCACAACTTATGAATCACAAAATCGATATCTGGGAGGCACACCCTCCCTCTCTATTTATACACAAAGTAGGCTGTACAAAGCCCACGAATCTCTCACGAATTAGGACTCCCAACCACGTGGGAAACCCTCTCTTGCAAGCTTCAAACTCATCTCTTTCCTTATCTCCATCCATCTTCCCGAATTCGGACTCCCTTCCAAATTCAACTCCTCTTTCCATACGTACACGATTACTCTCGTATACCATATGAATTCTCTATCTTCCACGTGCATTATCTTCTAGCCTTTTAGTATCCCGCGTGATTTCTTGATCCCTAGACATCCACTTCTCCCAAGTCGACTCCGATCCATCACCGGCAACACTATCCCGAGGCCTTAAGCAATACCTGCACACATACGATAAAGAAACCATATTCCGAGTACAAGTTCGTCCAAACTTGACTCACATTAGTATAACAACAGTAACCATAAGCATAGAAACCATCTAGAAGTCAAATCCACGAAGAAACAATCCGTAACCGAAAAGATAAACCGAAACCGAAAGCGAACAGGTAACCTGTCGGTTAGACCACGAGCTGGCCGGTCTGACCGCACGCATACCTCCGGTCTGACCGGCCGTGCCTGGTCGGTCTGTCCGCCCGGTCAAATCCTCACATTTCTTCACAAAATCAATCATATAAAAATTACATGAAATACCATCACAATAAACCAATATTACGCACATAAAATGTCGCAAGCCACCAATGTTTCATCACATAAAATAATAATCAAACACATTTGATTCTACACCCGGTACCCATATTCTCCACAAGATTATTTTTCTCGTATGAAAATCACTAACATGCAGGAGCTACTGATAAATAATTTTCTGCGGGATGACATGCTGCTAAAAGTACTAGACTCGAACCCCTGGTACACAAATATTGTGAACTTCATGGTTGTAGGATATGTGTCACCTGGGAAGAACAAAAGACGACTCGTCTATGAGAGCCGCATGCACTTGTGGGATGAGTTGCACCTATACCGAGTCTGTGTAGATGGCCTACTTAGGAGATGTGTACCAACAGCTAAAGGCACGTAGATCATAGAGAAATACCATGCAGCGCCATATGGAGGTCATTATGATGCATTTTGCACATACGCAAAGATCTGGCAGAGTGTCTTCTTCAGGTCCACTATGTATGAAGATACAAAGGAATTCATTAGGAGATGTGCATGATGCCAAAAGCATGAGGGTATCACTGCTCGCGATGCGATGCCCCCCTGACATACAACCTTCAAGTGGAATTATTTTTTGTATGGGGCATCAATTACATGGGACCCTTTCCGAAGTCCAATGATTGCGAGTACATCCTGGTGGTTGTCGACTATGTGTCCAAGTGGGTGGAAGGAATGCCATGCCGCGTAGCCGATGCCAAGCATGCCCGCATGATGTTCCACGAGGTCATCTTTCCTCGGTTTGGATCACCACAGATGGTAATAAGTGACGGAGCTCATTTCATTGATAAGATCTTTCGGAACTTTTTATAATAGCTTGGGTCGCAACACAACATTGCAACTCCATACTATCCCAAACAAGTGGTCTAGTAGAAACGTTCAACAAACAGTTCAAGAAAATTATGCAAAAGACCATACATGAGATGAGCAACGCATGGAAGAATAAACTACCTAGTGCACTCTGGGCATATAGAACTGCATACAAGAGTCTCATAGGCATGTCACCTTACTAGCTCGTCTATGGAAAAACATGTCACTTACCTATCAACCTAGAGCACATGGCGCACTAGGCCATACGGATATGGAATATGGACTTAGGACAAGCCAGACGGCACAGAAAGCTACAATTATCGGAATTGGAGGAATGGAGAGATAAGGCCTATCATAATGCCAAAATGTGTAAGGAAAGAACAAAAATGATAGGCGAATCAAGGTGAAAGAATTCGATGTTGGAGATAAAGTCCTACTCTTCAACTCTCGAGTGAAGCTCTTCGGACATGGGAAACTTCGGAGCAAATGACTAGGACCACACACCGTCATCGACATCTCATCGCATGGAGCGATCACGCTCTGGGACGACGAAGTTAACGTCTTTAAGGTAAATGGTCATTGTTTAAAAGTATTCCTTGAACTAATATAGGGGTTGGGGCAGGAAATAGACTTAGTGGATTTGGTCGATTTTAGTGCGTTTTCCGAAGCGCAACCTAAGCCTTCTGAGTTGGGCTTTGCCCAGGCGAGCTTCCCACCTGAACCGGGAGGTTGGTGAGCCTAGCCAAGTTTAGCCGAACCTGAGCCATGCCTAGCGCCTCCAGCCTCCGGCCTTCTCCCAGTTGGCCTGCTGGTGGCCTCCTTGTCATCCCTAGTGGATCCGCAAAGATGGGAGAAGCAGGTGATTGCAATCTCAATTCAAAAGTTTTCATTCGTTCGCCTCTCATCTTCCCTTCCCCCTCTCCTTCTCTCCTTGAAACCCTAGCCAATTCATCCCCAAAATCCACTCAATTCGATGGTTGGCAAAGCTTTGATCTCCCTCACTCACTCTGATGATGGGCATGGCCATTGCTCGAATAGGGATGAAGCATCCTACTGTAACATACCCAAAAATTTAAATTTAAATTTTTGCATCTAAAATATTGAAATTTATTTTCGTAAATCATAAATACTAAATTTTTCAAACTAAAGACCTAGGTGAGTCTAATATAGCTAGTGTATATATGGAAATTTGTGAATAATTTAAAACTTTTTCCCTTCTAAGCTAAAATGAAAATAAAACATAGTTTGTGCATACATCTGCATAATGTATTGATGTGATTTGAATCTTTTTAAAGTTTTTGGATCTAGCTTGCATTTCACAATAGGTCACATGATCATTTATTAAAATTTGAAGCAAATAATTAAAACGACCTAATGTGACATACTGGCCCAAATTGGATTTGGCCTGTGTGGCCCATGAGAGTTGTGTGCGCATGTTTAATACCACCTTGTTAGTTTAGCAAGAGTGGAACCAACTTATAAGGCCTCTTCCTTCTAATCATATCACTCACAGGTTAACCCTTTTACACGAAGCGAGGACGAAAGTGTAAGTGGGGTGGTATTTGTAAGTGGGCCCGCCCGTCGGATGGGCTGGGTGCGTGGTTCTGGAGGGTGGGCTGTTACACCTAATGTGAAGTACTAAAAGTCATTTCATAAAATCCTTGCAAATTAAACATTACAATATGACTAATGGTAAACTCCATTGAATTAATTTGGTCATAAGTCATATTATACTAGACATAGGTCATGAACACCAAAGGAATATAAACATATTATACTGGAAATCCTATTATAAACTTCCTTTAGACTAACCCAAGCATACACACATATAAACCTACAATTATTTTTGGGAATTATGCATGGTGAGAAGGGAATCAAACTCAACAACATCACCTCAGGTCAAGAATAATTTAAATATAATTTTTATAAACACTTAATTGCTTTTTCATAGCAATAACATATATACAATATTAAGTTTGGGAAATTTATAAAAATTATTGGTGCAAGATAAAATCATGGAAAAATTCATGTAAATAGCACTAAATAATTGACACTCACTAGAATTTTGTTTTAGTTTTATACTTATATTAATACCTCAATTAAATGGGTCAAGCCAGTCAAGATTTTAAATTATTTAAAACCCTAATCGGCAAAACTCATATCTCATCAATAAAATGTCTAAAATTATATGGAAGTATATATATATCATAATTTATTAAAATACTAGCTTATTTATCATGAATTAATATAATTTTTCCATAATTTATTTCATTGTTTTTGACCTCCTAAAAATCAAAACAAATTTGTACCAAGCCATTATTAATTATTTTAGTGAGAGTAAAATATAATGAATTTTTGAATGAAACTTGGAAAAATGGAAAGTAGATAATTTTATATATCACCACAAAAATCCACTTTTGTCAGCTCTCTAACTTAAATTAATGGATCATAAAGACGAGACAAAGAAAATGAAAAGAGAAAATCCTGAAAATTTATCCAAACCCTATTTCCCCTCACTTTTCTGCCCATCACCCTCGCCATACCCTTGTTTGCATCAGCTGGGCCGAGATGGCAGCCTCTCCAACTCACTGCATCTCTGTCTATTTCTCCGTCTCCTTCATCCAACGTACAGACAGACGAGAGAGCGAGTGGAAAGCGGCGCATGGATAGTACTTGACGCGTGTCCGTCGTCTTGGCAACGCTGAGCTCCTTCACAAACATTATAATAAATTCATGCTAGCTCCAAAAATTGTGAAATAAATATTATGGAACACAGGAAAACACACTCTTCACTGCTATAACCTAATACTTGACAGAACTTGAACATAAATTGTATCTAAGATTAATTAGAGCATAATTCACCTAGGTCTAATATAGAATTTATAAAATTCATATCTCCAAAAATACAAGTGATAAAATAGAAATCCATTCACCATAAATCATGTTTAATCAGTACCTAATCACACTGGAGAATTCATACATCTTAGAGTCATTTCAGATTGTTGCTTGATTTGGTGTTTATACCGTTACCGTTATTTCATATAGTGAACGAATCCTCTATCGGTGAGGAATTTGGGTTTATTCCTGACCATGGTGGAGATTCTAACTAAGGCAAGTGCCCTATCCTTTGAACACTTTGATCCTATGTTTTTATTGGGCAAACGTTTCTCTTGCAAAATTGCACGCGTTAAATAGTTATATTTGGAAAGATTATTTGAAAGTGGTACAATGGTAGCTAAAACCTAATTGCTGCATAATTCACCTTGAAATTTGTTTTCCTTGTTGTTTGTAACCTTAGAATGGTTTAGAGTGTTCTCCATGTTCTCAAATGGGCTTATAATTGCTAAATATGATGTCATATGCTTAGCCATGCCTAGTGATATGCTAATAAACATTGTGATCACCTTATACCTTTGAAAATGGGCAATTTGCAACTTCTAGACAAAGGTGAAGCCTCTGGTTATTTTTGAACTAAAATGGATGAAAAACTTGATTCTATACTTGGGCGGGGAATGGTGTACATATGGTAGTAGTTGTGCACCAATAGGGAGAGCGTTCGCCTGAGTTGATTAAGGACCGAACTCTATGTTACCAATTAGGTATATAGTACTACCACATGTGTTAGTATGGGATGACAATAGCTTATTAAGTTGTTCAGTGTTTAGCCTTGCATATTGATAGGGCGGAGTAGAATGAATTAGTCTGAGTGATGATTCATAGGAACTACCTTTTTACCCCGCTTATTATTTGGGGTAATTTACACGTCTAAGTCTGTCCAATTCAATGGTATAGTGCCTCATGGGGGAACGGATGTGTTAAGGCATGGGTCCGCCACCTAACGACTCTAGGTCATTCCTAGGGTGGAGTCACACTTGCCGTCTCTAATGCAAGGCTAGACACTAGGCATTGTAACAACTATGTTGTGACCTCTAGTCCGCACTCAAATTGTAGATTGTGGGGTGCTAGGCCGGCACCGAACCAACTGGAGTGTAGCCTCCTGGCTTCTATCACGTCATGTGGATTTGTACGAACTTTGTAGAGTCAAAACTAACCGGTTAGCCATGCTCACGGTCAAGAGCGACTTGAGGAAGTAGCATGAGAATAATTTTTTATTCTTTTTAAAAATTCTTTATGAAAATTGGTTGAGGATGGGAATTTATGATGATGCTAATGGGAATTTATGTTGATATAAATAATTATATTGATCAAAATGCTTTACTACATACTTGTTCTTCAAATGCTTTACAAATTTACCGTTTGTGAAATATTGTGAAACAACTTAGCTTCATGCAAATGAACCTACAAATAGTCGTTCTTTGGTAATTAGAGCTTGCATGTATGTAGGATTGTATTGCCTCGCCAGTACATTAACATTAACATGGTTAATGTACTAACACTTGTATCTTTTGTGGGTCATTTAAAATTGTTCTGTAGGATTAGTTGAGTGTTGCTGGTTCCGTTGATCTCTTAAGGACAGTTCATTAGGGGTCTACCCCTAGTCAGCTTGCTTATGGGTCTTGGGTAGATAAACTTCCGCTACGAACCATTAATTATTTGGCTGATTGGCCGATTGTAGTTTAAAGTTAAATATTTGTATGCCATATTACTCTAAGCCAATGCTTTGACGAAAGTGTTTAGTTAGTCCCTTGCTTTGGGGCTAGCTAGACATGAGTTAGGGTAGTGATGAAATGAGGTGTTGTAGAGCTCAAGCAAATTTTTGTCAAGTCTCCTGAATGTGTAACGTATCTGGTCACCACCTTCGTGTGGTTTAACAGGCACATCTTAGGCTAAAGTTAACTGGCATGTCTGAGTCCCAGTAGTGTCTCATTTGCTCGTTATTCGGTACCTTGAGAGTTATATTGAATGGTGTTTATTTGGGGTCATAGCATATTGAGGTTTGAATGGTTGCCATGTATGACAAAGCACCATTCATCCAAGACCATGTGTTGACCTTGATGAGCACTGGATAGTATGATTTTCGGGTGTCCTCACACCTACTCATCGGCAAGTCCTCCGTCTAAACCTTGGGTTTGCTTCTTGGGTGTGCAAACACCTCCTGGACGCGAAAAGGTGAAGTCGGAGGCCTCTAATGGTTCCTCGTCGATCAAACGGCACCTCTCTCCACCTCCAATTATGAGGTTGGCGAGGGAGTATGAGAGTGACGGAGAGAAATCTCCACGTGAGCCGACGGTGGCTCATTTAGCTTCCACTGTTGTTCAGCTACGCGTTGAGAATAGGAGGCTAAAAGACAATGTGGCAGAGGGACAGGTCGAGCTCGTTGAGCTAAAAGTTGACATTGCTTTCCTCCGCCGTGGTCTTTGTGCCAAGACGCTTGTGTAATGCCGCGGGAACGAAGATCTTTTCCACGCTCCTAGCCCATGAGACTTCCCTAGTATCTTAGGATCCGATAGGTGCGTTAGGTCTAGGTTATTTTATTTCGTTTAATTTATTTTATTTATTATGTAATTGTGCCTATAAATAAAGATGAATAGGTTATTTTATTTCCTTTAGTTTATTTCATTTCTTATGTAATTGTGCCTATAAATACAGATGAATAAAATAAAAGACTCCCCATGTTTTTACTGGATGAGTCCATTTGCTTTCACTTTTGTCTCTGTGTCTTTGCAGCACCCAGGTACAAGAACAAGTGTGGGGGTGATATTGTGTTCGCATCGTACACTCACATACCAAGATCACTGATGTCTGTGCTATACCATGACGCTTGCACATTCATGAGATGAGGCATATCATCCATGGCAAACCGGATTGCTCATGTCCACATTCAATGCAAGATGGTTTGAACATTTATCCTCTCAACTCGCTAAAGTTTGAGTTTGATAAATCCTATCATGAACATATTTGAAAATTAAACTTTTAAAATGAGCTTGGGTATTTTTAGAGTATATGACTTGCCTGCAAATGTCTTGCATACTCCTTATTATTCGCATGTTACCTTGTGCTTGAACATATATCATTAGAAACGCATGCCATCTAAGTGATTGATAAATGAAAGATTACCTGATAATATGACCATTGCTTTCCTCTATTGCATGCTTGGTAATTTTATAAAAAGAAAATGATATAACTTTACCTACTCCTCGTTGATGTTTTATTCCTACCAAAGTCATATGTCGATCTTCAGGATAAACATTATATATATGTTCCTTATTATCATTTTGAGTTTTGTCAAATGGTTTAGACCCTTGTTAGATTCTCTTCATGCTTTCATGATCAAGATCTTCTGGACATTCACCATATATTGCTCTCCCTCTACACTGGGGGTTTAGCAAAATATTCCGTCCATCATCACATGCTATACTTCAACACTGGAAGTCAGCATCCTCTACAATGCAACTATCGAATAGACTCCACATGATTATGATTCTCCATCGTCCTATCCATGCTAACTGAGACATGAGCTAAAAAAATGATGTTAGAAAAACAGAGTGCTCACAAGACGAGGAGACAAAATATTCTCGAGCATAATGAGAAAAAAGAGATATAGAAATAGCCATGTTCTCCAAATAAAGTACAGGGAGGAGGATCATACAAAAATGAGTCATCATTTCTTTTTTTTCCTATCCTTCCACTTATATATCTCTTGACACACACATGTGCACAAGCTTGATCATGGTTGTATGATTAGTATTCTTCTTGGATCTACCTTTTGACTTTACAAAATATTTGATGCAAGGTAGGATAAGAAAAGGCAACATCAATGCCTTGGTAAATTGAGTATTAAACACAATGAGCAATATGAGAGAATCAATTGAGAAGTAATGGTAAATTATGTTTTTATCAGCAAAAAGAAAACACCAAGGTAATTTAGCAAGAAGGTAAAGGCGATTTGCATCAAGGCGGTTCCATTCCTCAATCACCCAATATGACATGGTAGACACTTCAAAAGTTCACAGGTAAATGTATGGCATGGAATGTTTTGTATGTTTGTCATTATACAGGAAATCTTTGCTCTATTAAGTTCCATGAGCTTTACTCACAGACGAGTAAAGCATAAGTGTAGGGGTGTTGTTGACAGTCGTTAAGTGCAAAATTTCACCGTCAACTCCAGCATAAAAGAATAATAAATGTAATATCACACCTAGTGGTAGGGATTTCCACTAGTATTGGTAAATATGATTTTGCAGGTGAATTCTAGATGAAAACACACACGCCATGCGACAAAATGTATCTCTGACTAATCATACACAAGCACAAGGATGGAGGACCCACAGGATAGCCAAAACCGACCTAAAGTGGGGCCAAGCCATCCTCAACCGCCATAGGGGCCCATCTGTCAGTCTCTAGTGAAAGGCGGTGGGGAAGTGTGGGACCTAGGGGTCGGCCAAACAAGTGGTTCGGCCAAACCACCAGAGCCGCCACTTATCCCCACCTTTCGCGTGGAGTTCCAAGATTGCTCCTCAATGATGGTTGTGGGTGAACCGACCTCCACAACCGTCATAACTACCATATAAAAGGAGAAGCTCATTCACTTCCAAAATGCACAACAACGTGGAGTACAACTCAATTATATATATTAGGCACCACTTTAGTATATGGAATTTGGTAGAGAGTAAGGGGAAGCTTCGAAAGGAGTGCCCCAAATATCGGAGTTCTCTGCAGGAAGTTCCAGAGGAGTGCCTAGTTTGTTGACATTCTTCCACTGGAGTTCCGGAGTAGTGCCGAAGTTGTCGGCCTTCTTCTCTTGCTTGTACCTTGGCGGATGCTTCTTTTAATAAAGCAAGTATTCGAGATCTCCTTGTGGTATTTAATTTATTTGCTTGAGTGAGATATATTCCCATCATTGCGGGTTCGTGTCTTAGTTGAATTGTTAAGTGTTGTAGTACTAGGACTCTAGATAAAGAAGAAAGTTCCTGCGCGAGGATAGAGTAGTAATCAATAACTTAGGTGTGGTGTCTAGGTTAGCGGTTACCTTTGTTTATTGTGTGCTCCATGGAAAGTGAGGTAGTCGGTAGGTGGTGACAACCCTTTCCGTCCTTTGCATCCCTCCACATTTGGGAACATCATAGAGTCGTAGGCCAGACTAAGCTTGGTAGACCAGGGGATAGCAGGTGGCCGAACCATTCGATATGGTTTTACCTTTAACTCAAGTTTTGTAAATTAACCCTTATGAATCCTCTTTAGCGTTAGAGAGGATCCTGTTCCTAGATATAAACACATGTTCCCTATGATTCGGTACCCTTGTAATACTCTAAGGTGAAGTGCTACAGCGATATCCGTGCGCTTACGGATTTATCTATGACCGTATAAAATATAAACAGATCTATCAACAAGGCGGATCGTTCCACTACCATCCCCTTGTGCATCGGTCAATTCTAAAAATTTTGTACCGCTGATAACTTCCCCAACAAATGCTTATGCCTTTCTCAGCCTCATGCTCAGTCGGACCGACGATGGGCTACCCCATCTCCAAGAGCTTCCAGCGAACACACAATTGATGATCCCTTGCGTTCGCTGTCGGAAGCCACCATGATGAGCCTGAAATCGCACTAATCCCCCTGGTATGTTCATTTCTGCCGATCACTCTGCTATACTTTTTTTATTTCTAACTTCATCCTTCAATATGCAGAACATAGCTGATCTATTCTCCTTTGATATTGGCTAATATTTGGGTGATGAAGTGGAAGAAATCATTAGCAAAGCAACTTCTCCACCTCTAGAACCCCTCAAGACTTTACTACAAGAAATTGCTGATCGGCTAAATGTAAGAGCAAGGTTCATATCATCAGGCAGTCAATCATTCATCAATAACATAGGTAACATGCGGTCCTATGAATATGATTCACAAGCAACAGGTAGTGTTCAAGAAAAAAGTCATTTTTGCAAGCAGTCATAAACTCTATATGATCATGTCAATACTTATTTTAATTCTTGAGTTAATTTTAGATATGGAAAAATTAGTTCAACTAAAAAATTAAGGAGAATAGGGATAAATGTGCAAACCAACGCTCGAAAGTGAGTGTGGTGATGAGCAACCGTGTGTGCAATGGATGTTACGTCTCATCTTGTGAATGTGCAGGCGTTGTGGTGTAGCACGAACATGGGTGATCTTGTATGTGAATGCGTCATGTGAGCACAAGATCACCCCCACACTAGTTCTTGCACCTAGGGTGCTTCATGGACAACAAAAGACAAAAGAAAGTGAAAGAAAAAGGACTCAACCAGTAAAAACCCAGTGAGTCTTTATTTTATTTTATTTTATTGAATGAAAGTAAACTTGCCTCAAAACTTACCCTTAGGACTTACCTGATTGGTGGATTGTGCACAGAGGATGGAAGGTGGCGGCACTACTTAGGAGCCAGGATAATTGGGCCTGGGCTGGATAGGGTCCAGCCCTGAAATCCTCGGGACAGTATCAAGGAAGACGTGAAAGTCGACCAAATTCACCACGTCCAATTCCTGACTTGGATTTTCAACCGGTTCTAGGAAAACTTTTGAGCGATGACCATTTACCTTAAAGACTTTGATTTTGCATGCGATGAAGTGTCGATGACGGTGTATGGTCCTAGCCATTTGCTCCATAGTTTTCCATGCCTGAAGTATTTCACCCTTGTGTTGAAGAGTAGCACCTTGTCTCCTGCCTTGAACTCATTCGCCTTGATCTGCTTATCATGCCATCTTTTTGTTCTTTCCTTATACATCTTGGCAATATGATAAGCTTTGTCTCTCCATTCCTCCAATTCTGAAAGCTCCAATTCTTAAGCTGCAGTTGTCTGTGTTGTTCGGCTTGTCCTAAGTCCATGTTCCCTGTCTGGATAGGCTAGTGCGCCCTGTGTTCCAGCTCAACAAGTAGATGGCACGTCTTTCCATAAATGAGCTAGTAAGGTGACCTGCCGATGGATGTCTTGTATTCGGTCCTATATGCCCAAAGTGCATCGGGTAGCTTGTGCTTCCATACTTCACGGTCTTCTACGGAATGTTCTTGATCTGTTTGTTGGATGTTTTTGCTTGACCACTTGTTTGGGGATGGTACGGAGTGGCAATGTTGTGTTGTGCCCCAACCTCTTGTAAAAAGTTCCGGATGGTCTTATCGATGAAATGAGACTCTCCGTCACTTATCACCATCCGCGGTGTTCCGAACCGAGGGAAGATGACCTCGTGGAACATCTTGCGGGTGTACTTGGCGTCAGCAGTATGGCATGGGATTGGTCTTTCACCCATTTGAACACATAGTCGATGGCCACCAGAATGTACTCGTAGTCATGGGACTTTGGAAAAGGTCCCATGTAGCCAATACCCAACACATTAAAGAGTTCTACTTGAAGGTTGTATGTTAGGGGCATCGCATCTCGAGCAGTGATACTTAAATGCTTCTGGCACCTTGCATGTCACACCCTGATTTTTGTTTCAGGGATTTATAAATTATTTAATAAAATATTTCAATAACTTATATTAGAAGTGGTGTTCGAACAATATTTCAAGAACTTATATTAGAACTTATATTATAAAATATTTCACAGACAAACATCAATGAGGTGTTCTTTGGTTGATGCTTCTTTAGAAGTGGGTGCTATTTCAAAGTTTCTTGTTCGGGGTGAAGTTGTTGAGGTAAAAGATGACCATGTGGTGTCACAAACTACTGTGCTATGTTACATTAGTACCAATCATGGTGAGAACTTATCTTCGGATGTGAGTGCTAAGCTAAAGTTTGCCCCTAGTGATAAAATTCAGAGAGAATTCAGAGAGAAGGTGTGGTTGGAGAAGTGGAAAGCTTTCAACAAGACGCAATTAATGATCAATGCTTTGTGGGTTTTTCTTGTGCTGCACCCTCTCACATCGTGCAACGAGAATATGTGATTGATGACACTACTTTTATGTGCTTCAATGCACAATCATTTCACAGTTTTGCTAAGAAGATGGAGGTTGATGATTCCACCCCCACCACAAATTGTTTATGTCTATTGGAGAAGACCATTGTTGCTGGTAGAACTTTTGCTCCTGGTGTTCAAGTGGCATTGGAGGAGGTTGCGGTTGATGATCGTTGTTCTATTGTTGCCCCTTGTTATGTTGATATTGAGATTCATCAAAATTCATGTGCGAATGAGAGTCACATAGGCATTGAGTGAAAGAGATAAAAAGAGCGAGCTGTGTGATTCCACCAAATGTGAGGTTGAGAACATCCAGAATGAGAGTGTGAGAAATACACCACACAAAAAGAGAGAATTAGAGTGCAAAGCATATGAGGATGCTTTTGATTCTACCAAACCTATCTCTACTTGTAGTGTTGTGTCTCCTAATGTTCTGGTTTACAAAGAAAAAGATGAAGAGATGGTTGTCAATCTGACGAAATGTCATAAAGATGTAATAAATATGAAGATAACCATTGTGGAGAATGAACCCTTTGATGTCCATAGTGTGAAATAAGATGACACAGGAGGTATAAATTCAGAAGTTTCAACTACTTTACTTACACCATCACAAGAGTTGGAAGGTAACAAAAATAGACCTGATCCCAATATGTGTGATGAAGTTGTGAGTGAATGTGTTGATACACTTGTCGAAGACACACATGTCATGAATTGTGCTGACCTGAATGATTCTCTTGTTGACATGCATGCTAAAAATAAATTTGATGACAATCTTTCTGTCAAATTAATTGATCAACATCATATTTTAATTGCAAAAAAATCTGATCATGTGGAACTAGTTACTCATCATGAAGTATTCACAAAGATATTACCTACTGAAATTATGTATTATATCATGCTTAACAAACATGTGGAATTACATGATAAGCTTGAGAAAGTTTCCTAAATAGTTTTGCTAAAATCTTTTAGTCATGTTCACATATGCTAGTATACTTTTAATTTGATTGGTAGATATGCTGAAAATAAATCCTATGTTTGTGCTATTTGCATAACTTATGATATGCTTGTTGATTTCAGGTTTAAATTAATGAATAATCAGTCTTTTGAACCGTGTTATACTCCACATGGGTTGAATGAAATGTTTGGTGCTTGCTGTTTGAAAAAGCATCTACTTTACCTACATGTCCATATTTTTCTTCTACGATACTCAAAGTTAATGTGATAAATGATGTTGATTCTTTGAAGATGTTTTCTCCTGTGCTTAAAATAGTTGGTTTTCAAATTAATGAATCTGATTGCTTGGATAAGATTTGTGATTCAATATCTTGCAATGTGATTGATGTTCTTACACCTACATTGAAATTTTTTATGTTGGAAATATAAAACAGATGTTTTTAATCAAATGTGTAATTTGGAAGAAGTGTTGATCGTTCCATTTCATAAAATATTTGCCAAGCCATACAACACGATGATGAGTTTTCAACATGTCCATGGAGCTAATGATCACAAAATTTTTCACATGAGTCCAAACTTTATGGAAGTGTTCCATAATTCTTATATTTGTTTTATGGCCATAGAATATGAAGAAAATTATATTGCCGTAATATATTTGTTTCCAAACTTGATTGATTGCAGGTTGTGTTGGTTGGTAACATTGTGGTTAGGCGACCCCTCGATTCAGGTTGCCGTAATAGAGACGGTGGTTGACTTCGAGTACGATCGTGAGGTTGCATGTTATCTTGGCTGCTTGCGGCTAGTTATCTTGGTCTCTTTGTGGCTAGTTATTGGTTCTTGATCCTACGCTGTGAAGATCGGGACACCACCTCTATTTGGGTCGTATCATCTAGCCTAGGTTGGCTTGGGATGAGCTGAGGCCTGGCTATAAGGCTGCCAGTTTGGTCTAACTCATCTCTAGCCTTGGGTTAAGGCTGGTTCGTGAGAGTTCATGGTGTTGATTAATAATCCTGATTAGACTTAGGTTTGTCTTTACAAAATTGCCTTGATCAACTAAAATGGTTTTAAATGCTTGTTTGACACAAAACTCAACCCTATGTTATTACTCCTTGTACCCCCTTGTATGAATCATGCATCTCCCGATGTGACATGTTGAGTACTGTGGTTGTTGTACTCATTCTTGCTCAATCTTTCCCCCTTCAGTAAGAGACGGAGCCGTAGGTCTGCTAGTCCGTTGCTGTTTATTTTTGTTTGTCAGGCCCAAAGTGCCATTGTAATAATGTAAATATTATCGATGTATCTTCTGTATCATGGTTGTTGAGGTGTACTCCGACTTTTCCTGGGACGGGTAACAATACACTAGTGATTGGGAAAAGGTATTTTTCCAGTCACGACAGTACTTATCGTCATTTCTATGAATAATCTACACATAATAAAAAAATTCGTAAGGCTTCCATGAGTTTTCTTCATCCGTACAAAAATTTTTGTTCGTCCATCGTCCTAATTTCGACCGTCTGTGAGATCACATCACGTGGGCCGTGTCCGTCTCACTCCGACCACCTCGCTCCCGTCCCATACGCACATACAGATCAAACATGCCCCCATTGAACTACAAATCAAATCCGATCCATCTAATCCAAGAATTACACAGAAAATTTATCACAAAATGACAAATCCACTGAATCAAAAAATCACAAATCCAACAACAATGAATCAAAATCATCAAAGAAAATTAAATCACAAAATCAAAATCACTAGCACCACTGCTCATCAGAGCGGAGGACGTCGCTGCCCTGAGGCCATGGTGCCTTGGCGAGCACGCAGCCGTGCTCCGCGAAGACGGTGCCGCCACCAAGGTGCTGTTGTGAAGAGGGTGCCATCGTTGTGCCAGAGAAGAGGGTGATGCCGCCGAGGAGACGACGCTGCCCGCTAGGGACAGAGTACCGCCGGCTAGGGAAGGGCGGTGTGAGGGTGTTAATGGTAAAATTTGGCATATTCCGTTGGATAAGGGAGTTACGAAGCGGGATTGACAGCGTAATGTTAGTTGCCTACAGGCTGGTATCGGCTTGAAGAATTTTGGAAGATGCCGATAGAAGGTAATAATAGGAGTTCGAGTTCTTGTCGGATTTGATTAAGGGGATTGAAAGTATTACCAAAAGGAGGTAGGATTCGAGAAGAAAGCGGCTTGGACAACTATCTATTGATTAGGCAGGAGTGTTACTTTCTTTTTATAATTTTAGGGAAGATTGGTTAGAGTCCGATTTGGATTTGTAATTTTGCTTTATCTTTGCGAAAGTTTGTGTCGTGTCTGATATGGACTAATTTATGCTCATGGGTATAAATATGTATACCCAGGGTCATGTAAGAACAACAACAGCTCAATAATACACTTTCGGCGTATCGCCAACCTAGTTTTCTAGGTTTACTCTTTCGATGAGTTCTAGTCTTTGAGTTAGGCTGTGTCGGGTTCTATCGCCGGCGAGAGGTGAGTTCCGTATATAGTTGCTTGTATCGGCAGGGCTAGGGCCTCCATCAGTTGAGTTCGACACTCTAATCCAGTCGATATAAGCGCTAAGTTATCATATATATTATTTAATCTAAACTAATATTGTTATTTACCCTTATTGGCTGGTTTCATCTGAATATGTCAATATCGTTTAAATTGTTGCTGTTGGTTTAAATTTCTTAAGATATGTACCACCCTGAAAAACAATCGAAGGTTTGTTTAGACTTTACAGCTTTAATAATAACTTACTGCTGCATCAGTTGGGTTTGACCTACCAAGTTATAATCAAAGTTGTAAGAACTAACATGCTTTTAGATTGCCGATAGGGGTAGTATCGAAGTTTCAGCCGATCTTACCTAGTATAATTGTTTTGTTTTAAGATTGCATGATGCTCTTTAACTTAATCTGTTATATCTGTCATCCTATATCGGTTTATCAATCCTTTAAATCTATTAAGCTTGTTTCCAATCTCACATTGCCTCGGTTGGGTCTGATCTGCTGGGATTGTCACTTGTTTAGTAGATTTAATCAAAATTGATATTCTTGTATAGGCTGTATTGGAGCTATAGCCGATATGTTATAAATAATTACCTATGTTGCTTCATAGGGTATGATATTGAGTTCATAGAATTATTAATTTATTTGATCTTTGTTATCAGCAACTAATACTGTCTCGGTTAGGTCTGACATATCATAGTTGCTTGTTTTAAAGAGAAAGATTAAATTAGTAATTGCATGTTAGTCACTGCTACAACCGATAGTAGTTACCTCGGGTTTAATCTACAAACTTATTTTCAGCAACTAGCCATTTAGACAATATAATTATGTGACCATTCACCTTAATATCTTTAATCTTATGCTGCATCGATTGGGTTCGACCTATAGGATTGATTTTATTAGAGAAAAGTTGTTTATGCTTATGTTCAATCTAAATCTAGTTTATGATAAGCATCATCCACAATTTTAGCCAATTCTTTCGTGCATTGGCTGATACGATACAACATTGGCCTATCGGCCAATCGGCTATTGTCTTCTAACTTTTGTCATTGTGTATTTTTTTGGTTGCAGGATCAAACCAACTGGCACGCCCTGAACTCAAAGCTTTGGACCTACACTGAAGTTAAGAAAATCTTCTAGGCCACCGTGTTTTGCATTAACACACTTTTGACACGCTTGGTGGAACCTTAAAATTTTCACCATGTCTGACATCAATGAAGGAAACATCATCCCAGTTACCATCGACAAGTTGTCCGATGAGCAGAAAGCGCAATGAATCAACTTACTAAAGAATTTGAGAAGTTGTATTTGGAGTCCTTCATTGTTTCCCAGGAAGGAAAGATTATACAAAAATACAAGATCATCATGCCGAAGCATGAGGAAGAAGTAAAGAAAGATCAAGAGATTATAACTAACGAAGAAACCAAAGGAGAAACTCCTCTGATGACTTTACAAGAAAGGATTGATGCTACAGTCCATCATGCTTTGATAAATCAGTCTGGGTTATTGGTTAATACCTTGACAGCAATGATCAAGAAAGTGGTGGATGGAACTATAGCCGAGGAGCAATGTCACAACCTAAAAATCGCTAAAATATAAATTGTGGTGAAAAAAGAATTTTTAGAAATTATTTAATAATTAAAGTAAGTGTTTGAATAAAATCTATGAAAAATTTGAACATTAAATCGAGCTAGATAAAAATTTCCTCGATAAATCGTGGGTGGATTTAATTTTTATTAAATTCTCCATAGTTAATTTCACTCTCTGGAATTTTCTCGGATCTTTCAGAGCTCAAATACTAATTTTAATAATACGAAGAACATTTCAGTAATTATGTAAATAATAAATTAATCATTTAATGGTCTGGTTATAATTTTGTTAAATACTTTGGGTGTTTAAGTATTTGCAAGATTTTTCTTGGAATTATTTGAACATTAAAAGTATTTTTAACAATTCAAAGATCATTGCAGTGATTAATTTATTTGGAAAAGTAATTAAAAATCCTCTCTCTTTCTTGGGACAAATCTGCAAAGTTTACTTTGCATCCTATCTTTTCTCTCCCTGCAGGCCCCTTCCATCCCCAAAGTCTGCCTGGCCTTCCTCATTACTCGGGCCGATTTAAGGAAGCCCAGCAGAAAGTCTAGATAGAGCCAGCCGAAGCAGTATGCACCATAGCAGCGCCCCATCCCGCATAAAATCCAGCCTCCTCGTTGCTCCCCTTCCAAAATTAGTTGCGGGAACGGATTCCCCTTGATCTCCTCTACCTTTCCTCCAAGAAATACCCAAAAATACCGAAGCAAATCTCCGCGAATCGAAGCCGTTTTCTTTTCGGCAAACTCAGGATAACCCTAGAAATCCGACACCAAATCCTCTTGTTTTAGGCCCAGAATCTTCCTCCCGAGCCTATAAATAACACCCTATTGGTCCCTTCTCTCATTTCCACCCCTTTCCCTAGCTTGCCACCGCCCGACACCCGTCTTCCCGCGTTCGCCTTCTTTCTCCGCCGCCGGCCGCCGCTCCAACCGACCGTAGCCATCGACTCCGCCATCGCGGTCGGCTTGGTCGCCTCCATCAGGACCACAGCGAAAGGATGAAGACCGGTAACCACTTCCCCAAAGTCCAATCTCGCTAGAAGTACCCTGTCACCGTGAAGGCCGAGTTCGCCGTCACGATTTGATCTCCGACGAAGCCCTACCACTCCTCCCATCGTCGTCAAGCTTCGCCGCCACCTCCGTTGGATTCGCAGCTGCGAGGAGTACACCGTCCACCCCTCCGTTGCCGCCGAAGATCGCCGGAACACCGTTGTCACCATCAACCCGACGTCATCGCCGCCTCTACCTCGCCGCCGGTCGTCTTCCGTCGCCGTCCATCGTCGCACCGCCCCTTGGTGAGTTTACCCCCGTTGCGCTCTTCTTTGTGGTGTCCTCCGTTAGCGCCACCGTGCCGTTGGTCGCCGGTGACAGTGGGATGTCGTGCCGTCGTCGCCGGCGATGACGTCAGCGCCAGGTCAGCACTTGTCAGCCGCCACCCAAACGCCACATCGTCGCCGCGTCAGCGTCTCTGTCCACGTGGCATCCATCCAAAACCCTAGGCCATTCTAATCTCGTCCGTTGGATCGTGGTCAATTTCCGGTCAAGATCGACCTAGGCCGTCCATCTCAGTGAACCCGTCGACCATCTCAGTGAACCTGTTCTACGGTGGAGCAATCAATGCTGACACAATAATCCTCTTTTCTAACTCAAAATTAATTTATTATTGCGTCATAATTTTAATATAATTTTGGTTAATGGTTTTAATGTGTTCAAAACTTCATTAATTCATAATTAATTCATCGTAACTTGAATTAATGTGGTTTCAGTTGCTAAATTTGTCTAAAATCAAGGTTTACTTAATAAAAATAATATTAAATATAAATTGTGTCATAAATTTATTTAATATGTTTAATTAAGCTTTAATTGGAGTAAATCTTGTAAAAATCATAACTAATTCATATGAACTCCGATTGAGGTCGTTCAAGTCTCTAAATTCATCTAAAATTATGCTCAACCCATTTATGCATTTTATTTATACTATTTATTTGGTTTTTATTAGTGTTTTATTCGTTTTGTGTTCTAGGTTTAGTTGTTCGTCGTTTCGGAACATCGTTTGTTCGTTGGAGAAGTTCTTGAGGACGAATTGAAGACACTTGTTTGCAACGCAAGTCACACAGATCCCAAAACACCCTTTGAGCATGTTGGTCCCATATTTAAATTCTCTGTTTATTTCAAATATGCATTTATTTTCGAATGTCATTGGGTGATGTGAGCCTTTCCCCTATGTTATGGCCGAAGATTACTTTATTGTCCTATGGGTTATAATTTGACTAGCTTGGGCTTTATATATTGGTTCAGCTAGATATTAGATATAATTGCTTAGTCATGCTTAAAAACATTAGCACACTATTGAGATAACTAATGCTTCATTATTATTTAATGATGGATATTTAATGGTAGCTCACGATGGCTAATCGTGATTGATTAATTAATTGGTCCAACTAAAACCTGATTAATGGTGGGTTGTGAGCACATGGTTTTGATGGTCGTGCTCATGACAATTAAGGACCGGTTCGCGAGCTACTACTGTGAAGCATTAACCGTACTAACCACAAGCCAGCGTGGCCAACGGCAGGACGTTGCGTGTAGAGTGGTTCATTGTGGGGCACCAGACTGTGAAGTGGCGGAGATAAGCCCACGGGGGTCGCTGGGGAGTCCATACCTCGGCTTACAGGGGGTGACTATGATCCGGTAACGGTGCACTGCATGGAATTGTGTTATGCGTGGTGTCTTATCACACTCTCTATTCGGGTACTTTTGCAGTATCGCGATGCATGGTTGACATGATGTTGAGGCTATGTCTTGTGGGTAAATTTGTACACCTCTGGCCAGAGTAAAACTATTCGAATAACCGTGCCCGTGGTTATGGGCGAGCCTAGCAATGTTTTCCGTGATTAGTCCCACTTGCTCATTAATAATAATAATGTGATATATATGGTGATAATTGATTTAGCTCCTGGTATGGAATGGCTAATTCCTGGTTTGGAGGTTGGATCTGTGCAACCGGGCATGGTTGTTCAGTGGTGGTTTGGGCCTGTACAACACATGGTGTTGTTCAGTGTTGATTAATACTGTTTAATTAATTACTCTACTATTTTAAAAATTCTCAACTCTTTGCCAAATGCTGCTTTCGCAAATGAACCTTATATTATGTCATTCTTTGGTATCCTTTACACTTGCATATTTGCTGTGTGGCTTGTTGAGTATTCCATGTACTCACCTTGCAATAATCATCAATCTCAGTTGAAGAGAAAGGATCCAGAAGGAGAAGACCTTTGGCTTAGATCCCAGTTGAGCTGCCTGTGGGAGTGGATTTGAAGCTTCGCTAGATTTTCTTTTCCGCTGTAGTTTTCTTCGTGGTGAGGACTAAGTGCCTCTGTTGTAAGTATTTATCATTTTAGTTTATTTGGTACTGTATATTCAAATGTCGATTTGTGTACCTCGGCTGATTCCTGGACGAGGGTTTAATGCACAAATTAGTTTGGAAATTACTTGTGAATTTCCGGGCGTGACAAGTTGGTATCATAGCCATCTTGACTATAGGATAAGCCAAACGGTTAAACCCATAAGGACATGTCTTTCCTAAAACAAAAATCTATTTGCAAAAGTCTGTTTTCCTCCTTATCCCATCGGTCTTTGCAAAAGTTTTACTCGTCACCCTTCTTCGGCTTTCAACTTGTTCTAGATGGATCCCTCTAAGGAGAAGTTGGAAAAGATGATGGCACGCTTTGATGAACTTTGGGGTGATCTGCCCAAGAAGATTGATCAGATAAATGAAAGAAGAGCAGCACAAGAACGCAAGGCACTTTTTCATAAGAAAGTTGAACAACATGGAAACTATGGTTTTACGAGCTTTGTCGTATGATGTATGTTCTTCGATATGAGGTTCCACCTAAGTACACTAAAGTATCTACTCATGTTGGAAATCAATATCACTGCAAAGCAACTGTTACTCTCGTCTCCGACAAGGAAGATCTTCCTCAACTCTCATTCAATGGCGAGGCAGATTGTTTCCTCTACGCTCAAGAAGAAGTTGCATATGAAGCTTTGTGTCGTCTCCGTCAGCTTTTCAAGGATCGTTTGAAGAATACTGTTTACCACTACCATCCTCAACATGGTGATGACTTTTGGATGAATGGTTGCTCGAACACTTGGGATGAAGAGAATCAGACAATTATGCACATGAGGATGACGTTGCATGCTCTTGACCACCTCCATTCTGATTACAAGACTCAAGCCATGATTCAAAAGCATGCCCAAAATGAGAAGATTGTCAGGTTGCAGAAGATGGTTGAACAGATGAGGGACAAGTCTCAGCCTAAAGACAATGACACAGCTAAGATTCTAGAGTACACTGAAGCCCGTTTTGCCCAATATCGGAAACACACCAATCATACGCTTGTTCTTCGACAGAAAAGGATCTTTGAGTTAGAAGATGAACTGAGGGAGCTAAAAGGAGAAACTTCTTTGGATGAAGGTGAAGAGGACTTGAAGCCTACTCGAGTTGTCAAGCGTCTCTGCACCGGAGTTTTTTCTCTCAAGGAAGGTCAATTCCCGTGAAGATGAGTCAGTGGAGAAGCCTCCAAGTCCAAAGGAAGAATAAAGAAATTTCAAGAACTTATGGCAGAACCTAAGCTTTACCCTTAAGAGTAGTAGTGTTTTGTTAGTCAGAGCGTTGTGTTAGCTTGCTTGCTTAAGTTTTGTTTGTGTGTGTGTGGGTTTTTAGCGTATGGTGTATATCAAGGGTTGTGATATAACCATAGTAGTTTATAAGCTCAATCCTGTGTTAAAAAAAACAACTCATTTCATATCAATAAAAGTTAAAGTTTAGTAAAGAAGTTTGTTCTATTCTGAGTCCCCTGTCTCCTTTGTTTTCTTTTTTGTCTGTTACCTCTCCACCCAAGAGAATGAGTTCAAAGAAAGAAAATTTTGTGCTCAACAGTACCAGGAGGAACGTTATTTGGACAACATGATACTGTGATGGACAACACAGTCTGTCATCCAAGAGCTTAGAGGACAAGTGTCCTAAGGAAGGTTAAAGGTCAAGAAGCTCAATGGACGCCATTGCCAGATTCAAGGGAACTACTCATTGTTAATCTCTCACACTGTTTAAGGTTCAAAGTTTGATGAGAGCAAGAGTCAATAAGGAATAAGAAAGACCAAAGCTTACATCTATGTCATCGAGATGATTATTATCGCTACAATATGATTTATAAGAATATCAAGGTGTCCGAAATGACAATTCTTTTGTCACTGCTCATAAGTCAAGTCGACAATGTCAGCAAGACCAAGATATTCAACAATGAGAAATTTAAAGAGGCATGGTTTTAAAAGTAGAATTAGTAGGAAGAGGGAAATTTACAAGTCTTCAATAAGAAATAAATGGAATGTGGAGTTTGCATGGTTTTGGAATAATGGAACACATTAAGTACGCCCCAAAGTTCTGTTACTGAGGTAAAGGTGTATCAAGTAAATGTATGGTCCATAAAGTGTTTCTTTTGGTTAAAGGGATGGATCATATAGCTAAAATTTAATATTAGTCAGGATCATGTAAGATGGCAGAGGTTTTAGTAGATCTTTTGGCAATTTCGTGTTGATGGCAATAATCATGACATCATTTCTACCAATAGTAACAAGAATAAAGATAAAGTTATGATGAAGCAAGGATATATAAAGTCATAATGGAAGTTTCCTACATTAAAGGTTATTTGAAAGCACTAAGGAAGATTTATACTCTACTAATTTGGTACAAGGTCAGGAATGGTTTGCCCGCCGACACGTCACCGGTACAAGTCTTGACGAATCACTACAAAGTTTCTGTGAGATAGCAGGTTGGGTCATTCTACCAGCTACACATACACCCATGGTACAAAGATGAGAGCATGGACATCATTACTACGTTAATCTGAAGTATGAAGATTTACTATGAATATCATTACTACATTAACCTGAAGTATGAAGATTTACTAGGAATACCGCTACTACGTTAGTCTGAAGTATGAAGATGGTAATTCAGGAAAAGGATAGGCAATGAGGTGATTGATAAAGAGCTATTTGAAACGAAACCCTAATCATCAGGTAAGTCGGAGATCAAGTCAAGTGTGGAGTGCTCTAATTCAATGTGTTTTGAAACTACAGAAGCCATAAAAGACAGTTGCAAAGTGGTTTACATCGATGTCGGAAGTAATGATTGATAGCCTGTCTGGATGGTTGATGGTCAAGCTATACAAGAAGCTGTATTGGAAACTAAAACTTGAAAGGTTAAGGAGTCACCATTACATGAAACAATTTTTGAATATTGGAGATACAGACAATGTTTGTTTTCACGGCGAAAGGTGAAGGTCAGATTGATGAAGATAGTGCAGGATCAGCTATCCGTTAAAATACTTGGAAGCCTGAATTGAGGAAAATTTAATATCTGGTTAATCTAATTAATGGATAAGAGACTTGTTTCAATAAAATAAAAAGAGATCAGTTTATCTCGGAAGGTCGGATTGGACAGAATGTTACATATCATTTTCTCAGAAAAATAGAATCATGGGAAATAATTTGATCCTAGTGTGAATTGAGATTTCTATGGACTTGATAGAGTAAAGGGAACTCCGGGAATGAGCCAGAGCTAACACTGTAGTATTCAATCAAATGACTTGATAGATTGTTCATCGGAGAGTTACGTCGAAAGCCACAATATTTGGAGATCTTGTAGTCAAGATTTTCAGAAAGGCAGACCCGATAATATCTAGTTGAGGATTTAGTTAGGTGTTAGTCCTATTGGAAGAAGCACATAAAAAGAAAGTCAGATAAAGGTGAGTCAGATAAAGGTGAGTCAGATTGGCCAAGCTGTTTTGAGTAAGTGATTAGTGAAGTATTGCCCTACCCAATTTCTTGCTAGCTGTTCCAAATCTCGGGACGAGATTTCTGTAAGGGGGGTGGATTTGTCACAACCTAAAAATCGCTAAAATATAAATTGTGGTGAAAAAAGAATTTTTAGACACTATTTAATAATTAAAGTTAGTGTTTGAATAAAATCTATGAAAAATTTGAACATTAAATCGAGCTAGATAAAAATTTCCTCGATAAATCATGGGTGGATTTAATTTTTATTAAATTCCCCATAGTTAATTTCACTCTCTGGAATTTTCTCGCATCTTTCAGAGCTCAAATACTAATTTTAATAATACAAAGAATATTTCAGTAATTATGTAAATAATAAACTAATCATTTAATGGTCTGGTTATAATTTTGTTAAATACTTTGGGTGTTTAAGTATTTGCAAGATTTTTCTTGGAATTATTTGAATATTAGAAGTATTTTTAACAATTTAAAGATCATTGCAGTGATTAATTTATTTGAAAAAAATAATTAAAAATCCTCTCTTTCTTGGGCCAAATCTGCAAAGTTTACTTTGCATCCTATCTTTTCTCTCCCTGCAGGCCCTTTCCCTCCCCAAAGTCTGCCTGGCCTCCCTCTTCAATCGGGTCGAGTTAAGGAAGCCTAGCAGAAAGTCTGCTTTACCTCTCCGTGCTACAGTATCATCTTCAACCTCTAGGCAGAGCCGGCCGAGCCGTGCGTACTGTAGCAGCACCCCATCTCGCATAAAATCCGGCCTCCCCGTTGCTCCCCTTCCAAAATTAGTTGCGGGAATGGATTCCCCTCGATCTCCTCTACCTTTCCTCCAAGAAATCCCCAAAAATACCACAGCAAATCTCCGCGAATCGAAGCCGTTTCCTTTCCGGCAAACTCGGGATAACCCTAGAAATCCGACGCTTCAATGATGTCATCGATGATGTCAGTGCCAGGTCATCGCCAGGTCAGTGCTTCTCTGCCTCGTCAGCCGCCACCCAAGCGCCACATCGTCGCCGCGTCAGCGTCTCTGTTCATGTGGTGTCCATCCAAAACCCTAGGCCATTCTAATCTCGTCCATTGGATAGTGGTCAATTTTGGTCAAGATTGATCTCGGCCGTCCATCTCTGTGAACCCGTCAACCATCTCAGTGAACCTGGTCTACGGTGGACCAATCCTCTTTTCTAACTCAAAATTAATTTATTATGGCGTCATAATTTTAATATAATCTCGGTTAATGGTTCTAGTTGCTAAATTTGTCTAAAATCAAGGACTAATTAATAAAAATAATATTAAATATAAATTGTGTCATAAATTTATTTAATCTTTTTAATTAAGCTTTAATTGGAGTAAATCTTGTAAAAATCATAACTAATTCATATGAACTCAGATTGAGGTCGTTCAAGTCTCTGAATTCATATAAATTTAAGCTCAACTCATTTATGCATTTTATTTGTACTGTTTATTTGGTTTTTATTAGTGTTTTCCTCGTTTTGTGTTCTAGGTTTAGTTGTTCGTCGTTTCGGAAGATCGTTTGTTCGTTGGAGAAGTTCCTGAGGACGAATTGAAGACGCTTGTTTGCAGGGCAAGTCACACAGATCCCAAAACACCCTTTGAGCATGTTGGTCCTATATTTAAATTCTCTGTTTATTTCAAATATGCATTTATTTTCGAATGTCATTGGGTGATGTGAGCCTTTCCCATATGTTATGGCCGAAGATGACTTTATTATCCTATGGGTTATAATTTGACTAGCTTGGGCTTTATATATTGGTTCAACTAGATATTAGATATAATTGCTTAGTCATGCTTAGAAACATTAGCACACTATTGGGATAACTAATGCTTCATTATTATTTAATGATGGATATTTAATGGTAGCTCATGATGGCTAATCGTGATTGATTAATTAATTGGTTCAATTAAAACCTGATTAATGGTGGGTTGTGACCACATGGTTTTGATGGTCGTGCTCATGACAATTAAGGACCGGTTCGCAAGCTACTGTTGTGAAGCATTAACCGTACTAACCACAAGCCAGCGTGGGCAACGGCTGGACGTTGTGTATAGCGTGGTTCATTGTGGGGCACCAGACTGTGAAGTGGCGGAGATAAGCCCATGGGGGTCGCTAGGGAGTCCATACCTTGGCTTAAAGGGGGTGACTATGATCGGGTAACGGTGCACTGCATGGAATTATGTTATGCGTGGTGTCTTGTCACACTCTCTATTCGGGTACTTTTGCAGTATCACGACGCATGGTTGACATGATGTTGAGGCTGTGTCTTGTGGGTAAATTTGTACACCTCTGGCCAGAGTAAAACTATTCGAATAGCCGTTCCCGCGGTTATGGGCGAGCCTAGCAATGTTTTTCATGATTAGTCCCACATGCTCATTAATAATAATATTGTGATATATATGGTGATAATTGATTTAGCTCCTGGTATGGAATGGTTAATTCCTAGTTTGGAGGTTGGATCTGTGCAACCGGGCATGGTTGTTCAGTGGTGGTTTGGGCCTGTACAACACGGGGTGTTGTTCAGTGTTGATTAATACTGTTTAATTAATTACTCTGCTGTTTTAAAAATTCTCTACTCTTTGCCAAATGCTGCTTTCGCAAATGAACCTTATATTATGCCATTCTTTCGTATCCCTTGCACTTGCATATTTGTTGTGTGGCTTGTTGAGTATTCTATGTACTCACCTTGCAATAATCATCAATCTCAGTGGAAGAGAAAGGATCCAAAAGGAGAAGACCTTTGGCTTTGATCCCAGTTGAGTTGCCTGTGGGAGTGGAGTTGAAGCTTCGCTAGATTTTCTTTTCCGCTGCAGTTTTCTTCGTGGTGAGGACTAAGTGCCACTGCTGTAAGTATTTATCATTTTAGTTTATTTGGTGCTGTATATTCAAATTGTCGATTTGTGTACCTCGGCTTATTCCTGGATGAGGGTTTAATGCACAAATTAGTTTGGAAATTACTTGTGAATTTCTGGGAGTGACAAGCAAGCTAAGGGACCTATTTATCTTCCAAATCATAAGTTTTCACCATATCAGACAATCAAGATAAAAATATGCAGCAGGGCCTATTAGTTCGATGGTGATCAGTAATCAGACTCAAGATCAGCATCGGACTACATATTATGGAGGGCAACCACTTCAGCAATCAACTGGGGGCAGCCAATTGGGCAACTGTATCGCCAAGAAGCACCTCAAAATTTGCAACCTAGGTCTAATTCACATCAGAAATATATACATCAATATTTTAATCCTCAGCAACCGCAACCATTGTCACCCCATCAGTATCGGCATGGGGAGGCCAATTAGTATCAACGTCAGATGAATCAGTTCGTTCAAGGACGTTTGCCACAACAATTTGGAAACAACACCAACCAGGAGTGGACCGATATGATTGCTAAGGTTATGAGGGAACAATTTGGTCTTAAACCCAAAGATGACGGGATTATGTATCGGCATCCATATCCATAACATTTTGATAGTGTCATTGCCTAATTGATACAGAATTCCATATTTCTCAAAGTTCTCTGGACAATATAATATTTCTACAGTTGAGCATATTAGCCGATTTCTAGCACGATGTGGAGAAGCATTGGCTAAAGAGGCTTTAAGGGTAAGATTTTTCCTACTATCATTATCTGGATCTGCATGTACATGGTTTTCTTATTTGCCACCTAATTCTGTCAGAGGATGGGCCGATCCGGAGAAGCAATTTCACAAATATTTCTTTGCTAGAGTTTAAGAGATGAAGCTGTCAGATTTAACATCAATCAAGCAATGGTTTGATGAATCGGTTCCAAATTTTATTAAGAGATTTAGGGACATAACGAGTGGATGCTACAACCTGAATTTGACCGATTCATAGTTAGCTGATTTTGCGTTCCAGGAATTCTTGGGGCCGATAAAGGTGAAGTTTTCTTCACAGGATTTTGAGAGGTTCGCTCAACTAGTGCAAAAGATATCGGCTCATCAACAACGATTCCAGGAGTCCAAGAGGGAGTGGTTCTTTAAAAAGGCTAGCAATGTTAATAATGTTTATAACTATGCTTCTGATTCTGATCAAGATGAAGATCAACAGATTGGCTTGGCAGTATGGGCACGTAATAAAAATCCAGTGGTTTGCCAATGGGTCAAAGATAATGGAAAGGAAGAGAGGTATGAGTTTGATACCAATAAAACCGATAGAATATTTGATCTTTTGTTACAAGAAAAATAGATTGTGTTACCCCAAAATCTTGTTATTCCATCGGCTGAATAGTTGAAGAAGACAAAATACTGCAAATGGCATATTACAGGATCACATAGTACCAATGAATGAAATGTTTTCAGGCAACCGATACAAGCGGTTGTTGAACAAGGAAGGATCAAGTTTGATGATGGAAAAAAGCCGATGAAGATTGATGGGCATACATTCCTATTATACATGGTTTATCCAAGGAGATATGAAGATGCCATCGATAGGAGAAATTATCGGACTAGGATTAATTCAACAGGTTTGATCAGCAAGTATCAGAAGAAGAATGAAAAAGAGATGCAGGATTATTATGAAGAAGATAGATCTTGTTTTGATCCACATTGGGTTTGTGAATTCTTTCGTTTTTGCTGGAATATGGGGATGAGATTTCCTTCAATTGAAGATTGTCCAGGATGCAATGGGCTGAATCAGCTTATGATTATGGGTGTTCCTCTCGCTAATATAATAAGAGGAATTCGCATCGGTCAATGAAAAAGAAGCTTCGAGTCCATCAACGATTAGGGCCCATTCATGAAGGTTATTTTGAATATGATGAGGAAGAGTTGCGAGAGAAAGGAAAACAAAACCCTCAATAGTGTCCTAGTGGAATTTTTACTAAAAATCAAAAAGAAGGGTTCAAAGGATGAGGAACAGAGAGCAGATGTAAGAAGTTGAGGAAGAGATCAACCATTGGCTGCAGTGCACAAGGAAATAGTGGAGAGTTAAGAGCAAGATTGTTAAAGCCGATTTCAGCTTCTGTTGGGGAAAAAGTTGTCAAGATTGACAATGCTGAGGCATCTTCTTCTATAAACATGGTATTTATATTACCTGTAGAGTACAGGACTTCTACATCCGATAAAGAAATTTGCAAAGAGTCGAATGCGCAATTGGTCTTATCACCACAACAAGCTGTTTTTGAAAAACCTCAGGATATGGAGCATTGGCATCTTAGGCCTTTATATGTTAAGGGTTTTGTCAATGGGAAGCCGATATCCAAGATGTTGGTCGATGTAGGGGCTGCAGTGAATTTAATGCCTTATACTATATTTAGGAAGCTTGGGAAGGCTCCGGAGGACTTCATCATGACCAACATGGTACTCAAATATTTTGGTAGGAATTCATCAGATGCCAAGGGAGTTCTAAATGTGGAGTTGACAATGGGTTGTCAGACTATTCCTACAACATTATTTGTTATTGATGGAAAGGATTCATATAGTTTATTGCTTGGAAAAGATTGGATTCATGCCAACTGTTAGATCCCATCGACAATGCATCAAAGTTTGATTCAGTGGCAATGAGACCAGGTACAGATCGTGCAGGCCGACAGATCAGTTAATGTTGTTGTCGCTGATTTATCTATTTGGGAGACGCATGAAATAGACTGTTTATCAGGTAAAATTTGGGAAGGTAGTTTCTTAAAATTGTCCGATCATGATATAAACCCACTCAATGATGGAGAATCCCAACTGTTATTCCAAAGACATGGTGGACGATTTTGAGGGCAAGTTGGGGCAGGGTTTTATGTCGGTCGATTAGTTGGAAGAAGTAGATATTGGTCCAGGTGATAGGCCTAGGGTGACATTTGTAAGTGCTAAATTGCCAGTTGAGTTTACAGAAGAATTAATAAAATTATTAAGAGAATATAGAGATTGTTTTGCTTGGGAATATCATAAAATGCTAAGATTAAGCTGATCAATACTAGAACATCGGCTGCCTATCAAACCAGCGTATTCGGCATACAAACTGCAGCCAAGACAATTCAACCCTGAAATGTATGATGTTAGTAAGGCAGAAATTACTAGAGTTTATAAGTCTAATTTTGTTAGGCCTTGCAGATACGATGAGTCGGTTTCACATTGTAGCAGTAAAGAAGAAAAATGGGAAGCTAAGAGTTTGTGTTGATTTCAGAGATTTAAACAAAGGTACTCCTAAAGATGAGTACCCAATGTCGATTGCTGATTTATTGGTTAATGCTACTTTTGGACACAAGATTATAAGTTCTATGGATGGCAATGCAGAATATAATCAAATTTTTGTGGCCGAAGAAGATATTCACAAGACTGCATTTAGATGTGCTGGAGCAATCGTTTTTTATGAGTGGGTAGTTACGACTTTTGGATTGAGAAGTGCTGGTGCAACATATCAAAGAGCTATAAATTAAATATTTCATGACCTTATTGGATTGTTGGTTGAAATCTACATAGACGACGTGGTTATGAAATTGTTGGCGCAGAATTTCGACCCGTCCAGCAACCAAACGGGTTCCGCGTTACCATGGCGGCCTGGGAGATCTGCTTAACTCCAGTGCAGGTCCAAATGGCTTGCCTAGTCATAAGTAGAGCGTGCCAGTTGATTTGATCTGCAATCAACAAGAAACAAGTGAACCAAGTCAGAGAACAATGGCCGATCGGTCAGCAGACCGATGACACATTGTCATAGCCCAGCCGATAGGGCAAAGCTATATCGGCTCACTTAGAAAATAAGTAAGACATGAATCTAATCTTATCGGCCTTCATTGATATGTAGACCTCAACTAATAATACCGGCCGATAAGGATGACAAAGGTAACTACACCAGCTAGTACTCTAGTGCAATCTTATACGAGCCAATCAGCCAGTATAAACACGTCAACCATAAAGAAATCTTAAGATTACTTCACGATCGACATATCTATACTTATCGATCTGCACATATAAGCGGCAAACATATGCAAGAAACATAAAGCAATCACATATGTTAGATAAGACCGGCTAAAACCCCGGTACTATCATTAATTACAACCGAAAACAGGCTTTGTGTTAGATCTCAAAACAGGACTAAGGTCGATGGCAACTCGAAGTGTGAATTGAGACTTAACACAAAGAAAATCAAGTCGTTGATTGCTTTTGGGGATGGCAGCTGCATTGAACAATCTAGCCAAGCATAAGAATTAAACCATCGTCAGCAATAAACCCTAAAGCGAGTAAACCGCTGGCAAGGCTTAATTAAGATACCTGTCAAAACTATTCAAGACATGATAATCGACGATCACATCATCGAGGCTTAACGTGTCTAAAGCGACACGTTAGCCTCGACGATGCAGATCGTCGGGGACGAGTTCTTACCTCTGCTCCGAGGAAGCAAGAACTCGTCGAAGAAGACCTCTTGCCAGGGTTGGCGATGCGCCGAAAGTAGATTGATTCGATTGTGTGATTGATTGAGAGAGAGAGATTACATGTACAAACTATCGGGATATTTATACCCGAGACTACAACAGACCCCTTGTCGGGTACGATCTTATCTACAACTAACAAACAAGTCTTTGCGGCAGACTCTAGCCACAGATTAGATCTAAACTACCTAATTTACAAGATACAATTGCCTAAAACCGAGCTTTATCTCTATTTGGCAACTTCCTTGAAGCTTACTTCGAGCCCAGACCAAGCCCACATTGACACTGTCAACTCATAACCCACATCGGCCCATGACCAAACCAAATCCGTATCGGCCGATACGCTCTTTATAGCAACACTTCCCCAGTCCGATACGGTTACCGGGTCCGATACGAAGCCTGGTCCGACTCCAACCCAATCCTTCCTCTCTGCTTTGGTTTCCTCTTTCCTTTCCGAGTCGATTACCAAAATCTGTCGTTAACAGAAATCAAAAGAAGTCGATGGACATCTAGCCGATTTGCGAAGGGTACTGGAAAGGACAAGGAAGTATGGTTTAAAGATGAACCCAAACTATCGGTTGGGCAATTTCTGGGTTTTATTGTGCATGAAAGGGGGATTAAAGTTAGTTAAAGAAGTATTAATGTTATCAAGGATATAAAACGGCCAGAAAATAAACCAAATTACAGTCTTTGATCGGCAAGATCAATTTTGTGAGGTGATTCATATCAAATTTGTCAAAAAGGATTGAACCATTTAATCCATTGTTTTGTTTGAAGGCCGATCAAGAATTTGTTTTGGGAGAGAAGAAGTAGAAAGCATTGGATAATATTAACGATTATTTGAGTTCCCCTCCAGTATTGATATCACCACAAAAAGGAGTTTCGTTCAAATTATATCTATCGGACGATAAGAAGTCCACCGGGTCAGTTCTAATTCAGGAGTTTGATGGCAAGGAAAGGGTTATATTTTATCTTAGAGAAGACTTTTGGATGCAGAAACAAGGTATACCTTAGTGGAGAAGTTATGTTTGTATTTTTCATATATCAAGTTAAGGCATTATTTATTATCCAATGAGTGCATAGTGGTTGGCAAAGCTGATGTGATGAGATATATGCTATCAGCTCTAATACTAAAGGGTAGAGTTAGGAAGTGGATTTTTGACTTAACAAAATTTGACTTATGATATGATCTGCTAAGATAGTTAAGGGACAAGCGATAGCCGATTTTATTGTTCAGCATCGGGATGATTCAATTTATTATGTTGAGCCCATGCGATGGACTTTGTTTTTCGATGGATCTATTTGCACACATGGACGTGACAATGGTTTGGTAATTATTTCGACTCAAGGGGCAAGTTTTGAGTTTGCATTTACTCTTAAGTCATATTATACCAATAATCAAGCAGAATATGAGGTAGTTTTATAAGGTCTTCAATTATTAAAAGAAGTAGAAGCCGATGCAATAGAGATTATTGGTGATTGAGCAATTATCAGGGGAATATGAATGCAAAAGTGAAATATTGAGGGCTTCTAATGAGAAGTACCAAGAGTTAATCAACAATTTCAAGATTGTAACTATGAAACATATTCCTAGAGAACAGAATACTGAAGCGAATGATTTAGGTCAGGGTGCATCAAGATACAAACCGATATTGAAAGATGTGGAGACAGAGATTGCTAATGTTGATGCCGATGATTGGAGGTATGAGATTATTGAATATTTAAAATATCCTTCTCAATCGGCAACAAAGAAATTAAAGTACAAAGCTCTTAAGTATGTACTACTTGACAATGATTTATATTATCGGACGATTAATGCAGTTTTGCTCAAGTGTTTAAATTTAGAAGAGGCCAAGGTGGTTACGTGTGAAGTACATGAAGGGATTTGTGGGACCCATCAATCGACTCATAAGATGAGATGGTTACTTCATCGGATATGATATTTCTGGCCGACAATGTTGGAAGATTGTTTCAAATATTATAAGGGGTGTCAAGATTGTCAGAAGTTTAGAGCAATTCAAAGAGCACCGCCATCGGCTATGAACCCGATAATAATGCTGGGGCCGTTCAGAGATTGGGGGATTGATATGATTGGCCAGATTAATCCACCATCAAGTAAAGTACACAAATATATATTGGTGGCCACATATTATTTCACAAAGTGGGTTGAAGCAGTTCCTTTGAAGAACGTTGATTCCAAAGATGCAATTGAATTTGTCAAAGAACATATAATCTATCGGTTTGGGATTCCACAGACTATAACAACGGATCAGGGTTCTATTTTTGTGTCTGATGAGTTTGTTTAGTTTGCCAATAGTGTGGGTATTAAATTATTAAATTCTTCTCCTTATTATGCTCAAGCAAATGGACAACAGAGGCATTTAACAAGAGTTTGATCAAGTTGATTAAACGGAATAATGCAGAACAACCAAAGAGGTGGCATATTACACTGGCCGATTCATTGTGGGCTTATCAGATGGCATGTCATGGAGGTACTTAACTGCCACCATATCAATTGGTTTATGGACATGAAGTTATTTTACCATGGGAAAGTAATATTGGCTCTAGGACGATTTGCAAAATTAGTTATCGGCCAATGATTATCGTAGTTTGATGGTTCATGACTTAGAAGATTTGGCTTAGGTACGATTACGGGCTTTGGAGAAAGTCAAAAGAGATAAAGAGAGGGTTTCAAGGCATTATAACAAGAAGGTTGTTCCAAAGTCTTTTGAAAAAGGTGAATTTGTTTGGAAACTGATTTTGTGATAGGAACAAAAGATAATAAGTTTGGAAAATGGTCGCCTAATTGAGAAGGGCCTTATCGGATTCATCATTATATACCGCGAAATGCATATTTGCTTGAAGGCCTTGATGGAGAAGTGTTTGGAAAAGAACTTAACGGAAAATATTTGAAAAAGTACTATCCTAGCATAGGAATTAACTCATAATCGGCTCTGTTGCCGATGAATGATATAGCCGATGAATAACATCGCCTTGAGATGGCCGATATTGAATATCGCACTTAGACAAATTGAGTTAAAGCTACAAGAAGCGGAAATCAGTTCGTAGGCCGATGAATATGTTATGATGAATTTGAAATATTTGCAGTAGAAGTGTTAGTAGCAACTTCAGTGTTTCAAGAATTCAAAATTACATCAACCAAGAAGTTTTTGGATTGCCGATATCGCACGTAAGTGAATTTGGTCAACTTCATCAATGGTACGGAGGTGATCGACATCGGATCTTGGCACTGGTTTGATTGCTTTGCTCTGGGAGGCCAAATGACAAGCCGATGCCTTTAGTTTGGAGCATTGATCTTTGATTGCCTTTGGGAGATTGGGACATTTGTTTTCTTCAGACGCCAGTAGATCAGCTTCTTGTTGCTTTAAATCATCGAGGTGCTTCTGTGTTGATTCTGGTCCTAAAGTTGGCATTGATGGGTCTTTGAACTTGGTATCGATGTGATTCATGGTAGGCCACTGGTGTGAAGGTGGAAAGGATGTCTTTAGGAAGTTGGTCCTGGATCTCTTCTATCATGTTCCTCATTTGGCCGCTATTTTCATCCAAGGCATCGATTGATGCATTGAGCCGACCAGCAATATCAAGGAGTTGATTTTTGAGGGCTTCAAGAGGAGGAGAACTGGCCTTGCTATGATTTATTTTTCATCATCATCCAAGAAATATAGAATATATCGACCTAATTCTGCAAATATAGAATATTATAATAAGACTGAAACAAGAGGGATTTGGCAAAACAAAGTTGATGGGATAGAACTTACTGGAATCATCTGTGCCGCAGTATCGGGTTGGTCCTCATCGGTGTGATGACTACCGGCTAAGGATTGAGAAGGGGTGTGCTCACTCGAGGTTTGCCGATGTGGAGAAGCCAATGGGATTGCAGGCTGAAAAAAACAAGTGTTAAAGGCTGAATGTGTTATAAAAATTAGATTAAGAAACTTACCGATGCTGGAGGAGTCAGTTGACTTGGTGATGATTCCAGATGAGCGTTGGTGTCGCTGCATTGGTTTTAGCAGTGGTTACGGTAGCATCAGCGTCATCATCGGCAGCAGTGTCATCAACATCATTTGCGTTGACGTCATCGGCATTTCGATGGCAGCGCCGATTTCTTCATTAGCAACTTCTTTATCCAATTTCTACGGCAGCGTCGATTTCGACGGCAGCGTCAACTGCCACTTCTAGATCAATTTCTAGAGGCAGGGAATCGACTTTTTGCTTCTTACTTGATTTACATGAAGCTGTTTTCTTTCATTTTCCCCTTGTACTAGGGATCGGTTCCCGGATTTGGCCTTGAAGTAATGATGAAGGAGGGGGTTGAATTCTGGCTGGAGGAAGTCAAGTTCCTCGGTGATGTCATTAATGCCAAGAGGGTGGCAGTTGACCCATCTAATGTGGAGTCAGTTATCAAGTGGACCCACCAAAGACGATCTCTCAGATCCGGAGTTTTCTTGGACTCGCGAGGTATTGTCGTCGGTTTATTCAGAACTTCTCCAGGATTGCTAAGCCAATGACATAGCTATTGAAGGAGGAAAAAATTATAGGGTCTGCTGAGGGTAACAAAAGTTTTGAAGAACTTAAAAGGAAACTGGTAACTGCGCCGGTTCTGATTTTGCCGTACTAGACGAAAGATTTCCAGGTGTATTGCGATGCATCCCGCCAAGGATTGGGGTGTGTGCTAATGCAAGAAGGCAGAGTGGTCGCTTATGCTTCACGTCAGTAGCGACCTGATGAGGGTAATTACCCGACTCATGATTTGGAATTAGCAGCAGTGGTCCATGCTCTGAAAATCTGGTGGTATTACCTTATCGGCAATCGCTGGGAAGTTTATATTGACCACAAGAGCTTGAAGTATATCTTCGCATAGCCAGATTTGAATCTCTGACAGCAAAGATGGTTGGAGTTGATCAAAGATTATGACATGGGGATACACTACCACCCGGGCAAAGCCAATGTGGTGGCAGACGCTTTGAGCAGAAAGAGCTACTGCAACGTCACATGGGTGGAAAAATTATGTCACGAAGTCTAACGGGATTTGGAATTCCTAAATCTGGGTATAGTTGAATATTGGTTCATGACTGCCCTTGAGGCACAACCAAGATGTACCAAGACCTCAAGGAAAAGTTCTGGTGGGTCAGCATGAGGAGAGAAATAGCTGAATTCATCGCAATTTGTGATGTATGTCAGCGTGTGAAGGCAGAACATCAGAGGCTAGCTGGACTACTACAACCTCTTAAGATCCCGGATTGGAAATGGGAAGAGATTGGAATGGATTCCATCATAGGTCTTCCCAGGACGTCATCTGGACATGATTCTATTTGGGTGATCGTCGACTGACTCACAAAGGTTGCTCACTTCATTCATATGCATACTACCTATTTGGGGAACAAATTGGCGGAACTTTACTTGGCAAGAATCATGTGTTTACATGGGGTACCTAAGAAAATTGTGTCTGACCGAGGAAGCCAGTTCACCTCAAAATTTTGGCAGAAACTACAAGAGGAATTGTGGACCTGCCTCAACTTCAGCACGGCATAACATCCCCAGACCAATTGTCAAACCAAGAGGGTTAATCAGATTTTGGAGGATATGTTAAGAGCTTGTGCGCTCGAGTTTGGTAGAGCTTCGGACAAAAGTCTACCTTATGCCGAGTTCACCTATAATAACAATTGCCAGGCCAGTATGAAGATGGCACCCTTTGAAGCACTGTAGGGCCGGAAGTGCCGCACCCAAGTCTTTTGGGATCAAACCGAGGAACGTCAGTTGTTTGGGATAGAGCACTTGACCGAGGCAGAGGAGAAAGTCAGAACTGTTCGGGAAAGACTAAGAATCGCTCAGTCTCGACAGAAGAGCTACGCTAACAACCGTCGAAGGGAGCTCACCTTCGAGGTAGGAGATTATGTGTACCTTCATGTCACTCCGCTTCGGGGAGTACACCGCTTCCAAACTAAAGGAATGTTAGCACCATGTTTCGTGGGACCGTATAGAATTTTGGGACACAGAGGGGAAGTTGCCTACCAACTCGAACTTCCCTCCAACATGGCTGGTATCCATGACGTGTTCCACATATCTCAATTGAAGAAATGTTTGAGTGTACTTGAGGAACAAGCAAGTTCTGATCACTTTGAAATCCGTATGTGGAGAAGCTATGTGGAGAAGCTAACCCGTATTCTTGAAACCAGTTAGAGAAGAACCAGAAACAGGGTCACCAGGTTCTGCAGAGTTCCGTGAAGCCACCATTCTGAGGAAGAGGCCACTTGGGAAAGAGAAGATGAGTTGAACGCCGCCCATCCGCACCTCTTTGCCAGCACTTCTGAATCTCAGGGTCGAGGTTCCGTTTAAGGGGGTAGGTTTGTTACAACCTGTAGTTTCCCTTTTTTCCCCGGCCTTAATTCAATTAATAAATCACCCAAATAAATTGTTTAATTTAACCTAGAGTCAAATCCTAATAAATAAATGCAATTAATAAGTGGAATTGGCATGGTGGAATTTTCTTGGATTCCCCATGTTTTAATATATTAACAGGATTTTTAGTGGATTTCAGAGCAAAGGAAATAATTTTAATAACCAAAATACGATTCTTGGAATTAATTAAATCAGAAAACTTTTCCTTTGCTCTCTCCGGCCATCGGCCGTTTCCGACCCGTTTGCACCCGTGCCTCTCCTCCTTGCCGTTGGGCTGGCTGTAGGCCACGGCCCAGACGTGTCGCGCCCTCCCCCTCTCTCACTTGGACGCCGACAGGTGGGCCCCACCTGTCAAGTCCATGCCCAACTACCCGCGGCCAAACCGGAGAGAAAGCCACCTCTCCGCCACGCCCGACACCTCTTCCCCGCACTCCGCGCACACCCGCTGCCTCCCCATCTACTGGCGCCCATTTCCCCCACATTCCCCGCTCTCCATGCAATTGAATCGGCGGGGATTCAAAACTTGAATCCGTCGCCTCCCTCTCTCACTCTCTCACTCCCCACGTTGTTGGCGGTTTCGCCCCTACCCGACCACGTCCAATTCCTCCCATGCCTATAAAGTCGATCCCCGTCCTCTCCTCTCCCTTTTTCCCGAAAACATCGCCTCCTCCCATGTTCCCTACCGCTCTCGCGCTGCCCCACCGTAGTGCTGCCGCCTTCTGGCTTCTCGGGCCGTCGCTAGCTGCCGCTAGGGCCACCGCCAAGCCATGCTGTCACCACCACCGTGCTCGCGGGCTTGTGCCGCACCCCGGCCGCCATTCGCCCGCCATCCACCGCCGCTGTTCCGTCGCTGTCGACATACTCTTCCCCACCTCTAGCCACCTTCTCCAATGAGCACCCCTCCCCTTCCTCCCCTTTTCCCTCCACCGTGTCGCCACCTCTTATGGTGCGCCGCTACCGCCTGTGCTCACTGTCGCCTTCCGGCCGCTCGCCGCCGGCCGTTGCCGCTGGTGGCCGTGTGCCGTTGCTCGGCGAGGCCGGCTTGGTGCCATGCCCGTGCCCCAGCCGCTCACTCCGTGCCACCCTATCAGCCCTGGGCCCACCTGGGCCGTCCATCCCATGGACCGGCGATGGACCCCCTCGGCGGTCCCAGACCACGGTGGACTGCCGCCTCTCACGCCGCTTACGGGTGGGCCCCGCCGATTGGCGCCGGCTCCTCCCCCCTTGCTGACGTCAGCGACCGCCTTTAATGCTCAATAATTGTACTAAGGAATTTTTCTGTTTAGTAAAAACAAAGTGAATCTTCTAAACTTCATAACTAATTCATCCAAGTTACATTTAAGTGCATTCAAATTGATGTAAATTCGTAAAAATGCCTATAATCCACTAAAATGGTTTTGTTTCTAGTTTCAGTAGACTTATAGCCTGTTTTGCATGTGTGCTTTGTATGTTGCTTTGATTTAAGCATTTTCGAAGCTCCGTTTTACTTCGAAGTAGTTACAGTGGTTCCAGTAGCACCGGAGCAAGGCAAGTCATGCATATTAATTGATCATATTATACCTATTTCGCAAATGTGTCGCTTTCTATTAAATGTTGCATTTATTTTATAATGTCATGTGGGATGGTTACCTATACCTAGCCTTGGCTTGTTCACCTTGTACTATTGATAACTTGGGGTATAACATGACTAGGTGTTGGTTTAGGAGATGCTTAGCCCTGCTTAGAATAACTAGCTCACTTTGGGGAATCTCACTAATATCTTAGACATTGATTAATTATGATGATTATGGACATGTACCACTATGGTATTAATTCAACTAAAATGTGCCTAATCATGGGTTGTGGGCGCATGGTTTTGATAGACGCGCCCATGGCAATTAAGGACCGGTTCGCGGGAAACCCTGTAAGAATTACCATGCGTATCACAAGCCAACGTGGGCAACGGCTAGGCTTGTAATATAGCTCGACCCTTTCCTAGGCACCGAGGCTAAGGTGGGCATGATGGAGTTCTGTCGGCCTAGGTTTTAAGGGTTGATCGGCTATCGGATTCACCGTGCCACACGAGGGGGCTGCGTAATTTGGTTTTAGGGGTAGGGGCGAAACCTCAACGTGGTGTGGATGGTTAGGGGATGGTTATGCGAAGGGTCCTGTCAAAGTTCCATTCCGGTATGTCGTGGTGGCATGTCGGTGCACGGAAACATGTCGTGGGGCTATGTCTTGTGGGTAAAATTGTACACCTCTGATCAGAGTAAAACTATTCAAATAGCTGTGCCCGCGGTTATGGGCGATCAACCAGATTCACCGTGATTAGTTTCATCACTAATAATCTGACCTAGTGAAACTGGTGTAGTTCGGGTGGTTGGTTGGGCCTATTGCAACATGGTGTATCGTTGGGCGGTGATGACTAATATTGCTTAATTAGATTTTATAGTTTACTACATTCAACTACTGCTTTTAACTGCCTGCTTTATGCAAAAGAACCCCTAGCCTCCCTTGGAATCACTTGCATCATACCTTCTACTGGTATGACTCGCTGAGCACAGTGGGTAGTACTCAGTCTTGCTCTGTCTCTCCCACACCAGAGTTGCAGTACTTCTTGGATGGAGGTTACTCGGAGGAGTAGGCTTCGTCATTGTCATCAAGGATGCCCATGGAGTGGAGTCACCACGCTGCGAGCATCAAGTCTTTAGTTTAAGCTCGCTTTATCTTTCCGCTACATTTGTAAGACTTTTATGTTATTTTGTAGGACGTGGATCTGTATGTCAACTTTGTCGTTTGTGTATCGTTGTCGGTCCTAGACAGGGGCATAATGCACATTCTTCCTGGAATTCTGGTTTGTGAATTTTTGGGTGTGACCTCATAAGGGGAACAGATATAGACATGCTCTACAATCCCACTGTCGGCGCCAACATCATCTCTGATTCTTATGCCTTAGCCATCTTAGGTGATGATCTATTAGCACCGACCAACAAATTCTTCAAGAGCCTCTCAGGACATCTTTTAGAAGGTGTATCTGTAGAGCACAACAATACCGTAGTGACCTTAGATTTCCATGTCTTCGAAGTTCTTGACTTTGACATCCTCATCGCTCATCCTATAAAAAAGTTGCTTCTAGATACACTGACGATGGGGAAGCTCGATATAAAGTTAAGGAAGATTGTGTTCTCTGTCCAAATCGCGAGATCTAGAAACTCCTTGATAGAACGTCCTCTCGAACCCGAATCGATGGAGGAAATGGTGGCTGAATTTCCTCAAGATTCTCCGGAATCCAATCTTGAGAAAGACGCCGAACACTTTACCCATGGGGTGGATGATACCAGAAAAACACTCGATCCCTCTGAGTTTGAAATACCTCCGCGACCTCTCATCGAGTTAAAACCCCTACCTTATGTCCTCCACTATGCTTTCCTTCATGGCGATATCGAGTCCCCCATTATCATAAGCGATAAGCTTCCAGAATGTGAGACCACCAAACTCATCGCCATCTTAGAAAAGCATTGACATGTTCTATGCTACTCGCTCCAAGACCTCAAGGGAATTAGTCCCACTCTTTGCACCCATCATATCCGTATCGATCCTTTAAGTACACCGTCTAGGGAGCCTCGAAGGAGGCTAAACAATGCGATGAGGGAGGTTGTCAAGAAAGAGGTCCTCAAGCTTTTACATGCCGAGATAATCTATCCCGTCCCATATAGCGAGTGGGTTAGTCCCATCCAGGTTGTGCCCAAGAAGGGAGGGATGACGATCATTGAGAACAAAAAGAATGAACTAATCCCGCAAAGAACAGTCACTAGGTGGAGGATGTGCATTGATTACAAAAAACTCAACAAGGCTACAAAAAAGGATAATTTCCCGCTGCCCTTCATTAATGAAATGTTGGAGCGGCTAGTCAAACATTCCTTCTTTTGTTTCCTTGATGGGTATTCTGGATATCATCATATCCCATCCATCCAGACAATCAAAGTAAGAATACATTCACATGTTGTTATAGAACCTATGCCTATAGACGAATGTCTTTTGGGTTGTGTAATGCACCCGCACCATTCCAAAGGTGCATGATGTCTATCTTCTCCGACATGATTGATGAAATCATGGAAGTCTTCATGGATGACTTCTCTATTTATGGCAAAACCTTTGATCAATGCTTGACGAATCTAGATAGAGTCTTGCAGAGATGTCAGGCGAAAGATATGGTGCTTAACTAGGAGAAGTGTCATTTTATGGTCCGCGAGGGAATAGTCTCGGGACACCTTGTATCTGAAAGGGGGAAAGAGGTGGATAGAGCTAAAATAGAAACTATTGAGAAACTTCCATGACCCACAAACGTAAAGGGAGCTCGTAGCTTTCTGGGTCATGCAGGGTTCTACAGGCACTTTATAAAAGACTTCTCTCAAATTGCTAGACCCTTGACATACTTGTTAGCTAAAGATACCCCTTTCGTGTTTAATGATGAGTGCATGAAATCCTTTAATATCCTTAAGAAAGCTCTCATGCCTGATTGGTCACTCCCTTTTGAAATAATGTGTGATGCTAGTGACTACGCTGTTGGGGCCATTCTTGGCCACACCAAGGATAAAAAGCATCATGCAATTGCTTATGCTAGCAAGATGCTGACTAGAGTTCAACTTACTTATGCTACCACTAAAAAAGAGCTCTTGGCAGTTGTCTTTGCTATTGACAATTTTAGATCTTATCCTGTGTGTGCAAAGGCAACTGTGTACACCGATCATGCTGCTTTAAAATACCTGGTCACTGAGAAAGATGCTAAACCCCACTTAATAAGATGGATCCTTCTACTCCATGAGTTTAATCTTGAGATCAAAAATAAAAAGGGAGTAGAAAACTCTATAGCAGATTATTTGTCGTGCATGCATTTCACTAACATGCTGGAACTGCCAATTAATGACATTCTTCGGAACGACATGCTGCTAAACGTAATAGATTCCAACCCATTGTATGCAAATATTGTGAACTTTATGGTTACAGGATACAAACCGCCGTCGGAAAACAAGAAGCTCATGTACGAGAGTAGATGCCACTTATGGGATGATCCATACCTATACAGAGTATGTGTTGATGGCCTACTGAGAAGGTGTGTACCGATGGCCGAAGGCACAAGGATCATAGAAAGATGCCATGCTGCACCATATGGAAGACACTATGGTGTATTTCGTGCATAGGCGAAAATCTAACAAAGTGGATTCTTCTGACCCACAGTATACGAGGATGCAAAATAATTGATTCGGAAATATTGGAAATGCCAGAAGCATGGAGGCACCACCGCTAGGGATGCAATGCCCCTCACATACAACGTTCAAGTTGAATTATTAGATGTATGAGGCATTGACTTTATGGGACCTTTCCAAAAGTCCTAAGACTGTGAGTACATCCTGGTGGCCGTTGACTACGTGCCCAAATGTGTAGAAGCGATGCCCTGCAGAGCTACTGATGCCAAGCATGCCCGAAGGATGTTCCATGCGATCTTCTTTCCACGGTTCGGAACACCCAGGATGGTGATAAGTGACGGAGGGTCTCACTTCATTGATGAGACCTTTCAGAACTTTTTGAAGAATCTTGGAGCGCAGCATAACATCGCAATGCCTTACCACCCCAGACAAGCAGTTAGGAAGAAACTTCAAACAAACAAATCAAGAGTATCCTGCAGAAGACCATACAAGAGATGGGGAAGTCATGGAAGGCAAAATTACCTGATGCGCTTTGGGTGTATAGACCTGCCTATAAGACACCCATTGGTATGTCACCCTACCAACTCGTTTATGGAAAAGCAGGCAATCTACTAGTCGAGTTGGAACATAGGGCATACTAGGCCATCCAAAATTGGAACATGGACTTTGGAGAATCCGACAGGTAGAGAAAGATGCAGTTTTCAGAACTGGAAGAATGGAGAGACAAAGCGTACCATAATGCTAGAATCTTCAAAGAAAGAACAAAGAGTTGGCATGACAAAAGGATCAAGCCAAAGGAATTCAAGCTTGGGGATAAGGTACTACTTTTCTATTCCAGGGTGAAGCCCTTCGGACAAGGGAAGCTGCAAAGTAAGTGGATGGGACCGTACACCATCGTCGACACTTCACCACATGGAGCAGCCACGCTGCAAGATGACGGAGGTAATCTTTTTAAGGTAAATGGCCATCACTTAAAAAATATTCCTAGAACCTAATGAATAATAACCAAGTAGACCTAATCAACCTAGTTGATTTCAATGCCTTACCCTAACCTTTGCTCAAATTGCTTAACCTGTGGCTAGGTTTCTCTTTACCCCTAGCCCTTTTTGTTTCTTTGTGACTTTTGTCTCTATGAATAAAAATAAAGCAGGTACAAGAACAAGTATGTGGTGGGGGGGATGTTCCAGGATCTACATCGCGTATACATCCAAGATCCCCCATAAGAGGGCTGCACGTCATCGACCGAACTAGGAACAACAGTTTACACCCTCTACCTTCTTTCTCCATGTTACACGAGTTTAAATGCTATCCCAATAAAATCATTAAGCTAAACTCATTGTGGCTCCTGATCAAACACGCTTCTATGGTTGGCTTGTATGTTTTTAATTCCTAACTTGAGTCCTGTGCTTGTGAAAACCATATCTTTAGGAAGCATGTTACCTAACTATTTGATGAATGAGATATGCTATGCTTAGAAGAATCATGCTCTTCTTGTATAAGTGCTTGGGAATTTTATTTTGAAAATAAAATATATTACTTTACCTCCTCCTCATTTTTGTCTTATTCCCACCAAAGTCATATGTCGAGTATATTGATAAACCTTATACATATGCTGTTTGTTATTACATTGATTTGGTCAAATTGTTGAGACCCTAGTTAGATTCTTTTCATGCTTTCGTGATCAAGATCACATACACCCACCATGTTTGCTCACCCTCTACACTGGAGGTTTGCAAAAGTACGTCATCCATCTACCACATATGCTATACTTCTACAATGGAAGCGAGCAATCTTTACTGATCCACCAAATATGCTATAATTATACACTGCAAGTCAACATCATTCCATCTATCCACCAAATAAAGACTCCACATACTTATGATCCCCTCTCTAATTATCCATGCAAATTGAGACATGAGCTAGAAAAAAATGGTGATGATGTTTGAAAAAAAATAAAAGAGAAAGAAGGACATGACATGTATGCTCACAAAGTTATCGTTGAGCATGAAAAAATGAGAAAAAAAAGAAAAAAAGCTAGCCATGTTCTCCACATAAGACCAAGGAGAGGGATCATTCAAAAAGGAGTCATCATCCCACATTTTCATCTTTCCACACACATGCACATTTTGATCATGATTGTATGACTAGTTATCTTCTTGGATCCGGTTTTTGACATTGCAATATATGTGATGCAAGTATGTCTTATTCTTATTCCTTACCTGAGCCCCACATAAGCCTTATTAGAAGTAGGATAAGAACAAGATAAAATCAATGCCTTGGTGAGGAACCATACACATTGAGCGATCTGAGAGAATCAATTAAGGTGTAAGGTAAATTTATCTTTCTTTGAAAAAAACATTTCAAAAACCCAAGTTACTTGACAGAAGAAGCAAAGATATCTTGGATCAAGGCCATTCCATTCTTCAAACATCTAAGGTAATGTGATAGACACTTCAAATTTTACAAGGATAGGTATGGTTCGAAAAATTTTATATGCTCACATCATACAAAAGGAAGTATTGTTTCACCTTAGTCCTTCTCCTTTACTCGAGGACGAGCAAAGGGCTAACTGTGGGGGTGTTGTTGATGGTCCTTTACTACCAAATTTGACCGTCAATTTCTGCATAAAACATACCAATGTCTAACACCAAACCTAGCTGTATGGGTTTATTACTAACCACTTCTGTTTATTACTAACCACTTCCATGAGTGTTGGTCAATGTTTGCATGCAGGTGATTACTTGTGGCAATTAAGAGAAAACACAAGTAAGAAATCACAACTCTAACCAATGAGAGGAAAGTACATGGATCAAAGGGCCCACACAAGGAGGAGAACCGCCTAAACTTCGTCCAAACACCCAAAACCGACTTGAAGGCCCACCAGGCAGTGACCCAGACAAAAGGCGGCGCGAAGGGGGCTCCCCTCGATCGTAGCTTCAATGCGGCACCAATTACCGCCTACCTGAAGTCGGTGGCGCAGGGCTCACGGTAAAAAACGCCATCCAATGTCAATTTTCGACAGGTGGAGGCTTGAGAGGTATTGGAGGCAGAATATTGTCTTTGCATCTCCACTCTCTCAGGTCACCTCCACACTATAAATAGGCCTTCTACTCCCCACTCTCAAGAGGCACCAAGATAGAATCATATGCTACATTCCAAGGGTGAAGCTCTACTTAGCTAGTGCTTAGAATTGGGACAGAGTAAGGGCAAGTCCGGACGACTGCCAGAGCTGTCGGCGCTCTCCTGCAAGCTTGTACCTCGATGAATGTTTGTCTTCATGTAAGTAAGTGTTCGTGATTTCTTTGTGGTATTTACTTATTTAAGTAAGATATATTCTCATCGTTGTGGGTTCATCGCTCTACTTAGGTAGAGTTCCATACTCTTAAGCTGGTACCGAGATTAAGGTAGTAGTCAATAGCATAGATGTGGTGTCTAGGTTGGAGGTCACCTTTGGTTGTTGTGTGTTCCATGGGTTGTAGAGGTAGGCGGCAGGTGGTGACAACCCTGTCTGTCCTTCATAATCCTCCATGTTCGGGTACATCGTAGGACTGTAGGTCAGAGTCTCCTTAGCATACCAGGGGTAAGCCAGTGCCTGAAGCAATTGATAGAGTTTTACCTGCTGACGCTATGGTTAACTTGCGCGGCGCGGCCGGGGTCAAAACCCGGTGCAGTCGGAGAGGGAAGGGCCATGGGGAGCTCGGCCACCCATGGGAGGTAACGTGGTGGCTGGGATGTTGTGTGGAGGCGGGGAAGGTTGGGTGCGACGTCAGTCCGAGCATGGGTGCCATGGATGCCGGTGAAACGGTGGCTGTGGTGCCACAAGGAGATGGGAAAAAGGGCTTTGGGGCACCGTATAGGCTCTCCAAAGCACGCCTGATAGCGGCCTTTGGCTTGGAGGGCCGGTGAAGGCGGGGAGGCTTGAGGTGGCCATGGGAGCGGTGGAGGGAGCTCGCTCTCCGGCGAAATTTGCCGGGGCCGAGGCGTAATCGAGTGGTATGTGGCTTTGGGGAGCATGGCCGATGCAAGGTGAGATGATTCCCTTCCTTAGCTGTTAATAGAAAAATTTGGCAAAGAAACAAAAGGGTAAAAATAGATTCGAAGTGAATTCGGAGGAGATAGGGTTGTTTCCAAAAACGGAGCAGCGCATCGGGTGGAAGCTGTATCGGCCGATACAGAATCGGACCCAGTTAGCCGATACAAGTGGTGCGAGTTCATATTGGACTCAGGAGAAGATCTGAAGATATTTCCAAACAAGTATTGAGTCCAGAAGTGGCAATTGTATCTATTAATTAGGATATGAAAGTTAGGTGTTTTCTTTAAGGAATACCTGGTAAGAGTTCGCCTAAGGACTTGTTTGTTTATTTTGTAATTAGGCAAGTTTGAGTCGTGTCCGATATGGACAAGGTTTGTGTGTCCAGGGTCTTGTAAAAAAATAACAACAATTCAATACACACTTTTACTTTTACTTTTTGACAAGTCCTTGTTTCGAGTTGGGCTGCATCGGCTTCGATCTCCAGCAAGAGGTATGACTTGTCACAGCGGTTTGTACTGGCATATTAGTGCATCGTCTTAGATGTTCTAATCTATCCTATACAACTGCTGGCTATCATATATCTTAGCTAATCTAACTTAATGGCACAATTTATGATGTGGACAAGTGGTCCCGATCTTCCGAAAGGTTCTGATAATCAACGATTTGGTGGAGTCGTGACACAAATCGATCCGGCTTCTTGAACTAGCATGTTCCCGAGCCTCGCAATCGCAGCACCACATCTCCTCTGGTTATCAACCGTACCAAAACCCGGTTGACCTCGCCAAGAAGGCTAATCCCTGCTTGCGAATCGAAAAACACAAACAAGAACAGAAAAGATTGCAACCAAAATTGCAAATGAATGATTAAGCTCACAGGTTGAGGTATTACAAACCGATCTAGCGGCGAAACTGTTCTTAAAAGATTAATCTAAGCAAAACCCAAAAACTAAAGATGACGACGGCTTCTAATATATGGAGTTTAGGGTCGTGCAAGCACCCCTTCACGCAACCTTAATGGGCTCCAACACGATACATGGCTCAAAGGCCCAAATACGGCGTCGCAGCGCCAGAATAGATTCTGAATGTCAACTTGCTCGGTTAATTCCCTACGACTCGTAACGAATTTGGACATGGGACTAGAACCATTGGAAAGGTTATCTTCTTAGCTTTCCATCCATATAAAGAACGTCCCAATCCGAGCATGTATGCAATCTGGGCGCCCGTTTTAGTGTAGACTGGTCCTGGACTCCGAAACGGACTCGAAGTCGACTTGGTTTGGACCTCCACCTTGACTTGAATGTCCTCGCTGATCCTCCACGGCTCTAAGTCCCTCTCTAAGTGTTTCCTTGTCCTCTTCATTGTTCCTAATCATAATATAATCATTAGGTAGCAATCTATTGTCAAAATCATATAAAGAAGAACTTAGGAACGAGCTCACCTCTAAATTCAATTGTCGTGCGTGAGCTCTTGTGATTGGACCTTGAATGACCAATGGAGGATTGTTGTGTATATGTGAAGAAATGATGTACTCATCAATTTACTTGTATCGGCCAAGTCTTTTCTTGGGTTTTGTCGGTATCGGTCAAATCGTTTCATCGGTTTAAAGTAGCTAAGGTATCCACCACCCCGAAAATCAGTCAAAGGCCTGATTGTTTAGACTTTATGCTTCTTTTCATACTTAGTGCTGCATCAATTGGGTTTGACCTACTAAGTCGTGTTCAGAATCATAAAAACTGTCATGTTCAGAATCATAAAAACTAACCTACTCATTGATTGCCAATAAGGGTATAATCGGGGTTTCAGTCGATCTTACCTTGTATAACTGTTCTGCATTTAAGTTTACATGCTTTAATTTGCTTAATGTGTTATATATCATCGCATAAAAGTATATCAATACTTTAAATATATTAAGCTTGTTTCAAACCTCACGTTGTCATCGGTTAAGTCTGATCCGTCGAGATTGAAATTTGTTTAATGTATTTAATCAAGATTGTTATTCTTCTATAAGGCTGTATCGGAGTTCTAGCCGATACGTTACCTAAAATACCCTAAAATATCTCATCGGCTATGATATAAGTTCAAGTAATTATTGATTTATCTTATCTTAGTTATAAGCAATTAATACTGTCTTGGTTGGGTCCAATCTATCATAATTGCTTGCATCTAAGGGAAGAATCAAATGAGTAATTACTTGCTATTTCTTTGTAAAGCCGATGATGATTGTTTAGGGTCTAATCTATAACATCTACCCATCGGCTAGTTATTTATGCTAAGATATCAATCTCATGCTGCATCGATTAGGTTCGACCTATAGGATTGATTCTGTTAAGGAAAAGTTGTTTATGATTATATTTAACCTAAATCTAGTATATGAGTAACATCCTATACTGTACAGCCAATCGGCTAGGTTTCTACGATATCTCATTGGCCCACCAACCGATTGGCTATCATTTACTAACATTGTTTTCCGTTATATCTTTATCGTTGCAGTATCAAACCAACTGACACGCCCTAAACTCGAAAGCAAGACTTGGACCTGCAATGGAGCTAAGTAAAACTCTCAGGCCACCGTGTTTTCTCATCAACACACTTTTGGCACGCCAGCGAGACTGATTTCAAGGCTTTCATCATGCCTACTGAACTTACAGAAAAAAATATTATTCCAGTTACTATTGAACAACTGTCGAAGGAACAGAAGGCAGAGATGGAACAATTAATTCAAGATTTCCAAAAGATGTATTTGGAATCCTTCAGTGTTACTCGGCAAAGGAAAGTAATACAAAAAGGAAAAGTGATCTTCCCAAAGACTGAAGCAGAAACCAGTGCAGAAGGGGAAACTAAAGCCAAGGTTGAAGATTAAGCAATTGATGACAAGATGACTTTACAAGATAGAATTGATTGTGCAGTACACCATGCTTTGATTAATCAGTCAAATGTGTTAGTTAATACATTAACTAATTTGGTCAAAACGGTGGAGGATGGGACTATAGCTGAGGAAAAAGCCAAATGACCAATATACATACCAAATAATGTATTCTCACCTTATAGAACTATCAAGACTGAGATTCCAACTTCTTCATTGGGAACACAACAACAGCCGATGAAAGGTGGGCAAATATCTCAGCAAATGACACAGAATCAGGCTTCGTAGTTAGCAAGGGGCAGACAACCACCATCGGCTACCATATCTCAAAATTTGCAGCAGATAGGGGAACAAACAGTTCAACAGCCTGTCCAGCAGCAAATTATGTCACAACTACCAATTGGACCACAATACATACATGAGGTACTACAGAATTTCCAAAATCAATCATATCAGCCATATTTTCGTCAACATATGAGTTCTCAGTATCAACCAATCTCACCACATCAATATCGGCCAGAACCTATCCCACAGTTTCAATATCAATCTCAGTACAATAACTATGAACAAGCACCACAGTTTGGAGGTAATGGACAGCAGCAGCAATGGGCCGATATGATTGCAGAAGTAATGAGAGAACAATTTGGACTCAAACCCATGGATAATGGGTTCATGTATCGGTATCCATACCCATAATATTTTGATAGGGTTCCTTTGCCAAACCGATACAAGATTCCAGATTTTTTGAAGTTTTTAGGTCAGGATAATGTTCCAACATATGAACATATCAGCCGGTTTTTAGCACAATGTGGGCAAGCATCGGCTGTTGAAGTTTTGAGGGTTAGACTTTTTCCATTGTCATTATTTGGATCGACATTTACCTGGTTTTCTTCTTTGCCTTATAATTATGTCAGAGGATGGACCGATCTAGAAAAACAATTTCACAAATATTTTTTCAATGGGGTTCAAGAGATGAAGCTGTCGGATTTGACATCTATAAGGCAGAGATCGATGAATCTGATCCAGATTATATTAAGAGGTTTAGAGATATGAGAAATAGATGCTATAGTCTTAATCTAACCGATTCATAGCTTGTTGATTTAGCTTTCCAGGGATTGCTTGGGCCGATAAGGGAAATATTTTCTTCACAGGACTTTAAAAGCCTAGCTCATTTAGCTCAAAAGGTATCGGCACATGAACAACGATTCCAGGAGACAAAAAGGTTTGTCAAAAAGGCCAATAATGTCAGCAATGTTTACAATTATGCTACTGGTTCAGAAGATGAAGACCCAACGATTGGTTTGGCAGAATGGTCAAGAAATAAAAAGGAATGTTATTTGTCAATGTGTTAAAGACACTGGAAAAGAGGAGAAGTATGATTTTGATATTAACAAAGCCAATAGGATATTTGACTTGCTGCTACAGGAGAAACAAATTCAACTTCCAGTAGGTTATCTGATTCCATCGGCTGAAGAATTAAGGAAAAGAAAATATTGCAAGTGACATAATACAGGTTCTCATTATACTAATAAGTGCAAGGTGTTCAGGCAACAGATTTAATCGGCTGTTGAGCCAGGCAGAATCAAGTTTGATGATGGCAAGAAGCCAATGAAGATTGATGGCCACCCTTTTCCTGTAAATATGGTGCACACAACAATAGGCGAAGCCGATAAGAAGAATTATCGGATTTATCAGCAAAATAAATTCGATTCTACTAAATTGATCAGCAAGTACTAGAAGAAACAAGACAAACAATATCAGAAGTATTATCAAGACGATAGAGCTTGTTTTGATCCTCACTGGAATTGTGAGTTCTTTAGATTTTGCTGGAATCAAGGGATGAGATTGCCATCAATTGAAGATTGTCCAGGGAGCAGATGCATGATACTATGGTAGTTCTCATCAATCAAGCAGTTCAAGATATGAGAATCGGCCGCTACAAAGGTGGTTGCTAGTTCATCAATGTCTAGGGCCGATTCATCAAGATTATATTGAAGATGAAGTTGAGGAAGAGCAAGAAGAGTAAGTTTAGAATCCTCAATGGTGCCGAACTGGAATTTTCACAAAAATTCAGAAAAGAAGAATATAACGGTTGAGAAACAAGGAGCAGATGCAGGAAATTGAAGAAGAAATCAACCATCGACTAAAGCGCACAAAGAAGGAGTGGCGTGTTAAATCCAAAGTTGTGACAGCCGAAGAAGTTTAAGCTGATAAGACCAGAATTCCATCATCTGCTAAGGGTAAAGCTATAGCCCCATACTTCAATTAATACGGTGTTTTTGTTGCCGGTAGAATATAGTATACATTCAGTCGATGAGGAAATTGAGGAACCATTGGCAAAGTTAAAATTATCACCAGAACAAGCTGTTTTTGAGAAACCCGAAGACAATGAACATCGATATCTTAGACCGTTATACATTAAAGGATTTGTCATTGGAAAACCGATGTCCAAAATGTTAGTCGATTGGAGAGCAGCTGTAAATTTGATGCCTTATACTACATTCAGTAAGCTTGGTAAAATTCCAAAAGATTTGATTAAGACCAACATGGTGTTAAGGAATTTGGAGGCAACTCATCTAAGACAAAATGAGTTCTGAATGTTGAATTAACAGTAGGTAGCAAGACAATTTCAACCGTATTTTTTATCATTGATGGAAAAGAATCTTATAGTTTGCTATTGGGAAGGGATTGGATACATGCTAATTGTTGCATTCTTTCAACGATGCATCAAAGTTTGATTCAATGGCAAGGAGACCAGGTAGAAATTGTGCAAGCCGACAGGTCAATAAATGTTACTCTTGCCGATTTATCTATTTGGGAGATGGAAGGAGTTGATTTGGGAGATGGAACAAGTATTGTTCTACTTTTTATAAAACCATATTGGATTTTATAAAACCCTGTATTGAACTTGATAGGACTACTAATCAGAGAGATAGGTATGAAGTCATTTAGGTATTCTGGAGACTGAATTTTGGGTACCAGGGTGATATAGGATGCATTCAGATTAGATAATGATATAAGCCCTGAGAAAAAATGTTCTGCTCGATCAAAGACATCATTAGAGATGATATGCCAGCATTTTTTATAGAAAAGAGTCCAGGTCGTTCCTTCTATGAATGAGAGTATGAAGATCAAAAGCCATGACAGGGTTAGAAGTAACACCCATCCTATTTTTGTAGGTTGTAAGCAAAGCTTGTTCCTTTTCTGCATGAGAAGTTACTGTTCTGCCATCTTCCAAAGTTAATTGTGAAATTTTGTTGCTTCTCATCCTTTCGGTGGCAGATGCATGAAAGAAAGATGTATTTTCCTCTCCCAGGTGACCCATCTTTTTTTCTAGAAGAGACTTTTGCAATGTAAAAGCTTGATGATATGCTCCTTTAAAATTGTCCTAGAAGTTCTATTCTTGTAGGACCAAAGTTCTATGTTCTTCAACATTATCTATCCAGGATACACTTCGTTGCAATTCTTAATCAGATTATTCAGATTTGATATTCTTTTACTCCAAAGCTTTAGTCCTCCTCTTAAGTGCTTCATCTTTGCATTTATGGTAAGGGCTATATTGTTTGTGTTGCAGTTTAGATTCCAAAACTGTGCTACCACCTCAAAGAAATTTGGTAATTATACCCAAAAGTTCTCAAATCTGAAGATATTTGATTTTGGAACAGATGTTTCAATGCTAACCATACAAGGTGCATGATCTGAAATGTACCTGCTTAGAGCCACAACTGAAGTGTTTGGAAAATTAGTTGTCCAAGCACTTGAGGTAAAAAACCAGTCAAGTTTTTCCAAAAGTGGCTGTTCTTGCATATTACTCCAAGTAAAAGTTCTTCTTTTGAGTAGCAACTCCACCAATCCAACATTACTTATCACCCCATTGAAGATCATAATATCATTTATATTCCCTCCCGGTCTATTTCTTCTTCAACTGATCTTATGAAGTTGAAGTCTCCCATGAAAATCCAAATCTCTATGTCAATATCATTTAACCAGTTAATGAACTCATCTCTTAGTTCTCCAGAACAGGGTCCATATATATTTGTTAAGAGCCAAGAATATGCAGAAGTTGTTGATCTTAATTCAATAGTGATGGCATAGGGCAGGCATGATGTAACAGTTCCAGTAATCACATTACAATTCCAGATGACTATGATAACCCCAGAAGCCCCAGAAGATGGTTGGTATGCAAATTTATCAAATCTTCGTGGACAAAATTTGTTAATGTACGTGTGAGCAAAACTTGTCTTTTTGGTCTCTTGCAGACCAACTATGGAGCAAGAACTTTCTGCAATTTTTTCTGATAAAGCCTTCCATTTGTCAACAGAATTAATTCCTCTAACATCCCAACAGAGGATATTACAAGGTCTATCTGTGTTATTCATGGTTAAACTGATTAGGTAAGTATCGAGCTATAGAACATTTCAAATAGTCTATTTCATCAACTCCAACAGAAAAAATAGGGCGGATATACAAGCGCTCCAAATTGTTCATTAGACAATTAAAACAACCAAGCCAGTAGCATCCATCAATATATGAGCAAAGATCACCACTCATAAACCTTAGGGAAAAATCCTCAAACCAACCATGCAGCAACATGGCTAAGGATCTCAAATAGACTTTTGGGTAGAACTCTTATGTGGAAAAAAATAAGATATTTCTTTTGAGGACTTCAAAATACCTTTTCCAAATTAATTTAGAAAATAAAATAACTTAAGTAGATACATAATTTAATAAAAACTTTAGGGTTAAGCATGTCACACCCTGATTTTCGTTTCAGGGATTTATAAATTATTTAATAAATTATTTTTAGAATTTATATTAAATGTTCATTAATTTACAAGTGAAGTTGATGTGGCAAATAAAATTTCCTAAATAAAACATGGCTGGATTGTCAAGTGTCCAAGTATTTTCAGGATTTTTTTGGAATTATTTGAGCATTGAAAGTATTTTTAATAATCAAAAGATCATTTCAATGATTAATTTATTTGGAGAAGTAATTAAAAATCCTCTCTCTTTCTTGGGCCAAATTCGCAAAGTCTACTTTGGATCCTCCTATTCTCTCTCAGGCCTGCCTCTCTCCGTGGAAGTCTGCCTTGCCTCCCTCCGCGCGCACAGTGTCGTCTTCAAGCCGCCTCTCCGCCGTGCACAGTGCTGCCTCCTCCTCCTCCAAATCCGGCCTTCCCGTTGCTCCCCTTCCAAAATTAGTTGCGGGAACGGATACCCCTCGTTCTCCTCTACTTTTCCCCCAAGAAAGCCCCATCAAAACCATTCTCAATCCCACGAATTTTAGCGTCGTACATGTCCGGCGAACTTGGGATAACCTCTAATTTTCCATAGCCAAATCCCATCAAATCCTTGCCGATCTCTCTCTCCCGAGCCTATATAAAGGATGCCCGTGGTTTCCTCCCCCTTTTCCACCTTTTTCCCGAGCTTTTCCCGTGCCCTAGCCGCCTCCCCACGAGCTCCCTCTCTCTCCACCGCCGGCCGCCGCTCCAGCCGCGTCTCCCGTCGCCGTCTGTCGTCACCTTCGGTCGCCGTCGCCACCGTTGGGTTCGCAAGAAGGAGAGGAAGCCCGGCCACCGGTCCCCTTGCGCCGAAGATTGCCGGAACGTCACCGCCACCGCCGACCCGACCTCGCTGCCTTTTCAAGCTCATCGCCGGCCTCTCCTAGCACTGTTCGTCGTTGCGTAAGTAGTGGTAAGGGTCGCCTCGGTCCCCTCCTCCTCCTCGTGCTCTCGCTTTTTGCCGTCGTGCCGTCGTTTGCCGTCGCCATCGTCGTCCCATGCCGCCAGCCGGTAATCCCGCGTGGCCTCCACGTCAGCCGCCACGTTGTCGCCACCGCAGCTGCCACCTCACCCTCCTCGCTCGCGTGGCCGCTTGTGTGTCCTGCCCATGTGGCATCTATCTAGATCAATCTAACCCGTTGGATCTTGGTCAACCCTAGTCAAAGCGATCTCAGCCATCCAAAATCAATATATACCTTTTTTCTCTCTTTTATCAATGACATATTGGTCTTTTTTTTCTATATGTCATCTACCAAATTTGATCTAGTATTTTCCGGAGGTTGTTTTTAATCTTTTCTCTTAGTTATAAATTATTTGTAAATTGTTTAATTAATTAGGAATAGTCTTTTCTTTAATAGGCTTTAATTGGATTAAATCTTGTAAAAATAATAACTAATTCATATGAACTCGGAATGAGGCCGTTCAAGTCTCTAAATTTATCTAAAATCATGATCTACATGTTTGTTTACGTTTTGTGTACTGCTTATTTGGTTTTTATTAGTCTTTTTCCTCATTTTGCGTGTTAGTTCGTAGTTTCCGTCGTTTTGGAGGTTCGTGAGTGTGTTGAAAGTGTTTCAGAAGACGAAGTGAGACCAATTATTGCAAAGCAAGTCACACAGATCCCAAACACAATTCCTTTGAGCATGCTGAGCCTATATTTAAATTCTTTATTTATTTCAAATACACATGTATTTTCGAATGTCATTGGGTGGTGTGAACCTATTCTTTGTATGGCCAATTTGCATTAATTACCCTATTCCTTGATACTTTGGGTTATAATTTGACTAGTTGGACTTTATATATATTAGTTTAACTAGAAACTAGTTATAATTGCTTAGCCATGCATAGAAACTCTAGTATCATTTTATGTGGGAATAACTAATGTTTCACTATTACTTAATGATGGATATTTAATGGTAGCTCACGATGCCTAATCGTGATTGGTTAATAATATGCCAACTAAATCTTGATTAATGGTGGGTTGTGAGCACATGGTTTGAGGTTTGGATAGTTGTGCTCATGACAATTAAGGACCGGTTCGCGAGCTACTGTTGTGAAGCAATAACCGTACTAACCACAAGCCAGCGTGGGCAACGGCTGGACATTGTGTATAGCGTGGTTCATTGTGGGGCACCAGATTGAGAAGTGGTGGAGATAAGCCCACGGGGATCGCTGGGGAGTCCATACCTTGGCTTAAAGGGGGTGACTATGATCCGGGAACAGTGCATTGCATTGAATTGTGTTATGCGTGGTGTCTTGTCACAGTCTCTATTCGAGTACTTTTGCAGTATCGCGACGCATGGTTGCCATGATGTTGAGGCTGTGTCTTGTGGGTAAATTTGTACACCTCTGGCCAGAGTAAAACTATTCAAATAGCCGTGCCCGCGGTTATGGGTGAATCTAACAATGTTTTTCGTGATTAGTCTCACTTATATTCTTAAATAATAATAAATGGTGGTAACTTGTTTAACTCCTGGTTTGGAATGGTTAATTCCTGGTTTGAATATAAGGTCTGTGCAATCGGGTGTGGTTGTTCAGGTATGGTTGGGCCTACGCAATGGGAATGTTGTGTAGTTTTTATTAATACTGTTTAATTAAGTACTTTACTGTTTTGTAAATCTTGAAAAGTTTATTAAATGCTATTTATGCAAATGAGCCTTTATTATGCCACCCTTTGTGTTATCCTGTACACTTGCATATTTGTTGTGTGGCTTGTTGAGTATTCTATGTACTCACCTTGCAATAATCATCATCACAGGAGGAGTACTTCATTGAAGGTGATGCTCTGGAGGATTGGGCTGGGTCCTGGTCAAGCTGCTTCTGGAATAGAGTCGCCTACGCTTGTTTCTTCTTTTTCGCTGCTTAGAATTTTATTGATTGAGAAGAACTATCTACCTCTGTAATGACATTATATTCGTTTATTAATTTGATAAATAATTGCACTCTTTCATCAATTTGTTATTGTGTGCCCCGGCTGATTCCTGGACGAGGGTTTACACACATGTAAGCATTTGGAATTTTGGATAGAAATTCCGGGCGTGACAAAGCATATATTTATATTTGGCACCAGGACAAAAGAGAATAAAATTCAGAAGAGCCAACATGATGCAAGTTTTCACAAAAGTTTTTTGAGAGCGAGTTTTGATTTCTGAATTTTTATTTAACAAAATTTTCATGGTGTTACAAAACAACCTCCCTTAAAATAACCTTGTCCTCGAGATTGCTACCTGATTAGGGAAAAATGTTGGGGTAGTTGTTCTTCAGGAAGTATTCTCGCTCCTAGGTAGCTTCTTACTCCGTGTGATTACTCCATTGGATCTTGTACAGGTTGACTGTCTTGGAGCGGGTCCTTCTGTCAGCTTCCTCTAATATCTTCTTAGGTTGCTCGGGATACATTAGGTCTTGCTTTACTCCTTTGACTTCTGTCTGGGTGTGTTCTTTGGGTATGCGGAGGCATTTCTTCAATTGCGAGACATGAAAAAGTGGTGGACGTCAGACAGGGTCTCGAGCAATTCTAACTCATAGGCAACTTGACCACGGCGACTTATAATTGGGAAAGGTCCGATATAACGTGAGGCCAACTTGCCTTTGACCTTGAACCGCTTGGTCCCACGCAAAGGTGATACATTTAGGTACAGATGAACTCCAATTGCAAAGGTTAGCTCCCACTGTTGGGTATTGGCATAACTCTTCTGCCTGGCCTGTGCGGCTTTCAATCGATCCCTGATCATTTGCACTTTCTCTTCTGCTTCCTTGACAACATTAGGTCCAAAAAGAGTGGCTTCGCCCACTTCTGACCACATGAGAGGGGTGTGGCACTTCCGACCAAACAGTTCTTCATTTGGGGACATTTTCAGGCTCGCTTGGTAGCTATTGTTGTAGGAGAATTCATCGTAGGGCAGACATTAATCGCAATCTGTGGTGAAGTCAATAGCACAAGCGTGAAGCATGTCCTCTAGGACCTAATTTGTCCTTTCTGTCTGGCCGTCGGTCGAGGGTGGTATGCCATGCTGAAAGTTAGGTGGCTACCTAATGCCTCATCAAACCGGTCCCATAAATGGGAGGTGAATTGCGTGCCTTGGTCTGAGAAAATCCGTTTAGGGACCCCGTGTAGGCATACAATCCTGGATATGAACAGGCTAGCTAGTCTAGCTGCACTGTAGGTGGTCTTGACTGGTATGAAACGGGCCACTTTTGTTAGCCAGTCAATGATTGCTCAAATTTAGTCGTATCCTGAGGCGGTTTTGGGTAATCCAACTATAAAATCCATACCAATTTCTTCAAACTTCCACTTGTAGATTTTTAGTGGCTACAACAATCTGGCTGGGTGCTGGTATTCAGCCTTGGCTCTCTGGCAGATGTCACATATAGCAACATATTCTGAAAAACATCTCGCTTCATCCTGGGCCACCAGTAGGACTGTTTTATGTCCTGATACATTTTGGTGCTTCCAGGGTGGATGGAATAGGCGGAATTATGAGCTTCCACAAGGATTATTTTATAGAGACCATCTGCGGCTGGCACGAACAATCGCTGTTTGTACCATAGCATCCCCTTGTGCATCAATTCTAAATTCATTGGCTTTGCCTTTCTCCATCCTACCCTTGATCTCCTCTACTTCGTTGTCTCGTTTCTGTGCTTCCTTAATTTGTCCTGGTAGCTTGGGCTGAAGTTCTAGACTCACGACGCTTCCTTGCCCAACCAGGGCTAGGTTGAGGTAGGCGAGTTCGGCTTTCGGCGCTGGCAATAAAACTTGGGTATCCAACAAAAAGCATGCTGGTTTCCTGCTAAGGGCATCGGCCACTACGTTAGCCTTGCCCGGATGATAACTGTCGAAACCTGATTTCAGCAATAAGAAAAAGAGGTAGCGCACAAGAGCCAAATATGATGGGTTAGGAGACAAAGGGATTTAGACAGGTTCAGGCCTTCTATAAAGAAGTAATACCCTATTCCTGTTTTGGGGATTATATCCGCCGAGTTATGTATTGATCTCACGATCTGGTGATTTATGAATAAAAGTTAAGCTAATCGCTATTGCTCTGTGCCCCTCAAGGAGCGTCCTACCCTCCTTATATAGGTTCAGAAGGCAGGCTCATAAGTCGGAGACCTACCCACATACGGTATAGTACTCCTAAGCATTATCTAAAATACTACTGACTTAAGACTATAAGTCGTTCCTTGATACACAAAGCAACGTAACACTTAAGTCCTAAGCCGTTACGTAATCACCTCTTATAGCCTATCCTCCATATTAGTCGGATAAGCCAGCCATCTGGGTATACGGTACCTATAATCTCCACAGTAGCCCCTGAGACCTTCACAGTCGACAGTCCATAGCCGAGTGCCTCCCGAGTGCTTCAACCCCGAGTACTTCGATCCTGAGTGCTTCGATCCCGAGTGCTTCAATCTCGAGGCTGTGAAGGGCTGAAAAATCACAAAAAATACACCTAGGTGCATCGACTAGATGCACCTAATTAGGTATAGCCCCCGACTATGTGTTTAGTTGAACAAACTAAGCATATAGTCAAGAACTTTAATAATCTCACTCATCCGAGCAGTTTTATATAAATAAAAACTCAGGTAAAGCCAAAACCATCCTAAAAAATCATATAGCACATAACCTCAATAATAAAGTATAGTGCATAACGACCCCGAGTTCTGGCATCACATTGTGCACATGTGTAACGCCCTGAAAATTCGACCGTCGAAAGCAAAACCCTAAAACACGTAAACTCAAAAACTTTTAAATCAAATTTGCATCATGCCGAATTTAATTGCCCTTTTATTTGGATCTGTATTTGCAGTGTTCAATTAATCGGAATTTATTTGGTATAAACCCTAAAAAGGAAATTGGCTAAATAAATAATTAAGAAAAATAAACTAAAATATGTTTTAAGCAAAATTGGTAGCAAAAAAAATAATCGACATGAATAGCATAAGCGAGTTTTCTATTTTGGATAAGTATAAATTTATACCCTAAATAGGAAATTACAATAATAGATATATATATATATATATATATATATAAATAGATAATAAAGATATAAAATATGGGTGATATTAATCTTGGGTGAATCTTCAATTTGGAATAACACAAATATTGACCAAAATTCATTTGGGTGAAAATTAGAATTTTTGGGACAAGTTTTAAATAGGAAAATCAACCAAATTTGCAAAAATCGGAAAAAGCACTATTCATTGCCCCCTAGGTGTTCGATCGGGACCCTAGCCGTCCCATCGCCGCTGCCGCACGCCGCCCGCACCGCGTTGTCTCGTCGCCGCAGCTGTCACATCGCCGCCGTCGCCACGCGCCCCGCACCACTGCCGCGCGCCGCCCGCGCCGCGCCGTCCCGTCGCCACGCGCCGTCGTATCGCCGCGGCTGCCTCGCGCCCCGCGCCGCTACCATGTGTCGCCCGAGCCGCGCCATCCCGTCGCCGCGCGCTGTCGCATCGCTGCGGCCGCCTCGAACACCGCGCCGCTGCCGCGCGCCGCCCGTCGCCATTGCGGCTGCCACCTGGCCGCCTCGTACCCCGCGCCGTCCCGTCCGTCCCCGCGCCGGCCTCTGAGCAACTCCCCACCCCTATAAAGGCCCCCCTCTCCTCCCTCCCTCTCCACCCCATCTCCCCCACCTCCCCACTCCCTTTTTCCCCCTTCTCCACCCTAGCAGCCGCCGCCGCCTGGCTCGTCGCCGCCTCGCCGCCGGCCCCGGGTAAGCGCCGCCCTCCCCCTCCTTCCCCGTTGACGCCGTCTGCAAGAGAGGGAGAGAGACCGAGGGAGAGGGAGAGAGAAAGAAAGAGAGGGAGAGGCAGAGAGGGAGCCGAGAGAGAGGAAGAAAAAGAAAACAGAAGAAAAAAAAGGGGAAGAAAAAGAAAAGGAAAGAAAAGAAAAAGGAAAGAAAAAGAAAAGGAAAAGAAAAAGAAAAAGGAGAAAAGAAAATAAAAGAAAAGAGAAAATTTAGGAAGTCGGGGGAAAAGTTAGTTTAAATATATATATCTATAAATAAATATATATATATAATAGTCGGAGAATTAATCGTCGGTTATTTTTGAAAACTTCTAGAAAATAAAGCGAGATTATTTAATAAACTGGGTTATTCATTTAATTGGTTATTTATTTAGTTATTTATGTATTAAGTTATTTACTTCGCGAATGATTGAAATATGGCAGAAATTAGGGTTAATTATTATCGGAATCTAATTATAGTGCAGGCTAATTATTATAAGAGTCTAATTATAGTGCGGATGTATTAGGAGCCGCACAAACTAAAATAGGTAAAATATGTCAATCGTCAAGTCGCAAATATTTTCGGACAAATAGATTAAAATTGGGGTTTTACTATTTCGTAAATATTGGAATCGATACCGAAATCCGACGCTCGCGCTCGATCTTTTTCTATTGGAATTTTATTGGATTTTATTTGAATTCTAATTGAATTCAAATCAATTTCTTTCGCACGTAATTCAAGATCCCGAGAGAGTTGCGAATCCGAACGAGGATCAAGACCATAGGACTTCGAGCAAGGCAAGTCATCACCCCTTCCTTGAGCATGTTGATCCCAATTGCGAAATCAATTTGTTTACAAATAAATTTGCATGCAATGATGAATATCGTACATGTTATTATGCCATGCCTTTGACTATTGGCTTCCTTATTCTCTTGTACCCATAATTACGTATGAGTCCCTAGTCACTTATGATAAATGATTAGTAATGCTAATTTAGATTCATGCCTTATCATATTTATTAAATACTATATGCTTTGGCAGTTATCTTAGGGAAGGTGATTGACATGCGGCATGTGGAGACATGAGCGCTACATTGCCATGACAATGATGACATGGTTTGTGAAAGGAAAAATAAAACTAAACAACTGTTTTCGACCGGGGCGGCTGGAGGACTTGGGTGGTGTCTGGCAAAGGCAAGTGCCGACCCTGATCAGTTAAGGACCGAGCCATGAAGCTAAGCATGAAACGACCCCCGTACAACCGTACTTCTCGAATGGGTATAGACCTAGCGGAGTAAATAGCCGAGTGGAGGCAGTATCCATGCATAGTGGTCTTCTCGATGTGTATGAGAGGCGGGGGCCTACGGTGGGGTCATCACCGGTAGGACCGCCATGAGTAAACTTAACTTAATTACTAGTTGAGTGCTCGTGCTTTGCACGGGAAAAAAAGAATATCAACCTCAAATCATATTGGGTAAAAAGATGTTAAATAATCATTGAATGCTAATTGTTGTAAAAAAAAATGTTAAACCATGGAGTAGGGTTTAGGCATTACTCCTTACCACTTCAACGTTTATAATTGTATAAATATAACAACACATACGTAACATGCTTAATTAAAAAGGAGCTATACCTACGGTTTATCATTTAAGTCCTGTCTTAGACTAAATAAGTGCCGATGCGTTTAGTTGCTAAAATAATATGCGTTAAGTCTGGATGCCCATGCATTGCAATGGGAAAAAATTAGTTCATTGCAACTAACATATTATTTTAGCATAAACAACAATTACATCTGATCTTAATTGTCCGTACATATTTATATTTAGCAACAGAAATAGTGAAATATTGTGATACAAATGTGATAAAACAGCACATAATAATTCCAGGGACATCAAGAGGATCAAAGTTTGAAAATCTAGTGAAATATCAAAGTTTGAAAGTATAAACACGACCAGTGAAATACATGTGTACCTAAATAGAGAACAGAGCATGGCAATATATTCTTCACTTAAACTCCACAAAAGCATGGGCAATGCACAGTAATAGCTACATGTCATATAAACCGCTCCAACGAGACACACATGTATCACCATGAAATAGTCGCATTATACAGTTACAACACCAATGCAACAGAGCATTCACCATAATACGGTTACAACACCAATACAACAAACGTTCAAAATCTTACTACAACAAATTTACATAGTGAACCATCATCTAGCAAGCATGCTAGTTAGAAGTATCCTAGGCACAAGATTTTTATCTACTTCTAGCAAGCATCATTGCTACGAATATCCTAGTCAAAAGCCAAAGGTCACACCTATTTCCACTGAACGGAATCTTATACTTCTAGCAAGCATATAGCTAGAAATAATCCCCAAAATATATGGATGCACTTCACACCTCCCTTCATGTATCATGGAGAAGACTTCTCAGTAAGCTCCATACTGAGCCTGCAAAACCATTCATAATGAACTATATAAGTGGAAATAGTTAATAAGATAAATATTTTCGCCAAAATTCTATTTACCTCTTCCTTAATTCACGTGCAACTGCAACATTAGGATCAAACTGCACCCTACTGAAGCATGTAGTGTGCAGGCTATGGTCTGAAATAAAAGGTATAACAATCATATATATATATGTATGTGTGTGAGAGAGAGAGAGAGATAATTTTGTTGATCATAGGATCGATGAACACAACTTAACAAGGGCACATCAGCTTACCTTCTTCACGCTTTGCTCTAAGCATAGTTGCTACAATGATAGGTTGTTCATTAGAGCATCTCGCCCATTTAGTTAAATGGTCGGTAAGCATTTTATCCTTAATAACTAACTTCACAGGTTTGAAACTACATAAACATAAACATGTCAAATGCAATAAGTGATAAGAATTATATACATTACAAAGAATTGCATGTGCAAACAGTTAATGATAGATCGAATACAATAATGTTATGTATGAAATCATTGATATCAGTCAAGCGAGTGGCAAATCCATGATAGAAAATGAGCTGGGGCTATGCAAAAATTTAGTATGATTGAAATGAATAAGGAATATATCAACAAAAATATTTTTAAATATAACCCAAATACACATATGATCGAATAAGGATGCATTTCTTTCTCCATTTCAACTTGCTACTCTATAAATAAATGGTATGGTATAATCAGAGTGATCTATTAATAAAAGTTATATGCTTGTATTTGCTAGCTTGGGCCTTGACTGCAAGAAGCAGGGAGTAGCTTGCCTTGCCGCCGGCCAGTTTTTCATTAATTAATGGTTAATTATATTTGTTAAGAGCTGATTAGGTGTAGGGATTGGAGGTAGGGCTGGCGCCACAACAGTGGTCCACCACTGATTCGAGCTTTTGTGAGACGCTTGTAAGATTGGGCCTAAAAATTTTATTCTCATTTTAAAAAAGATGGTGACAATTCAGAAATATGGCCCAATAATCTAATTAAATAAACCATGAAAGGAAAGAAAAAATTGTTATTGCCATACTGACTATTCAAGCTGGAGATTATTGCCATACTGAAGAAAAATTTGTTATTGCCATACTGTATCCTACTACTATACAAACTGACATTATAATAATATCTATTTCAGCCCTCTGATCACAAATTTCAGAGAATTTGAAAAAAAAAGTATGTGCATACCTGCCATCAACTATAAGAATATTCCTATGTGGGATCCTCCTCCTGTAGCCTTCCACAAAGCATATAGAGCTTACAAAAATGACCATTCCAATAACATCTGCACATGTGAAAATTGTGTTAATAGAACTTCTATTTGACACAAATTAATATTTGCTTAGGTGGTCAGGTGAACTACTTACCAACATAAATGTCACTATGGTAAGTAAACTCGAAAACTTGATCAAGTGGCATAAGCGGAGGGTGTAATGGCAATATCTTCTTGCTCATGTTTGCTATCTCACTAACAGTAGTAACACGTGTGAAAACACACACAAAAGCATGGTCTGCAAGCCACTGATGCAAAATCATCCTAGCTGGCTCTATGGACATCCTCGACACATAATATGCGGAACCCTCTCGAAGTAGGGGATCTAAACGATCCACTTGGTCATCATAAATGATAGCTGCCATCTTTGTGCCCTATTTACAATAGATAAAGTCAGATGCCATACAGAAATCATTGCACTGTAACATATCAAAGCTCAAAATATATACACGAACATTACCTGCTCATCCAATAGAACCAAGTTGTGCCTCTTCCTGCCTGGAGCAAATCTCTCAACATGGTATTTATGGTATACTCAAACACCTAAACTCCAACTGCTCAAAGGATGTACATCTCTGAACGTTGGAACACGTGGTGCTTCTACTCTTCTACGCTTCAACGACCCCATCCTGAACGGCAAAAAAGAAATGTTCTGAAAACCAACAAAACCAACAAAGGTGTGCTGCTACAGCAAATGATAAGGATTATACAGAGGCATATAACTTAACCATTTGTAACAAGGAATTGTAAACTTATAGGATCAAGCAGAATGCCATTGGTTAAATAATGTAAACTACTATGTATTCATGAAGTTCTCTTAACTTGTTTTGTAATAGGCTCATGATCATCAAGTCAAGTGCAATTCAAGCTGAAATTCAAGAAACCCCAAACAAACTAAAACTTTTGAAAAGGAGGCAAACGAAATCTGAAAAGCATTATATTCACCTAAACTACAACACTGCCATTACCTAAACTACAGCATTACACTTACTACAACTACAACATCTGAACATGGAAAAGGGGTTTTGGAGTTGTACCTCGAATTAGCTGTAGAACAAGGTGACAGTGAGCCTTAGGAGGCAACTTGTTCTGCAGTGTGCCAAGCAAACAATATATATAGCTGTAGCCGAAAAGATTTGAACTCCACCCGCCAAGAATCCAAGCCCGCCATCCTTTTCTCCCAAAGTGTGACCAAATCATAGGTCGATTTTGTGTCTTCCCCATGAAGAGGGAGGTCTATTGCCCTAGCCTGTGCTCCTGTTATACCAACCAGTAGTACTCCTTGGTATGATCTATCAAGTGCTGAGAGAAGGAGAGACATGCCGTGTAGACCACTCTTCTCCAATCACAGACCTGCTGCATTTCCTATCAGAGGAGGGTGTGGGGTTAGAGAAGGGGGAAAATGCAGCGTGCACTGGTAAACAGGAAAGTTGGATGAGTGAAAGTTGATGAGACTAATCTTGCCTTAGATTCAGAGAGTGAGGTAGAGGACTTGTACGCTCATGTATCCTGTAGAGCTTGTAGGCAAGCAATTGAGTAGTACCAATGTTGACTTGTGAGGCCCTTCATAGTGCGATGACATGGCGTGTGGATTCGACTGCGGCACGAGTGCTCTGCTGCGACGCGGTCCCCACAATCCCACTGCGACGCGGTCCCTCACCATCCAGAATTGGAGATCAATCCACACTGCTCGAGCTCCGGAGGAGGAGGGGAAGTGCGGCCAATGGAGTGGGATAGAGGAGCTCGAGGAGTCACCGGCCACCGTCGGTGGAGCTCGTGGCCCTCTGCAGAGAGCTGCGCCGCCGCGGCCGCCGCCGCTCCATGCCCGCCGCCTAGATCCTCATCGCCCTTGTTCCGCCACTACTCCGCCCCACTGGCAGCCGCCGGCAGCAAAGGCTGCGACGGGCAGAGGACGGGAGGAGGAGGGAAGGAACGGCGTCGGGTTTAGACCAGCTGCCGAGCTGCTCCCCGTCGGGCTTGTCGTCGCGGTAGGGGGAGCACGCTGCTGGCGCTGCTGCCGATCTTGTTGGCTCGCCCCGTCGCCTCCGAGCTCTCCCTCGTCCAAATGCAGTGAGCCCACGGAAGAGGGAGGAGCGTGGGCCAGGAAAGGAGGTGTGCTGGCCGGGGAAGGAGGAAAGGGTCGCCGGCCAGGGGAGGAGGAGACGGCGCTGGCCAGGAGAAGAGCCGTGCCGGTCAGAGTAGTAGATAAGAATGAATGGTGGACGGTGGGAAGAGATCAGAACAAGGGAATGACTTGGCCAAAGGTAGTTGTTTGATACTACTTTATGGTTTTTAGGGTTCTTTTTATAAACTCTAGATTCATCTATAAATTTAAGGTTTGTGAGCATTGAAATAAAAAAATTTAGGGGCTAAAATAGAAAATTCCTTGTCAGCCCTGGGGTTTTGAAATAGTTGCTCCTACACCGCGGTCTGCGGTCGTGCCACCACGCCGTTAGCGTGACACCATATGCACAACACGGTCCAGTCACGGGGGAACGCACCATCAGGCCATGGCGATGCGGCACTGTCCTCGTACTGAGAGTTGTCGAGCGATGTGCGGTCATCTTCGGAACTGTACATGGTGACTTTTCACTTTAGCGATGGCCGATGGTTGTGGGGTCCTTAGCTCTTCTTTGCCGGCTGTCACGCGTGTCCACTGTTTAGCGCTTAAAACTTTTGAACATAGGGCTACTGAACAGCTTCTGTTTCTGGGGAGGATCTTAGGTGTTCCTTTGGCGTCGATACTGGAGTTGATGGGTCCTGATCTTGTTCAATGTGGTCCAATAATGGTTGCACTCGGTGGTTATGATAGTTATCCATGGCAATCAACGGGGTTGAGGGCGGTTACTCAGCTATTATACTGGTTTATCAACACACTTTCTGTTGCCTCGTGCACTCGGATATCGGTCTCATCGGGCACGTCCTTTATATTGAGGAGAGAGGAGAGGGGCCCTGGCGCGGTTTCCTTGGCCTGCTTTTGTGCATCATGCGGGCAAGAGAGTGGAGAGGGTGAGTGGAGGTGGTGTACTCGGGTGAGGAGGAAAGATGGAGAGGAGGGCCGCCATTGGTAGTTGCGGCAACGGCGGCGAGCATGGTGTTGGTGGCCAACAGACCGAAGGCGATGTGGGACAAGGGGCTGCTGGCGGGGGCCTACTTCGCCGGCAGTCAAGGCCGGAGGTGGCGGAGATCGAGGTGCCACAGCGAGCTATTACGTCGGTGCAAGCGACGGAAGGCGCTACCGTTGGCGGGGGCGCTGGGGTGGTGGTGCCTAAGCGTTCCCGTCGAGGGGAAACCTAACTGGCAGGGGTGGCTACTGTTTTGCGCTGGGTGTGGTCTAGTCTGCAGTTTGTCAAGGCAACCATCTTCACCGTCTTAGCTTGGATGGTTGTCACGCCCAGAAATTCACTACCAGAATTTTCAAAGCAAATTGTGTATTAAAATCCCTGTCCAGGACCAGCCAGGGTACACAAATGACAAAGTTGCCATATCGATCCACGTCTTACAAAACAATAAAAATCTCTTACAAAACTGCAGCGGAAAAAGGAAACAACTAATCTAAAAAAAACTAAACACTCGCAACATAGCGACTCCACTCCACAGGCATTCCTTTTGCTTGGCACACTGCAGAACAAGTTGCCTCCTAAGGCTCACTGTCACCTTGTTCTACAGCTAATTCGAGGTACAACTCCAAAACCCTTTTCCATGTTCAGATGTTGTAGTTGTAGTAAGTGTAATGCTGTAGTTTAGGTAATGGCAGTGTTGTAGTTTAGGTGAATATAATGCTTTTCAGATTTCGTTTGCCTCCTTTTCAAAAGTTTTAGTTTGTTTGGGGTTTCTTGAATTTCAGCTTGAATTGCCACTTGACTTGATGATCATGAGCCTATTACAAAACAAGTTAAGAGAACTTCATGAATACATAGTAGTTTACATTATTTAACCAATGGCATTCTGCTTGATCCTATAAGTTTACAATTCCTTGTTACAAATGGTTAAGTTATATGCCTCTGTATAATCCTTATCATTTGCTGTAGCAGCACACCTTTGTTGGTTTTGTTGGTTTTCAGAACATTTCTTTTTTGCCGTTCAGGATGGGGTCGTTGAAGCGTAGAAGAGTAGAAGCACCACGTGTTCCAACGTTCAGAGATGTACATCCTTTGAGCAGTTGGAGTTTAGGTGTTTGAGTATACCATAAATACCATGTTGAGAGATTTGCTCCAGGCAGGAAGAGGCACAACTTGGTTCTATTGGATGAGCAGGTAATGTTCGTGTATATATTTTGAGCTTTGATATGTTACAGTGCAATGATTTCTGTATGGCATCTGACTTTATCTATTGTAAATAGGGCACAAAGATGGCAGCTATCATTTATGATGACCAAGTGGATCGTTTAGATCCCCTACTTCGAGAGGGTTCCGCATATTATGTGTCGAGGATGTCCATAGAGCCAGCTAGGATGATTTTGCATCAGTGGCTTGCAGACCATGCTTTTGTGTGTGTTTTCACACGTGTTACTACTGTTAGTGAGATAGCAAACATGAGCAAGAAGATATTGCCATTACACCCTCCGCTTATGCCACTTGATCAAGTTTTCGAGTTTACTTACCATAGTGACATTTATGTTGGTAAGTAGTTCACCTGACCACCTAAGCAAATATTAATTTGTGTCAAATAGAAGTTCTATTAACACAATTTTCACATGTGCAGATGTTATTGGAATGGTCATTTTTTGTAAGCTCTATATGCTTTGTGGAAGGCTACAGGAGGAGGATCCCACATAGGAATATTCTTATAGTTGATGGCAGGTATGCACATACTTTTTTTTCAAATTCTCTGAAATTTGTGATCAGAGGGCTGAAATAGATATTATTATAATGTCAGTTTGTATAGTAGTAGGATACAGTATGGCAATAACAAATTTTTCTTCAGTATGGCAATAATCTCCAGCTTGAATAGTCAGTATGGCAATAACAATTTTTTCTTTCCTTTCATGGTTTATTTAATTAGATTATTGGGCCATATTTCTGAATTGTCACCATCTTTTTTAAAATGAGAATAAAATTTTTAGGCCCAATCTTACAAGCGTCTCACAAAAGCTCGAATCAGTGGTGGACCACTGTTGTGGCGCCAGCCCTACCTCCAATCCCTACACCTAATCAGCTCTTAACAAATATAATTAACCATTAATTAATGAAAAACTGGGCCGGCGGCAAGGCAAGCTACTCCCTGCTTCTTGCAGTCAAGGCCCAAGCTAGCAAATACAAGCATATAACTTTTATTAATAGATCACTCTGATTATACCATACCATTTATTTATAGAGTAGCAAGTTGAAATGGAGAAAGAAATGCATCCTTATTCGATCATATGTGTATTTGGGTTATATTTAAAAATATTTTTGTTGATATATTCCTTATTCATTTCAATCATACTAAATTTTTGCATAGCCCCAGCTCATTTTCTATCATGGATTTGCCACTCGCTTGACTGATATCAATGATTTCATACATAACATTATTGTATTCGATCTATCATTAACTGTTTGCACATGCAATTCTTTGTAATGTATATAATTCTTATCACTTATTGCATTTGACATGTTTATGTTTTATGTAGTTTCAAACCTGTGAAGTTAGTTATTAAGGATAAAATGCTTACCGACCATTTTAACTAAATGGGCGAGATGCTCTAATGAACAACCTATCATTGTAGCAACTATGCTTAGAGCAAAGCGTGAAGAAGGTAAGCTGATGTGCCCTTGTTAAGTTGTGTTCATCGATCCTATGATCAAACAAAATTATCTCTCTCTCTCTCTCACACACATACATATATATATATATGATTGTTATACCTTTTATTTCAGACCATAGCCTGCACACTACATGCTTCAGTAGGGTGCAGTTTGATCCTAATGTTGCAGTTGCACGTGAATTAAGGAAGAGGTAAATAGAATTTTGGCGAAAATATTTATCTTATTAACTATTTCCACTTATATAGTTCATTATGAATGGTTTTGCAGGCTCAGTATGGAGCTTACTGAGAAGTCTTCTCCATGATACATGAAGGGAGGTGTGAAGTGCATCCATATATTTTGGGGATTATTTCTAGCTATATGCTTGCTAGAAGTATAAGATTCCGTTCAGTGGAAATAGGTGTGACCTTTGGCTTTTGACTAGGATATTCGTAGCAATGATGCTTGCTAGAAGTAGATAAAAATCTTGTGCCTAGGATACTTCTAACTAGGCATGCTTGCTAGATGATGGTTCACTATGTAAATTTGTTGTAGTAAGATTTTGAACGTTTGTTGTATTGGTGTTGTAACCGTATTATGGTGAATGCTCTGTTGCATTGGTGTTGTAACTGTATAATGCGACTATTTCATGGTGATACATGTGTGTCTCGTTGGAGCGGTTTATATGACATGTAGCTATTACTGTGCATTGCCCATGCTTTTGTGGAGTTTAAGTGAAGAATATATTGCCATGCTCTGTTCTCTATTTAGGTACACATGTATTTCACTGGTCGTGTTTTATACTTTCAAACTTTGATATTTCACTAGATTTTCAAACTTTGATCCTCTTGATGTCCCTGGAATTATTATGTGCTGTTTTATCACATTTGTATCACAATATTTCACTATTTCTGTTGCTAAATATAAATATGTACGGACAATTAAGATCAGATGTAATTGTTGTTTATGCTAAAATAATATGTTAGTTGCAATGAACTAATTTTTTCCCATTGCAATGCATGGGCATCCAGACTTAACGCATATTATTTTAGCAACTAAACGCATCGGCACTTATTTAGTCTAAGACAGGACTTAAATGATAAACCGTAGGTATAGCTCCTTTTTAATTAAGCATGTTACGTATGTGTTGTTATATTTATACAATTATAAACGTTGAAGTGGTAAGGAGTAATGCCTAAACCCTACTCCATGGTTTAACATTTTTTTTTACAACAATTAGCATTCAATGATTATTTAACATCTTTTTACCCAATATGATTTGAGGTTGATATTCTTTTTTTTCCCGTGCAAAGCACGAGCACTCAACTAGTAATTAAGTTAAGTTTACTCATGGCGGTCCTAACCGGTGATGACCCCACCGTAGGCCCCCGCCTCTCATACACATCGAGAAGACCACTATGCATGGATACTGCCTCCACTCGGCTATTTACTCCGCTAGGTCTATACCCATTCGAGAAGTACGGTTGTACGGGGGTCGTTTCATGCTTAGCTTCATGGCTCGGTCCTTAACTGATCAGGGTCGGCACTTGCCTTTGCCAGACACCACCCAAGTCCTCCAGCCGCCCCGGTCGAAAACAGTTGTTTAGTTTTATTTTTCCTTTCACAAACCATGTCATCATTGTCATGGCAATGTAGCGCTCATGTCTCCACATGCCGCATGTCAATCACCTTCCTAAGATAACTGCCAAAGCATATAGTATTTAATAAATATGATAAGGCATGAATCTAAATTAGCATTACTAATCATTTATCATAAGTGACTAGGGACTCATACGTAATTATGGGTACAAGAGAATAAGGAAGCCAATAGTCAAAGGCATGGCATAATAAACATGTACGATATTCATCATTGCATGCAAATTTATTTGTAAACAAATTGATTTCGCAATTGGGATCAACATGCTCAAGGAAGGGGTGATGACTTGCCTTGCTCGAAGTCCTATGGTCTTGATCCTCGTTCGGATTCGCAACTCTCTCGGGATCTTGAATTACGTGCGAAAGAAATTGATTTGAATTCAATTAGAATTCAAATAAAATCCAATAAAATTCCAATAGAAAAAGATCGAGCGCGAGCGTCGGATTTCGGTATCGATTCCAATATTTACGAAATAGTAAAACCCCAATTTTAATCTATTTGTCCGAAAAATATTTGCGACTTGACGATTGACATATTTTACCTATTTTAGTTTGTGCGGCTCCTAATACATCCGCACTATAATTAGACTCTTATAATAATTAGCCTGCACTATAATTAGATTCCGATAATAATTAACCCTAATTTCTGCCATATTTCAATCATTCGCGAAGTAAATAACTTAATACATAAATAACTAAATAAATAACCAATTAAATGAATAACCCAGTTTATTAAATAATCTCGCTTTATTTTCTAGAAGTTTTCAAAAATAACCGACGATTAATTCTCCGACTATTATATATATATATTTATTTATAGATATATATATTTAAACTAACTTTTCCCCCGACTTCCTAAATTTTCTCTTTTCTTTATTTTCTTTTCTCCTTTTCTTTTTCTTTTCCTTTTCTTTTTCTTTCCTTTTTCTTTCTTTCCTTTCTTTTTCTTCCCCTTTTTTTTCTTCTGTTTTCTTTTTCTTCCTCTCTCTCGGCTCCCTCTCTGCCTCTCCCTCTCTTTCTTTCTCTCTCCCTCTCCCTCGGTCTCTCTCCCTCTCTTGCAGACGGCGTCAACGGGGAAGGAGGGGGAGGGCGGCGCTTACCCGGGCCGGCGGCGAGGCGGCGACGAGCCAGGCGGCGCGGCGCTGCTAGGGTGGAGAAGGGGAAAAAGGGAGTGGGGAGGTGGGGGAGATGGGTGGAGAGGGAGGGAGGAGAGGGGGGCCTTTATAGGGGTGGGGAGTTGCTCAGAGGCCGGCGCGGGGACGGACGGGACGGCGCGGGGTACGAGGCGGCCAGGTGGCAGCCGCAATGGCGACGGGCGGCGCGCGCAGCGGCGCGCGGTGTTCGAGGCGGCCGCAGCGATGCGACAGCGCGCGGCGACGGGATTGGCGCGGCTCGGGCGACACATGGTAGCGGCGCGGGGCGCGAGGCAGCCGCGGCGATACGACGGCGCGTGGCGACGGGACGGCGCGGCGCGGGCGGCGCGCGGCAGTGGTGCGGGGCGCGTGGCGACGGCGGCGATGTGACAGCTGCGGCGACGAGACAACGCGGTGCGGGCGGCGTGCTGCGGCAGCGGCGATGGGACGGCTAGGGTCCCGATCGAACACCTAGGGGGCAATGAATAGTGCTTTTTCCGATTTTTGCAAATTTGGTTGATTTTCCTATTTAAAACTTGTCCCAAAAATTCTAATTTTCACCCAAATGAATTTTGGTCAATATTTGTGTTATTCCAAATTGAAGATTCACCCAAGATTAATATCACCCATATTTTATATCTTTATTATCTATTTATATATATATATATATATATATATATCTATTATTGTAATTTCCTATTTAGGGTATAAATTTATACTTATCCAAAATAGAAAACTCGCTTATGCTATTCATGTCGATTATTTTTTTTGCTACCAATTTTGCTTAAAACATATTTTAGTTTATTTTTCTTAATTATTTATTTAGCCAATTTCCTTTTTAGGGTTTATACCAAATAAATTCCGATTAATTGAACACTGCAAATACAGATCCAAATAAAAGGGCAATTAAATTCGGCATGATGCAAATTTGATTTAAAAGTTTTGTAGTTTACGTGTTTTAGGGTTTTGCTTTCGACGGTCGAATTTTCAGGGCGTTACACATGTGCACAATGTGATGCCAGAACTCGGGGTCGTTATGCACTATACTTTATTATTGAGGTTATGTGCTATATGATTTTTTAGGATGGTTTTGGCTTTACCTGAGTTTTTATTTATATAAAAACTGCTCGGATGAGTGAGATTATTAAAGTTCTTGACTATATGCTTAGTTTGTTCAACTAAACACATAGTCGGGGGCTATACCTAATTAGGTGCATCTAGTCGATGCACCTAGGTGTATTTTTTGTGATTTTTCAGCCCTTCACAGCCTCGAGATTGAAGCACTCGGGATCGAAGCACTCAGGATCGAAGTACTCGGGTTGAAGCACTCGGGAGGCACTCGGCTATGGACTGTCGACTGTGAAGGTCTCAGGGGCTACTGTGGAGATTATAGGTACCGTATACCCAGATGGCTGGCTTATCCGACTAATATGGAGGATAGGCTATAAGAGGTGATTACGTAACGGCTTAGGACTTAAGTGTTACGTTGCTTTGTGTATCAAGGAACGACTTATAGTCTTAAGTCAGTAGTATTTTAGATAATGCTTAGGAGTACTATACCGTATGTGGGTAGTCTCCGACTTATGAGCCTGCCTTCTGAACCTATATAAGGAGGGTAGGACGCTCCTTGAGGGGGCACAGAGCAATAGCGATTAGCTTAACTTTTATTCATAAATCACCAGATCGTGAGATCAATACATAACTCGGCGGATATAATCCCCAAAACAGGAATAGGGTATTACTTCTTTATAGAAGGCCTGAACCTGTCTAAATCCCTTTGTCTCCTAACCCATCATATTTGGCTCTTGTGCGCTACCTCTTTTTCTTATTGCTGAAATCAGGTTTCGACAGTTATCATCCGGGCAAGGCTAACGTAGTGGCCGATGCCCTTAGCAGGAAACCAGCATGCTTTTTGTTGGATACCCAAGTTTTATTGCCAGCGCCGAAAGCCGAACTCGCCTACCTCAACCTAGCCCTGGTTGGGCAAGGAAGCGTCGTGAGTCTAGAACTTCAGCCCAAGCTACCAGGACAAATTAAGGAAGCACAGAAACGAGACAACGAAGTAGAGGAGATCAAGGGTAGGGATGGGAGAAGGCAAAGCCAATGAATTTAGAATTGATGCACAAGGGGATGCTATGGTACAAACAGCGATTGTTCGTGCCAGCCGCAGATGGTCTCTATAAAATAATCCTTGTGGAAGCTCATAATTCCGCCTATTCCATCCACCCTGGAAGCACCAAAATGTATCAGGACATAAAACAGTCCTACTGGTGGCCCAGGATGAAGCGAGATGTTTTTCAGAATATGTTGCTATATGTGACATCTGCCAGAGAGCCAAGGCTGAATACCAGCACCCAGCCAGATTGTTGTAGCCACTAAAAATCTACAAGTGGAAGTTTGAAGAAATTGGTATGGATTTTATAGTTGGATTACCCAAAACCGCCTCAGGATACGACTAAATTTGAGCAATCATTGACTGGCTAACAAAAGTGGCCCGTTTCATACCAGTCAAGACCACCTTACAGTGCAGCTAGACTAGCTAGCCTGTTCATATCCCAGGATTGTATGCCTACACGGGGGTCCCTAAACGGATTTTCTCAGACCAAGGCACGCAATTCACCTCCCATTTATGGGACCGGTTTGATGAGGCATTAGGTAGCCACCTAACTTTCAGCATGGCATACCACCCTCGACGACGGGCCAGACAGAAAGGACAAATTAGGTCCTAGAGGACATGCTTCACGCTTGTGCTATTGACTTCACCACAGATTGCCGATTAATGTCTGCCCTACGATGAATTCTCCTACAACAATAGCTACCAAGCGAGCCTGAAAATGTCCCAAAATGAAGAACTGTTTGGTCGGAAGTGCCACACCCCTCTCATGTGGTCAGAAGTGGGCGAAGCCACTCTTTTTGGACCTAATGTTGTCAAGGAAGCAGAAGAGAAAGTGCAAATGATCAGGGATCGATTGAAAGCCGCACAGGCCAGGCAGAAGAGTTATGCCAATACCCAACAGTGGGAGCTAACCTTTGCAATTGGAGTTCATCTGTACCTAAATGTATCACCTTTTGCGTGGGACCAAGCGGTTCAAGGTCAAAGGCAAGTTGGCCTCACGTTATATCGGACCTTTCCCAATTATAAGTCGCCGTGGTCAAGTTGCCTATGAGTTAGAATTGCTCGAGACGCGCTGTCTGACGTCCACCACTTTTTCATGTCTCGCAATTGAAGAAATGCCGTCCGCAATTACCCAAAGAACACACCCAGACAGAAGTCAAAGGAGTAAAGCAAGACCTAATGTATCCCGAGCAACCTAAGAAGATATTAGAGGAAGCTGACAGAAGGACCCGCTCCAAGACAGTCAACCTGTACAAGATCCAATGGAGTAATCACACGGAGTAAGAAGGCTACCTAGGAGCGAGAATACTTCCTGAAGAACAACTACCCCAACATTTTTCCCTAATCAGGTAGCAATCTCGAGGACAAGGTTATTTTTAAGGGAGGTTGTTTTGTAACACCATGAAAATTTTGTTAAATTAAAAATTCAGAAATCAAAACTCGCTCTCAAAAAACTTTTGTGAAAACTTGCATCATGTTGGCTCTTCTGAATTTTATTCTCTTTTGTCCTGGTGCCAAATATAAATATATTGCTTTGTCACGCCCGGAATTTCTATCCAAAATTCCAAATGCTTACATGTGTGTAAACCCTCGTCCAGGAATCAGCCGGGGCACACAATAACAAATTGATGATAAGAGTGCAATTATTTATCAAATTAATAAACGAATATAATGTCATTACAGAGGTAGATAGTTCTTCTCAATCAATAAAATTCTAAGCAGCGGAAAAAGAAGAAACAAGCGTAGGCGACTCTATTCCAGAAGCAGCTTGACCAGGACCCAGCCCAATCCTCCAGAGCATCACCTTCAATGAAGTACTCCTCCTGTGATGATGATTATTTGCAAGGTGAGTACATAGAATACTCAACAAGCCACACAACAAATATGCAAGTGTACAGGATAACACAAAGGGTGGCATAATAAAGGCTCATTTGCATAAATAGCATTTAATAAACTTTTCAAGATTTACAAAACAGTAAAGTACTTAATTAAACAGTATTAATAAAAACTAACACAACATTCCCATTGCGTTAGGCCCAACCATACCTGAACAACCACACCCGATTGCACAGACCTTATATTCAAAACCAGGAATTAACCATTCAAACCAGGAGTTAAACAAGTTACCACCATTTATTATTATTTAAGAATATAAGTGAGACTAATCACGAAAAACATTGTTAGATTCACCCATAACCGCCGGCACGGCTATTTGAATAGTTTTACTCTGGCCAGAGGTGTACAAATTTACCCACAACGACACAGCCTCAACATCATGGCAACATGCGTCGCGATACTGCAAAGTACTCGAATAGAGACTGTGACAAGACACCACGCATAAACAAATTCAATGCAATGCACTGTTCCCGGATCATAGTCACCCCCTTTAAAGCCAAGGTTATGGACTCCCCAGCGAATCCCGGTGGGCCTTATCTCCACCACTTCTCAATCTGGTTGCCCACAATGAACCACGCTATACACAATGTCCAGCCGTTGCCCACGCTGGCTTGTGGTACGCATGGTTCTTCTTCCAGGGTTTCCAGCGAACCGGTCCTTAATCGTCATGAGCACGACCATCAAAACCATGTGCTCACAACCCACCATTAATCAATATTTTAGTTGAAACATTTAATTAAATCACCCACGATTAACCATCGCGAGCCAACATGAAATAACCATCATTCAGTATTAATGAAGCTTTAAACAACCCAATTATGAGCTAATGTTTCTAAGCAGGGCTAAGCAAGTTCTATTATAGCAACTATTCAAATTATTTCCCAAGCTATCAAAGGAACAAGGTAATTGCAATATAAGACTGAGTACAACAGGTAAATTAACCCATAGATGACATTATAAAACAATGCAGTATTTAGAGAAAAATAAGACTGTTTCGCAATTTAGGTACAACATGATTAAATGAATAAGTATGACTTGCCTTGCTCTTGCGCTGGGTCGACTTCGGCAACGACTTCGAAATAAACCGGAGAATCGGACTTAATGGAATCTACACGACAAACAAAGCAAACAACAATACATGCTATAAGTCTACTGAAACAAAGAATAAAACTATTTTTAATGGATTCTCTGCATTTTTATGAATTTTCTGAGACTTGAACGGACTAAAACGGAGTCCGGATGAATTAGTTATGAATTTTTGAAGTTATCTGTGTTTTTACTAAAACAGAAAAATCCTTAATTAATTATTGCGCAATAAACCCTTATGGCTGACATTACTGCTGACGTCAGCGGCTAGGGCTGACGTCATCGTTGACGTCAGCGGCTAGGGCTGACGTCAGCCGCGGCGGCGGTTGCGCACCACGTGGCGCACACGTGGCGCCGACGCGGCAGCCACGCGGCGCCCACGTGGCGGCCACGCGGGGCGGGAGCGGGCGGCCGGGATCGGCCCGAGTGGCCGATCCGACGGCTGAGGCGCGCGGGCGGCTAGGGTTAGGGTTTGGACGCGGGAGGCGGCGGCGGAGCGGTGGCTCGCGGGAAACGGCGGCGCTAGGGTTTCGGCGCGGGGCGGCGACGCGGCGGCGCGCGGAAGCGCGGCGCGGCGGCGCGCGAGGCGGTGCGGGAGCGCACGGGCGACGGCGGCGCGGGAGGCGCGCACGGCAGCGGCGGAGAGGGGGGAGAAAAGGGGCGGCGGCGACGGTGCTTACCGACGGCGGGGACGGCGGCGGAAGACGGCGGCGGCGCGGCTTCGGCGACGGCGGCGCACGGGCTAGGGTTAGGGCGGCGGCGGCTTGGGAAACGGGAGAGGGGTCGCGGCGCGGGGAAATAAATAGGGAAGGAGGGCGGCTAGGGCACGGGCGGCGGCGGTTGCGGAGTCCCGCGAAACACGGCGGCGCAGGCGGCGCAGGCGGCGCCGGCTGAGTCGGAGACGACTCGGCCGCGGGCCCACGCGTCAGCGAGCGAGTGGCGCGGGGAGGCGCGGCGGACTTCCGGGCGGCTCGGGCCACGGCCTCGGGCCGGCCCGGGAAGGAGGAGAGGCGCGGGGAGGCAGCGGCGGACTTGGGCCGGCTGGGCCAGTCCGGGAGGGAAGGAGAGCGGCGCGCGAGGCAGCGCTCGGCTTGGGCCGAGGGAGAGAAAATGGGCCGACGGCCCGAGAAGAGGAAAAAGAAAAAGAAAAGCAAAAAGAATTTCCCAGGGATTTATTTATTGCGCTTGAGGGTTTTTAATTGGTTAAAATTATTTTTAGGGCTCTGAAAATTCCACTAAAAATCCTGTTAATGTATTTTGACATGGGGAACTCAAGAAAAATTCCACCTTGCCATTTCCACTTCTTTAATGCATTATTTAATTGGGTTTTTCTCCAGATTTAATTAAACAATTTCTCAGATAAATTATTAAATTTGATTTTTTACGATTTGGGAGAACCTCAGGGTGTGACAATGGTTCACCCGGTGGTCCTGCTCTGGGAATGGTGGCAAGATCTAATCGAGGATGCCCACTCTGGTCACTTATGTGTGGCGGTTTGTTTCCTCATTGTGTTGGCACCGTTCGTTTTTATTTCTACTCTAAAAGCGTTGCTAGAGTAGATAATTGATGAAATGGTTGCCAAGTCTTGGCGTGTATCCCTTATGTATCAACTTACATGATCTCTATTTTAATCTTTCTGCCTCTGTGTCGTAAGTATGGTTGCCTCTGATTGATACTTGTGCCTGACTTGTGTTGTCTGTGAATGTAGGATTTCTGGTTTTTCTCAACATGCTTAGGCCCTTTTAGGTTTGGGCATCCTCTTTATTCAGCAGGATAATCCATTCTTAATCGATAAATGGCTTCCTGTTAGAAGGGCACTTCAGCCTAAGGGTGGTTACGGACAGTCATTTCTGAACCGCTAAGTCGTTAGGGCAAGAGATTGCATTACTGCATATTCAATTTTCTTTTACAACAAGGTACCAGGTAATACATCTCTCGAAAGGGGAAGGGAACTAATATTACTGGATTGGGTAGTGCCTAACAGGGCCTATGCACATCCCTTCTCATGGTGATGGTGGGGGTGAGAGGGAATCAACTTCCAACGGGGGCTTCCGACGGAGCCTAGCCATCTTCCTGCTCTGGATCCTGCGGGCTATCGTGGACGCCTGTAAGAGCTGTAAGGTTGTGTGCTCTAGAGCTAGGCGCCGATAGCAAGATTCCAGATCGACGTATCGATCCTGAAGTTCATCAAGTTCTTTAGGAACTTGCTCGTAGGCAGTCTCGGTGGTGTTGGCTAGCTCGGAGAGAAGGGTGGACCTGCTCCCTTGGGGCTTTCTAGTCAGGCGGACGCGGCACCGGTTGTCGTCTCCTTCGTGGTACGAGTGCATGCCAAAGTTGTTGGCTATACCCAAGGGAATGCTAATCCCGCAAAGCTGCAAGAGGACTTCACGGAACGCGTCCCGAATGACAGCCGCAAGGGTGATCCAGGGATGGCGAGTCCGGAAAGCGACCACTTCTTCTCCATCTCCCTGGAAGCGGAGGAAGATTTCCACCTTCCAGCTCTCCAGGGATCCCCGGGTGATCCGTTCACTGTAGTAGACTGGCTCCTCGAAGTACCCTAGTTGCTGGAGTAGGTAGTTCAGCTGTTGGGCATACCCATTAGGATTTTCCATGGGACAAGGGTTTTCTAACTGGCTTAGTTCAAGAGGGGGTGTGCCCTTTTCGGAGTTGCCTTGGGTTTCTTTTATAGGCACCATTTTGTCGGTGGTTCTTGTATCCCATCAACTAGGTTTCCATTAACACTGCCTAGGAAGGGGCAAGTCCGGATTTCCCGGGATTCTGGATCTGTGGGGTTCGGTTCGGATCGTCCTACGATCGGTGCGTATCTTTGGTGTCGTACCATCCTTCTTCTGGTGTTTCCAAGGTGGCTTTGGATAGCACGGGTGTACTGGTCATGCTAGTTTAAGCAGATCGGGTGGGGGTAATTTGAGATGGTTCCCAGCTGTTTTTCTGACTGGCCATCTGATGGGTTTTAGTACCTATGGTTTTTCATTTAAGTCCTGTCTTAGACTAAATAAGTTCTTCTTAATTTGTGGCACCTGCTATTCCACTGTCTTCGTGGGCCCTGATTGTCAGTGGTAGAGGTGGTGGTCCTAGCGGAACGGACACCACGCTTGTAAACGTATAAAGGAGTATATAAAGGAGTATAAAGGAGTATAGGCACCATTTGTCGGTGGTTCCTCTATCCCATCAGCTGGGTTTCCATTAACACTGCCTGGGAAGGGGGGAGTCTATATTTTTCGGGATTCTTGATCTATGGGGTTCGGTTCGGATCGTCTCGTGGTTGGTGCATATCTTTGGTGTCGTATCATCCTTCTTCTAGTGTTTCCAAGATGGCTTTGGATAGCACGGGTGGACTGGTTATACTAGTTTAAGTAGATCAGGTGGGGGTAATTATTGTTGATTGTCGAGAAAAATAGCGAGCACATTCTAATTAGGCTCTTAGACATTGATAATAATAACATCGCTTAATGTTAGTACCATCAACAGTAAACCTATAATAATACACCTAATAAGGATTTTTAAAGTTCTGTGCTGTCGTCATGCGTCAGGACTCAGAGCATGCACACAAGAAAAAAAATAAAAGAAAACTTCATTTTGGTGTACACTGTCAAATGCATAGATATCCATGTAGTAATAGTAGTACTATCTCTATTTCAGATTATAAGTCGTTTTGATTATGTTCAAAGGCAAACTACTCTAAATTTGACCAAATTTATAGACAAATATACTAATATCTATAACATCGAGTTAGTCTCATTAAACTATAATTGAATATATTTTTATAGTATGTTTGTCCTGTGTTAAATACGTTAACTTAAAACAGTTTAATTTTGACCAGAATCTTATAATCTGGGACTGAAACGGAGAGAGAGTAGCAGCTTGTGAACCTGCAAGAAGTCTGTACAGTAGACACTGCACATCACGTGGATGGCTGGAGGGTAGACAGCTTGCGACCTTGCGTGGCTCTCTTGTCCAAATTACCTGATTGAAGAGACCAGCTGACTTTTCCTCTCCCTGGCCCCAGATGTCAAGGAGGTATAAGGCGGAACGGACACCACGGATGCCAACATTTTAATATGGTATACATAACTTAATGCATGTGTAAGACTTCCCTCCCCGGGAGCGCCAGAACTCCTCTCACTGCTAGAAACTTGTGACGCCTAGAATGCATGAGGCTGCAAGTTCATGGAGCGGGTACTGCCAATGTGAGGTTATTAAAAAGCTTTGCCGTGACGCGTCTCATGTGTTGAGGCGAGGCTCATGCGTTGGGCGGTCGCGGAGTGCGGGTAAAGTGTACATCCACTGCAGTGTGAGTAAATCAAATCTATTCGAATAGCCGTGGTTGTGGTCATCGAGCACCGGGACGTGCATTACACTTGGCTAGACTCTAAATTCTTAAACTGAGTGGGATGGGATATTGCATGATGATTTTATGCTGGTGAATCCACTTCTCGGGAGGCGAGAAGGGTAGACCCCAGGAAACCATGACGACCCAACGGCGGGAAGCTATCCTTGGAATCACAATGGATGGTGGACAGAACCGTCGTTGATTAATGAACTATGGTATTAAAACTTGATCAATCTATGCTAGGTCTTAGGCTTGTGAAAAGATTTACAAAACTTGCTTTACGCAAGAGAACCGGAAGCCATTCCTTGAAATACCCTCTATCACATGCATTGTTGTTGTGAAGGCTTGCTGAGTACGGTTGGTACTCACCCTTGCAATTTACAACTTAACCAGAAGTCGGAGATGACGCTTCGGAGGATCCTTACGCCTACTACCAAGAGGTTGCCGATGGCGATGGCGCTCAATAGGTCTTAATTACGGTCGTTGCCTGTGGCAATGACGTCGCAGCCGCCTCTAATCCGCTGCCTTATCTATTTCTGCTTTTGGATGTATTCCGGACCGTTTGGTCCTTTGTTCTAAGACTATTGCCTTCGGGCCTATTGTTGTAACAATTCGTGCTCGATGCTCACGTATGCGCAATTGGTATTTCAACTATGAGTTCATGTGTACCAGACTACTTGATCCAGGGAAATGGTACAGTATACACGAATGATTCTTGTTGTAAAAAACGAGGGTCCACAAAAGTTGGTATCAGAGCCATACGACTATAGGAAAAGACCAAATGGCGCCGTACCCCGTTGTTGTTGGCTAAGGGTGAAATTCCTAGTTAGAAATATTTTTAAAATAAAAACACTATGTTCAAATATGTTTCTCACCTTATTCTTGCCCACCTTCTCTATAAAATGAGTTTTACTTTTTGCCTAATTTTGATTTCATTCTGAAAATACAGATGGCAGATTCGAGTTCGTTTGTGTAACACCCTGAAAATTCGACTGTCGAAAACGAAACCCTAAAATGTGAGATCTGAAAAACCTTTAAATTGAATTGCATAATGCCACGTTTAATTGCTCCTTTATTTGAATCTTTATTTGCGGAGTTTAGATTAATCGAAATTCATCTAATTACAAACCCTAAAACGGAAGATCGGCTAAATAAATAATTAAGGATATAAACTATACAAATGAAAGTCGGGCAAAAATTAGTGGTAAATAAAATACTCTACCTAAATGTCATAAAAATTAATTAGAAATATAAATTCAAATGGGAATTATATATATATATATATAATCCTAGGCATATATATATAGACATATATATATATATGATATATACAAAAATAAATTATGAAAACATGAAAATCTTGGGTGGAATATTTACGAATAATACAAATGTTGAATAATATCCATTTGTGTGAAATTATGAAATTTTGGATGAATTTTAGATTGAAAATCAGCTCAAATTGTCAAAAATCGGAAACGTCACTGTTCATCGTCCGCCACCTGTTCGACCTAGGTCCTTGCCCATCCCGTCGCCGCTACCGCGCATCGCCATCACCTGCCGCGCCACTTCGCGCCCCGTGCCGCCACGCGCCGTGCCCTCCCTCTGCCGCGCCGCGCGCGCGTTGTGTCGCTGCTCGCCGCCCTCGCGCCCCGCGCCGCCCCGTGCCGTCGCCGTCGCCTGCCACTTCCTCTGCCGCGCGCCGCGCTTGCCAGCGCCTGGAGCCCCGCGCCGTTGAGCCTCGTCTGCCGCGCCGGCCAACGTCGCCGCGCCCTCCCCGGCCCCTATAAATCCCCCCACTTCTCCTCCCTTCCTCCCCACATCGCCCCCCCCCATTTCCCCTCTCCTCCTCCTCTCCCGGCAGAGCCGCCGCCTGCTGCCGTCCGCCGCCGTCGCCGGGTTGTGTCGCCGCCGCCGGTAAGCGTCGCCTCCCTCCCTTCTCCCCTCCCCTTTCCGCCGTCGGTGCCGCCTGTAGAGTGGAAGAGAGGGGGAGGCCGAGAGAAGAGAAGGAGAAGAAAGAAGAAAGGGCCGAGAGAGAGAAGAGAGCTGGGAGGAGAGAGAGAGCAGAAGAGAAAGAAAGGAAAAAAAAGAAAGAAAAGAAAAGAAAAAGGGGAAAATTGAAAATAAATAAAAGAAAAAGAAGATTTAGGGAAATTAGAGATTTAATTTATATATAGACACATATATATATTTGGGTTAAATTGGTAAATCCGTCGTCGGTGATTTTTGGAAAATTATAGAAAACAAATCGGGATTATTTAATTAGGATTATTCACTTAATGGGTTATTTCTTTAGTGGGTTAATATTTAGCTAATTATTTAGATCTTTATTCATTAGGTTATACATATGCGCGTATATAATAATCGGAGGATTAATCGTCGGTCATTTCTAAAACTTCTATAAAATAAATCGCGGCTATCTGTTATTTATTTAAATATCTATTTAGTTGGTTATTTAGTTAGTTTTTACTCATTAATTAGGTTATCCACTTAATTAGTCGTTGTGATTATTTAGTCATTTATTTATCGATTAGGGTTAATTATTATTATCGGAATCTAATTTATTCGAAATCGCTTAAATTAAATGAATTAATACTTTAATGGGCTAACGCAAATACTTTAGGATCAAAATGGATTAAAATCGGAATAGAACTATTTCATAAATATTGAAATCGATATCAAAATTATACGCTCGCGTTTGATCTTTTCTTTAATCGGATTTTATTGGATTTTAATTGAATTCTATCGAATTCATTTTCTTTCGCACGTAATTCTAGACACCGAGGGAGTTGCAAGTCCAATTGAGGATCAAGACCCGCAGGGCTTCGAGCCAGGCAAGTCATCACTAATCCTTGATCATATTGACCCCAACTGCGAACTTACCTTGTTTACAAACAAAATTGCATGCAATGGTGAACATCCTACTTGTTATTATGCCATGCCTTTGACTATTTTTACCTTATTTCCTTGTACCCATAAATGCGTGTGAATCCCTAGTCGTTTATGACAAATGCTTAGTAATGCTAATTTAGATTCATGCATTCTCATATTTATTAAATGCTATATACTTGGGCAATTACCTTAGGGAAGGTAATTGATATGCGGCATGTGGAGACATGAGCGCCACATTGCCATGATATTGATGACATGGTTTGTGAAAGGAGAAATAAAACTAAACAACTGTTTTACACTGGGGCGGCTGGATGATTTGGGTGGAATCCGGTTAAGGCTAGCACCGTCCCTGGTCAATTAAGGACCGAGCCATGAAACTAAGCATGAAACGACCCCCGTACAACCGTACTTCTTGAATGGGCATAGACCTAGCAAAGTAAATAGCCGAGCAGAGGCAGTATCCATGCATAGTGGTCTTCTTGATGTGTATGAGAGGCAGGGGCCTACGGTGGAGTCGCCACTGGTAGGACCGCCATGTGTAAACCTAAATTTAATAATAACTTAATGCATGTGTAAGTCTTTCCTCCCCGGGGGCGCCAGAACTCCTCCCACTGCTAGAAACCGTGTACGCCTAGAGTGCATAAGGATGCAAGTTCATGGAGCGGGTACTGCCAATGTGAGGTTATTAAAATGCTTTGCTGTGACGCATTTCATTCGTTGGGACTTTGGCTCATGTGTTGGGCAAGTCACGGAGTACGGGTATAGTGTACATCCACTGCGGTGTGAGTCAATCAAATCTATTCAAATAGCCGTGCTCGCGGTTACTGAGCACCGGGACATGTATTACACTTGGCTAGACCCTAAATTCATAAACTGATTGGGATGGGTATGCATAATGACTTTTATGTGCTGGTGGGTCAACTTCTCGGGAGGCGAGAAGGGGTAGGCCCCAGAAAACCATGACGACCCAATGGCGGGAAGCTATCCTTGGGATCGCAATGAATGGTGGACAGAACCGTCGTTGATTAATGAACTATGATATTAAAACTTGATCAGTCTATGCTAGGTCTTAGGCTTGTGAAAGTAATTGCAAAACTAGCTTTATGCAAAAGAACCACAGCTGTTCCTTGAATATCTCCTATCATATGCATCGTTGCTGTGGTGGCTTGCTGAGTACGGTTGGTACTCACCCTTGCTATATGCAAAACATTCAGATGTGGGCGATGAAGTCCCCGAAGACCCGTACGAGTACTACCAGGAGGGTATGGAAGACGATGGCGCACAGTAGGTCTTAGACTTGGTCGTTGTCTGTGGCAATGGCGTGCCGCTGCCTTAACTCCGCTGCCTTACCTAAATTCTGCTTTTGCTTGTATTCCAGACCGTTTGGTCCCCTGTTCTAGACTAATGCCTTCGGGCCTATTATTGTAATATTTTGCGTAAGACAATTGGTGTATGAACTCTTGATGATTCAACAATGTAATCGTGGGTACCAGACTACTCGATCTAGGAAAATGGTACTATGAACACGAGTGATTCCTGTTACAAAAATGGGGGCCCACAGAGCTAGTATCAGAGCCATACGACTGTAGGAAAAGACCAAATGGCGCCCCACCCCATTATAGCTGGCTAAAGGGAGGAATCCCCATCTAGGATTATTCTGAAAAATAAAAACATTATGTCTATAAAACAAAAATGTGTTTTCCACTATACTCTTGTCTCCTTGTCTTTATAAAATTTGTTTTACTTGCACTTCTCCCTAACTCTGGTTTTCTTAAGTACAGATGGCAGGACAAGGTTAGACCAGAGCTTGGGAAGTTGAGGTCCCTCGAGAGGACGGATACGTCTTATAGCTACGACAGCTGATGTGGTGCTTGAGATACTCGGAGTTACCCATCTTCAGGAAGAAGAGGTTCGGCACTGGAGACCGTCCCGAGTGGGAGGCTACCGTGACTATCCATTTCCGCTTCTGAACGCGCTACCGGCGTGACTCGGTGGAGTCTGCAGTTCAGGACGCTGCCCGGGAGGCATTCCTCCGCCTCAACGCCGTCCACAGAGCCGAGTTGATGAGGACTGAGTTTGCACGTCACCTGTATCAGGAGGATGGCAACTCCGTCTGCATCGTGCAGGCTACCCCGTGCTGCTACAACCCCATGGTGACCCGTCTGTCCCGGTGGGCTGAGGCCGCGGACGACTGCTATGAGGAGGCACTACTAGAGATCGACGAACAGCAGAGACGCATGGGCGGGCTCGAGGAGGAGCACCACGCCTGGGGCAGCGAGGTTGACTCGCTGAAGGCCCAGCTCCAGGTTCACGGCGGGCAGTTCGAGCAGCTCTCGGACCAGTACAACACCCGTGGCGAGGCCATGGCCACCCTCGAGGAGCAGCTGAGAAAGAGCCTGAAACAGGTCAGTCAGCTGGAGGAGCATCTCCGTACAGTCTCAGTTACCACTACGGCTACCTCTACTTCCACCGCACCACCACCACCTCCTGCACCGGCCCACGACCACTACTACTTCCTCACTCCGCCGTGCATGGCCAGTTTCCACGCTTTACTGGAGGAGGTTGGCATGCTGAGCACAGAGCCCGAACCCTACCTGGTGGAGCCTGCTGCTGCAGAGACGGAGCCCACACCGATAGCCACAGTTGCTTCGTCCGAGCCCGGTTCCAGAGTTCACGACCCCTGGGCAAGAAGCCTAAGTCAGACCCGAAGACTGGTACCACCTCCAAGCCATGAGGACTTAGGTTCGCGTCCGCCAGGGACCACCCACTTCCTGCACCCGGTTCCTATGGCTGGCTGGACGACTAGCCAGGAGGTCCACTACTGCTCCGATCTTGCCTTGGATAGTTTTTGGATTGCGAGACACACCCCCCCTTTTATGTAGTTGATGAGTAGATGGCATTTCGCTCGATGTTATCTTTTGGACTATATCCTATTTGGGCTGCGTATGCGCTTAATGATTTTGTACTATTTGTGTACTCTATGATGTTTTATGTTATTGTTATTGTTGTGTTGAAATGAGTTTATTCCACCATGCTTGCCACATAAAAGATCACCTTAACCAACGAACATAAAAAAAGTAGTATTGTGACCTTAGTAGGTCAAGGCGCTTACTTAACTATGCTCAACAGATGGTTCACCGACGTCGGGCAACGGCCGCCAATGAGAACCCACCAGAGCCCAACCCCACCACTTTGGCTGAGGTCATGGCTGCACAAACCCAGTTGTTACAGGCCATCGCCAACAATCAAGGAGGCTGTGGAGGCTCAAGCCTTGGCAAGTTCATGAGAGCTAAGCCACCCACCTTCGCTACGGCGGAAGAACCTATGGATGCGAAGGATTGGTTGTGCGTCAAAGAGAAAAAGCTGACCCTGGTGCATGTACGCGAGGCCCACAAAGTGATCTTTGCCGCGAATCAACTAGAAGGACCTGCTGGTGACTGGTGGGATACCTACAAGGAAACTCGAGCAGAGGATGCTGCGGAACCCACATGGGAGGAATTCACCGCAACCTTTCGCGAAAACTTCGTGCCTGCCGCGGTGATGCGTATGAAGAAGAATGAGTTCAGGAGACTGCGTCAAGGAAACACCACTGTGCAAGAATACCTAAACCGGTTCACCCAGCTTGCCCGCTATGCAACCGGCGATTTAGTAGATGAGGATGAGAAGATCGACAAGCTTATCGAGGGACTGAATGATGAATTGAGGGGGCCTATGTCACACCCGGAAAATACCTTTCCCAAATGCTAGTGTATTAATCCCTGTCCCAGGAAAAGCCGAGGTACAGCACACAAACTTGATACAAAAGATACATCTTTATTAATTATCACGATAATATTTACATTATTACAAAGGCACATAAGGCCTGACAACAAAAGAAAAACAACAGCGGACTAGCCGGCCTACGGCTCCATCTTCACATGCGCTCAACTGGGGTATAAGCCAGAACTCCACCTAAGACTTCTTCTTCAAGAGCTTCACTGACTGGAGGGGGAAAGATTGAGCAAGGAGGAGTACAACCACCGTACTCAGCAAGCCACACCGGAAAATGCACTTAATGCAAGGGAGTACAAGGATTCATTTATAAGGGCTATTTTGCGGTAAATAAGCATTTCAAAACATTTAATCATTTAAAGGCATTTTAATCAAACCACGGCTTATCTCTAGTCAAATTATTATCAAGCCGCGCACCAACGCGATCTTGCCTTAAACCAGGCCCACAGATAATCAATCTAATTATTCCAGTTCATCAGAATAAACCTCTAACTTTGGGTCATTGCTCCGCTTGCCCATAACTTTGAGTCCAACCTGTCCAGGCCAACAAGCCTCTAATCCATCAATAAATAAAATTATAGTGACATTCCCAAAGTCTAGATATTATAGAACAACTAAATGTTTCTATTCAAGCAGGGCTAAGCATAATCCTAAAATATCTAGTAAGCACCATATATAGAGTTCTCACTAGCTGGTTTTTGTTACCTAGGGTTGTCAAAGGTAATTCACAATAGCAAATAATATGGCTATAACAAGGATTGTAGGAAAGGCTAAATTAAATAGTTATAATGCGGTAAATTTAGTAAAGCGAATGCAATAATTTAAATTAAAAAACTTTTCGCAAACTGGGATTCAATATGCTCAAGGAGAGCGTGACTTGCGTTGCTCATGGAAAAAGGGAGGCTTCTAAAGCTTCAGCGGCGAACTCGAACTGCACCACGGGAACCACCGAAACGAGAGCAACTACACGAACAGACAAAACAAAGCTACAACTCTAAGAAAGAAACAAGAACAATACATAAAAACAACAAACACGGGTTCTTTAAGTTACAACAAAAACTAAACAATTTGAACGGGTCGATTTGCAGCTCGTATGGCCGAGAAATGACCATCCGAAATTTAGGTGCAATTAAAGTGGATATTTCCAAGTTGTTTAATTATTATTATACCATTAAATTATGTATAATGCAACATCGCTCGAGGAGGGGAAATGATCGACCGACTGGCAGTCGGGACCCATGGGTCAGACGACTAGTTCACTGTGGATCAGGTTCACAGAGATGATCCACGGGAAGGACGGAGTGAGACTATGCGTGTCAACCGAAACAAGTGGCCGACAAGCGGAGACACACACGAATGCCACGCGGGATGCACACGTGGGCAAGCACGAGGTGGCCAAACGGGCACACGAACACGACTACCACACATGCACGCGTAGACCGCACGAACGACAGTCGACACCGATGGACGAGACCAGGGCCAACAACGGCATGACGGGCATGGTGGCAACACGGGGAGGAAGAGGAAGGGGTAGCAAGGGGGGTTCTCACCATAGCGACACGAGGCGAGGGAACGACGGCGACTACCGACGATGAACGGAGGAAACGGGCGGCGACGACCTCGGCGGAGACCCTTGCACGAAGGCGAGGACGTGCTTGATGACGCAGTGCCGAGGACGAAGACGACGAACGACGCGCCGAGGACAACCTTGGCGCTGCGGACTTGACGACGACGACGGGTGGCACTTCGGCTTGACGGGAACGACAGCCGGATGAAGACGACGACGACGCGGACAACCTTGACGACGAGGATGGCTTCGGCTTGACGAAGGGAGGGCCGATGGCAGGCGCGATCGAGAACGACGAGAGTATGACGATGGCAGCCGGCGGCAGCCGTACGAAGGTGAGGCCGGCGTGAAGCATGCCGCTGCAGTACCGACGACAGTGGCTACACAGCGGGGCGACGTGCCAGAGGGGAGGAACAGTCGGCCGAAGGTAGCACCGGCAATGAACGACGATGGAACAACTACGACGGACGGCAAGACCGAGCAGTTGCTAGGGAAGAGAATGACGCCACGACGTCGGGGGTGGAGACGACGACATCGGGCAGCACACCGGCAAAAGCGGTAGGGGCTGCCGGAGTTGGCGTCGGTGAGAACGAGGAGGAGGCGACGCGGCCCAAGGCGTTGCGACGGGGTTCCGGCAAAGACGAGGCTTGGCTGGGGTGGAGAACAATGTTGCCGTGTCGAGGGTGACGACAGCTCAGTCGCCCGGCGCACGGGCGGTATGGCCGAGATGGCTGGAGGTAGTGCAGCGGCAGCGACGCCACTAGACATCGTCGTCCACAGCGCTCCGACTTGCCTTAGGAGAAACGGAGGTGAGGCCGGGAGAGAGGGGACGGCTGCGATGTCGAGGGAGGTTGCGGCGTGGTCAGGCGCTGCTTCCGCCGACGGAGAGGGGCAGCCAGAGCTCGCCGGTGCGTGGAGGGTGGAGGCCACATGGGGAGACGAAGAGGGAGCAAAAAGAGCTCGGGAAATGCAAAGGAGAGGGAGGGGAGGAGGTTGTCGGCCCTTTATAGGTCGGAAGGACGAAAGGGAACGGCCGAGGAGAGGAGGGAAACGGTCACAGGAGCTCACCGGCCGGAATAATGGCCAGAGTTCAACGGGGATTAAATTCAACGAATTAAGGACGAATTGGAAGGGGAAAACATGGGGGAATTGAAGAGGAGGAGGAGAGGAACCGATTTTTGCAATCAAATTGGAGGGAAAACGATCGGGGAGGGAGATCAAGAGGTGGCAGCGGCGCTTCTGTTTGGCCAGGAGAAGAACAGGCGACTGCTCGGCTGGGGGAGGAAGACAACCGTCGGCTGGGCCGGCTGGGCTGCACGGGGAGGGGAAACGGACTTTGTTCGAGGAAGAGGGAAGGATAGTTGGGCCGCCCGAGGAAAGGATGGGCCGAAGGAGAAGGGGAGGGAGGAGGCGGCCCGAAAGGAGGAGGGGGCTGGGCCGGCGGCTGGGAAAGCCCAGGAGTGAGGGAGAGTGGCCCGGGAGGGAGGGGAAAAGAGAGGGAGGGAAGAGGGACTTCGGCCGTGGGCCGAGGGGAGAGGGGAGGACTTTGGGCTGAAAGTGGCCCAAAGAGAGGAATAGAATTATTTTTAGGTTTTCCTTTTAATTAAATCTAAAATTGGTTATTGTTGCATTAAAATTATTTCTTGTGCTTTGAAAATTCACGTAAAAATTGAGGGACCAATTTAGGGCATCGAGAATTTAGGAAAAATCCTCCAAGCCACTTTTGAATTTTCCTTACTCGTATTTTAGTGTTTGCGATTTCTTTTCAAATTTTAATTAATTCTATTATTCCTTTTAACGAACGATTTTTTTACTTGGGATGAATTTATCAGGACGTGACAGCCTATGATTGGACAAGATCATACCAACTTCCAGAGTTTAATCAACAAGGTTGTGAGGCTGGAGCACGACCAGAAGACGGTGGAGAACAACCGCAAGAGGAGACTCACGATGACCCGCCCACTTCAGGGAGCACCTCAACGTTCTAAGAGTGCCACTTCATCTGCATGGAAGCCAACTGCTGTGGCAACCCACCGTCCTATTGCACCTAGCAATGTCAACAGGCCGGCTGCAACCCAGTTCCGTACTCCGGCACCGATACTGGCCGCTCCGGGGAAGAAGAACGTGGATTGCTTCAACTACGGAGAATTTGGGCACTACGCCAGCAACTGCCCCAAGCCATGCAGCACCCCTATTCGTACTGGTGCCAACACAACGGCGTACGTGGGACTACTACCCCTGCTGCTGGACGTGGTCTGTTCAGGATGCTGCAACCCAACGAGTCTGCTACCGGGTTCCGTTGCGGACAAGTGAACCATGTGTGTGCCGAAGAGGCACAGGGAGATCAGAGTGTTCTAATGGGTATGTTTTCTATCAACTCTACCCCAGTTAAAGTCTTATTTGATTCGGGAGCATCGCATTCGTTCATATCATCAAAAATAAGCAAACAACATAACCTACGCCGGGTGGAACTTAAGAGACCCATGATAGTGCGCTCACCCGGGGTGATATAACCGTACCTCATGCTTGCATCAACGTGCCCATCCGAATTAGAGATGTGGTATTTCTCTCGAACCTTATGGTACTACCGCCACAAACTCTCGATGTCATATTGGGAATGGACTGGTTGACTAAAAACAAGGGAGTCATAGACTGTGGCCGAAGGGAGGTCACTGTGTGCACCCCATGAGGATCACCGATGAACATAGCCATGGATCGGGATCCGATGTTATCTGAACGTGCTGCGGGAATGTTTACCATGCTACCCATGAGCGGGATGCCAGTAGTACAAGAGTACCCGGACGTATTTCCTAAGGATTTGCCCGGAATGCCCCCTGACCGTGACATAGAATTTATTATTGACCTAATGCCTGGTACTGCCTCCATATCGAAGAGGCCATATAGGATGCCAGCTAACGAGCTAGACGAACTTAAGAAGCAGATTAGGGAATTACAAGAGAAGGGATACGTACGTCCTAGCTCTTCTCCTTGGGGAGCCCCGGTATTGTTTGTCAAGAAGAAAGATGGAAGTATGAGGATGTGCGTGGATTATCGGTCCTTGAACGAAGTGACTATCAAGAACAAGTATCCTCTTCCCCGAATCGATGACTTATTTGATGAACTCAAGGGTGCCAAAGTGTTTTCGAAGATTGATCTTCGGTCAGGATACCACCAATTGAAGATTTGGGCTGGAGACATTCCCAAGACAGCGTTCTCTACGCGCTATGGATTATATGAGTTCACAGTATTGTCTTTCGGATTGACCAATGCCCCGGCATATTTTATGAACCTGATGAACAAAGTGTTCATGGAATATCTGGACAAGTTCATAGTGGTGTTTATCGACGACATTCTTATCTTTTCCAAGGGCGATGAGGAACATGCAGAGCATCTACGCCTGGTGCTGGAGAAGCTACGAGAGCATCAGTTGTATGCAAAATTCAGTAAATGTGAGTTCTGGCTTAAGCAAGTTGCTTTTCTTGGCCATATAATCTCAGCTGGAGGAGTAGCAGTAGATCCTGCCAAGGTCGAAGCTGTTACGGAATGGAAAGCACCCAAGTCGGTAACAGAGGTCCAGAGTTTTCTAGGATTGACCGAGTATTACCGGAGATTTATTGAAGGATTTTCCACCTTGGCCAGACCCATGACCCAACTCCTAAAGAAGGAAAAGAAATTCGCTTGGACCGAGCAGTGTCAGCAAAGTTTCGAACAGCTAAAAGATAAGTTAACCACTGCCCTAATTCTAATCTTACCTGACAACCGGAAGAACTTTGTGATATACTGTGATGCGTCCAGACAAGAATTGGGAGGGGTACTGATGCAAGATAGAAAGGTCGTGGCATATGCCTCGAGGCAACTACGACCCCATGGGGAAAACTATCCCACACAAGATTTGGAATTGGCAGCAGTTGTTCACGTGTTAAAAATTTGGAGACACTATCTGATCGGGAATCATTGCGATGTATACACTGATCACAAGAGCCTGAAATACATCTTTACCCAGGCTGATCTCAACCTGCGATAGAGACGGTGGCTGGAATTGATCAAGGATTACGACCTGGGAATCCATTACTACCCCGGTAAGGCAAATGTAGTGGCCGACGCCTTAAGCCGCAAAGCCCAATGCAACCAAATGAGCCTGGAAGGCATGGCCGTTGAGCTCCGAGGAGAAATGGCTCGACTTAATTTGCACCTAATTCCTCACGAGGAATTAAACTCGCTGGAAATTCAACCTCTTCTGACGGCCCAAATAGAAGAAGCTCAAAAGGATAATGAAGAGATCCAAACAATCAAGAAGCGCATGACCACTGGGCACACAAAGGAATTCTCGACAGATGACAAGGGAATCCTGTGGTATAAGAAAAGGATCTATGTGCCTGAGCAAGGAGGTTTGAGAGGTTTGATTCTGAAGGAAGCCCACGAATCGGCATATTCACTACACCCTGGTAGCATGAAGATGTACCAGGATTTGAAGGAGGAATACTGGTGGCCCAATATGAAAAGGGACGTAGCTGAGTACGTGGCCATATGCGACGTGCGTCAAAGGGTAAAAGCTGAGCATCAACGACCGGCAGGCTTGCTGCAACCGCTCAAGATCCCCGAATGGAAATGGGATGAGATAGGCATGGATTTCATTGTCGGATTACCCAAGACTGCCGCGGGATTCGACTCTATTTGGGTGATCGTGGATCGACTCACCAAAACTGCTAGGTTTATTCCCGTCAAGACCAATTATAATAGTGCTAAGTTGGCGGAATTATACATGTCCAGGATCGTGTGCCTTCATGGGGTACCAAAAAGGATTATATCGGATCGCGGTACCCAATTTACGTCGAATTTCTGTGGCAAAGTTCACGAGGCACTTGGAAGTCACCTTGCTTTTAGTACCGCATACCACCCGCAGACCAACGGATAGACTGAAAGGACAAATCAAGTTCTTGAGGACATGCTGAGAGCTTGCGCGTTGGATTTCACCAAGGATTGGGAAAGATGCCTACCTTACGCGGAGTTCTCCGACAACAACAGTTATCAAGCAAGTCTGAAGATGTCGCCGAATGAAGCACTGTTTGGTCGACGATGCCGAACCCCATTGATGTGGTCAGAAACCGATAAACAAGCCGTGTTTGGACCTGACATAATCAAAGAAGCTGAGGAAAAGGTCCGTCTAATCCAAGATCGACTAAAGGTAGCCCAATCTCGACAGAAAAGCTACGCGAATGCTCGCCGGAGGGACTTGGAGTTTAATGTAGGCGACTATGTATACTTGAAAATCTCCCCGCTACGAGGAACCAAGAGGTTCAAGGTCAAAGGAAAGCTTGCGCCAAGATACGTGGGACCATTCCCGATAATCACCAGAAGAGGCGAGGTGGCCTATCAGCTAGAGCTACCAGAGAATATCTCTGATGTACACCCGGTGTTCCATGTGTCACAATTGAAGAAATGTCTGCGTGTGCCAGAAGAGCAAGCTCCCCTGGAAGATATCCACATCAGCAGTGATCTCACATACTCTGAACATCCGGTAAAAATATTAGACGAAGCAGAGAAGAAAACCCGAACCAAGACGTGGCGCATGTACAAAGTGCAATGGAGCAATCACACCGAAGATGAGGCCACTTGGGAGAGCGAAGATTTTCTAAAGACCGAGTGCCCACACCTGCTCGACAACCGATAAGAAATCTCGGGACGACATTTATTTAAGGGGGTAGGTTTGTAACATCCTGAAAATTCGACTGTCGAAAACGAAACCCTAAAATGCGAGATCTCAAAAACCTTTAAATTGAATTGCATCATGCCGCGTTTAACTGCTCGTTTATTCGAATCTTTAGTTGCGGAGTTTAGATTAATCGAAATTCATCTAATTACAAACCCTAAAATGGAATATCGGCTAAATAAATAATTAAGGATGTAAACTATACAAATGAATGTCGGGCAAAAATTAGTGGTAAATAAAATACTCTACCTAAATATCATAAAAATTAATTGGAAACATAAATTCAAATGGGAATTATATATATATATATATCTATATCTAATCCTAGGCATACATATATAAACATATATATATATATATATGATGTATATAAAAATAAATTATGAAAACATGAAAATCTCGGGTGAAATATTTGTGTGAAATTATGAAATTTTGGATGAATTTTAGATTGAAAATCCGCTCAAATTGTCAAAAATCGGAAACGTCACTATTCATCATCCGCCACCTGTTCGACCTAGGTCCTAGCCCATCCCGTCGCCGCTGCTGCGCGTCGCCGTCGCCTGCCGCGCCGCCTCGCGCCCCATGCCACCGCGCGCCGCGCCCTCCCTCTGCCGCACCGCGCGCGCGTCGCGTCGCCGCTCCCCGTCCTCGCGCCCCGCGCCGTCCCGTGTCGTCGCCGTCGCCTGCCGCTTCCTCTGCCGCAAGCCGCGCTTGCCAGCGCCTGGAGCCCCACGACGCCGCGCCTCGTCCGCCGCACCGGCCGATGTCGCCACGCCCTCCCCGGCCCCTATAAATCCGCCCCTCTCCTCCCTTCCTCCCCACACCGCCCCCCCATTTCCCCTCTCCTCGTCCTGTCCCCGCAGAGCCGCCGCCCTGCTACCGTGCGCCATCGTCGCCGGGGTGCGCCGCCTGCAGAGTGGAAGAGAGGGAGAGGCCAAGAGAAGAGAATAAGGAAAAAAAAAAGAAAGGGCGGAGAGAGAGAAGAGAGCTGATTGGAGACAGAGAGCAGAAGAGAAGAGAGAGAAAGGAAAAAAAGAAAGAAAAGAAAAGAAAAAGAGGAAAATGAAAATAACTAAAAGAAAAAGAAGATTTAGGAAAATTGGAGATTTAATTTATATATAGACACATATATATATTTGGGTTAAATCGGTAAATCCATCGTCAGTGATTTTTGGAAAATTTATAGAAAATAAATCGGGATTATTTAATTAGGATTATTCACTTAATGGGTTATTTCTTTAGTGGGTTAATATTTAGCTAATTATTTAGATCTTTATTCATTAGGTTATACATATGCGCGTATATAATAATCGAAGGATTAATCGTCGGTCATTTCTAAAACTTCTATAAAATAAATCGCGGCTATCTGTTATTTATTTAAATATCTATTTAGTTGGTTATTTAGTTAGTTTTTACTCATTAATCAGGTTATCCACTTAATTAGTCATTGTGATTATTGTGGTTAATTATTATTATCGAAATCTAATTTTTTCGGAATCGCTTAAATCAAATGAATTAATACTTTAATCGGCTAACACAAATACTTTATGATCAAAATGGATTAAAATCGAAATAGAACTATTTCATAAATATTGAAATCGATATCGAAATTAGACGCTCGCGTTCGATCTTTTCTTTAATCGGATTTTATTGGATTTTAATTGAATTCTAATTGAATTCAATTTCTTTCGCACGTAATTCTAGACACTGAGGGAGTTGCGAGTCCGACTGAGGATCAAGACCCGCAGGGCTTCGAGCTAGGCAAGTCGTCACTAATCATGGAACATATTGACCCCAATTGAGAACTTACCTTGTTTACAAACAAAATTGCATGCGATGGTGAACATCCTACTTGTTATTATGTCATGCCTTTCACTATTGTTACCTTTTTTCCTTGTACCCATAAATGCGTGTGAATCCCTAGTCGTTTATGACAAATGCTTAGTAATGCTAATTTAGATTCATGCATTCTCATATTTATTAAATGCTATATGCTCGGGCAATTACCTTACGGAAGGTAATTGATATGCGGCATGTGCAGACATGAGTGCCACATTGCCATGACATTGATGACATGGTTTGCAAAAGGAAAAATAAAACTAAACAACTGTTTTAGACTGGGGCGGCTGGATGTTTTGGGTGGAATCCGGTTAAGGCTAGCGCCGTCCCTGGTGAATTAAGGACCGAGCCATGAAGCTAAGCATGAAACGACCCCCGTACAACTGTACTTCCCGAATGGGCATAGACCTAGCAGAGTAAATAGCCGAGCGGAGGCAGTATCCATGCATAGTGGTCTTCTTGATATGTATGAGAGGCGCGGGCCTACGGTGGAGTCGCCACTGGTAGGACCGCCATGTGTAAACCTAAATTTAATTATAACTTAATGCATGTGTAAGTCTTCCCTCCCCGGGGGTGCCAGAACTCCTCTCACTCCAAGAAACCGTGTACGCCTAGAGTGCATCAGGATGCAGGTTCATGGAGCGGGTACTGCCAATGTCAGGTTATTGAAATGCTTTGCCGTGACGCGTCTCATTCGTTAGGACTTCGGCTCATGTGTTGGGCAAGTCACGGAGTACGGGTGAAGTGTACATCCACTACAGTGTGAGTCAATCAAATCTATTCGAATAGCCGTGCTCGCGGTTACTGAGCACCGGGACATGTATTACACTTGGCTAGACTCTAAATTCATAAACTGATTGGGATGGGTATGCATAATGACTTTTATGTGCTGGTGGGTCAACTTCTCGGGAGGCGAGAAGGGGTAGGCCCCAGAAAACCATGATGACCCAATGGCGGGAAGCTATCCTTGGGATCGCAATGAATGGTGGACAGAACCGTCGTTGATTAATGAACTATGGTATTAAAACTTGATTAGTCTATGCTAGGTCTTAGCCTTGTGAATGGAATTGCAAAACTAGCTTTACGCGAAAGAACCATAGCCGTTCCTTGACTATCCCCTATCATATGCATTGTTGCTGTGGTGGCTTGCTGAGTACGGTTGGTACTCACCCTTGCTATATGCAAAACATTCAGATGTAGGCGATGAAGTCCCCGAAGACCCGTACGAGTACTACCAGGAGGGTACGGAAGACGATGGCACTTAGTAGGTCTTAGACTCGGTCGTTGCCTATGGCAATGGCGTGCCGCTGCCTTAACTCCGCTGCCTTACCTAAATTCTGCTTTTGCTTGTATTCCGGACCGTTTGGTCCCCTGTTCTAGACTAATGCCTTCGGGCCTATTATTGTAATATTTTGCGTAAAACGATTGGTGCATGAACTCTCGATGATTCAGCAATGTAATCATGGGTACCGGACTACTTGATCCAGGGAAATGGTACTATGAACACAAGTGATTCCTGTTACAAAAACAGGGGTCCACAGTTCGCATCTTGAGAGATTGAGGTTCCCTGTGCAGATTGATACATCTTACAGCTGCACCGTATGATGAGATGCCTGATATACCCGAGGTTTCCCATTTACCGAGTGAACAGGTTCGGAGTTGGATGGGACGCTCGCGCAGTGGTGGAATCACGCGTCGCTTTGGAGCTGGACTTCCGTTTCAGGACGCGCTACCATCGCGACTCATCTGAGGCCGCGATGCAGGACGTTGCTCAGGAGATGTTCCTTCGACTCAGCTCTGTACACCGAGCGGAGTTAGCAGGTACCGAGTTTGCCCACCATCCATACCGGGAGGAGGGTAACTCTGTTTGCACAGTTCAGGACACCCCTTGCTGCTACAACCCTATGGTGACTCAACTGTCCCGGTGGGTTGAGGCAGTAGACGACTGCTACGAGGAGGCACTACTGGAGATCGACGAGCAGCAGAGACGCATGACCGAGCTGGAGACCGAGGTCACGGACCTCACCGTGCACCATTTACAGCTTGAGGAAGAGCATCAGACTTGGGGTAGCGAGATAGACTCGCTGAAGACTCAGCTTCAGGTCCACGGTGAGCAGTTCCAGCAGCTCTCAGATCAGTACAACGACCGCTGAGGGATGATGGATACCCTTGAGGAGCAGCTGACAGAGAGTCAGCGGCAGGTCCGCCAGCTGGAGGAGTAGCTTCGTGCCACTTCGGTCACTACTGCCGGTGCTTCCACCTCCACAGCAGCAGCGCACGACCGCTACTTCTTCCTGACTCCGCCGTACCCACCAACGTTCCACGCCATACAAAGGGAGGTTGATATGCTGGGCACCGAGTCAGGACCCTACCTGGTGGATTCTGTTGCATCACAGCCGACGGCTACAGAGATTGCGTCCACTCCACCGATCCCTGTTCCTTCGCCTCAGCCAGGTTCCAGTGTGGGGACCCTGATTCAGGTTGACTCCGGTGCAAAGGACGACCCCGAGCCAGAGGAGATAGAGCCAGGCATCACTGACCCTTCGGAGGACGAGACTTCTACCTACCACATCACCTTCGCCGGAGGCCCTCGCACCCTCAGCACTGCTCGCAAGCGTACACGACCCCCGGGCAAGAAGCCCAAGCCAGACCCAGAGACTACTACTACTTCAGAGCCGTGGGGACTCAGGTTTGCACCCGCCAGTGACTACCCACTCCCCGTGCCAGGTTCCTGCGGATGGCTGGACGACTAGACCGGAGGTCTACTACGTCTTCGATCTCGCCTTGGATGGCTTTTAGATGGTGAGACACGCACCCCCCCTTATGTAGCCGACGAGTAGATGGCATTTAGTTTGATGTTAGCTTTTGGATTGTACTCTATCTGGGTTGCGTATGTGTGCAGCCGATTGCATCATGATTTGTGTACTACTTGTGAAACTCTGTGATGTTTTTATGATATTATCATGGTTGTGTTGAAAATGAGTTTATTCCACCATGCTTACCAAACAAAGTTCACCTCAGACCAAAACCCATAATCGGGATCAAACCTTAGGGCTAGTTAGGTATTGGGGTACTTACCCAAATGTTCTACACAGATGGCCAACCGACGTCGGGCATCGACTAGCAATGAGGCACCCCCAGAACCTGACCTAACCACCCTGGCCGGAGTTATGGCGGCACAAACCCAACTCCTGCAGGCCATTGTCAATAACCAAGGAGGTTGTGGTTGCTCAAGTTTCGGAGAGTTTATGAGGAAGAAGCCACCCACTTTTGCGACAGCCGATGAGCCTATGCACGCTGAAGATTGGCTACGCATCATCGAGAAGAAGCTGACCCTTGTTCGGGTCGCAAAGTTGACAAAGTGATCTTCGCGGCTAACCAACTGAAAGGACCAGCAGGTGACTGGTGAGATACGTACAAAGAAGCTCGGGAAGAGGATGATGGAGAACCTACCTGGGAAGAGTTCACTGCCGCCTTTCATGATAACTTCGTGCCTACAGCGGTGATGCACATGAAGAAGAACGAGTTCAGAAGGCTGCGTCAAGGGAATACAATGATGCAGGAATACTTGAACCGGTTCACCCAATTGGCCTGTTACGCACCGGGGACCTTGCTAGCGAAGAAGAAAAGATCTACAAATTCATCGAAGGATTGAATGATGAGTTGCGTGGACCTATGATTGGACAGGATCATGCCAACTTTCAAAGTCTGATCAACAAGGTCGTCAGGTTGGAAAACGACCAGAAGATTGTGGAGCATAACCGCAAGAGGAGGATTGCCATGAACCGTCCACCTCAAGTGGCGTCCCAGTGACCTAAGGGAGCTACTTCGTCGGGATGGAAGCCCATAGTTGTGATGACCAACCGTCCCGTCGCACCTGGCAACTTCAGTAGGCCGGTTGCAACCCAGACTCGTACACCCACGCCAACCCAGGCCACTCCTGGAATAAAGAAGAATGGGAACTGCTTCAGCTGCGGAGAACATGGGCACTTCGCCAACAACTGCCCGCATCCACGCAAAACTCATGTCCATACTGGAGCCAATGCAACGGCAATCCACGGGGATACTACACCTACAGCTGGACGAGGTTTATTCAGGACGCCGCAGACCAACAGGACCGCTACCGGATTTGGAGACGGACAAGTGAACCACATGCGAGCTGAAGAAGCCCAGGGAGACCAGGGCGTACTGATGGGTATGTTCTCTATCAATTTTACCCAGTTAAAGTTCTCTGTGATTCTGGTGCATCGCATTCATTCATATCTTTGAAAGCAAGTCGACAACACAACTTAACCCTGGTAGAACTAAAGAAACCGATGCTAGTACACTCACCTGGGGGTGAGATAACAGTAAGCAACGCCTGTATCGATGTGCCTATCCGTCTTAGGGATATGGTGTTTCCCTCAAACCTCATGGTCTTGATACCCCTAACCCTTGACATCATATTGGGCATGGATTGGTTAGCAAAGAACAAAGGAGTTATTGATTGTGGCCGTAGAGAAGTTACCTTAACCACACCCTGGGGATCGCTAATGAGAGCAACGATGGATCAGGATCCTAAGTTGTTTGAACGCGCTAGTGGTATATTTACCATGCTTCCTATGACTGGAATGCCCGTAGTTCAGGACTACCCCGATGTATTTCTGGAAGAACTACTTGGGATGCCACCGGACCGAGACGTAGAGTTCGTCATTGACCTAATGCCTGGTACCGCCGCCATATCCAAGAGACCATACCAGATGCCGGCTAACGAGTTGGAAGACCTCAAGAAACAAATTAGGGAGTTACAGGAGAAAGGATTTGTACGCCCCAGTTCATCACCTTGGGGAGCCCCAGTGCTGTTTATCAAAAAGAAGGATGGCAGTATGAGAATGTGTCTAGATTATCGCTCGTTGAATGAGGTGACCATCAAGAATAAGTATCCACTACCTCGGATCGATGATCTTTTCAATCAACTCAATGGAGCTAGAGTATTCTCTAAGATCGACCCCAGGTTCGGGTACCATCAATTGAAGATTAGAACAGGAGATATTCCTAAGACCGCGTTCTCGACGCGCTATGGATTATATGAGTTTACGGTAATGTCCTTTGGATTGACCAACGTCCCGGCATACTTTATGAACCTCATGAACAAAGTGTTAATGGAGTACTTGGACAAGTTTGTGGTAGTATTCATCGATGATATCCTTGTCTACTCAATGGATGTGGAAGAACATGTGGAACATTTGCGCCTAGTGCTAGAAAAGCTTCGGGAACATCAGCTGTATGAGAAATTTAGCAAATGCGAGTTCTGGTTAAAGGAAGTTGCCTTTCTCGGCCATGTGATCTCAGCTGGAGGTGTAGCAGTGGACCCTGCTAAGGTTGAGGCCGTTACGGAATGGAAAATGCCCAAGTCGGTAACCGAAATCTGGAGTTTTCTGGGATTAGCCGGATACTACCGGAGGTTTATTGAAGGATTCTCTAAAATAGCCAGACCCATGACTCAGCTGCTAAAGAAGGAAAAAGAATTCGCATGGTCATATCAGTGTCAGAAATGTTTTGAGCAGCTCAAGGAAAAACTGACCTCTGCACCTATTGGCGGTATGTCATGAGACCCTTCGACCGGACCTGCCGAAACCAGGCAACCAGCATGGATGGCGAAGCCCCGTGGCGAAGATCTCTATTGCGAAGGCCACGAGGCGAAGGCGGCGAAGGGCGAAGTCTAAACGTGCCCTGGGCGAAGCCGCAGGGCGAAGGGCACACGCCGAAGAAGGGTGACTTCGCCATATCAAGCCCCATCCAAGAAGGCCCAGGGGGCCGGCCCAATCGCTCCGGCCCATTGGCCGATGGGCCTGCAGTCGCCAGGTGGCCTGCTACAGGCCCATATATCATTAATTACATTGCATACCCATACAAGTGCCCCTTTCATAAGGGCAACCATGTAAATTCCCTTGTAAAACCTAAACCCTAATGGAGGGATCTGTAATAGGACTACAAATAGACCCCTAGGGCCAGGTAAAAGGGGATGAGTAAAAAAATTCCTTCAATTAATACACTTTCCTTTCCCAACAAACTGTCGAGTAACCACGTCTATCGACATATGCAGTTGTCGTTTCGACAACAGCTGGCGCCGACCGTGGGGACCTCCGATCGAAACCACTGAGAGTGAATGCCACAGAAGAAGGTCGCAAAGGAGAAGGTTACTAAGCCGAAGGAGAGCGAAGCAGGAGAGACGATGGCCGCCAAAGAGGAGGCAGAGCCTTCGGCGCCCATCGCCGAAACTGAGGGGGTGCCATCGGCTTCGGCGCCCGCACCGCAACCACCGTTTTCAGCTCCGGTCGCTTCGGTGGGGCTGGCGCCGAAGATCCCGTCGACAAGTCAACTGGTGGTGCCGGCTACGACTTCGACCGCGCTCACAGCCGCGCAAGCCAGCCCAACCCTCGAAGCGCAAGACGGAGCTGGCATGGAAGCCATGCGCCAGAACATGACGCGACTTCAGGATATGTTTCGCCAAATGCAGGAGCAGCAGCGAGCATACGAAGTGGCGCGGCAGGCCAAGGTCACTTCGGCCCCAGTTCTCCAGTATTCAACGGGCTACATCCCTCCCCAAGTCTACCCGCAACTGCCGATCCAGGCCCTTCTGTCTCATGCCGTGCCTACACCGGTGTACTTCACCGGGCAGTCTTCGGCCGCAACAACATATCCTGCTCCTGGTGTGCTACCGCAGATTCGACCGGTTACCGCCCAAGTACACCCAGCACCAGCCGGTCAAATGTCCCAGGCAATGGCGGAAGGGGCTTCGGCCCTACAGACACAGCTTCAAGCTTTCCTTCAGCAGCTCAATCGACCCCACAACATTTCAAGTACAACCCCTTCGGCCCAACTGGAGGGAAACACAAGTCAGGGCGCCCCTGGTTGGTTACTGCCGAACCAGCCTGGGCAGGGGGCTTCGCCATGGAGTCAAGGACTGCAATTCGACTTCGGCAACGCCACCCAGGCGCCGCCACTCGGGACTGGGCCGCGGAACAACGCGGCCCAGCCACATGCGCAAGCTGTCACTTCGCCCTTTGCCACGCCTGACCCACAGTCGAACGGGCCCTTGTTGCAGGGTTTTGTGGGCAAGGCAGGGGGCGAAAAGGGACTGCCGCTAAGTGGGGGGATCAAGATTTGTCCAATCCCACCCCAGTTCAAGTTCCCCCCCATTCCGCGGTACTCGGGCGAAACAGACCCAAAAGAGTTCCTGTCCATTTACGAGTCCGCGATCGAAGCCTCTCACGGCGACGAAAATACCAAGGCAAAGGTAATCCATCTCGCTCTAGACGGCATCGCCCGCTCTTGGTACTTCAATTTACCAGCAAATAGCATTTACTCATGGGAGCAATTGAGCGATGTCTTTGTCCTTAACTTTCGAGGCACCTACGAGGAGCCGAAGACGCAGCAGCATCTGCTCGGCATTCGCCAAAGGCCGGGAGAGTCAATACAAGAGTACATGCGTCATTTCTCGCAAGCACGATGCCAAGTTCAAGATATAACCGAAGCATCCGTCATCAACGCCGCTTCGGCCGGGCTACTCGGAGGCGAACTCACCAGGAAAATCGCCAACAAGGAGCCGCAGACCCTCGAGCACCTACTTCGCATCATCGACGGGTACGCAAGAGGCGAAGAGGATTCCAAACGAAGGCAAGCAATCCAAGCCGAGTATGACAAAGCCTTCATCGCCGCTGCCCAAGCCCAGATACAGGCGCAGGTTGTCGAACTAGCTCCTCTTGCAGTTCGCCAACCCCCGCCGGTGAACCAAGGACAGCCGCCAAGGCCAAATCAAGCTCCCCTGAATTGGAGAAAATTCAGAACTGACCGCACGGGCAAGGCTGTGATGGCTGTCGAAGAGGTACAAGCCCTCCGCAAGGAGTTCGACGCCCAGCAAGGTGGCAGCCACCAACAGCCTGTTCGCAAGAAGGTCAGGAAAGACCTTTATTGTGCCTACCATGGTCGATCTTCGCACACCACCGAGCAATGCTGGAACATCCGCCAACAGAGCAACGCTCAAGAACCAAGGCCGCAACAAGGGGCTGCTATCGAAGCACCTCGTGAAGCTGCTCAAGAACAGGCACCCCCGACCGAACAACGCAAAGACGTGCAGCGCAGAGTAATCCAGGTGATTACAAGGGTCGATTCGCCGGTCCAGCCGTCGAAGAGGCAGAAGAAGATGCAGATGCGAATGGTGCACAACATCATGACGACAGGCGAAGGGGCTCCGAAGTACGTGAATCAGCAAATCTCATTTGGGCCGGAAGATACCGAAGGGGTGCTGTTCCCACATCAAGACCCCCTGGTGATCTCGGCCGAAGTGGCAGGCTTCGAAGTTCAGTGAATCCTGGTTGACGGAGGAAGTTTGGCCGATGTCATTTTCGCCGAAGCGTATGCTAGGATGGGATTACGAACCCTAGCCCTCGCTCAAGCACCGGCCCCGCTTCGTGGTTTTGGCGGTGAGGCAGTTCAAGTCCTAGGCCAAGTACAATTGGCGGTAGCCTTCGGCACAAGTGAAAACAGGCGCGAAGAGCAAATACTGTTCGACGTCGTCGACATCCCATACCACTACAATGCCATTTTCGGCCGCGCAATCTTGAACAAGTTCGAAGCCGTCTCCCACCACAACTATCTCAAGCTTAAGATGCCGGGTCCGGCAGGTGTGATCGTCATCAGAGGGCTTCAACCTTCGACCGCATCAAAGGGCGACTTGGCCGCAATCAACAGGACAGTGCACAATGTTGAGGCCGAACCACATCATCATGCCGAACGCATGCCGAAGCCCACCCCTCATGGCAAGGTGATCAAGATGCAAGTCAAGGACGCCGACCCAATGAAGTTTGTTCGGTTGGGGGGCGATCTGGGCGAAGAGGAAGCTGCGAACATCCTGAAAGTGCTCAAGAAGAACATTGACGTCTTCGCCTGGAGCCCCGACGAGGTAGGGGGCGTTCCGACGGATCTCATCATGCACAATCTGGCGGTCAAACCGGATGCAAAGCCGAGAAAGCAGAAGCTGCGCAAGATGTCCGCTGATCGCCAGGAGGCAGCAAAGGCCGAAGTACAGAAGCTGCTCAAGGCTGGAGTGATCTAGGAGATCAAAAACCCGGAGTGGTTAGCCAACCTGGTTTTGGTGAAGAAGTCGAACGGCAAGTGGTGCATGTTCGTCGATTTCACAGACCTGAACAAGGTGTGCCCAAAGGATAACTTCCCGTTGCCACGGATCGACCAGCTTGTTGATTTGATAGCCGGTTGTGAGCTCATGAGCTTCTTGGATGCGTACTCCGGCTACCACCAGATCCACATGAATCCAAGCGACATCCCCAAGACAGCCTTTCTCACGCCGTTCGGCACTTTCTGCCACCTCCGGATGCCTTTCGGCTTGAGGAATGCCGGAGCGACGTTCGCCAGGCTGGTGTACAAGGTGCTTCGCAAATAGTTGGGGCGAAATGTGGAGGCATATGTCGACGATATCGTCGTCAAGAGCCGCAAGGCTTTCGACCATGCGTTCGACTTGCAGGAGACCTTCGGCAACTTGCGCGCTGCGGGTATGAAGCTAAACCTTGAAAAATGTGTTTTTGGAGTTCGCGCGGGCTGGTTGTTGGGTTTTCTTGTTTCCGAAAAGGGTATCGAGGCGAACCCCGAGAAAATCAACGCCATTCAGCAAATGAAGCCTCCGTTGAGCGTATGCGAAGTACAAAAGCTCGCAGGCCGAATTGCGGTGCTCAGTCGTTTTCTCTCAAAGGCAGCCAAAAGGGGTTTGCCATTTTTTAAGACCCTCCGGGGCACGGGAAAATTTAGCTGGACACCAGAATGCCAAGTTGCGTTCGATGATCTAAAGCAATATCTACAAACCCCTGCCGCCCTGGTCAGCCCCACACCGGGAAGCGAAATGCTGCTCTATCTAGCGACTTCGCCGGTGGCGGTCAGTGCAGTCCTTGTCCAAGAGATAGAGTCAGGACAGAAACCAGTGTATTTTGTTTCTGAGGCTTTGCAAGGGGCGAAGACAAGGTACATTGAAATGGAAAAGCTCGCCTACGGCACAATGATGGCTTCGCGTAAGCTTAAGCACTATTTCCAAGCCCACAAAGTCACTGTGCCATCGTAGTATCCCTTGGGCGAAGTGCTTCAGGGCAAAGAAATCTCCGGTCGGCTCAGCAAGTGGGCGGCGGAGTTATCCCCCTTCGACCTGCATTTTGTCGCCCGCTCTGCCATCAAGTCCCAAATTCTGGCCGACTTCGTCGCCGAATGGACACCGACGTTAAGCCCCGAATCTCAACTTGTCAAACAGCCTTGGATAATGTACTCCGACGGCTCGTGGTCGCACAGGGGGGCAAGCGCCGCGGCAGTACTCTCCTTGCCAGGGGGCGTGCCGATTCGGTATGCCGCAAGGCTGCAGTTCGACACGACCAATAACACGGCAGAGTACGAAGCGGTATTGTTGGGTCTGAGAAAGGCGAAAGCATTGGGGGTTCGGCGTTTGCTCATCCGAACAGACTCCAAACTGGTGGCGAGTCATGTAGATAAATCTTTCGAGGCAAAGGACGAAGGAATGAAGAAGTATCTAGAGACTGTTCGCTCTATGGAAAAGTGCTTCGCCGGCATAACGGTCGAACACTTACCTAGGGGCCAGAACGAAGAGGCTGATATCCTGGCGAAATCTGCTGCCTTCGGAGGCCCGCGTTCACCGGGTATCTTCTTTGAAGTCTTGTACGCACCAAGCGTGCCCACGGGAAATCGGGACGTCATGGCAATTGACCAAAAAAAGCTGGGCGAAGACCCAGAAGACTGGCGAGCCCCGTTCGTAAAATACTTCGAGAACGGCTGGCTTCCAGAAGACGAAGCAGAGGCGAAGCGCTTACAGATCAGAGCCACAAAGTACAAGCTGGTCTCGGGGCAGTTGTATCGCTCCGGGGTGTTCCAACCTTTGCTTCGGTGCATTTCCTTCGCCGAAGGCGAAGAAATGGCGAAAGAAATACACCAGGGGCTGTGTGGTGCACACCAGGCCGCAAGAACGGTCGCCTCCAAAGTGTTTCAGCAGGGTGTGTATTGGCCCACTGTGCTGAAAGTTTGTGTTGAGCAAGCCAAGAAGTGCGAAAGTTGCCAGCGGCATGGCCGAAGCCAAAATGCACCACAATATGAGCTGCAGCCTATCGCGCCTGTTTGGCCTTTTGCCAGGTGGGTGCTAGACATCATTGGCCCATTCCCCGTGGCGCGAAATGGGTACAAGTTCGCAATTGTAGCCATCGAGTACTTTTCCCGTTGGATCGAGGCCGAACCACTCGGTGCGATCACGTCGACAACAGTACAGAAGTTCGTTTGGAAGAACATTGTTTGCCGTTTTGGAGTGCCAAAAGAGTTTATCACTGATAACAGCAAGCAATTCGACTCTGGTAAGTTCAGAGAAATGTGCGAAGGGCTAAACCTGGAAATCAAGTTCGCTTCGGTCGCACACCCACAATCAAATGGGGCGGCCGAACGCACAAATGGTAAGATCTTGGAGGCGCTTAAGAAAAGGCTTGAGGGGGCCACGAAGGGCAAATGGCCAGACGAAATGCTATCCGTGCTCTGGGCCCTTCGGACAACCCCCACAAGGCCAACCAAGTTTAGCCTATTCATGCTTCTCTATGGGGACGAAGCAATGACCCCGACTGAGCTAGGGGCTAATTCACCAAGGGTGATATTTTCCGGTGGTGAAGATGGGCACGAAGTGTCGCTCGAACTCCTCGAGGGGGTAAGAGTCGAAGCACTAGAGCACATGCGCAGATACGCCACAAGCACTTTGGCAACTTACAACTCGAAAGTTCGCCCGACAGAGCTTTTGCCTAGCCATCTCGTCCTATGGAAAAAGGCGAACCCGGTAGCAGTCGGGAAGCTCGAGTCGAAGTGGGAAGGGCCGTACCTCATCAAGCACAGGTCAAGGACAGGCTCCTTTTGCCTAGCAACACTAGAAGGCGAAGAGTTCGACCATTCGTGGAACGCTGCTTCTCTTAAGCGTTTCTCAGTTTAGGAAAGATGACACCCCATTCGCCAAGCTGTAAAAATGTATATACTGTTATATAGCCCTTTCGGCATCCCCCATTATGTAAGCCTTTCGGCACAAAAATACAAAAAAACTGGACGTAGGGCTATTATCCACCCTGGAGGCCTGAACCAGTATAAAATTCCTGAGTCTTTCGCCCTTTTTTACTTGTGTATATGATAATTCGTGGAAAAACCTTAAGGCAAACGCCTGATCAGCAAAAATGCCAGGGGGGCGAAACGAATCAGCCGAAGCATCGCTCGCCGAATGTTGAAACCACGACAGCTTGCTTTGGACACTAACCGAACATCGTTATACTCGAGCCACAAGAAAAGCGTAAGCGCTTCTCCTGGTACGAAGCACCACGGATCGAAAATGGAAGACGAAAGCTGAAAAGTCAGCAGACCTATTTCGCTAACACACGCAAAGGGGTCGACATGTTACGACCCAACGAAAGCACGAAGTGTGACAATGCAAAAATAGCGAAAAGGAAATAAAAACACATCTTTATTAACTTTGAAAAAATAATCGAAGGGTACATGCCATATAGCACGGCACAGGCGAAAGGAATACAATAGGCTGTACAGCTTAATTTACAGATAAATTACATCTTCGCCCCCAAAACAACCACCGCTCCCTAAGGAGCGAGCCGGCGAGCTAGGTTCGTCGTTGCTAATATCATAAACTACCCTAAGGGGAGAAGGGGGCGAAAAGCAAGCTAGGCTACAACGGCGTCGGGCGATCGCTTCCCGCCGTTCGGTCCTCTGATGGCTTCGCCAAAAGCGAGCCATGTTCTCCAAACGTCCCGCATGAACACGGTCGTAGTCTTCCAGGGTTCGCCCGTAGTGCGCTCGCATCCAGCTAGCAACTTTCACGACTTTGTAACTATTGCCGTTTATGGTCATCTCGCGGTAAACAGGCCGAAGCAGGTAGCAAACCTTCGGCAAATCCTTTATCGCGACAAACTTCTTGTTCTTGCTTCGCCAATCCGCAAAGGGGGGCCGAACACATAGTTTTCGGCGTAGACCCTAATAAAACAATATGGGAAATCAAATGTCACGCCCGGAAAATACCTTTCCCGAACGCTAGTGTATTAATCCCCGTCCCAGGAAAAGCCGGGGTACACCACACAAACTTGATACAAAAGACACATCTTTATTACTTATCACGATAATATTTACATTATTACAAAGGCACGTAAGGCCTGACAACAAAAGAAAAACAGCAGCGGACTAGCGGGCCTACGGCTCCATCTTCATAGGCGCTCAACTGGGGTATAAGCCAGGACTTCACCTAAGACTTCTTCTTCGAGAGCTTCACAGACTGGAGGGGGAAAGATTGAGCAAGGATGAGTACAACCAACGTACTCAGCAAGCCACACCGGAAAATGCACCTAATGCAAGGGAGTACAAGGATTCATATATAGGGATATTTTGCATAAAACCAGCATTTTGAAATATTTAAATATTTAAAGGCATTTTTAAACCAACACGAACCTATCTCTAGTCAAAATTATCACCAAGCCGCGCAACGACGCGATCTTGCCTTATCCTAGGCCAACAGGTACTAACTCCAGTTATTTTAGTTTTAAACAGAATCAAATTCTAACTTGGGTACATTGCTCAGCTTGCCCATAACCGAGGGCGCGGCTATTCGAATAGATTAAACTCTGATCAGAGGTGTACATCTTTACCCACCAGACATGTCTTCCTCACGTGTTGCGACGTGCCACATGCCACCACGGCATACGGACGAAAGCCATGACATAACCCACCGCCTAGTATTGCCCTAAGCGAAAAAGACCGACATAGACTTCCCCCGCCAGGCGCCCTGGGTCGAGCAGACAGTCTATGCCCCCGGGCGTACTGCCAGAGATGTCAACCCCACCAAGGGCTTCATTCATCCCTATCCGTGTCTTTTTGCTCATGGTCGTCCTAGACGACAAGTTAAGCCTTACCCATTAGACAAGTGGTAGTACGGAATATGCCTTGCAACAGAGGCCCGAAGACCGGTCTTTATGTCGGCCGAGGTGCGACTAGCAAAACCATACACCTCGAGCCCAGCCGAAAACAAGTTTGGGAATTTTGAAAGGGGAGTCCAACATGTCCAGGCTACCAAGCCTTTAATCCAATTAATCAAGAACATAGTGTTATTCCCAAAGTCTAGAGATTATAAAACAACTAAATGTTTCTATTGAAGCAGGGCTAAGCATAATCCTAAAATATCTAGTAAGCACCACATATGGAGTTCTTACTAGCTGGTTTTTGTTACCTAGGGTTGTCAAAGGTAAATACACAATAACCAATAATAAGGCTATAACAAGGATTGTAGGAAAGGCTAAATAAAACAGTTATAACGCAGTAAATTTAATAAAGCGAATGCAATAATTTAAATTAAAATACTTTTCACAAACTGGGATTCAATATGCTCAAGGAGAGCGTGACTTGCCTTGCTCAGAGAAAAGGGGGGCTTCTGAAGCTTCCGCGACGAACTCGAACTGCACCACGGGAACTCCGGAACGACAGCAACTAAACAAAACAAAGCTACAACGCTAAGAAAGAAGCGACAACAGTACCTAAAAACAACAGACACGGGTTCTTTAAGTTATAACAAAAACTAAACAGTTTGGAACGGGCCAATTTGGAGCTCGTATGGCCGAGAAACGACCATCCAAAATTTAGGTGTAATTAAAGTGGAGATTTCCGAGTTGTTTAGTTATTATTGTACCATTAAATTATGTTTAATGTAACATCGCTCGCGGAAAGAAAGGATCGAGCGACCGGTAGCCGGGACCCACGGGTCAGACGGCTAGTTTACCGTGAATCGGGTTCACAGAGACGATCCACGGGAAGGACGGAATGAGACCATACGTGTCAACCGAAACAAGTGGCCGACAAGCAGGCCTCACCGAAATGCCACGCGGGCTGCACACGTGGGCAAGCACGAGGCGGCCAAACGGGCACACGAACATGACCACCACACGTGCACGCGAAGACCGCATGAACAACCGTCGACACCGGTGAACGAGACCGAGGCCGACAACAGCACGACGGGCACGAGGGCCACAACACGAGGGCTACACGGGAAGGACGAGGACGGGGCAGCGAGGAAAGGGGTCCTTACCACAACGCAACGACGGCGACTACCGACGACGAACAGAGAAGACGGCCGATGACGAACGGAGCGACGACGAGGAGGACGGCTTCTGCATTGACCCTTGAGCGAAGGCGAGGATGACCTTGACGACGCTTAGCCGAGGACAAAGACGACGGCAAGGGAAGCAGCGACGACTTGACGGAACGACGGACGGCGCTACAGCGACCTCGGGGTAGCGATGCCGCTTCTGCTTGACGAAAAGGTGGACGGCAACGATAGCTAGCGGCAGCCACGGCGCAGCGGGACGACACCCCAGCGAGGAGGGAGGGGCTGCCGAAGGACGAGGAGGAGGACGGTAGCAGCGCCACAGGTCGTCGGCATCCACGGCGCTCCGGCTTGCCTCAGGCGAAAAGGAGGCGAGGCCGGGGAAGGAAAGGAGGCTGCGAAGCCGAGGGTGGCGACAGCACGGCCGGCCGGCGCTTGGGCGAGGTGGCACAGGCGGCTGGAGTTGCACGACAGCGGCGGTACAAGAAAAAAAACGGCGCAGCGGCCAGGGAGAAAGGAGGGAGAGGACGACGGTGTGTGGGGAGAGAGTAGGGGGTCGGGGCTCCCTTTTATAAGCTGGAGGGGAGGGAGAGAGTCGCCGGGGAGAGGAGGAGACAGAGAGTTCGCCGGAGAAGGAGAAACGGCCGGAGTTCAATGGGGATTAAATCCGGCGAAATAAGGACGAATTGAAAGGGGAAAAGTTGGGGGAATTGATGAGGGAGAGGAGAGGAACCCATTTTTTCACTTTAATTGGGGAGGAATCAACCGAGAAGGGAGATCAAGAGGTGGCGGCATGCTCCTGTTCGTGGGAGAGAGAGAAAGGAGCAGACTGGAGGAGGAAGACGATGGTGTCTTCCCTCCTGGCCGGCTGGGCTGCAGTGGGGAGGAAGGCAGGCCGGCCTGGGCCAAGGAAAGGGTGGGGGGACGGCCTGGGCCGAGGGAAGGAGGAGGGGCGGCCTGGGCCATGCAAGCCGGGGTGGGGAGGAAGGAGGGAGAGGCCGGAGTGGGCCGAGAATGGCCCAAGAGTGGGAGGGAGGTTTATTTTAATTCTTTTTTCTTTTTTTTAGAGAATATGAGAAGTGTTTTTGTTGCATTAAAATTATTTCTTGTTCTCTAAAAATTCTCGTAAAAATTGAGGGCTCCTTTTAGACCAAGGAGAAAAAAATTCTCTGGGCAACATTTGAATTTTTCTTGGACGTATTTTAGTGTTTTGCCATTTTCTTTTCGAATTTTAATTATTTCTATTATTCCTTTTAGAAAATGATTTTTAACTCGAGATGAATTTATCAGGACATGACGTCAAATGGCGAAACACAAAAACTGAGTGGGTACTCTTTCAACGAGAAGCGATGCGAGCGCAAGTGCAAAAGGCATCAAACGCGATAATTGGCGAAGCTTATCATATGTTAAACAATCTATGACAATTGGGGCCATTGGCCATATTTACATCGTTCGCCCTCTACGGCAAACACCAAAAAGTAAAGACATCAAAAATCAACAAAAGTGAACGGAGGGCCTCACACCTCTGGGTGATCTTGGGCATCGCCTCCACCCCCTCCGGCCGGCTCTTCGCCCCGGTCCGCCGCCTCCGCCTTCGCTAGTTGCTCGAGTAGACGTGCCTTGGCGGTGGATCGGCCGTCCTTCTGCCAGAACTACTTGCGCCAGGCGCGAAGCGCGGGCGAAATGTCCTGCGCGCTGACCTCCCAGTCCCCCTTCGCATAATCAGGGAACTGGGCGATGTGCTTGCACCCGGACTGCTGCAGCAGGCCCATGGCGAAGGCCAACGACACGCGCGCACAGCTGTCGTCGTACGCGACGGCGCAATCTGAGACCGCACCGCCAGCTTGTTGAGTCCATTCAGAGAATTCAAAGGCGGAAGCATTTTCACCCGGCCCGCCCCGCACCTTCGCCCCCATATCAGTAAGGGTGAGGCGAAGCGTGCGGCAAGCAGTCTTGGCAGATTCGGTGGCTTTCGCCACCTCATGCGCAAGTCGCTGCGACTTCGCCTCCGCCTCGCTGGCTTCCCGGCGAAGAGCCTCCATCTTCGGCTCCGTCAGATTATAATAATTTGTCAGGGCGGCGGAGTGCTTCTGCTCTTTCCTGAGTTCGGCCCTGAGGCGCTCAATCTCCACTTTCGCCTCGCTACTTTTATCCAGCTCGGCCTGGAGACGCTTGTTTTCGGCCTTCGCCTCCCTTAGGGACCGGGCAAGGCCCTCCATCTCTAGGCCCTTGCGGCCCAGTTCATCGTCCTTGGCCCGAAGACGGCCTTTCAAGCCGTCAAGACGAGCCCGCATAGTTTGCTCCGTCGAACAATGCGCGGCGAGAAGCTGGTTAAGAAAGGGCGAACGCTGAGATGTGTTGCAAAAAAAAAAAGAAAAGAGAAAGCATTATTTATATACAAAAACACACATCGATCAACATACCCGGACCACCAGGCTCTTGACGGCGGAACAACCCTCGTCGAACTCGTTCAGTTCGGCGAACAAGCTTGGGCCGCCAGCGGGCGCGACGATGTTGCTCACCCCCTCGACGAAGGGAATGAGCTTCGCCCGGGTCTCGAAGTCACTGAGGGCGAAACGGGGCGGCGCCAAGGAGCAGTCCGAAGCGGATGTTTCGGCCGCCTTTTTACCCTTGCCAAGGGCAAGCGGCGAAGCGAGCGGCCGACGGACAGGGCTGCCAAAGACCTCGGCCGCTGTCTTTGCGACCTTTTCGGCCGAAGCCGAAGCCCCAACAGTGCTTCCCCTCACCCCGCCCGCAGAGCCAGGGGCCATCGAGAGGCCCAGGTTTCGACCAGCGGGCGAAGTGGACATCTCGTCAGAGGACTCTTCGTCGCTAAAGACGCAAGCGATGTCGACGAGTCCCCTTTTCTGGGGGGTCTTCTTAGCAGACTCCCTCTTCGCCATCTTGGTCGTGGCGATCGCGACCAATGTCTTCGCCCCCTCCACATCCTTCCGGAGGAGTGGGGAGCAGTTCGACTCCGCCCCGGTCTCGACGTGCCCGGGGCTCGGAGTCGGAGTGTAACCGCGGGTTTCGAAGTGGCTGTCAGTGGCCTCATCCGCGGCCGTTTCGACCGCGACGTCCGTCTCCCCCACGTCCTCCTGCTCTTCAACGCCATCTTCGTCATCGGCGTTAGAATCAGTGGAGGCGGGGGCCTTTCGCTTGCGCAGGGGCAATTTCACCTGCCCGCGCAGTCGTTTTTTCGCGGCACCCTCTCCGCCGTCAGCCTTGAAGGGCTTCGCCCAGGGAGGGAGCTTGCCTACGCACACTTGGTTCGCCTGTCCGGCCGCCTGCCGCGTTAGCAGCTGGCCGAACTCGGTGACCGTCACATCACCAATCATCTTTCGTGCTTCGTTGTCGGCTTGGGCAAGAGTCAACACTGAAACATCATTATATCAAAAACGTCAAGCAAGAAAAAAGCGCAACAGCGAAGCACATACAAGGGAAGCGAAAAATAGACGAACCGTTCGCCCCCGCGGGCATGACGAGCTTGGGCAAGCCGTCGACCTCTTCATGTTGATCGACTTCGACCTGCCAGAACTGGGAAAGGGGGAATATGCGAAGCATACAAAACTCATCCACCAGGTCGCGGCAGCTCAAGCGGGAGCAGACTTTGCGAAGCAAGGCAAACCGCGCCTCCATAGCCCCGCTAACTAAAACCTTGGGTTTCCGGTTCGGCGCGATCGCCTTGCGCCGCCACCGAAGTGCTTCCGCCGCCTTGGAACCGGCCTCGAAGGGGATGTAATGATAAAACCACTTCGCCATCCAGTGACGATCCCACCTCGACATGGTGGCGTTCACCGGCCATAGATCGGAACGCTCGGGGCAAACGTTAAAGTTCACGCTCCCGAAGACCGTTTTCCTCGTCCCGGCCGGGGTAATCACCGTCTTCGAATTCACGGTGGCGAAGAATACGGCGCCGAAAAGCTCAGCGCTCAGTTCGAACCCGGTGGTCCGACACGCCCAGTCGAAGATGGCAATCCGGATGAACGCCGAAGGGCTCAGCTGGGGAAGCACCACCTGGAAAAGGCAAAGGATCTCCGACAATAGCACGTTGCACGGAAATCGTAGCCCCGCCTCGAAGAAGGCGGCAAACACCACCATGCGGTCATCGCCAGGTTTCGGCACCACGGCCTCCCCCGGGGCGAAGGCCTGCCCCTCCGCCACCACGCCAGAGCTAACCAGCTTCGCCAGCTCGTCGTCATCCACGAGCGGAGCCCCTAGAAAGGCGGTGGTGTCATCGTCAATCCGGCCCGGATCAGGGCCCGTTGCGGAGGCAGGGTTCGGCTTGCGGGGAGCCATGGTGAAAGAAATGCGGGGTGTTGAAAAGGAAGAAAGGGCGAAAAACCTAGTGACTCGAAGGGCACCATGAAAGGAAAGGGCGAAGAGAGCACTCGCGGTGAAAATGACGCGGGTAAGGCGGTGAAAAAGGGGGAAGGGGCGACATATATATATAGCCCACCCAGGCGACGTTTCGCCTCCCCACCCAATCACAAGCCGCCACGTGCTGCAAGGGTAGGCGAAATGATAAATTCCATTAACCGAACTGCACATTGACGAGCCCTTGAAGCAAAGCCCAACACTGTTCATTTCGGCCCAGTGAAAGAATAGGGATAGCTTCTCCGTTCACAGAAGGCGAAGGCTGCAAAAAAAAAATTACTAACCACAGGAATACATGTGCACCCAATGCACCCATTCTTTGCAGGAATACAAAATAGGTTTCGGCAGGAGCGTCGGTCGAAAGGGGGCGCCTCATACCACACCACATGATCTGCACGGTCTACCACACCACTTGATCTGCACGGTCTCCGCCGAAGCTCCTATCTCACCCTTTGTCACACCCTGAGGTTCTCCCAAATCGTAAAAAATTAAATTTAATAATTTATCTGAGAAATTGTTGAATTAAATCTGGAGAAAAACCCAATTAAATAATGCATAAAAAAAATGGAAATGGCAAGGTGGAATTTTTCTTGAGTTCCCCATGTCAAAATACATTAACAGGATTTTTAGTGGAATTTTCAGAGCCCTAAAAATAATTTTAACTAATTAAAAACCCTCAAGCGCAATAAATAAATCCCTGGGAAATCCTTTTTCCTTTTCTTTTTCTTTTTCCTCTTCTCGGGCCGTCGGCCCTTTTTCCCCTCGGCCCAAGCCGAGCGCCGCCCCGCGCGCCGCTCTCCTTTCTTCCCGGACCGGCCCAGCCGGCCCAGGCCGTTTCCCCCTCGGCCCCGGGCCGCCTCTCCCCCCCGGCCCAAGGCCGCCGCGCCTCCCCGCGCCCCTCCCCTTCCCGGGCCGGCCCGAGGCCACGGCCCAAGGCCGCCCGAAAGTCCGCCGCGCCTCCCTCGCGCCGCTCGCCCGCTGACGCGTGGGCCCGCCCGCGGCCGAGTCCGCCTCCGCCACGGCCGGCCGCCGCGCCGCCCGCGCCGCCGCGTTTCCCGGCGGGACTCCCGCCGCGCGCCCTATTTATTTTTCCCCCCCCGAGGCCGCCGCCCCTCGTTTTCCCCGCGCCGCCGCCGCCCTAACCCTAGCCCGTGCGCCGCCGTCGCCGAAGCCGCGCCGCCGCCCCTTTTCCCCTCTCCGTCGCCGCCGTTCGCGCGCCGCTCCGCCGCTCTGCAAGTAATAACAAAGGAGAGCTGCAATGGTTATTTTGCATAAAATACGCATTTAAAAACAATAGTTGAAAACAGTAAAACAGTTGAATTAATTAGTCATAATTAAACCATCACTGTCCAACGCTACACCACGTTGCGACAGGCCCAACCATCCACCTGAACTAAACCATTTCCATTAAGTCAAATTATTTAAGAGTTCAACTAATCACGGTGAATCTGGTTGATCGCCCATAACCGCGGGCACGGCTATTCGAATAGTTTTACTCTGATCAGAGGTGTACATCTGTACCCACAAGACACAGTCCTACAACACATTACTGTGCGCCAACATACCACCACGGTACACTGGAAAAGGAGCTGTGACAGGACCCTTCGCATAACCCCCTCTAACCAATCGTACCACCTCGGGTTTCGCCCCCACTCCTCAAAAGGCAGTGGGCAGCCCCCCCTCGAGCCTTGGTGAATCCGGTAGCCGCATAGACCCTCGCCGGGCCCATCCAAACTCCATCACGCTCACCCTAACCAATGTACGTCGGCTAGAGGAAAGCTACACTTCAAGTCCAGCCGTTGCCCACGCTGGCTTGTGGTACGCACGGTTCTTCTTCCAGGGTTTCCCGCGAACCGGTCCTTAATTGTCATGAGCACGACCATCAAAACCATGTGCTCACAACCCACCATTAATCAATATTTTAGTTGAAACATTTAATTAAATCACCCACGATTAACCATCGCGAGCCAACATGAAATAACCATCATTAAGTATTAATGAAGCTTTAAATATCCCAATTGTGAGCTAATGTTTCTAAGCAGGGCTAAGCAAGTTCTATTGTAGCAACTATTCAAATTATTTCCCAAGCTATCAAAGGAATAAGGTAATTGCAATATAAGGCTGAGTACAATAGGTAAACTATCCCATAAATGACATTATAAAACAATGCAGTATTTAGAGAAAAATAAGACTGTTTCGCAATTTAGGTACAACATGATCAAATGAATAAGTATGACTTGGCTTGCTCTTGCGCTGGGTCGACTTCGGCAACGACTTCGAAGTAAACCGGAGAATCGGAATTACCGGAATCTACACGACAAACAAAGCAAACAACAATACATGCTATAAGTCTACTGAAACAAAGAATAAAACTATTTTTAATGGATTCTCTGCATTTTTATGAATTTTCTGAGACTTGAACGGACTAAAACGGAGTCCGGATGAATTAGTTATGAATTTTTGAAGTTATCTGTGTTTTTACTAAAACAGAAAAATCCTTAATTAATTANGGCGCACAGTAATGTGTTGTAGGACTGTGTCTTGTGGGTACAGTTGTACACCTCTGATCAGAGTAAAACTATTCGAATAGCCGTGCCCGCGGTTATGGGCGATCAACCAGATTCACCGTGATTAGTTGAACTCTTAAATAATTTGACTTAATGGAAATGGTTTAGTTCAGGTGGATGGTTGGGCCTGTCGCAACGTGGTGTAGCGTTGGACAGTGATGGTTTAATTATGACTAATTAATTCAACTGTTTTACTGTTTTCAACTATTGTTTTTAAATGCGTATTTTATGCAAAATAACCATTGCAGCTCTCCTTTGTTATTACTTGCATCATTATTTTCCTTTCCGGTATGACTTGTTGAGTACAGTGGGTAGTACTCAGTCTTGGTTTATTTTTCCCCACACCAGAGTTGGAGGTTGTTTCAGAGGAAGACTTTTCAGAAGGGTAGTCTTGTTGCTACCGTCGAGGAATGCCTGTGGTTTGGAGTCGCTACGTTGCGAGTGTTTAGTTTATTAGATTAGTTGTTTCCTTTTTCCGCTGCAGTTTTGTAAGAGATTTTTATTATTTTGTAAGACGTGGATCTGTATGGCAACTTTGTCATTTGTGTACCCTGGCTGGTCCTGGACAGGGATTTTAATACACAATTTGCTTTGGAAATTCTGGTAGTGAATTTCTGGGCGTGACAAGTTGGTATCAGAGCCGACCTTGACCGTAGGACAAGCCAGCTGGAAACCTTAAGAGCCCTCTAAAATTTTTCATGTGCATTTTCCCTTAAATTTCAAATTGTTTTGGGAAAAGTCCGAGAACTGTGGTCTTTGGGATTTTTGAAAAAAAAGAGGTTCCTTGCATAAAAATTTTCTTTTTGAGCATATGTTAAGTCCCGTTCCTTTGCCCTCTGTAGATGGCAGGTCATCCCCCGACGCACTGTGGTCAGAACATGGAAGGCTTCGTGGCAGAGCTTGCCCGTATGACTTTGGTTGTAGGATACCTTGAAGCGCCGGAGTACACCACGATCGAGCCTCTCAGTGGCGAGTTCCCGTTCCGAGTCCGTTTGGAAGTACATGGCTTCGTGGGCACCAATCTTCCCAATATGGTGGTCACCGCTTCAGGAGGATCTGACGAGCACGCCTGTCAGGAGGCGGCTTACTTGATGATGGCCAGGATGCGAGAACTACACGACTACGCTCTCCACAACTCGGCGTACCGTTATCATCCTCGTCGTGGTAGCTCTTCTACCAGCAGCACCTACCGATCTGCAGCGGAGGAGAACGACACTACCTTCGGACGGATGGTCACGGTGATGAAGGGCCTGGACAAGATGCACGCCGATCTCCACAAGGCATCCAAGGCTCTTAATGACCAGAAGTTGATCAAGATTGCCCGCTTGGAGGATGAAGTCGCACGGCTCAAGACCGATAATGCTAGGTTGCGAGGACACCCAGCGTCAGGAGGACTCAGGATTCGTACCATGCCAAGGAAGAGGACCGCTGCTCCTGTACGTATCTAGCTTGCGCCAAGGAATTCACCACCCGCTCCAACGCCAGTTCCGCCGCCGCCACCAGGGTTCGCCATCACCTTCGCCCCGGCGTCTGCGTACCAGGGTCCAGCCAGTGGTAGCGGAGGTTGGTTGCACGCCACACCCAATGGTAGCAACGGCAGTGGTTCAAGTTCAGAGCCAACAAGTGGAGACACTGCTATGGCGGATTCCGGAAACCGTTCCAAGCATTAGGCTCGTTACCCTTAGTTTTCCGTTTTACTTAGTTTGATTGCTTGTTAGATGCTGTGTGTTAGGTTTGTGGTTCTGGGGTTTAGCCGATGGCCGATACCATGTGCCTATGGTATGGCTATCTTATTAAGGATTTTTGCGTGCTGTTTTGGAAGTGTTTTAAGTTAGATCACAACAATTACAGTTAAATTAATAATATATTAAAGCTTTGTTCTGAGCAATCTGTTTTCTTTCTTGTCCATTTCTTTCTGCTGGTTTTTCTCCTTCAGATGGTCAACACCAGGACAAGTGGTAACAACAACGGACAAGAGGGATCCCAGACTAATGGAACCAACACCAACGCTCCTCCTCCACCACCGGATAATCCCACTCTTGCTCAAGTGCTAGCTAGCCAGACGCAGATGATGGCGGCTATGATGCAGCAAATGCAGCAGCAGCATCAACAAATGCAACAGCAAATGTTGCAACAGATGCAACAACAAGCTCAACAGCAGCAGCAGCAGGCCCAACAGAATCAACCACCACCCCAATCCAAGTTGCCAGAGTTTCTTCGTGTCAGACCGCCGGTTTTCTCAAGTACTACTAATCCCATGGAAGCGAATGATTGGCTTCATGTTATTGAGAAGAAGCTTAATCTACTCCAGTGCAATGATCAAGAGAAGGTCGCTTTCGCTACCCATCAATTGCAGGGTCCCGCTTCGGCTTGGTGGGATAACTATTTGGTTACCCGTCCACCCGGAACGGAGGTCACTTGGGCGGAGTTTTGCCGCAGTTTCAGGAAAGCCCAAATTCCTGACGGCATAGTAGCCCAGAAGAAGAGGGAGTTTAGAGCGCTCCACCAAGGTAGTAGAACAGTGACGGAGTACCTTCATGAGTTTAACCGTCTCGCACGTTACGCTCCGGAGGATGTGCGCACTGATGCGGAAAGGCAGGAAAAGTTTCTTTCCGGCCTGGATGATGAATTGACCAACCAGCTAATCTCAGGGGATTATGCTGATTTCGAGAAGTTAGTTGATAAGGCGATCCGTCAAGAGGATCAACGCAACAGGATGGATCGGAAGAGGAAAGCAGTTCAGTTCAGGACGCAGCAGGGAAGTCAACAGAAGCCCCGGTTCACCGCCGGACAGCAGGGTGGACCTACTACAATGATTGTTCGTCAACATCGACCTTACCAGCCTGGTAATTTCAACAACAACAATTCCGGCAACCGCAACAACAACGGGGGACAGCCCAACCGCAACCCGGTTCCGCGCCCGCCAACGGCCGCAGCTCAGCCAGCTCCATCGACTCAACCCAGGAAGGAGTCCGGCGGAAAATCATTTGTCTGCTTCAACTGCAACGAGCCCGGACACTTCGCCGACAAGTGCCCGAAGCCAAGGCGTGCAGGACCCAAGTTTGTTCATGCCCGTGTCAACCATGCGTCAGCAGAAGAGGCACAGGCTGCACCAGAAGTGGTATTGGGTACGTTTCCTGTCAATTCAGTTCCAGCTATCACTCTTTTTGATTCTGGTGCTACACATTCCTTTTTATCAAAGCGTTTTGCTGGGACATATGGGTTGTCAGTAGTGAAACTTAGAACACCTATGTGGGTTCACACTCCTGGGAATGAGATGACCACAGCCCACTATTGCCCCTCTGTGGAAATAGAAATCCAGGGTTCTAAATTTCTAGCCAATCTTATCCTTCTTGAGTCCAAGGACCTAGATGTCATTCTTGGGATGGATTGGTTAACAAGGCACAAGGGAGTTATCGATTGCGCTAGTCGCACTATCACTCTGGTTAATGAGAAAGGAGAAGTCGTGAAATTCCAGTCGCCGATACCCCCGAAGCAGAGAGTGTGCTTGAACCAAGTAGATGGGATGAAACAGATCGCAGAAGAAGGGAAAGATATTAAGAAGTTGGAGGATATTCCTATTGCTAGAGAGTACCCTGAAGTCTTTCCGGATGACATAACCACAATGCCACCAAAGAGAGAAATTGAATTTCGGATTGATTTAGTACCGGGAACTGCCCCGATACACAAGAGACCCTATAGGATGGGAGCCAATGAACTGGCGGAAGTCAAGAAGCAAGTTGATGAGCAGTTGCAGAAAGGATATATTCGCCCGAGTACGTCGCCTTGGAGTGCTCCGGTGATCTTTGTGGAGAAGAAAGATAAGACCAAGAGGATGTGCGTCGACTATCGCGCCCTCAATGAGGTGACTGTCAAGAACAAATACCCGTTACCTCGGATTGATGATTTGTTTGATCAGCTAAAGGGAGCAACATGGTTCTCCAAGATAGACCTGCGATCAGGCTACCATCAATTGAGGATTAGAGAGGAGGACATTCCGAAGACGGCATTCACTACTCGGTATGGGTTGTTTGAGTGCACAGTCATGTCTTTTGGACTTACCAATGCACCGGCCTTTTTCATGAACTTGATGAATAAGGTGTTCATGGAATTTCTGGATAAGTTCGTCGTGGTTTTTATCGATGATATACTTGTTTACTCTAAGTCCAAGGAGGAGCATGAGCAACATCTTCGCCTCGTACTTGAGAAATTAAAGGAACACCAGTTGTATGCCAAGTTTAGCAAGTGCGACTTTTGGCTCGAGGAGGTACAGTTCCTAGGCCACATCATCACAGCTCAAGGAGTGGCAGTAGACCCGTCGAATGTGGAGTCGGTTACCAAGTGGAAGCCTCCGCGCACGGTTTCGCAGATTAGGAGTTTTCTTGGACTTGCGGGTTACTACCGTCGGTTCATTGAGAATTTCTCCAAGATTGCCAAGCCAATGACACAGTTGCTGAAAAAGGATGAGAAGTTCAAGTGGTCAGCAGAATGCGACAGAAGTTTTGAGGAACTTAAGAAGAAGTTGGTAACGGCACCAGTCTTAATTCTGCCAGATCAGACTAAAGATTTTCAGGTTTATTGCGATGCGTCTCGCCAAGGGCTAGGATGTGTATTGATGCAAGAAGGCAGAGTGGTTGCATACGCTTCGCGTCAACTGCGCCCACATGAGAATAATTACCCCACTCATGATCTGGAATTAGCAGCAGTGGTGCATGCCCTAAAGATCTGGAGACATTATCTTATTGGAAACCGTTGTGAGGTGTATACGGATCACAAGAGTTTGAAGTATATCTTCACCCAACCGGACTTAAATCTCCGTCAGCGAAGATGGTTGGAATTGATTAAAGACTATGATCTGGGAATCCACTACCATCCCGGTAAAGCTAATGTCGTGGCAGATGCTTTAAGCCGGAAGAGCTACTGTAACTCCACAAGTATGGAAGAGATGAGCAGCCAGTTGCAGCGAGACTTCGAACGGCTGAACCTCGGTATTGTTGAACATGGGTTCGCGTCCGCTCTAGAAGCACGACCAACGCTCGTGGAGCAGGTCCGAGCAGCTCAAGCTAAAGATCCGGAGATAGCAGAGCTCAAGAAAAACATGAGGGTTGGAAAGGCCCGAGATTTCTCCGAAGATGAGCATGGCACGATATGGATGGGAGAAAGACTGTGCGTCCCGGAAGACAAAGAGTTAAAGGAGTTAATACTCACGGAAGCCCATCAAACTCAGTATTCAATTCATCCTGGCAGTACCAAGATGTACCAAGACCTTAAAGAGAAGTTCTGGTGGGTTAGCATGAGAAGAGAAATAGCTGAATTCGTCGCACTCTGTGACGTGTGCCAGCGAGTCAAGGCAGAGCATCAAAGGCCTGCAGGACTGTTACAGCCTCTCCAAATTCCGGAATGGAAATGGGAAGAAATTGGAATGGATTTCATCACAGGTTTGCCAAGAACGTCGTCTGGACATGATTCTATCTGGGTCATCGTGGATCGACTCACGAAGGTGGCTCATTTCATTCCTGTGCATACTACCTACTCTGGAAAGAAGCTAGCAGAACTCTACCTCGCAAGAATCATGTGTTTACACGGAGTGCCTAAGAAGATCGTATCGGATCGAGGAAGCCAGTTCACCTCAAAGTTCTGGCAGAAATTACAAGAAGAATTGGGAACCCGTTTGAACTTTAGCACGGCTTACCATCCGCAAACTGATGGCCAGACTGAGCGAGTGAACCAGATACTTGAGGATATGCTCAGAGCCTGTGCGCTTGATTTTGGAGGAGCATGGGACAAGAGTTTGCCATATGCCGAGTTCTCCTACAACAACAGTTATCAAGCCAGCTTGCAGATGGCACCATTTGAGGCGTTGTATGGCAGAAAGTGCCGTACCCCGCTCTTTTGGGATCAGACCGGAGAACGACAACTATTTGGGACTGAAGTCTTGAGTGATGCGGAAGAAAAGGTCAGAACCGTCAGAGAAAGGTTGAGAATTGCGCAGTCTCGACAGAAAAGCTATGCCGACAATCGTCGAAGGGAGTTAACTTTCGAAATAGGGGACTTTGTGTACCTTCGTGTCACACCGCTTCGAGGAGTACACCGCTTTCAAACTAAAGGCAAATTGGCACCACGCTTTGTGGGACCATACAAGATCTGCGAGCGTCGAGGAGAAGTCGCTTACCAGCTTGAGCTTCCACCCAACATGGCCGGTATTCACGATGTGTTTCACGTCTCGCAATTGAAGAAATGCTTGAGAGTACCGGAAGAACAGGCCAGTCCCGATCAAATTGAGATTCAAGAGGACTTGACTTATGTGGAGAAGCCGATTCGTATTCTCGAAACCAGCGAGAGGAGGACCAGAAACAAGGTTACCAGGTTCTGCAGAGTTCAGTGGAGCCATCATTCCGAGGAAGAAGCTACATGGGAAAGAGAGGATGAATTGAAGGCTGCCCATCCGCACCTCTTCGCCAGCACCTCCGAATCTCGGGGTCGAGATTCCGTTTAAGGGGGGTAGGTTTGTCACACCCTGAGGTTCTCCCAAATCGTAAAAATTAAATTTAATAATTTATCTGAGAAATTGTTGAATTAAATCTGGAGAAAAACCCAATTAAATAATGCATTAAAGAAGTGGAAATGGCAAGGTGGAATTTTTCTTGAGTTCCCCATGTCAAAATACATTAACAGGATTTTTAGTGGAATTTTCAGAGCCCTAAAAATAATTTTAACTAATTAAAAACCCTCAAGCGCAATAAATAAATCCCTGGGAAAAATTCCTTTTCTTTTTCCTTTTCTTTTTCTTTTTCCTCTTCTCGGGCCGTCGGCCCATTTTCCCCTCCGGCCCAAGCCGAGCCGCGCGCTCCTCTTTCCCTCCCGGACCGGCCCAGCCGGCCCAGGCCTCTCTCCCTCCCAGCCCCGGGCCGCCTCTTCCCCCCGGCCCAAGGCCGCCGCGCCTCCCCGCGCCTCTCCTCCTTCCCGGGCCGGCCCGAGGCCACGGCCCGAGCCGCCCGGAAGTCCGCCGCGCCTCCCTCGCGCCGCGCCCGCTGACGCGTGGGCCCGCGGCCGAGTCCGCCTCCGCCACGGCCGGCGCCGCCGCCCGCGCCGCCGCGTTTCGCGGGGAGTCCGCAACCGCCGCCGCCCGTGCCCTAGCCGGCCTCCTCCCCTATTTATTTCCCCCCCCCCGAGGCCGCCGCCCCTCGTTTTCCCCGCGCCGCCGCCGCCCTAACCCTAGCCGTGCGCCGCCGTCGCCGAAGCCGCGCCGCCGCCTTTTTCCGCCGTCGGTAAGCGCCGCCGCCGCCCCTTTTCCCCTCTCCGTCGCCGCCGTTCGCGCGCCGCTCCGCCGCTCGGTTGCCGCCGCGCGCAGCCGTGCGCGCCGCGCGCGCCGCCGCTGCCGCGCGCACCCGCCGCTGCCCCGCCGCCTCCCGTGCGCCGCCGCCGCGAGCCGCCGCTCCGCCGCCGCCCGCGCGCGCCGCCGCTCGGCCAAACCCTAACCCTAGCCGCCGCCCGCGCGCCTCAGCCGTCGGATCGGCCACTCGGGCCGATCCCGGCCGCCCGCTCCCGCCCCGCGTGGCCGCCACGTGGGCGCCGCGTGGCTGCCGCGTCGGCGCCACGTGTGCGCCACGTGGTGCGCAGCCGCCGCCGCGGCTGACGTCAGCCCTAGCCGCTGACGTCAGCGATGACGTCAGCCCTAGCCGCTGACGTCAGCAGTGACGTCAGCCCTAAGGGTTTATTGCGCAATAATTAATTAAGGATTTTTCTGTTTTAGTAAAAACACAGATAACTTCAAAAATTCATAACTAATTCATCCGGACTCCGTTTTAGTCCGTTCAAGTCTCAGAAAATTCATAAAAATGCAGAGAATCCATTAAAAATAGTTTTGTTCTTTGTTTCAGTAGACTTATAGCATGTATTGTTGTTTGCTTTGTTTGTCGTGTAGATTCCGGTAATTCCGATTCTCCGGTTTACTTCGAAGTCGTTGCCGAAGTCGACCCAGCGCAAGAGCAAGGCAAGTCATACTTATTCATTTGATCATGTTGTACCTAAATTGCGAAACAGTCTTATTTTTCTCTAAATACTGCATTGTTTTATAATGTCATTTATGGGATAGTTTACCTATTGTACTCAGCCTTATATTGCAATTACCTTATTCCTTTGATAGCTTGGGAAATAATTTGAATAGTTGCTACAATAGAACTTGCTTAGCCCTGCTTAGAAACATTAGCTCACAATTGGGTTATTTAAAGCTTCATTAATACTTAATGATGGTTATTTCATGTTGGCTCGCGATGGTTAATCGTGGGTGATTTAATTAAATGTTTCAACTAAAATATTGATTAATGGTGGGTTGTGAGCACATGGTTTTGATGGTCGTGCTCATGACAATTAAGGACCGGTTCGCGGGAAACCCTGGAAGAATTACCGTACTTTCCACAAGCCAGCGTGGGTAATGGCTGGATTCGGAGTATAGCTTTTTCCTAGCCGACGTTCCCCGGAAAGGGTGGGCGTGATGGAGTTGAGTCGGCCGGGGATATACCGGTTGCTTGGCTGCCGGATTCACCAAGGCACGAGAGGGGGCTGCCCGTTGCCGGGAAGCGGAGCGGGGGCGAAACCTGAGGTGTGGTGCGATTGGTTAGGAAGGGTTATGCGAAGGGTCCTGTCACAGCTCCTTTTCCAGTGTACCGTGGTGGTATGTTGGCGCACAGTAATGTGTTGTAGGACTGTGTCTTGTGGGTACAGTTGTACACCTCTGATCAGAGTAAAACTATTCGAATAGCCGTGCCCGCGGTTATGGGCGATCAACCAGATTCACCGTGATTAGTTGAACTCTTAAATAATTTGACTTAATGGAAATGGTTTAGTTCAGGTGGATGGTTGGGCCTGTCGCAATGTGGTGTAGCGTTGGACAGTGATGGTTTAATTATGACTAATTAATTCAACTGTTTTACTGTTTTCAACTATTGTTTTTAAATGCGTATTTTATGCAAAATAACCATTGTAGCTCTCTTTTGTTATTACTTGCATCATTATTTTCCTTTCCGGTATGACTTGTTGAGTACAGTGGGTAGTACTCAGTCTTGGTTTATTTTTCCCCACACCAGAGTTGGAGGTTGTTTCAGAGGAAGACTTTTCAGAAGGGTAGGCTTGTTGCTACCGTCGAGGAATGCCTGTGGTTTGGAGTCGCTACGTTGCGAGTGTTTAGTTTATTAGATTAGTTGTTTCCTTTTTCCGCTGCAGTTTTGTAAGAGATTTTTATTGTTTTGTAAGACGTGGATCTGTATGGCAACTTTGTCATTTGTGTACCCTGGCTGGTCCTGGACAGGGATTTTAATACACAATTTGCTTTGGAAATTCTGGTAGTGAATTTCTGGGCGTGACACCCTTGCCCGTGAGGGGCTTGTTGGCGGTATGTCATGAGACCCTTCGACCGGACCTGCCGAAACCAGGCAACCAGCATGGATGGCGAAGCCCCGTGGCAAAGATCTCTATTGCGAAGGCCACGGGGCGAAGTCTAAACGTGCCCTGGGCGAAGCCGCAGGGCGAAGGGCACACGCCGAAGAAGGGTGACTTCGCCATATCAGGCCCCATCCAAGAAGGCCCAGGGGGCTGGCCCAATCGCTCCGGCCCATTGGCCGATGGGCCTCGCCAGGTAGCCTGCTACAGGCCCATATATCGTTAATTACATTGTATACCCATACAAGTGCCCCTTTCATAAGGACAACCATGTAAATTCCCCTGTAAAACCTAAACCCTAATGGAGGGATCTGTAATAGGACTACAAATAGACCCCTAGGGCCAGGTAAAAGGGGATGAGTAAAAAAATTCCTTCAATTAATACACTTTCCTTTCCCAACAAACTGTTGAGTAACCACGTCTACCGACGTATGCAGTTGTCGTTTCGACAACAGCACCTATTCTAGTTCTGCCCGACAACCGAAAAGACTTTGTAGTATATTGTGATGCGTCAAGGCAGGGACTGGGAGGCGTATTAATGCAAGAAGGAAAAGTGGTGGCATATGCCTCACGACAGCTACGACCTCATGAGGAAAACTACCCTACCCACGACTTTGAGTTGGCAGCAGTGGTCCATGTCTTAAAAATGTGGCGACATTACCTGATTGGGAATCACTGCGATATCTACACCGGCCACAAGAGCCTGAAGTATATCTTCACTCAGCCGGATCTCAACCTAAGACAAAGACGGTGGTTGGAATTGATCAAGGACTACGATCTGGAGATCCATTATCACCCCGGAAAGGCAAATGTCGTGGCTGATGCACTGAGCCGCAATAGCCATTGCAACTATCTAAGACTTGAAGGTATGGCCACTGAGCTACAGGAAGAGATGGCCCGACTTAACCTTCATTTAGTCCCTTGTGGCGAAATGAACACCCTAGAGATTCAACCTCTCTTGAGAACACAGATAGAGGAGGCCTAGAAAGATATTGAAGAGATTCGAGAAGTAAAGGAGCGCATAGCTGCGGGACGTGCAAAAGAATTCTCGATCAACAAGAAAGGAATTGTATGGTATAAGAAGAGAATTTGTGTGCCGGAACAAGGCGGTCTGAGAAGATTAATCCTTAAGGAAGATCACGAGTCTGCCTATTCACTACACCCGGGGAGCACGAAGATGTACCAAGACTTAAAGGAGGAATATTGGTGGCCCAACATGAAGTGGGATGTAGCCGAGTACATAGCCGAGTATGTCAGAAGGTAAATGCCGAGCATCAATGACCAGCAGGCTTGCTACAACCCCTTAAGATTCCCGAGTGGAAATGGGATGAGATAGGCATGGATTTCATTGTTGGATTACCTAAGACCGCGGCTGGGTACGATTCCATCTGGGTGATTGTGGACCGACTCACCAAGACTGCAAGGTTCATTCCTGTCAAAACCAATTACAGTCTAGGATTGTATGTCTCCATGGCGTACCTAAGAGGATTATATCTGATCGCGGAACGCAGTTTACCTAACACTTCTAGGGTAAAGTACACGAGGCACTCGGAAGTTACCTCGCTTTTAGCACAACATACCACCCACAAACCGATGGCCAGACAGAGAGGACGAATCAAGTCCTGGAAGACATGTTGAGAGCATGTGCATTGGATTTCACTAAGGATTGGGAGAAATGCCTGCCTTACGCCGAGTTTTTCTATAACAACAGTTACCAAGCTAGTCTGAAGATGTCACCAAATGAGGCCCTATTTGGTCAACAATGCCGTACTCCATTGATGTGGTCTGAGACCGTATTTGGACCCGATATAATCAAGGAAGCCGAAGAAAAGGTTCGTCTGATTCGTGACCGCCTGAAGTTGGCACAATATCGACAAAAGAGTTATGTGAACACGCGGAGAAGAGATCTGGAATTTAATGTAGGAGATTACGTATATCTGAAGGTCTCTCTGCTGAGAGGTACCGAAAGGTTTAAGGTTAAAGGGAAGCTTGCACCAAGATATGTGGGACCCTTTCAAATAATTGCCAGACGAGGAGAAGTCGCCTATCAGTTACAGCTGCGGAGAACATCTCCGATGTACATCCGGCCTTCCATGTGTCCCAACTGAAAAAGTGTTTGAGAGTACCAGAAGAGCAAGCCCCGTTGAGAGAAATCCACATCAGTAGTGATCTCACGTATCCGGAGCACCCGGTAAAGATATTGGGTGAGGCTGAGAAAAGAACTCGAACCAAGGTATGGTGTATGTACAAAGAACAATGGAGTAACCACACGGAGGAAGAAGCCACCTGGGAAAGTGAGGAGTTCTTAAAGACCGAACACCCGCACCTATTCGACAACAGATAAGAAATCTCGGGACGAGATTTATTTAAGGGGTGTAGGTTTGTAACGCCCTGAAAATTGGACCGTCAAAAGCGAAGCCGTAAAACACGTAAACTCAAAAAATTTTAAATCAAATTTGCATCATGCTGAATTTAATTGCCCTTTTAATTGGATCTGTACTTGCGGAGTTTAATTAATCGGAATTTATTTGGTATAAACCCTAAAAAGAGAATTGGCTAAATAAATAATTAAGAAAAATAAACTAAAATATGTTTTAAGCAAAATTGGTAGCAAATAAAATAATCGACATGAATAGCATAAGCGAGTTTTCTATTTCGGATAAGTATAAATTTATACCCTAAATAGGAAATTACAATAAGAGATATATATATATATATAGATAATATAGAAATAAAATATGGGTGATATTAATCTTCGGTGAATCTTCAATTTGGAATAACACAAATATTGAGCAAAATTCATTTGGGTGAAAATTAGAATTTTTGGGACAAGTTTTAAATAGGAAAATCAACCAAATTTGGAAAAATCGGAAAAAGCACTATTCATTACCCCCTAGGTGTTCGACCGGGACCGTACCCGTCCCATCGCCGCTACCCCGCGCCGCCTCGCGCCCCGCGCCGCCCACGCCGTGCCGTCCCTTCGCCGTGCGCCGTCGCATCGCCACGGCTGCCTCGAGCCCCGCGCCACTGCCACGCGCCGCACTGTCCCGTCGCCGCACATCGCCATCGCCGTTGCCGCCTGGCCGCCTTGAGCCGCGCGCCACTTCGACCCACGCGCTGCGCGCCGTCGCATTGCCGCGTGCCGTCCCATTGTCCCCGCGCCGGCCTCCGCGCCCCTCCCCACCCCTATAAAGCCCCCTTCTCCTCCCTCCCTCTCCAACCCATCTCCCCACCTCCCCTCTCCCTTTTCCCCCCTTCTCCACCCAAGCAGCCGCCGCCGCTGCCTGGCTCATCGCCGCCTCGCCGCCAGCCCCGGGTAAGCGCCGCCCTCCCCCTCCTTCCTCGTCGGCGCCGCCTGCAAGAGAGGGAGACAGACCAAGGGGGAGGGAGAGAGAAAGAAAGAGAGGCAGAGGCAGAGAGGGAGCCAAGAAAAGAGAAGAGAAAAAAGGGGGAAGAAAAAGAAAAGGGAAGAAAAGAAAAAGGAAAGAAAAAGAAAAGGAAAAGAAAAAGAAAAAGGAGAAAAGAAAATAAAGAAAAGAGAAAATTTAGGAAATCAGGGGAAAAGTTAATTTAAATATATATATCTATAAATAAATATATATATAATAGTCGGAGAATTAATCGTCGGTTATTTTTGAAAACTTCTAGAAAATAAAGCAAGATTATTTAATAAACTGGGGTTATTTATTTAATTGGTTATTTATTTAGTTATTTATGTATTAAGTTATTTACTTCGCAAATGATTGAAATAAGGTAGAAATTAGGGTTAATTATTATCGGAATCTAATTATAGTGCGGGTTAATTATTATAAGAGTCTAATTATAGTGCGGATGTATTAGGAGATGTGTAAACTAAAATAGGTAAAATATGTTAATCGTCAAGTCGCAAATATTTTCGGACAAATAGATTAAAATCGGGGTTTTACTATTTCGTAAATATTGGAATCGATACCGTAATCCGACGCTCGTCCTCGATCTTTTTTTATTGGAATTTTATTGGATTTTATTTGAATTCTAATTGAATTCAAATCAATTTTTTTCACACGTAATTCTAGATCCCAAGGGAGTTGCGAATCCGAACGAGATTCAAGACCCGCAGGACTTCGAGCAAGGCAAGTCATCACCCCTTCCTTGAGCACGTTGATCCCAATTATGAAATCAATTTGTTTACAAATAAATTTGCATGCAATGATGAATATCGTACTTGTTATTATGCCATGCCTTTGACTATTGGTTACCTTATTCCCTTGTACCCATAATTACGTATGAGTCCCTAGTCACTTATGACAAATGCTTAGTAATGCTAATTTAGATTCATGTATTATCATATTTATTAAATACTATATGCTTGGGCAGTTACCTTAGGGAAGGTAATTGACATGTGGTATGTGGAGACATGAGCGCCACATTGCCATGACATTGATGACATGGTTTGCGAAAGGAAAAATAAAACTAAACAACTGTTTTTGACCGGGGCGGCTGGAGGACTTGGGTGGTGTCCGGTAAAGGCAAGTGCCGACCCTGGTCAGTTAAGAACTAAACCATGAAGCTAAGCATGAAACGACCCCTGTACAACCATACCTCTCGAATGGGTATAGACCTAGCAGAGTAAATAGCCGAGCGGAGGCAGTATCCATGCATAGTGGTCTTCTCGATGTGTATGAGAGGCGGGGGCCTACGATGGGGTCGCCACCGATAGGACCGCCATGAGTAAACTTAACTTAATTATAACTTAATGCATGTGTAAGACTTCCCTCGGCGGGAGAGCCGGAACTCCTCTCACTGCTGGAAACTTGTGACGCCTAGAGTGCATGAGGATGCAAGTTCATGGAGCGAGTATTGCCAATCTGAGGTTATTGAAATGTTTCGTTGCGCATCTCATGTGTTGAGGCGAGGCTCATGCGTTGGGCAGTCGCGGAGTGCGGGTAAAGTGTACATCCACTGCAGTGTGAGTAAAATCAAATCTATTCGAATAGCCGTGCTCGCGGTCATCGAGCACCGGGACGTGCATTACACTTGGCTAGACTCTAAATTCTTAAACTGAGTGGGATGGGATATTGCTTGATGATTTTATGCTGGTGAATCCACTTCTCGGGAGGTGAGAAGGGGTAGACCCTAGGAAACCATGACGACCCAACGGCGGGAAGCCATCCTTGGGATCACAATGGATGGTGGACAGAACCATCGTTGATTAATGAACTATGGTATTAAAACTTGTTCAGTCTATGCTAGGTCTTAGGCTTGTGAAAAGATTTACAAAACTTGCTTTACGCAAAAGAACCGGAAACCTTTCCTTGAAATACCCTCTATCACATGCATTGTTGTTGTGATGGCTTGCTGAGTACGGTTGATACTCACCCTTGCAATTTACAACTCAACTAGAAGTCGGAGATGACACTTCAGAGGATCCTTACGCCTACTACCAAGAGGTTGCCGATGGCGATGGCGCTCAGTAGGTCTTAATTACGGTTGTTGCCTGTGGCAATGGCGTCGCCGCCGCCTCTAATCCGCTGCCTTATCTATTTCTGCTTTTGGATGTATTCCGGACCGTTTGGTCCCTTGTTCTAAGACTATAGCCTTCGGGCCTATTGTTGTAATAATTCGTACTCGACGCTCATGTATGCGGAATTGTTATTTCAACTATAAGTTCATGTGTACCAGACTACTTGATCCAGGGAAATGGTACAGTATACACGAATGATTCCTATTGTCAAAAATGGGGGTCCACAACATGCTGCCAAAGCAATCATGCCCGTGTCCCCTCGACACACACAATTTCACCATCCACAGAAATATAGGGCATCTGTGGTATAAAATCCGAGTCAATTAAACCCATAAACAGATTTACCAACCGCCAGAAAAATTTGACCAAGATATGATCAGCCTAAGCCACAAGATTGGTCTTAATCAGAAAAGCACACCAAAGTGGCAAGATAGCATTAATAAAATCAATTGCCTTATAAAAACCAAACAACTCCTGCTACTTATGAAAAAGTTACCAGGACAGTTATATGAACTTTACTGTTTGCCACCTCCCAAATTGCATCATACCAACTCCTAAAAAGCTGTGTAACCGCTGTATGAAAGGATTTTGAAGGTATTGAGCTATGAAACACGTGCATATTGCCAAGGCAAATTTGCTTAAGTCCCCAGAGACACGTGACAAGCCACATGTAAAATACGGGCTACAAGCATCCCGTGGGCTGCGGCCCATACAAGGAAAAGTCTGCCGATACCCTAAAAAATAACCACTGAAGCGTCGTCGTCTTCCTCGCCGCTTCATCAGCCGAAAAGAAATTCTCCTTTCGCGCTCCTGTTTATAGGCAACACCTTAGAGACCTAGACCGCGAAATCCACCGGATCCGTCCGCCCAGCCATTCTTGATCCCCTCCAAATTCGCTGCACTCATCTCGCCCACCATCCCTTCCAAAGATCTCGACCTCCAACCCCATCCTCGGTCCATCCTAAATCTCGCTCATGGTAGAGGAGAGAGAAGTCCCCTTCAAGGAGTGGGCAACTTCCGACGTGAAGGAGTCAACCCTAAAGGATATGGTGAAAGACAGAGTCCTCCCAGCAAAGGAAATCATTGGCTGGCATCCAGCCTACGGTGAGGAATTCCCAACTCCGAACACTGGTGAAATCGTCGTTTTTACCCATTTTTTCTACTGCGGGTTTGCTCTGCCGACCTCCGAATTTTTCCGCGACATCCTTGATTACTACGGCATCCAAGTTTACCATTTAAATCCGAATTCAGTCCTCCACATTGCCATCTTTATCCATGTCTGCGAATGTTCTCTCTGAAAGCGTATCCGACTAAGGATAATCCCTGCGTTGTCGGCGGCGCGGGATTTCAACTCCGCGGTACTCTCCGCAGAGACTACTTTCCTCTTTCGCTAAAAACTTCCAACGAGGGCTGGCATGCAAACTGGTTCAACATCTCTAATCTTGCTCCCAGCCTGCCCAACTTCATAGCTCTTCCTCCCATCCACCGGCCAAACTGGAATGCTTTACCCGAGGGCCCAAATTAGCTTGAAGCCAACAAGCTTCTGTCAAAAATCATTGAGATGAAGAACAAATCACTTCAGGGAGAACAAATCACTCGGCACTTCATCAAGTCCCGACTGGCGCCCATCAAAGAAAGGTTCAAGCCGTCCTTCGAATACGAAGGACAGAGTGACCCCAACCGGGAAGACCGCGAGTCACTCGATTTCCAGGTCGTGTGCTTACGCATGTACAAGATTTTTTCCGTTGGAATCATGGTTGATTATAACAACAAGCTGCCTGTCCTTCCATACAGCATCCTTCAGCCACCTTCTCTGATATGTAGACTCTGCAACCCTATCGTCTTCTGTCTAATTATGTGTCAATGTCGTTTATAAAAGAAGTCTTCTGCAGGCAAATGCCCTAATTATTTCTCGGCCATTCAAAGTATATCACGACGACCCCACAACACATCCAACCAATAAGAAGCCAACTGGAGGACCAAAAATCAAACCCCAGGCGAAGAGCAAGAGAGCTGTTGCCGAAGAAAGTAGCAAACGAGCAAGCAAGCAGAGGAAGCTAGTCATCAACGACTTGAACAACGAAATCGAAGAAATCCAAGCTTCGAGGGTCAATGTCAGCTCACCTAGGCCAACCACTCGGTCAGCTCCAAAAATAAGGAAATCCAACAGGTACCCTTCTCACGATATGTATTGCCTGTCTGTCAAAATAACTTATATAATCTTATCCTGACCCGCGATCTCCCTCTTCCAAAGGAAACCCCAAGATATTGATCCAACTGACCAGACGGAAACGACAACGCCATCAGCCACAGCGCCAGAAAACCAAGGATCTGCAGAATCAGGGGACCAGAACCCACTTCCGAGTGGTACATCTCCTAGTCAGGAGCCCCCAATTGCCAATCAAAGCCCTCCAACTGTAAACCAGTTGGGTCCATCAGAACAAGGACCAGGGCAAAGGTTCCCGACTGAAAACCAGTCGGGGAAAGCAAGCCAAGCCCCGGATTATCAAGAAACACCAGGTGAAGGTCGATCATCCATCATTGAGGACACCGATAAGGACCAATCAAATGAAGGCACCGCCGCCCAAGGAGATCAAGATCGCCCAATCCCTGACACGGACCAAGAGGAGAACTCTCCAAGCGGCCGTTCGGAGAAAATAACAAGTGAGTCACTTAACTATTAGATCTTCGTCTTGAACATGCTTCTTGAATTCTGTCAAACTCATCTTCTTCAGAGCCAATGACCAAAGAAGAAGAGATCCTCCGACTAAAATCAGCCGAGGACTCGCTGCCACCGGTCAAGATCGAGTGGCATGGTGTAGAAGGTAGAAAACAAGGCATCATCCTGAACAAGCAGAAGGAAGCTGAAGAACGAGATATGCTCGTCGCTAGCCTAAATGAAGCCACCCGGCTGATGAACGTAAGAGAAATCCCTCATCCTTCATTCATTGCTTTACCTTGTAATTATCCAACTCGTCTATTATGATGCAGAGAATATACCGCCGCTCCCAAGCCAAATCTGACACACTGGAAAAGCTTGTGTCCCATGTCAACTCCCTGGAAAACATCCAGCAAGAACTAAAAGAAGCCAGGGAAGAAGCCGTTGCTAGGGAAGCCATATCCTTCGGGATGAGATCAACAGAATGCGGGACACAATCATGGAACTTTGCGGCTCCATCAGCGGTAAGAGGAAAATACCTCCTCTATCCTTAACTATGCAATTTATCATCATCAATCTTCTGTCTTCGTGTATCAGCCAATTCTACCGAAATCGAAGCCCTCCAAGCTCAACTGCGGAAAGCCCAGAACGAAAATGCCAAGCTAGAGACAGATAAAGCCAATGCCATAGCAGAACTCAAAGGTAATCGCATGAAACTTAGATCTTTGATTTGACTTATCTATATCATTGATGCATACAAAATACTGTCATCTTCGCAGCCAACAAGAAAAAATCCTGTGCCCAATTCGAGGTCTTCACCAAAAGAATCTAGAGAGCCGAGAGGATCTGGAATGACATTGCCAACGCTACTACTCCAATCCTGAACGGCATATTCTAGAATGGCTTAGGAAAAAGTGTTGAAGATGCTCCCGAGATATTTGACAAGCTCAGGACAGCTTCCAACCGCTATCTGGATAACATCAATGAGGCGGCCACAATGAGTGCAAGTGAAGCCCTGGTGATGACCAAGTCCTTGTATCCCTGAGTGGATATAAACTCCATAGGTGATGGCTTTGTAGATGGCACTTCTGACGAACAAGCTCTGGAATTGATCAATGAAGCACAGGAGTCTGCCAAAAAGATAGCTGTGACATAGTAGAAAATTTCCAAGGGTAGATGTCTTGATGTAAAATACTCTTATGACTCAACATGTAAATTATCAGTTTATTTATGCTCATGCCCTGATCTGAATCTCGCTTTCAATTTCATAACAATTTTTGTCCAACTGTCACCCAGCCTGGACCTCGATTAGGTCATCAAAAAATTCTCAGTCCTTATCCACTCGGCTCAGATCAGAACAAAAAACAATGATAAACCAGATATGAACAAGTTGTTTTCAAAAGAAATATCATACTTTATTAATACTGATAGCCCCCGACTGGCAACTCAAGAAGACAACTTACTTGAAGTCGGCAGTCGAGAAGAACAAAATACAAAAACTGATGCCAAGCATAATACCGACGAAGGTGCTCAATATTCCAAGAATTCTCCACGATCGATCCATCTTCACGCATCAAACGATAAGCCCCCGGCCTAGTAACTTCAGCAATTATAAAGGGCCCTTCCCACAATGGAGATAATTTATGTCTCTCCATCGTCGTCTGAATCTTTCTCAAAACCATGTCGCCAACAATAAACGCCCGTGATCGTACATTGCAATTATGATAACGTCGAAGTCCTTGTAGATATCTCACCGACTGAATAAGTGCCGCTTCACGAGCTTCTTCCAGTCGGGTCTTGATCGTAGTGCTCTTCATTGAAAAAAGGTCTTGATCGTAGTGCTCTACATTGAAATTACGGACTCGAAGAGATTCAAACTCCATCGCACTCGGCAACATAGCTTCAACCCCATAAACTAGGAAAAAAGGTGACTGACCCGTAGCCCGACAAGGTGTAGTACACAGAGACCATAAAACTGACAGCAACTCTTGTACCCATCGCTCGGCATAAGGATGCAATCTATCTAAGACTTGGGCCTTAATACCTTGAATAACCATACCGTTAGCGCGTTCAACTTGTCCATTACTTCTGGGATGTGCTTCTGACGCATAACAAATCTTTATCCCAAAATCGTTGCAAAACTCTTTGAAAACTCCTCCTGTGAACTGAGTCCCATTATCGCTGATAATTCTATTCGGGACACCAAACCAATGCATGATATTGAGAATAAAATCACGCGCTTTGTCGGCCGTAATCATAGCAACCGACCTAGCTTCGATCCACTTGGAGAACTTGTCAATTGCAACAAACAAATGCGTAAAACCTCCTGGAGCTTTTTTGAAAGGGCCAACCATATCCAAACCCCAAACTGCAAAGGGCCATGAAAGTGGAATCGTCTGCAACTCTTGAGCCGGGACATGAGTTTGCCGAGCAAAAAAATTGCAACCTTCGCAAGTCCTCACGACCTTGTCCGCGTCGGTGACCACTGTAGGTTAGAAAAAACCATGCCGATAAGCTTTCCCAACCAAAGTGCGTGCTGTAGCATGACTACTGCAAATTCCTGAGTGACTCTCTTGTAACAAATGCCGGCCTTCCTCAAGGGTGACACATCTTAGCAAAACTCCGGATGGGCTTCTCCTGTACAACTCGGAATCCACCATGACATAGCTCTGACAGCGACGTCGAACTCGTTCATCTTCATCTCGATCATGAGGCAACTCCTGCCGAGTCAAAAACTTGATGAAAGGTGCTCTCCAATCAGTGTCAATCATGGAAACTTGGTTTGGGACCTCCTCTTCGGTGGCTTCCTTCTTAGCGACAGTCGACTCGTGAAGGTGTTCAACGAAGACATCTAACGGAGCAGCTTCTCGCTTATAACCAAACTGAGCCAGTTTATCCGCGGCTTCATTGTGATGTCTCAGAACATGAGATAACTCCAGCCTGTCGAACTTGTCTTCAAGCTTGCGAACCTCCTGACGATAAGCAGTCATATTATGATTTAAGCAGGACCAATCCTTCATTACTTGACTAACCACCAGCTGAGAATCTCCTCGCATGATCATACGTCGTATGCCGAGAGACACAACGAGTCGGAGACCATGTAGTAGTGCTTCATACTCGGCAACATTGTGTGACGCCGGAAAATGAACTTGCAGGACATACCACAGTCTCTCTCCAGTCGGCGAAATTAGAACTACTCTAGCACCTGTCGCAGTGACCCGCTTTGACCCATCGAAATACATAGTCCAATATTGTAGCTTCTCCGCAGGCACATCCTATTGACACTCGGTCCACTCAGCAACGAAATCGGCCAAGACCTGAGACTTGAAACTGATGTCTAACGCCATCAACTCCAAAACCCACTTCGCAAAACACCCAGTGGCCTCTCGATTATGAAGAACGTCCCCGAGTGGGAAAGATGTAACCACCGTAACCGAGTAACTTTGAAAGTAGTGAGCTAATTTCCTAACGGTAATCAAGACTTCGTACAATAACTTCTGTACCTGGGGGTAGCGTGTCTTCGATCCGGCTAACACCTCGCTAACGAAGTAGATCGGCCTCTGAACATTCTGGACTCATCCTTCTTCTTCCTGCTCGACGACCAAGACCGTGCTGACCACTTGAAAAGTTGCTGACACATAGAGTAGTAAGGGCTCTTGAGGGTGTGGTGAGGCCAACACAGGCGGCATCGTAAGGAAATCCTTAAAGTCTTCAAAAGCTTTATGGGCTTCCGAGGTCCACTGGAACTCGTCCGTTTTTTTGAGCAACTTGAAGAAAGGCATACCTCGTTCCTCGAGTTTGGAGACAAATCGGCTCAAGGCTGTCATGCATCCAGTAAGCTTTTAGATGTCTTTCTGGGTACTCGGCGGCTTCATATTCTGTATTGCATTGATCTTCTCCGGGTTGGCCTCGATGCCCCGATGGGACACCATAAAGCCAAGCAGCTTCCCTGACAGTACTCCAAAGACACATTTTTCTGGGTTCAGCTTCATTCTGAAAGTTCGAATGTTGGTGAAGGTCTCCTCCAGGTCAGCGATCAAATCTTGTTTTTTCCTTGTCTTGATGACGACGTCATCGACGTAAGCTTCCACGTTCTTCCCAACTTGAGTCTGTAGGCATCTTTGAATCATGCGCTGGTAAGTAGCTCCTGCGTTCTTTAAGCCGAACGGCATCGTGATGTAGCAGTAAGCTCCGAATGGGGTGATAAATGATGTCTTCAAGCAGTCGGACTCCTTCAGGCTGATTTGATGGTACACCGAGTAGCAATCAAGAAAACTCAGAAGCTGTAACCCGAAAGGATCCTTGGGGCAAGACTTGTTGAGGTTGATGTAGTCGACGCACATACGCCATTGTCCTATCTTCTTTCGAACGAGAACTGGGTTGGCCAACCAGTCGGGATGGTTTACCTCCTTGATGAATCCTGCAGCCAAAAGCTTGGTGTGCTCTTCCATGATAGCATCTCTTCGATCCTGCGCGAAGCGGCGAAGCCGTTGCTTGATAGGTTTAGCGTCCTCTGTAACATTCAATGAGTGCTCAATCACCTCTCTGGGAATACCAGGCACATCAGATGGTTTCCGCGCAAATATATCTTTATTATTTTGTAGAAAGGTGATGAGCGCGCTTTCCTATTTACAATCTAGCTCGGTGCCTATTACAGCAGTTTTGGAGGGATCTGAAGGATTGAGCGAAATTTTCTTTGTCTTGGCATCGCCTTCTCCTGACTTGGTTAGCTTCTTGGTGGGAACTTCTCCTTCTTCAGATGTCGATGCCGCCAGTCGGACCTCCTGTTGGCCGAGTAACCTCTCACGAGATTGGGCCATGTCGCAACTCTCCTTGTCGCATCTGAGGGCCTGCTTGATGTCGCTGCGCAAGGAGATAACTCCCCGTGGTCCAGGTACCTTCATCATCAGAGAGGTGAAGTGGGGAACCGCCATGAATTTGGCAAACGCTGGTCTCCCGAGGATGGCATGGTAGGTTGCTTCAAAGTCGGTGACTTCAAAGCTAACGTTTTCGGTACGAAAGTTCTCCCGAGTGCCGAAGGTAACTGGAAGAGTGATCTGCCCGAGTGGTGTAGAAGATAACCTTGGGATTACTCCATGAAAGGGGGTTGAGTTTGGCTTCAACTCGGTTCTTGGGTTCTGCATCTCGTCCAGCGTCTTGGCGAAGAGTATATTAATGGTGCTGCCACCATCCACGAGAACACGGTTGAGCTTGATATTGCAAACAATCGGATATAGTACCAAGGGATACCGCCCCGGGTGAACCACTCGGTCAGGATGATCCGAGTGGTTGAACGTGATAGCCACCTCCGACCATCATAGATATTGTGGGACTTCGGATTGCACTGCGTTGATTTCCCTATCGGTCAGCTTCTGTTTTCGCTTCAACTCATACGCGAGTGGTCCCCCGAAGATGTGGTTTAACTCAGCCCTTGGGTCTTGGAAGGGTTGTGTGCCACCGTCTCCGTCATCCTTCTTGGTTCCCGAGGCTCCGGCACTATCAGTCAGCTTTTGAAGTTGTGCAGCGTAGTGCTCGACAAATTGCTTGTAGATGAAACAGTCCTTGGCTATGTGTTTGTGATTCGGATGATGTGTGCACTGGGCATTCATGATCTTGTCGTAGGCGTTGACGCGGGGGTGCTGCTGCTGGTAGGTTGATGTTGCGGCCACCAGGTCCTCGGGTTTGCACTTGTGATCCTTCTGGCCACCGTTGTTGTTGCCATTCTCCTTCTTGGGCCGCCAGCTACTTCCCGGCTGCTTGTCGTGGTGTGATGCCTTAATGGCGTCGTCTGACTTGGCGTAGGAGTTGGCCGTCTCAAACATCTTCTTCACCGTCCTTGGAGGTTTGCGCCCGAACATGCCGATCAACAGCTTGTTACGGACGCCCTTCTGAAAAGCGGCAATGATGACATCGTCGGTGATGTCGGGAATCTTGTTTCACTTCTTCAAAAAACGTCGGATGTAATCTTTCAGGGATTCGTCTAGCTTCTGGATTACATTGTAAAGGTCGAAGTGGGTCCCAGGTCTCTCGAAGGTGCCTTGGAAATTGGCAATGAAGTGATCATGAAGCTCGCCACAAGAGTCGATTGAGTCCCTTGGCAAGCTAGCAAGCCAATTCCTGGCTGAGTCGGCGAGTGCCACAGGTAGGTAATTTGCCATGGCTTTGTTGTCTCCTCCTGGTACGTGGATGGCGAGGGTGTAAACGGTTAGCCATGACTTAGGGCATAGTACGAAAAACCGGACCGGGGATCGACCCGCTCTGGCCGTCGGTTCACCGGTCGAACCATTGGTTTTTTATTTATTAATATTATATTTGATTTGTATTATTTTTAATATAGAACCATCACAAATTGGTGAAAATATGCATAAATAAACCAATATGTCTATTATTATATCACCACAACATCAAAAAAATAAATATTGTGTAGTAACATAATAAATTTCTAATGCCATACTATCAAAGAACAAATTAAAAACCGGGTCGATTCTAAAAAAGCCGCCACGGTTCAAACAAAAACTGCCTGGTTCACCAGTTTTTTACCGGTTCGATTGCAGGGACGGTCTTTGAGAAAAACTGAGTTGCCAATGTCATCGGTTCTGGTTTTTTCTGGTTCAACCGCCAGTTCGGTCCGGTTTGTTATACTATGACTTAGGGTCAGTCTTCCCGTCGTACTTTTCATTCCCGATGGGCTTGAAACCACTCGGCCAATCCACTCGACGTAGGTTACGTATGAAGACGGGTACTCCCTCATCGCCGTTGTCGGGAGAGCCCCTTCGGTCTTCGCGTTGCGGTCTGTTGTGCTCGCTATATCGTCGGTTGAGTACTTCCCTCAAGTCGCTCGGCGTGGGCCTCCGAGAACCACTTTGGTAGCTGGAGCTGTCCGTGTGGTGGTTTCGATCATGTGCGGGCGATCGGTTGCGGCGTTTATCGTAAGAGTCGGTCGACTGGTCTGGACGCTTCCATCCTTCATGGTGGTGGGCTTCGTGTGCTTTGCCATGGTCAGAATTATGCTCTGGTCTTCGCTAGTCCTTGGACCGCAAAGGTGGTAGTCGGCTGCCTTCTGGAGTTTCGACTACGGATTCGGTGACTCCCCGACTTGGGCCGGGTCCTGCTGGGGTTGTAGCCGCGACCATGGTCTTAACTCTGTCATGGATCGGGGTCACAGTAGGCGGAGCGACATCCATGATGGTGTCGATGAGGGTGAGTGCTGCGACTGCGTTCGGGTGGGGCGTGAGAATAACATTGGTGTTGTCGACTCGGGTCTGAAGTATGGCTTCGCGGGCGGAGCGCCCAGCTACGACCAGATCTCGCTTCCTTCTGTCGTCATCCTCCTTGCGTTGATGTTCTTCCTCCTGGCGCTTGCGTTCTTCCTCGAGCCTGGCCCGTTCCTCTTCCGCAACCCTTCTGGTGGCGGCCGAGTTGGTTTCTCCGGCATCGGCCACGAAAAAGCCGAAGAAGAACAGAGGGTAGGTGTCGTCGAAGTCAGTGCCGTCGACGTATTTGGTGGAGATGTCATACAGGTCATCGAAGTTCGAGGAGCTGATGTAGTCGGCGATCTCGGTAGATGAACAGGATCCGAGGACTGGAGTATGACGCCGACCTCCCTGGAGCATGGATCTGGTATCTTCTCTTGAGTATCGTAGTGCGACGTAGGCAGGTGGAACTTTCCCGAGTGGTGTGAGGCCAACTAGAGAGAGAGGAAGTTGGGGTAGTTCTTAGCGGCGTTTGGTAACCCAAATGGAGCCGAGTGGTTTTCCCCTCCCGACTGGTTCGAATCCGAGTCGAGGAGAGAAATCTTGCCAAAGTCGTCCGTGATGAAGTTAAGGCTGCCGAAGCGGTACGCCTGCCCTTGGGGAAAGGCGAAGTCGTCGATGCCTGGGGAAGACCCCATCGCACTTGTTAATGAAAAGCTTGACTTAACCCCTACCTGGCGTGCCAACTGTCAAAACCTGATTTCGGCAATAAGAAAAGGGGGTAGCGCACAAGAGCCAAATACGATGGGTTAGTAGACAAAGAGATTTAGACAAGTTCAGGCCTTCTATAAAGAAGTAATACCCTACTCCTGCTTCGGGGATTATATCCGCCGAGTTATGTATTGATCTCACAATCTAGTGATTTATGAATAAAAGTTAAGCTAATCGCTATTGCTCTATGTCCCTCAAGGAGCGTCCTGCCCTCCTTATATAGGTTCAGAAGGCAGGCTCATAAGTCGGAGACCTACCCTCATACGGTATAGGACTCCTAAGCATTATCTAAAATACTACCGACTTAAGACTATAAGCCATTCCTTCATACACAAGACAACATAACACTTAAGTCCTAAGCCGTTACATAATCATCTCTTATAGCCTATCCTCCATATCAGTCGGATAAGCCAGCCATATGGGTATATGGTACCCATAATCTCCACAATAACGGATACCTAAGTGATAGTCCTTATTCATCTCTCTCAAAATACAAGTGATAAAATAGAAAATTTTTCACCTAAATTCATTATAAGACCATACCAACCTACTGTAAAGGAAACATGCATTTTAGGGCATTTTGGAATTTTCGCATTATTTGCTATTTACCATTCATATGTTATTCTTGCATGTGTAGTGAATGCGTCGACCGTGAGAAATTGACTTAGGTGTTGTCTAGGTTACATAAGAACAAGGCAAGTTTGTCCCCACTTCCTTTGAACACATTGAAACTCATGTTTTGGGGAATGAAAATATATTGTTTGCAAATTTGCATGTGTATTTAAAACTACAGGTATTTAAAATGTGGTAGAGATTAGCTATGACCTATTTGCTTCATATACCACCTTAAATATTGAATTCCCTACTTTTTGTAACCATTCAATAGTTTGGAGTACGTTCTAGGTGCTCATTTAGATATTTACTTGCCTATATAATGCCTTATGCTTAGCTAAGCATAGTAACCTTGCAAATAATTATTATGATCACTTTATGAATGGGAATTTGGGCATTATTGTACTTTTGGACAGAAATGGAAACCATGATTATTTGTGAACTAAAATTGGGTGAAAACATGTTTTAGACTTGGACGGCAGGTGGTGTGCATATGGTGGTAGTTGCACACCGTTAGGGGTGTGTTCGCCTGAGTCGATCCAAGGACCAAACTCTATGTCATCATCTATTGTTTACCGTACATCCACATGTGTTATTTATATGGTGACCTTGGCCTATTAAGTTGGATATTGTCTAACCTTGTGTATGGCAGGCCGGAGCAGTATGAATTAGTCTGAGCGATGATTCATAGGAACTATTTATTTACCTACATTTTTATTGGGGTAGTCTAGGCATCTAAGTCTGTCTAATACAACGGTATAGTGCCTCATGGGGGAACGGATGTGTTCGCTGCCACGGTATTAGGTTTAAGGCGTGAGCCCGCCACTTAATGGCTCTAGGTAATTCCTAGGGTGGATTCATGCTTGCCGTCGTTGATACAAGGTTAGATAATAGACAATGTAATAGTCTCGTTATGACCTCTAGACCACACTCAACGTGTATAGTGTGGTAGTGCTTTGGATGGCACAAGACAAACTAGAGAATTCATATCATGTGGGTAAAGCTGTACAAACTCTACAGAGTCTAAAACTAATCGATTAGTCGTGCTCACGGTCAAGAGCGACCTAGTGAAGTGCCATGAGTATAGACTTGTTTTATAAATATGTTTACAAAAATGGGTTATGGAAATGGTGGATTTATGATGTTTTGTTGATATTGATGATGGATATGAAACTTTACCGAGGAGGGCAACAAGGGTGTATTGATGATATTACTATGAAAATTATTGTGATCTACTTACATTTATCTTTCAAATTGTTATGTAAAATCCTTTTTCAAATGGTTGGTGAAATAAACTTGCTTTTATGACAAAATGATACCACAAATAGCCCTCCTTTGATTTAAGCTTTCCATGTAGTAGGTTAGGCTTGATAGTGCTTTCTTGTTTTTGTATGTGTTTAACTTTGTTTTGCAGGTGCTATGTTTTTTTTCTGTTCTTTTAGGTTGTGGTCATTGCTTTTCCTTAGGATGGTTCATTAGGGGCCTATCCCTAGTCGGCTTGCATATGGGAATGGGTAGACAAGCTTCCAATGAACCCTCAATATTTGGTTGGTCGGCCTATGTATAACTAACTTAGTTATAATATGAAATTTTGATCTAAGTTAATGCCTTAACTTCGGTATAGCATTGCTTAGATGAAAGTGCAAGGCAAGCAACTTTCTTGGGTTAACTGAGCATGAGTATGAATTTTGAGCAATTGAGATGTTGTAGAGCTTTAGCGATTTGAGTCAAGTTTCCTGAGATGTGTAACACATTTGGTCGCCTCCTTCGTGTGGTTTGACAGGCACGTCTTAGGCTGAAGTAGACTGGCACGTTGAGTCCTAGCAATATCTCTTTTGCTCATTATTCGGCATTGCGGATTTTATATTGAATGGTGCTAAGTTGTGATCATGAACACATTGAGGTTTGAGTGACTATTTATGCGTGTCGTGGTAACAAATGGCACCGGACGATATAAATTCGACGTGCGCACACTGTCCGATCTGCCTCGGGGCAGATCGGAGCCATCTGTTCGCCACCCGCATGGCTGTCGCGTCGGTGACACCTACGTTGCGTCAACGACAGGTGGGGCCGGCTTGCTGGTGCCGGCATCCCATCGTTGACGTCAGCCCTCAGGCTTTAATGCGCAATAATTCATTAAAGTTTTTCTGTTAGTAGTAAAGACATAGTTCATTAAGGTTTTTCTGTTAGTAGTAAAAACATAGTGAATCTTCTAAGTCATCATAAATTCATCCGTGCTTCATTTAAGTCCATTCAAATTACAATAAATTCATAACTATGCCTAGAATCCATTAAAAATGGTTTATTTCTCTATTTCAGTAGACTTATAACCTGTTTGCTTCATGTACGTTGTTTGTCATTTAGATTCCATCGGTTGCGAAGCTCCCATTTACATTGAAATGGTTGCGGATGTTCCAGCAGCACTTGAGCAAGGCCAGTCATGCATCCTCATTGAACATATTGTACCTATTTCACAAATGTCTCGCTTTCTATTAAATGTTGCATTATTTTATAATGTCATGTGGAATGGTTTCCTATGTACTCAACCATATGTTGATCACCTCTTATCGGTCATAACTTGGGATTTAATATGACTAGATGTTGGCTTAGGAAATGCTCAGCCATGCTTAGATCAACTAGCCCACCATGGGAATCTCACCTATACCTTATATCTTGGATTAATGATGATGACGTTGGCCATGGATCACAATGGTATTAATTCGACTAAAACATGCCAAATGGTGGGCTATGGGTGCATGGTTTTGATAGACACGCCCATGGCAATTAAGGACTGATTCGTGGGAAATCATTAAAGAATTACATGCTTAGCACAAGCTAGCGTGCGCAACAACTAGGCTTGTAGTATATCTTTTCCCTTTCTGAAGTACCTAGGCGAGGGTGGGCGTGGTGGACTTCGGATGGACCAGGTGGTGGTCTATGTGGCTTCTGGATTCATCTTGGCACAAGAGGAGGCTACCTACCATGGTTTTAAGGATAGGGGTGAAACCTGCAGTGCGGTGCGCTTGGTTAGAAGGAGTTATGCGAAGGGTCTTGTCACATTTGCTTTTCGGTATGTTGTGGTGCCATGTCGACTCATTGAAACATGTTGTGGGGTTGTGTCTTGTGGGTACAATTGTACACATCTGATCAGAGTAAAACTATTCAAATAGTCGTGCCCGCGGTTATGGGCGATCAATCAACTTAGCCGTCAAGTCTCATCATTAATAATTTAACTTAATGGAACTGGTGTAGTTTAGGTGGATGGTTGGGCCTGTTGCAATGTGGTTTAGTATTCGGTAGTGATGATTAATATTGCTTAATTTACTTCAACAGTTTTTAATGCTTTTAACTACTGCTTTCCAACTGCCTTATGCAAAAGAACCCCTAACCTCTTTGGAAATTCTTGCGTCATACCTTCTCTTGGAATGACTTGCTGACAACAGTGGGTACTGCTCAGTCCTACTCTATCATACCTCTGCTTGATTAGTCAGTGTCAATAGTATCTTTATTTGGATTCATGCAAAAATATTCTATGCATAAAACATTGCTCTTACTTTCGTCATTTATTGCTTTACTTTATTTGGATTTGAGCATGCATTGATTCCCAACCTTTGTCTTCTATAGATGTCAGACGTTCCCCAAACTCACATTGGCCAAGACATGGGAGGCATTAGGGATGAAAACGAAGCGGATACGGAAGGATAATGCTCATACCATATTCATTTTTGTATTTTGTGTCGGATATGAAAACAAATACGAATAGCTTGGATAAGGAAGCAAATACGAATTATCTCGAATACGAATAAGGATCGAATATGATCGAACACAAATACGGAAACAAATATTGCTCGGAACATGAAAACCACCTTAATATCTAATAAAAACAAATACCATCATATATAATTAGCTCGTTTCGTATAATAAGTTTGATCATATACTAACCAATGCTAATTAGGTTTCACATGTACAACAATGTTGATATAAATACATGACTAACTAATATAATTTATAAAAATATTTAAATGTTTAAATAATATTAATAGTGTGGACTAGTGATCTGAGATGTGCTACTACTAAAATCTAAACAGGTAGATTGAAAGTCTAAAGTTAGAAAGAAATGCAATATGTCTTATGCCTTCAGCGAATATCCAAATAGCACTATTCACCGGATATCCGTGTCTGCTGAAAACTCTGATACCATATTTGTATTTGTATCCGGGAAAAAATATCTGTATCTAGACTATCCGAGAATTATCCACTTCTGAACGGTATCCGTATTCGTTTTTCTCCGGAGCGGATATTTTTCATCCCTAGGATTCATTGTGGCATAGCTCAGTTGCATGGCGTTTCTGGTGGGCTACCCAAATGATCCGAAGTACACAAGGATTCGTCCCCTCAGCGACATGTTTCCCCACCATGTCAACTTGGAGGTTCACGGCATCCCTAGTTACTTGCCCAACATGGAGGTCACAGCGTCAGGTTACAGCCATAAGCACGCTTGTCAGGAAGCAGTGTACATGATGCTGGCAAGACTTCGCGAGAAGCATGATGCTGGTCTTCACCACATCGCCTACCACTACCATCCAAGCCATGGTAGCCACGACCCCGTCAGCTCTTTTCAGTCAGCCACAGGGGAGAATAATACCACTTTCAGGCACATGTGTGAGGTGCTGCAAGGGCTGGACACCATTCATTCCAACATGCATGAGGCGGCCAAGGCCCCCAACGACAGGAAGCTTGTGAAGATAACCTGTTTGGAGAGGGAGAATTCTGCACTACAGGGGCGTCCGGAAGTCAACCTTCACTCCTCTGCGCATCTAGTTGGTGCCCAGGAACCCACTACCAGCTCCAGAGCCTCTGCCAATGTTCACACCACCACCTTCTCCAGCTCCAGCTCCACCACTTGATTTTGCTTCAGCTCCAACACCAACAGCAGGAGGCACCTTCGGCAGTCAGGGAGATTGGTTGTCAGGCGAGTCCATCTCCCGTGGTGGGACCAGCAGCAGTAGCACCAGTTCTGAGCTAGGCAGTGGCGAGACCTACCTGCTTGACTATAGAAGCCGCTCCGAGGAGGAGAAGGATGCGCCAGAGTCTGACTTCGACTTGACCGACCACAAAAACCACTCCGAGCAGTAGGGCCGCTACCCCTAGATTTGTCATTTTTATTAGTTTGTTTGGTTGCTAGTTTCCGTGTTCAGGTTTGTTTCCTTGTGGGCTAGTTGGCGGACCATATTAAGTGGTTTGTCATGTGTCCATCTTAATTAAGAGTTGAGTTGCTCTCTTTTCAGTTGTTTTAATTTAGATCAGACAATTTAACATGGTTATAATGAAATGAAGCTTGGTTTCTAAGCCATCTGTTTTTTCCTCTTTTCCATCGATTTCTACCTATCACCCTCCAGAAGGTGAACACCAGGAATGGCAACCGTACATCAAGTGATGCTAGTAGCAGCGAGGGACAGAATGGAGGAGCTAATGCCAACGGTGCAACTAACAGCGGCCTACCTCCACCGCCGGAGAACCCAACGATCGCCCAGGTGTTGGCCAACCAGACACAGATGATGACCTTTATGATGCTGCAGATGCAGCAATAGCAGCAACAGCACCAGCAGATGCAGTAGCCGATGCAACAGCAGGCGTAGTAGTAGCAAAACAAGTAGTCTGTGTACCACCACCCCGGTCCAAGCTCCCAGAATTTCTTTGTGTCAGGCCACGCACCTTCTCAATCACCACCAACCCGATGGAGGCCAATGGCTGGCTTCATTCTATTGAGAAGAAGCTGAACCTTCTGTAGTGCGACAACTAGAGGAAAGTCGACTTTGCTGCACACCAACTCCAGGGCCCGCTTCTGCTTGGTGGGACAAGTACATGGTAACCCGCACTGCGAGAACAGAAGTCATTTGGGCAGAATTTTGCCGCATCTTCAGGAAGGCGTAGGTCCCCTATGGTATTGTGGCATAGAAGAAGAGGGAGTTCCATGCACTTCATCAAGGAAGCAGGTCCGTGACAGAGTACATGCATGAGTTCAACCTCCTTGCACTCTACGCCATACAGGACGTGCGTACCGACGCCGAGAGGTAGGAAAAATTTTTGGCACGACTAGATGATGAACTAACCAATCAACTGATATCTGGTGACTATGCTGACTTTGAGAAGCTTGTGGACAAGGCTATCCATCAGGAGGATCAGCGCAACAATATATACAGCAAGAGAGAGGTAGACCAGTTCAGAGCACACTAGGGGAACAACAAGAAGACTCGGTTTATGATAAGATAGCAGGGTGGACCTTCCACCATGATTATTCGTCAGCACTGTCTGGATCACCCGGGTAACTTCAACAACAATAGTGGCAACAATAGCAGCGGTGGTCAGCATAACCACAACCTAGCTCCACGCCCGTCAAGGGCTCCAGCTTAGCCTACTCAGCCCCAGAAGGAATCTAGAGGCAAGACAAGACTCTACTTCAACTGCCATGGGCCCGGTCACTTTGTTGACAAGTGCCCGAATCCAAGGTGCACCGGACCCATGTTTTTCCTGGCCCACTTCAACTATGCGTTCGTAGAAGAGGCGCATGCAGCACAAGAAGTCATATTGGGTATGTTTCCTATCAACTCAATCACTCCAATAGTACTATTTGATTCTAGCGCAACACATTGATTCATGTCCAAGAGATTTATTGGGGTGCATGGGTTAAGAAGAGAAGAGCTTAGTACACCTATGCGAGTTCGCACCCTTGGGAATAGCCTGACTTCTGCCAGCTACAGCCCCTCAGTGCCAATAGAAACCCAATGATCACCTTCTTGAATCCAAAGACTTGGACGTCATTCTTGGGATGGATTGGTTGAAAAGGCATAAAGGAGTGATGGACTGTGCAAGTCATACTATCACCTTGACCAATGGGAAGAGAGAGGTGGTCACCTTCCAGTCTCCAATGCCACAGAAGCAGGGACAAAGTTTGAATCAGGTCACTGATGAAGAAAAGACAGTATCAGTGGTGGAAAGTCCTAAGAAAGTGGAGGATATTCCTATAGTCAGAGAGTATCCCGAGGTCTTCCCTGAAGATTTGACAAGCATGCCACCAGGGATTAAAGACAAAGCTATAAATCTTATCCCATGTAATTAGAAGGTAGGTACCTAGATTATAAGGGATATCGTACCATCCATAGCCAGCTTCCCTAGGTCTATATAAAGGGAATAAGAAACCCTAATATGCGTGATCGCTACGTGCTAACCTATGAGCCGTATTGCGAAACCCTATACAAAGAACCAATCCACATAACTGGACTAGGGTAATACCTCTTCTTGATGGCCTGAAATAGTATAATCTATGTGTCATCATCTCTCCTTAACCTTTTGCACCCCATAAATATTATTGTCGATCATTAGAATCGACATATGGATCATAAGAATTTGAAGTACATCATCACATAGCCTGATTTGAATCTTCGACAACGACGATGGTTGGACATAACCAAGGGAATACATTACCATCCCGGCAAAGGCCATTGTGGCAGGAAACGCCTTGAGTAGAAAAATCTACTGTAATGACACACGGGTAGAAGGAATGTGCAATTGTTGGTATTTGATACGGTCACAGAAAAATCCGCAAGCGGACGGATACCGCTATAGCACTTCACCTTAGAGTATTCCAAGGGTATCAAATCACAGGGAACGTGTGTGTATATCTAAGAACAGGATTATATCCAAGGACAACATTGAATGGTAGGCTAGGCTAGAGAGGATTCCTATGGTTTAAATTATTAAACTTAAGTTAACGGTAAAAAGCTATCGATTGCTTTGGGCATCGGCTCTCCCCTGGTCTACCAAGCTAAGTCCGGGCTACAGATCTATGATGTACCCAAACATGGAGGGATGCAAAGGATGGACAGGGCTGTCACCACCTGCTGACTACCTCACTTTTACACAAACGAAGATAACCGCTAACCTAGACACCACGTCTAAGCTATTGATTACTACTCTAGCCTCGCGCAGGAACATCCTTCTTTAACTAGAGTCCTAGTACTACAGCACTTAATAATAATACTAAGCGATGAACCCTCAATGATGGGAATATATCTCACTTAAGCAAATAAACTAAATACCATAAAGAAGTCTCGAATACTTACTATATTAAAGAAAGCATTCGCCGAGGTACAAGCAAGAGAAGAAGGCCGACAACTCCGACGCTTCTTAGGAACTCCAATGGAAGAATGTTGACAAACCCGACACTCCTCCAGAACTTCCCAGAGAATTCCAATATTTGGGGCCCTCCTTCCAGAGCTTCTCCTCACTCTCTACCTAATTTGACACACTAAAGTGATGCCTAGAATAAAGAGAGAGTTGTACTCCACTTTGTTATGCATTTTGGAAGTTAATGAGTTCTTCCTTTTATAGGGTAGTTATGATGGTTGTGGAGGTTGGTTCACCCACAACGATCATTGGGGAGAAATCCTGGACCTCCACGTGGAAGCAGATGAAGAGGGGTGGCGATGTGTCGAAACTGGAATTCGGCAAAAAGAAAGGGCGGTAGCACACAAGATCTAAACTGGATGGGTTATGAGACAGAGGTTTAGACAGGTTCAGGCCTTCTAGGAAGAAGTAATACCCTACTCCTGTTTCGGGGATTGTATCCGCCGAGTTTTTGTGTTGATCTGACGATCGGCTTGTGATTATCGAAGAAGTTATGACCCCCAAGGGGCGTCCTGTCCTCCTTATCTAGCTCAAGAGGACAGGATTACAAGATAGAGACTGAACCATATACGGTTTAAATCTTCTAATCCTTATCTACAATATTACCAGTTCCGGAATATAGGTCGCTCCTTAATACACGAGGAAACGTAATACCCAAGTCCTGAATCGTTACATATTCATTACTTACAGTCTATCCCCTATAATCAGTCGGATAGTCCAGCCGTGTGGGTATATGGTACCCACAATCTCCACAGTAGTCCATGACACCTTCACATTTGAAGAAATAAGTCATCTCGAGCCAAATCATTCCAAACCTGACTGCTTTAATCATCTCCAACATAGTCTCCTGAGTGCTATCAATCAATCCTGAAGGCTGTGAAGGGCTGAATAAACTGCAACAAAAAATATACCTAGGTGCATCGACTAGAGGCACCTAATTAGGTGTTGCCCCCCGACTATGTGTTTAGTTGAACAAACTAAGCATATAGTCAAGAACTTAACAATTCACCTATCCAAGTGGTTTTACAATATATAAATAATTGTGCTTAGCCAAAGCTTAAAAGCACTTTAAGGTAATGACATAGCAAATACCTTTAATAAATAAGCTTGTTGCGTAGTAGATATAAGTACTGGTATCATATTGTGCACATATTGCCAAAGCAAATATGTCTAAGTCCCTATAAGACACATAATATCACCATCCTCAGAAATACATGGCATTTGTGGCATAAAATCCGAGTTAATAAAACTCATAAATAGAGTTACCAAATGCCTGTAAAATGACCAAAATATAATTAGCCTAAGCCATAATACTGGTCTTGATCAGAAAAGCACACACAAATGTGGCAAAAAAACACTAATATAACATAAAATCAATTGTTTTGTAAAAATCCAAACAGTGCCTGAAACTTATGAAAAAGTTAACAGAACAGCCATATATAAAATCTCACTGTTTGCCACCTCTTAAATTGCATCGTATCAACTCCTAAAAAGTTGTGTTACTGCTGTATAAAAGGATTTTTAAGGTATTGGGCAATAGAGCACATGCATATTGCCAAAACAAATATGCGTAAGTCCCTAGAGACACGTGATAGGCCACACCTGCAATATATGCTGTGAATCCCTTTTGGGCCTCGACGCAAAATAGGGACTTCACTGATACCCTTTAAAAAACTTTCAACAGACTTCTCCTTCTTTGTCACGCCAGGAAAATACGTTTTTTGAACCATAGTATATTAAACCCCGTCCCAGGAAAAGCCGGGGTACACCACACAAACTTGATACAAAAGACACATCTTTATTAATTATCACGATAATATTTACATTATTACAAAGGCACATAAGGCCTGACAACAAAAGAAAAACAGCAGCGGACTAGCGGGCCTATGGCTCCATCTTCACAGGCACTCAACTGGGGTATAAGCCAGAACTCCACCTAAGACTTCTTCTTCAAGAGCTTCACTGACTGGAGGGGGAAAGATTGAGCAAGGATGAGTACAACCACCGTACTTAGCAAGCCACACCAGAAAATGCACTTACTGCCAGAGAGTACAAGGATTCAATTATAAGGGTTATTTTGCGGTAATTAAGCATTTCAAAACATTTAATCATTTAAAGGCATTTTAATCAAATCACGGCTTATCTCTAGTCAAATTATTATCAAGCCGCGCACCAACGCGATCTTGCCTTAAACCAGGCCCACAGATAATCAATCCGATTATTCCAGTTCATCAGAATAAAACTTCTAACTTTGGGTCATTGCTCCGCTTGCCCATAACCGAGGGCGCGGCTATTCGAATAGTTTATACTCTGGCCAGAGATGTACATCTTTACCCACAAGACACGTTTTCCTCACGTGTCACCACGTGCCACATGCCACCACAGCATACGGGCCAAAACCATGACAAAACCCACCATTTAGTACTGCCGTAAACAAGGAAGACCGACATAGACTTCCCCCGCCAGGTGCCCGGGGTCGAGCAGACAGTCTATGTCCCCGGGCGTACTGCCAGAGATGTCGACCCCACCAAGGGCGTCATCCATCCCTATCCGTGTCTTCCTTGTTCATGACCACACTAACCGATACGTTAAGCCTTACCCATTATACCTATGGTGGTACGGAATATGCTTTGCAATCGTGCCCCGAAGACCGGTCCTTATGTCGGCTGAGGTGCGACTAACAAAACCATGCACCTTGAGCCCAGCCAAAAACAAATTTGGGAATTTTGAAAGGGGAGTCCAACATGTCTAGGCCAACAAGCCTCTAATCCATCGTTAAATAAGATTATAGTGACATTCCCAAAGTCTAGATAATATACAACAACTAAATGTTTCTATTTAAGCAGGGCTAAGCATAATCCTAAAATATCTAGTAAGCACCACATATAAAGTTCTCACTAGCTGATTTTTGTTACCTAGGGTTGTCAAAGGTAATTACACAATAACAAATAATAAGGCTATAACAAGGATTGTAGGAAAGGCTAAATAAAACAGTTATAACATGGTAAATTTAGTAAAGCGAATGCAACAATTTAAATTAAAATATTTTTCACAAATTGGGATTCAATATGCTCAAGAAAAGCGTGACTTGCCTTGCTCAGAGAAAAAGGGAGGCTTCTGAAGCTTTAGCGACGAACTTGAGCTGCACCATAGGAACTCCGGAACGGCAACGACTACACGAACAAACAAAACAAAGATACAGCTCTATGAAAGAAACGAGAACAATACATAAAAACAACAAACATGGATTCTTTAAGTTCCAACAAAAACTAAACAATTTGAACGGGTCAATTTGGAGCTCGTATGGCCGAGAAACTACCATCCGAAATTTAGGTGCAATTAAAGTGGATATTTCTGAGTTGTTTAATTATTACTATACCATTAAATTATGTGTAATACAACATCGCTCGGGGAGGGAAAATGATCGAGCGACTGGCATCCGGGACCCACGGGTCAGACGGCTAGTTCATCGTGGATCGGGTTCACAGAGACGATCCACGGGAAGGACGGAATGAGACTATGCATGTCAACCGAAACAAGGGGCCGACAAGCGGGGATTCACACGAATGCCATGCGGGCTGCACACGTGGGCAAGCACGAGGCGGCGAAACGGGCAGATGAACAAGACCACCACACGTGCACACGAAGACCGCCCGAACGATTGTCGATGCCGGCGAACGAGACCAGGACCGACACCGGAGTGACGGGCACGGTGGCGACACGGGGAGGAAGAGGAAGGGGCAGTGAGGGGGGAACCTTACCACAACGCGACAAGGCGAGGCGACGACAGCGACTACCGACGACGAACGGGGCGAAGAGCGGCGATGAACGGGGAGACGACTTCGGCGGCGACCCTTTTGCGAAGGCGAGGACGAGCTTGACGATGCAGAGCCGAGGATGAGGGCGATGACGAGGGCAGCAGCGACGACTCGGGGACGATAAAGACGAACGGGCAGCACTCGACGAACTTCGGGCTTGGCGAAGAGACGGACGACGACGGGCTGCGCTCGGCTTGACGGGAACGACGACCGGAGGAAGACGTCGACGACGCGGACGACCTTGACGATGAGGATGGCTTCGGCTTGACGAAGGGAGAGCCACGGCTAGCGCGACCGGGGACGACTAGCGGATGATGAAGACAGCCGGCAGCGGCCAAACGACGCTGAGGCTGATGTGAAGCACGCCGCTGGGGTACCGACGGCGGTGGCGACGCAGCAGGTCGGCGTGCTAGCGAGGAGGATCAGTCGACCAAAGGTAGCACCGGCAACGAACAATGACGGAACGTTTGCGATGCACAGCAAGACCGAGCGGTGGCCGGAGAAAAGAACGACGCCACGATGTCGGGCAGCACATCGGCAAGGGCGGTAAGGGCTGCCAGAGTACGAGGAGGACGAAGGCGGTTGGAGGCGGTGCAGCGGCTGCGGCACCACGTGTTGCCGCATCCACGGTGCTCCGGCTGTCCTCGCACAAGACAAAGGCGAGGCCGGGAGAGAGGGGAGCAGCTGCGATGTCGGGGGAGGCGACGACATGGTCAGCGCTGCTCCGGACAACGGGGAGGGGCAGCCGGAGTTGGCCGGCATGGTAGAGAGAGGAGGCCGCACGGGGAGAGGCAAAAGGAGAGGAAGGGAGGATGCCGCGCCATTTATAGGCCGGAGGAGAGCAGGGGACGGCCGGGGAGCTCACCGGCCGGGCATCCATGGCAGCCAAAGGAGAGGGATTAAATCCCCACGAATTTAAGCCGAATCAAGAGGGGAAAACTTAGGGGAATTGAAGAGGAGGTGGAGAGGAACCAATTTTTGCAATCCAATGGGAGGGAAATCAACTAGAGAGGAAGATCAAGAGGCGGCAGCGCCTCTGTTTGGCCTGGAGGAAGAGGAGAGGGAGGCGGCTCGGCTGCTGGAAGAGGAAGACGACGACATCTTGCCTCCTTGGGCCGGCTGGGCTGCGATGAGGAGGGCAGGCCGGCGGGGGGGGCGGCTGGGCCAAGATGAGGGGAGACGAGATGGGCCGAGAAGGGGAAAAAAAGGCCCAAGAGGGACGGAGAAAGGGGGGAGGAAAAGGAAACGTTGGCGGCAGGCCGAGGGAGAGGAGGAGGACTTTGGGCCGAAAATGGCCCAAAGAGAGGGAGAGAATTATTTTTAGGTTTTCCATCTAATTAAGTCTGAAATTGGTTATTGTTGCATTAAAATTATTTCTAGTGCTCTGAAAATTCAAGTAAAAATTGATGGACCAATTTAGAGCGTGAAGAATTTAGGAAAAATCCTCCAAGCCACTTTCGAATTTTTCTTGCTCATATTTTAGTGTTTGCGATTTCTTTTCAAATTTTAATTAATTCTATTATTCCTTTTAACGAACGATTTTTAACTTGGGATGAATTTATCAGGACGTGACAAATCCACCCCCCTTACAGGAATCTCGCCCCCGAAATTCAGAAGGGCTAGCAAGAAGATAGGTAGGGCGATCTTCACTTCTTTGTCCGGCTTCTTCTACTGCATCTTCTTTAGCAGACTGGTCCAGCGAAACTTTTTGACTCTGAACTGCTTGGCTTGATCTTCCGGTGCAGATGGAATCTTCTCTTCACCTGGCTTGTCCCTAGTTGAACCTTTAGCTGATTTAGACTGGGTTGCGATACTCGAAGATGAGGCTTCAGTTCCAAAGCTTCGCATAACCCATATCCTTGGTGCGAACCTTTGTCATTGTGCTTGACACCAACTTCACTATGCTTGACACCAACTTCTTGTCATGCATTGATACCAATTTGTCACCGCTAATATACCATGCTTGTCATCACGAATATACCATGCTTGTCATTTACTTATAAGTTGCCACTGACGTCTTCAGACTATGATACCATGCTTGTCAACTTGCCCCTAACAGCCTCACACTAACTTTCCTAGTTTGGGGGGGGGGGTTCGATACTTCTGCTGATCGATGCGAGGGTCGATAACTCTATGATTTCCCCAGATAACCAGCTTAGACCACTTGTCAAACTTTGACGACTTCTCATCTTCATCATCCGAGGAGACTTGGTTTGAATCTTAACTATCAGACACTCTGCCACCATGAGCTAAAAGATGTTGGGTCAACTGTTGTGTACCTCGAAAGAAATGTCCAATCTGACTTCTTGGAATAGTCCTACCAGCTGGAGGCCATTCTGTGTCGGTAATGGTCATCTTACAAACTTCTTCTTCAGTTCTCAGCGGTGCTTTTCTCTTCTTGGACTGCTGCAAGACAATGTTTCGTTGAGGGCAGTTTCTTGCATAGTGCCCTTGTTCATCACAATTGAAACAGATGATGCTCAATTCTTTCGAGTCCACTAGTGACTTGGCATTGTGGGCCTTCTGAGGTGGTGGTGGTACGCTGCCTTGAGATGCGAGTTCCTGCACTGGATTCACCTGGGCTTGAGGTTGATTCTGACTCCAATTCTGATTTTGCGGCAAGTGTTACTATAGTATTGCAAGAAGCCAGTTGTCCTGGTTGATCATGTGCTGGGCCACTTGCATGTAATCTTCACCACGTGATTCATTAGCTAGGGGCATTAATGTCATTGCTTCTACCCTTCTTGTCTTTCTCGTTGTCAGCCAACTGCTGCAAGGTTTGGAGAGGAACAGAGGGAAAACCAAGGGACGGATAGATCAGAACTATGGATAAGACCTTAAAAGATCTAATCTTTTATTGATATGATGTTGGTTATACTTATTCTCTAAGTTGATTAAGCAAACAACCTAGCATGGTTACATCACAACCCACTGATGTAAACCACGCGCTACAAACACAAGCAACAAAACACACGCCTAGAAGAAAACAACAGAACTCTTGGTGGCTTAGGTTCGGCTAGAGGGTTCTTCGGGATCTTCACTCCTTCTTAGCACGGGGAAGGGAAACTTCTGAAGCGGGCTCCTTCTTCAAGCTTGGCTTTACTGCTTCCTTCGCTTTCTTGCCATCTCGTTCAACTATTATGTGTTGAATCCAAGTAAGGAAGGGAGAAGTAAACACTTTGCAAAAAGCATGGGGGAAGAAGAAAAAGGGGAACTTTTGCAAATAGTTTTCTTATAAAATAAGTCCTTAGGGATTGTCCATTTGGCTTAACCTACAGTCGACATGGCTCTTATACCAGCTTGTCACGCCCGGAAAATACCTTTCCTGAACGCTAGTATATTAATCCCCGTCCCAGGAAAAGCCGGGGTACACCACACAAACTTGATACGAAAGACACATCTTTATTAATTATCACGATAATATCTACATTATTAGAAAGACATATAAGGACTGACAACAAAAGAAAAATAGCAGCGGACTAGCGGGCCTACGGCTCCATCTTCACAGGCGCTCAACTGGGGTATAAGCCAGAACTCCACCTAAGACTTCTTCTTCAAGAGCTTCACTGACTGGAGGGGGAAAGATTAAGCAAGGATGAGTACAACCACCGTACTCAGCAAGCCACACCAGAAAATGCACATAATGCAAGGGAGTACAAGGATTCATTTATAAGGGTTATTTTGCAGTAAATAAGCATTTCAAAACATTTAATCAATTAAAGGCATTTTAATCAAATCACGGCTTATCTCTAGTCAAATTATTATCAAGCCGCGCACCAACGCGACCTTGCCTTAAACCAGGCCCACACATAATCTATCCGATTATTCCAGTTCATCAGAATAAAACTTCTAACTATGGGTCATTGCTCCACTTGCCCATAACCGAGGGCGCGGCGATTCAAATAGTTTATACTCTGGCCAGAGGTGTACATCTTTACCCACAAGACACGTTTTCCTCATGTGTCACCACGTGCCACATGCCACCACGACATACGGGCGGAAACCGTGACATAATCCACCGTCTAGTCCTGTCCTAAACAAGGAAGACCGACATAGACTTTCCTCGCCAGGTGCCCTGGGTTGAGCAGACAGTCTATGTCCCCGGGCGTACTGCTAGAGATGTCGACCCCACCAAGGGCTTCATCCATCCCTATCCGTGTCTTCCTTGTTCATGACCGCACTAACCGATACGTTAAGCCTTACCCATTATACATGTGGTAGTACGGAATATGCTTTGCAATAGTGCCCCGAAGACCGGTCCTTATGTCGGCTGAGGTGCGACTAACAAAACCGTGCTCCTCGAGCCCAGCCAAAAACAAATTTGGGAATTTTGAAAGGGTAGTCCAACATGTCCAGGCCAACAAGACTCTAATCCATCATTAAATAAGATTACAGTGACATTCCCAAAGTCTAGATAATATACAACAACTAAATGTTTCTATTTAAGCAGGGCTAAGCATAATCCTAAAATATCTAGTAAGCACCACATATAGAGTTCTCACTAGTAGGTTTTTGTTACCTAGGGTTGTCAAAGGTAATTGCACAATAACAAATAATAAGGCTATAACAAGGATTGTAGGAAAGGCTAAATAAAACAGTTATAACGTGGTAAATTTAGTAAAGCGAATGCAATAATTTAAATTAAAATACTTTTCGCAAACTGGGATTCAATATGCTCAAGGAAAGCGTGACTTGCCTTGCTCAGAGAAAAAGCGAGGCTTCTGAAGCTGCAGCAACGAACTTGAGCTGCACCACAGGAACTCCGGAACGGCAACGACTACACGAACAAACAAAACAAAGCTACAGCTCTATGAAAGAAACGAGAACAACACATAAAAACAACAAACACGGATTCTTTAAGTTACAACAAAAACTAAACAATTTGAACGAGTCAATTTGGAGCTCGTATGGCCGAGAAACTACCATCCAAAATTTAGATGCAATTAAAGTGGATATTTCCGAGTAGTTTAATTATTATTATACCACTAAATTATGTGTAATGCAACATCGCTCGGGGAGGGAAAAGGATCGAGCGACTGGCAGCCGGGACCCACGGGTCAGACGGCTAGTTCATCGTGGATCGGGTTCACAGAGACGATCCACTGGAAGGACGGAATGAGACTATGCATGTCAACCGAAACAAGGGCTGACAAGCGGGGATTCACACAAATGCCACGCGGGCTGCACACGTGGGCAAGCACGAGGCGGCCAAACGGGCAGACGAACAAGACCATCACACGTGCACACGAAGACCACCCGAACGATTGTCGATGCCGGCGAACGAGACCGGGTCCGACCCTTGTGCGAAGGCGAGAACGAGCTTGACGACGCAAAGCTGAGGACGAGGGCAGCAGCGACGACTCGGGGATGACGAAGACGAACGGGCAGCACTCGACGAACTTCGGGCTTGGTGAAAAGACGGACGACGACGGGCTGCGCTCGGCTTGACAGGAACGACGACCGGAGGAAGACGTCGACGACGCGGATGACCTTGACAATGAGGATGGCTTCAGCTTGACGAAGGGAGGGCCACGGCAAGCTTGACCGAGGATGACTAGCGGACGACGAAGACAGCCGACAGCGGCCAAACGATGGTGAGGCCGACGTGAAGCACGTCGCTGCGGTACCGACGGCGTTGGCGACGCAGCAGGTCGACGTGCCAGCGAGGAGGATCAGTCGACCAAAGGTATCACCGGCAACGAACGATGACGGAACGTTTGCGATGCACGGCAAGACCGAGCGGTGGCCGGAGAAAAGAACGACGCCACGATGTCGGGTAGCACACCGGCAAGGGCGGTAAGGGCTGCCGGCGTACGAGGAGGACGACGGCGGCTGGAGGCGGTGCAGCGGCTGTGGCACCATGTGTTGCCAGCATCCACGGTGCTCCGCCTGACCTCGGACAAGACGAAGGCGAGGCCGGGAGAGAGGGGAGCAGCTGTGATGTCGAGGGAGGCGACGGCACGGTCAGCGCTGCTCCAGACAATGGGGAGGGCAGCCGGAGTTGGCCGGCGCGGTGGAGAAAGGAGGCCGCACGGGGAGAGGCAAAAGGAGAGGAAGGGAGGATGCCACGCCATTTATAGGCCGGAGGAGAGGAGGGGACGGCCAGGGAGACGAGGGGATGGCCGGGGAGAGGAGGGGACGGCCGGGGAGCTCGCCGGCCGGCAATCCATGGCAGCCAAAGGAGAGGGATTAAATCCCCACGAATTTAAGCCGAATCAAGAGGGGAAAACTTAGGGGAATTGAAGAAGAGGAGGAGAGTAACCAATTGTTGCAATCAAATGGGAGGAAAATCAACTAGAGAGGAAGATCAAGAGGCGGCGGCGCCTCTGTTTGGCCGGGAGGGAGAGGAGAGGGCGGCGGCTCAGCTGCTCAAGGAGGAAGACGATGACGTCTTGCCTTCTTGGGCTGGCTGGGCTGCGCGAGGAGGAGGGCAGGCTGGTGGGGAGGGCGACTGGGCCAAGGGGAGGGGAGACGAGATGGGCCGAGAAGTGGAAAAAAAGGCCCAAGAGGGAGGGATTGAGGGAGGAGGAAAAGGAAACTTTGGCGGCAGGCCAAGGGAGAGGAGGAGGACTTTGGGCCAAAGTGGCCCAAAGAGAGGGAGAGAATTATTTTTAGGTTTTCCATTTAATTAATTCTGAAATTGGTTATTGTTGCATTAAAATTATTTCTTCTGCTCTGAAAATTCAAGTAAAAATTGAGGGACCAATTTAGAGCGTGAAGAATTTAGGAAAAATCCTCCAAGCCACTTTCGAATTTTTCTTGCTCGTATTTTAGTGTTTGCGATTTCTTTTTAAATTTTAATTAATTCTATTATTCCTTTTAACGAATGATTTTTAACTTGGGATGAATTTATCTGGACGTGATATTCTTCTTCTCCGCCACTTCGCATTCCAAAATTCCCCATTTCGCGCTCCTATTCGCAACTACCACCGCCAGGGCTTAGGGTATAGGAATCCATCAGATCGATCCATCCAACCACTTTAATCCCCATCAAATCTTGTCGCACGCATCTTTACCATCATCCCTTCCAAAAATCTCGACCCAGAAACCCACATCCACTCCATCCCAAACTTTCACTCATGGCGGATGAGAGAGAAATCCCCTTTGAGCAATGGGCAGTCTCCGACGTGAAGGAGTCGACCTTGAAAGAGATGGTGAAAGATGGTGTCCTTCCTGCAAAGGAGATCATCGGCTGGAGATCGCCTTACAGTGAAGAATTTCCGACCCCAACACCGGTGAGATTGTTGTCTTTACCCACTTCTTCTACTGTGGCATTGCTCTTCCATCTTTCAATTTTTTCCGCGACCTCCTTGATTACTACAGAATCAAGATTTATCACCTAAATCCGAACTCTATTCTCCATATTGCAATTTTCATTCATGTATGTGAAGCATTCCTTGGAATCCGCCCCCACTTCAAATTTTTCGCTATATGTTTTATCTGAAAGCTCATCCAACAAAAGAAAACCCTTCTGTTGTTGACGGTTCCGGATTTCAACTCCATGGAACTCTCCGCAAGATTATTTCTCCCTACCTTTGAAAACTTCCAATAAGGGTTGGCACGGCACTTGGTTTTATATCTCCAACCCATCTCCCAGCCTCCCCGACTTTGTCGGCCTTCCACGATTCACCAAGCTCATTGGAACTCCCAGCTGGAGGGCAAGAATTTATTGAAGCTAACACTTTGTTATCAAAAATTCTTGAGATCAAAAATAAAGGGCTACTAGGGGAACAAGTCACTCGGCATTTCATCAAGTGCCGACAGGCTCCCATATAGGAGAGATCCAAGCCAGCTTTTGAATACGAAGGGCAGACTAATCCCAACCACGAGGACCGTGAATCTCTAGATTTTCAAATCTTATTTTCACTCATGTGTAAAATCTTCTCCTCTGGGATCATAGTCGATTATGGCCGCAAACTACCAGTTGCCCCTTTCAGTCTACATCAGCCACCACCTCCGACAAGCTAACTCACAAATTACTTTCAGCTTTAGTTATTTCATCTTATTTGTTAAATGACACATCTCCTGGCCTCCTAAAATCAGCCAGCAAGCATCCCGCACACAGTCGGCTAGCAGCTATCAACCGACTGGTGGCCAAACCATCAAGCCTCAGTCAAAGAACAAGAGGCCTGCCACAGAAGAAACAAGCAAGCGAGCCAGCAAGGAAAGAAGGCTAATTATTAATGACTCGGATGAAGAAGACGAAGAAATCCAAACTTCGAGTGTCAATATTGCTTCCCCAAGGCCATCGTCAACCAGATCAATGCCCAAGATTAGAAAATCCAACAGGTAATCCTGGTTTCATTTTTACTGCACCTCTTGTCTTCAAGAATATTCTCAATTGCATCTTGATCCAATCATGTGTGAAATCCTTTGCAGAAAACCTCAGATCATCGATCCAACCGGCCAACCTGAGTCTGAGATGCCACCTCCCGAATCGAGATCCAAAAGCCAAGAAACTGCAGAATTAGGACCCCAAGGGTTCAAGCGACCCATCAGCAGATCAATAGCCCCCGACTAGAAACTAGTCGGGTCCTTCTGACCCAACCACTGAACAAGAGCCCCCGACTGGAAACCAGTCGGAAGAAGGAGAGCAAAGCTTCAACGTCGAAGAGCCTTCCACTAAAGGACCCTTTGAAGGCAATGAAACAAACATGAACAAAGATCAATCAGCTAAAAACCCTATCGCCCAAAAAGATCAAGAAAAATCAATTCCTGGTGCGGGTGAAAAAGTCTAAGGGCCTCCAAGAAAATTTCCCAAACTAATCACAGGTAAGTTCCTAGTCGCTTAACTCTTTGAATTCAATCACTTATTTTGAATGCTTACTACTTTTCTCTCAGATCCAATAATCGGAGAGGGCGAATAAATACTATGTATTAAATCTGCAGAATACTCGCTCCCTCCAGTCAAAATCCAATGGCGTGACTCTGAAGGCCGAGCGCACGAAATCATATTGAACAAACAAAACGAGGCCGAAGAACACGATCTGCTGGTAGCCCGACTATTAGAATCCATCCGACTGTTGAATGTAAGCAAAATTCAATGTTTCCTGATTGCTCTCCGATATGACATCATCTGACCATCTTCTTTATGCAGAGAATATATGGCCAATCTCAAGCTAAGTCGGAGACCTTGGAGAAACTGGTGCCGCATTTTATTACCCTGGAGGCCGTCCAACAAGAGCTTAAAGAAGCCAAAGAAACCGCTATATCCAGGGAAAGAACATTGAGAGCAGAAATCAGCTAGCTCTGGAGTATCGTACTTCAGTCGGAGGTAAATAAAACTATCTCACTTGCATTCATCGTCAATTAATCCTTGTTGCTTACTCCATATCTTTATGTTTCATCTCATTGATCGGAAATAAAATCTTTGAAAGCCCAGTTGAAAAAAGCGGAGAATGACAACGCCCGACTGGAAATGGACAAGACCAAAGCCTTAGCTGAGTTGAAGGTAACTTCATTAATTCTGACTTGAAAACTAACTCACAGCATTTCCATTATTTTTTGCCTGTTTGCAATCCTGCAGCACACAAGATAAAATCCCGAGCCCAATTTGATGTCTTTGCCGAATGAATTAAAAGGGCTGAAACCATCCGGGACGACATCGCAAATGCTGCAGCTCCAATCTTGAATTCAATCTTTCAGAATGGCTTGGGTTCGAGCTCGGAAGATGCTCCTGAGATATTTGAAAAACTCAGAAGGGCTCCAAAGGTGTACTTGGAAAATATTAGTGAAGCAGCTGCCATGGGTGCGAGTCAAGCGCTAGCAATGACAAAGTCTTTGTATCCCTGAGTGGACATAAGCACTATAGGAGATGGCTTCGCCGATGGCACTTCAGATGAACAAGCCTTGGAGTTGATAAATGAAGCTTAAGAATCCGCCAAGAAGATAGCACAGATGTACTAGAAAACTTCCAAGGATAGAATCCTAGTGTAAAAAATACATTTGTAATCTGACTTGTAATATATCAACTTATTTATGTTATGCCTTCGATACTGAATCTAGTGTTTAAGTTCTTAAAAATTCTCCTTCAACTTATACCAAGCCTAAAACTTAATTAACTCTTCAAAAAATTTTTAATCTTTACCCACTCGACTCAGATCAAAACAACATTCAGTGATAAGCCATATTCAAACAAATCATTACCAAAGGGAACTTTGTACTTTACTATTATTGATAGCCCCTGACTGGCAAGTCAAGAAGGCAACTTACTTGACGTCTGTAGTCAAGAGAAATAAGATACAAAAGAATAGCTTAAGTATAATAACATCGAAGGTGTTTAATATTCCAGGAATTCTCCACGATTGATCTGTCTTCACGCTTTAGTCGATAAGCCCCTGGCCGAGTGACCTCAGCAATTATGAAAGGCCCTTCCCATAGTGGTGAAAGTTTATGCCTATCCTTTGTCATCTGAATTTTCCTCAAAACCATATCACCAACAATAAACGTCCGTGATCGAACATTGCGGTTATGGTAACGCTGAAGTCCTTGGAGATATCTTGTTGACTGGATTAGAGCAGCTTCACGGGCCTATTCCAGTCGGTTTAAGTCCTCAACACAATCTTGATCATAACGCTCCTTATTGAAATTACGAACTCGTAGAGATTCAAATTCCATCTCACTCGGCAACATGGCCTCAGCCCCATAAACCAAAAAGAAAGGTGACTGACCTGTAGCCCGACTGGGTGTAGTTCGCAACGACCACAAAACCGAAGGCAATTCTTGTACCCACCGTCCAGCATAAGGGCGTAATCTATCCAAAACACGGGCTTTGATGCCTTCAAGAACCATACCATTAGAACGCTCAACTTCCCCATTACTTTTAGGATGTGGAACCGACGCATAACAAATATTGATCCCAAAGTCTTCACAAAAATCGTTGAAAACTCATCCTGTGAACTGAGTGCCATTATAAGTATTAATCATGTTTGGAACACCAAACCGATGCACAATGTTGATGAAGAAATCACGAGCTTTATCAGCTGTAATTATAGCAACCGGCTTAGCCTCAATCCATTATGAAAACTGTCGGCTCCCGGCCTTGTACACCGGGAACCTCATGTGTTTACAATACCATTCCCTAAATCAGTAGATGGTATCCAGGCCTAGCCCATCTGGCCCTCAACTTTCACGTCCTGGGAGATACCAACATTCTAAGGCAGTTGTGGCCGTTTCTACTAGTGGAAACAATCATTAGAGAGGACATTTCGCAGCTCAAGAGAGAAGATGCTCTTTTCATGCTTAGAATCTCCACTCTCCAAAGCTTCCTCCACCACTATATAAAGGGCTCACATCCTCACTTCCAACACACACCAAGAAGGACAAGAAGAAGAAGCTTCCATAGTTCATTTGCTTAGTCTAGTGCTACTAGAGTTAGGAATAGAATAGTGCTCTAGTTTTTCGAGTCTTCCGGGAGAATTCCGGTATGGTTCTAGTAGCTAATATCTGTCTTGTAAGACTTTATGCTAGAATAATAAAATACTCTTCTTTATATAGTCATGGTACTTTACTCTATTTGCATAATTATTTAAGTATCAACTTTAGTCTAAACTTGTCTTGTATTAATTATATGGCTAGCTTACTGGAGATATGCAATGGTATTGGCTTAATGTTCATTTATATGATTGCTCTATATCAACTGCAGAGGTATAGACTAATATTTCGTAATGTAAGCATGGTGCTTAGGTTATTAAATATCATTAAATGGTGCTATATGCCACGAAACTATAGAGGTAGGCCGCTGGGGGTGACAGCCCAGTACGGGTATTCCTCCACATGCATATATAGGGCTAAGAGAGGTTCCTGGTGTGGGTACTCCTCCGTATCTATAACTGGTTGGTTGGCCATGACAGATTGTCGTAAGGAACTCGACAATCCGGTGTGGTTTCTTTATTGTTCTCTACTTAGCTATATTTATTATTTAGGGAGAGTTATATCTTGTCTCTTTTGTGTCAACCTACCCTATGCATTACTGCTATAACCCCTGCATAGACTTTGATCTACATAAGTACGATATGAATTAGTAACATGATATTCTCTTAACCATATCTTCCCTTTGGATTAAACAAATACGATACCTTGGAATACTTTCGGGTTAAATGTTACAGCAGTATATCCGTGCGCTTGTGGATTTATATCTGTAATTGTAAGAACTAATATTTCGGGCGCCACTACTGGGAATTATATTCCTAGTAATGTCGTTAAGAAATATCAACATATAGTTCATGTACGGGTCGACTCCAACACCTTCCTCTAAAAGATTTAATTAAGCAAGGGTGAGTACCAACCGTACTCAGCAAGCAACTACTACAGAATGCATTTAGTGCACATAGGGGTTCAAGAATGGCTTGGTTTATTTGCATAAAGCTAGATTTCACAAATCTATGACTTAGCAATTTTAACTGAAAATAGCGTTAAGTTGAAGTTGTCGTTAACCAACGAGGGTTCATCCACCTTCCCAGAGCCTCGCTTTGTCTGGTTTACCCTCGCATCCAGTTTTCCACATTCTTTACCATTCCGACCTGCCTGCATATCGAGCACGGTCACACTTTCCCTCCCAATACTATTCTAACCAAAAATTAAAACTTATGAGGCTAGTCAAGAGTAGTACAAGACCTGGTGCTCAATTAACCGCGAGCACGGCAATTCGAATAGATTTGTTTACTCACACTGCAGTGGATGTACGCTTTTAATCCCGCACTCCATTACGTACCCAACACATGAGCCTTGCCCCAACACATGAGGCTTGTCACGGCCTGGTTTTTCGGTCACCCTCGCATTGCGGCACCCGCTCCAAGGACTGTGGATCCCCATTGCACCCTGGCACACCTACTCTACCTCGAGCCAACAGTGAGGGGAGTCCTGGCGCTCCCGAGATTCTACGGGTGGTAACATAATATCTAATTATACATAGGTGCATTTTAAGGTTTTGCCGGCGTTCAATCGATCGATCCAATCAATCCATCACATCTTCCGTCACAACCATAACAATTGTAGGAGTACCATGACAGGTGCCGCCCCACTCGAGTTACCTACTCAACCGGGTCTATACCCATTCAAGAAATGTGCTCGTAGTCGGTTGGTTTCCTGCATAGCTTCTTGACTCGGCTCTTAATTTATTAGGGTTGGCGGCTTGCCATTTCGTAGACCCACCCATAGTCTATCCGTGCTGCCCTAGTCGAAATTATTTTGTTTTATGAAGTTTTTGGTTTTCGCAAAATTTTTTGAGTTGCGGGTGGCGCTCATGTCTCCACTCGTCTTCCGACAATCACTCACACTGAGTGTTCGTCACAACCACATCCATATAATGAACATGCTAAGCAGTGTCAATAACTAACCACGCATAAATAATAGACTCAGGCAACAAGGAATATAGATAACAAATTCAAGGGTGGCTTACAATCAAGTTTAGGTACGTATTTTATAATTAGCATGCAATTTTATTTGCAATCAACATATTCATAAAAATAGGATCAACATACTCAAGGAGGGGAGCGTAGTGACTTGCCTTGCTTTAGGATCCTATATCTTCGAGAAATCCGCGTCCGTTGAATTTCTTGAATATCCACTACGCGATCAAAAGAAAGAACCACACAAAAACCTATAGAGAAAGTAATATTCATTACAAACTAATAGTGCCATTTGATAGATCTCGATTGTACAAAAATTCGGGACATTGAACAGAGTCAATTGGAGTCACGGTTTGCAAGATATGAATTTCTAAAGGTTAAATGGATTTACAAACCGAGGAAAAGGATTTCTTTTATTAGAAAAGATTATTCCGAAGGACTATTCTTTGCGGGCCCCTCTGTCAGTGACAGGGGTCGGCGCATGGTAGACTAGGTCTATCGAGCCATTGGTGAGGTGGACCGGTGGACACGGCTCATGGTCCACGGATCGATGCGTGGGTCCTGGTGGCAATGAGATGGCTCACGTGAACCAGGTGCATGCAAGGTGAGAGTACTATGGGTGGAATAGGAGGTCCATGGGCTTAGCCCTTGTGGTGGACCGGGTAGTGGGGCCCGTTGGTCAGCGACCATGAAATAGTGGACTGGGTCTACAGTCAGGCGGGAACAACGGTGAGTTGAGAATGACGGCAACGGAGGGCGGCCTCGATGAGAAGGTGTGGGGAGAAAGCCGCTGAGGGGCCGCAGAGAGGGGGAAGGCACTTGCTCGATGGTGGGGTAGCCAAGCGTGGTGCCGGCCTTGATCGGGATGGGGAGGTAGTGGAGCTCCAGGCGGCATGGAGGGAGGCGGCCACGCCGATAGTGCTCGTCCTGGCGCGACAGCAGCCCGAATCAAAGAAAAAACTACGGCGATGACAAATTGGAAGACGACCGGAGTCACAACGGTGACGAAGCACTGACTCGTGGTCTTGGAGGAGGTGATGTGGCGCCGGAATGGTGGAGCAGGGGCGGCTCTCACGCGAGCCTAGCTTGGCGAAGCGCAGCGGCGTCTATGGCGGGATGGTGGAGGGGGGCGGCAAGGTGGCGGTGGTCGGATGGCATGAGGGGTTTGGTGGAGACAATATTGGGGTGAGCCAACACGGACGAGGATGGCGCAATGATGGTGATAGCGGTCGATGTCGAGGGTGCATGGATTTGGGCCGCACGACGTAGAGTCCACACAAGGAGCTCGTCCGCGTCCCTCAGGCCAGCGGCGAGTGCGAAGATGGCAACGATTGAAGGGGCGGAAGGGGGAGGACGATTGGCATGGTAGCCTTTATAGCTGCCACAAGGGATGGCGATGAAGGTGGGTGGCTTCGAGGACAAGGAAGAGAAGGTGGGGTGGTATAGGAGTGAGGCCAGCGGCATTGTGTGTTGGAATCAGCCAAGGATCGAACTCACGCGAGTGAAACACACACACATGAGAGTGGATTTCAGTATACACGAGCGCATAGAAGAATTCCGCAACGAACACTGGTGACGACACACGCCTCTACTTGCTTTCAGTATTGTGACGCACACAAGTTCTGGAATGGACACAAAAGAACAGAAGCGTTATGGCAACAAATGCCTTTTCTCCATTTCTGTTATTCAGTCATCTAATCAACGCAATACATGGCGTTATATAGCCTCGGCGACACACACCTTCACACAACAGTTTAGTCAGAGTCTCATGCCACACACGCATGCTCCACTCGATCCACTTGCTAGCTGCATGTACAAAACTAACCAACCGGTAGACTTGCTCCACTAGCTCATGCAACACATGCACGTAATAGCATAGCTCAAAGCCATAGCTAACTAACTAGCTAATTTGTCGATCGATGCAGACCACTAACATGAACCTATCACATTTGTAGCACCTGCATGCAACCACGTCTAACACACGACGTGATCAGAAAACTAAACAAACACGAAAGGATCCTATCCAACAAGATTAGTTCTAACAATCACCCCCCTAATCTTGTTTTCTTTATTTTGAATGCCGAGTAACCAATCTCCACAGGAGTGTTGGTTCATCGTCCACGACGGCGAGCAACGCTTCTTCCTTCTTCGGCTTGCGACACTTGTTAGCAAAATGACCACGTATGCCACAGTTGTAACATTTTACCTTCCTCCTATCGAGTCGATGCTCTTGCCGTCGTCGTCGTCGTCGCAGCCGCCATTCTTGTACATGTTGCTGCTTGCCGATGCTTCTCCCTTCTTCTTAATGGAGAGATTCTCCCATTGAGCACGTATGAGCAACAAATGCTCACCTTCATTTTCACGGCGCCGACCCTTCAAGGATTCCTCGAACGCCCTCAAGCGCCCGATCGCCTCCGTCACAAACATCTTTGACACATCACCCCATTGCTCGATGGTGCCAACAATGTGAAGAACCTTGTCGGGAACAGCACTAAACAATTTCTCCACAACAACACTATCTTTTACCTTGCCTCCGATAGAACGCATCTCCCTCACAAGTGCGGTGAGCTTCGGTGAGAATTCCGTGATAGTTTCAGAATCCTCCATGTATAAGCAATCAAATCGCCTCTTCAATGCTTGTAGTCGCGCCTTCTTGACTTGATCCTCGCCGACGTTCATCTTCTCTATGGCCTCCCAAGCCTCCTTAGCTGTGTCCTTGTCTGCGATGGCCATCATCACGGCATTCGGCACAGCTTGAGAGATGGCGGCAAGAGCTTCAATGTCCTTCTCTTCTCCGGCCGACGACCCTTCGCCAATTATTGCCGCCCACACACCAAGATGGCGTAGGATGATCTTCATCTTTACGGCCCACACGCCGTAGTTTGTGTCGCTTAGCATTGGGTAATGCATAGAGACAACCTTGCCGGCCGGTCGTGCCGCCACCACGGCACCACCATGACCACCATCGCCGCCGCCAATGCCGCCACTTGGCGGTGTTCCCTCCGGTGACTTGTCACGAGCCATAACCTCGCTCTGTTACCAAATATTGGAATCAGCCAAGGATCGAACTCACGCGAGTGAAACACACACACACGAGAGTGGATTTCAGTATACACGAGCGCACAGAAGAATTCGGCAACGAACACCGGTGACGACACACGCCTCTACTGGCTTTCAGTATTGTGACGCACACAAGTTCTGGAATGGACAAACAAGAACAGAAGCGTTATGGCAACAAATGCCTTTTCTCCTTTTCTGTTATTCAATCATCTAATCAACGCAATACATGGCGTTATATAGCCTCGGCGACACACACCTTCACACAACAGTTTAGTCCGAGTCTCATGCCACACACGCATGCTCCACTCGATCCACTACCTAGCTGCATGTACAAAACTAACCAACCGGTAGACTTGTCCACTAGCTCTTGCAACACATGCACGTAATAGCATAGCACAAAGCCACAGCTAACTAACTAGCTAATTTGCCGATCCATGCAGACCACTAACATGAACGTATCACATTTGTAGCACCTGCATGCAACCACGTCTAACACACGACGTGATCAGAAAACTAAACAAACACGAAAGGATCCTATCCAACAAGATTAGTTCTAAACATTGTGGTTGGCGTGGGCTCGGCTCACGCTTTCGGCGTGGGCGAGGGACTGCGGCAATGGAGTGTGGGAGGGCGAGGCGATGGACTCAGCGCAACGGTGTAGGCGCGGCACGGGCGTCGGGGTAGAAAAAGGTGAAGCGCAGCGAGGTGTCGAGCGGCTGTGGCATGAACGGCGATGGCGTGGGACCGGGTGACGACATCGGCGACAGGGCGACGCTCTGCTCAGTATGGGGAGGCGAGGAAGTCGTCAGGTGGGGACCACAAGGACAGCATCGAACGAGGGGAGGCGCGTCCTTGTCTTGTCGCGGCGCGATGCAATGCTCGGCCTTCCTCGTGTGGCCTACAACGCGGTGCAGGGCAACTCAGTGAGCTGCCCTGCCTGGCTCGACATTGTGTTGAGCAGGTGGCGTGCGAGCGCACCGGCTCAGGCTCGCCCTGTTGGCACAGTGCGACACGGTGCGGGACGGCTTAGGGCGGCGCATGGCTCGACGTGAGCGGTCGGTCGAAGCGGCGGCATTGACTTGCTTGGTTAGCGTGGCACGGCTTGCAGGCAATATGCCGAACAACTTGCGTGAGTGCTGGCCGAGCTGGGCCAAGCTGGCCGAAGGAGAGGGAGGAAAAACAGACTTGGGATGGATGGGCTGGAATGAAGGAGCGAGGGAGATGGTGGGCCGGCTGGAGTGCTGGGCCAAGGGAGAGAGATCTAAGAAGGGGTTTTAGGGCCTGCAATGAATAGGACCCTTTTCATATTTGCTAGGAAATTTGTAATTTGGGAGATGCAAAATAGTATGAAATTGGATGTAATTTGCATTCGGAATTTGTACAGGGACTATATAAATGGACATTTCTTTGAATTTGTAACTGGACTGTATAATTGGACTTTTGAGTTCAGCTCGATATTTGGACGTACAAAAGCTATTGTGGCATTGGTAGGAAGTGTTTGAATGGACAGATAGTGTCATCGAATAGGGATTTAGAAATGACATCTGATGTATAAATGAACTTGTCGGAATACTTAGGACTTTTGAGGGAAAGGCTTAAATCAGGGAATTTCAAATAATAGTTGGAATAGGAGAGAAGAACCTATGGATGGAATTCAAATAGACGAAATTGGGGTTTTGTCCCCAATTTTTGCATTTAAAATGTTCCAGGGAATGACACAATATTGCAATAATTGGAGTGTGTTTTGGTACCTGATTAACTTAAACAAGATAAGATCGATGGGATAGACGAGGAAGGGAGAGGACAAAGAAAGGACATCAAACGGAGGACATCCTTTAGAGTTTATGGGGATTGATCCAAACGAGATCTTTGGCACAAAACTAAATATACTCAAAGGACAACAAGTTTTATTAGGCACACTGGGCTAGGCCCTTCAAGGAGGAAAACCAGACTTTGGCTGAGAAAGCCTTTTTAAAATAACCTCTCAGGGATTTATTTTACAAATAAGATTTCTGATAAATACTTTATTAATAGTTGTCATTTGCAAGATAATTTCCAAGGGAATTAATCCTTAAAAAGGATTTTCAGAAAATAATCGATGTTAGATTTTATTTGTAAAATAGCCTCTTAGGGAATTAACCCTTAAGAGGGTTTTCTCCAAATATGTAATATTTGATTTTATTTATAAAATAAACACATTAAAGAAGTTTTAATTCATAGAAAAGGGTTTTCAGGAAGATAATGGTATTTGCAAACATTTTATTAATTAACATATTTCATAATCATGGTTCTTTCAACAAATAATATTTTGAAAACATAGTAGAATTATATTCTCAGACTTTCATCATTTTGGCCCAAGCACAACTAGAAAAGGAAATAAGATCCAATAAATTCCAGCATGAGGGAAATTTGAAAAAGATTTTTGATCAATCCAAATTTTGTTTTCATAATTTAAATCCGAAATTTTCATGGTGTTACAAACCTACCCCTTAAAATAATCTCGTCCACGAGATTACTTAGGGGCTAGAAAGGAGAGAGGTTACTGTACTACGGGTTTTCCTCTTGCTCTGCAGCAAGAATTTTCTGAACAGTGGCTTTCAGATAGAGGTTATGGAAGATTGCTGACGAAACAAAATGATCTAGGACTCTGAATTCAAAATTTGCAAGGGATTGGGTGCGGTGTCAAACAAGAATGCTTCAATCACGACGCCTTGTTCATCTTGAACTTCTTTAGCATGAACGTCGTTCACACACCTTCGGTGATGGATGTCAGTACCCTTATCTTTGCTTGGATTTGCAAGGATGCGCGTAATGTAGTAGTTGTAGTTGTGTCACGATCGGATGTTGCGGCAATATCTTGTGTCCTCAGCGGGGGTTATGGCGGTTATTCATGGTATCCAATGGTGGTTATAGGTGGTTGCTTGGTCCGCAAAAACATAGGTTTACACAAACTTTCCATTGCCTTGTGCACTTGGGTATCCGTTCTCGCCTGGCATGCCCCTTTACTTAAAAGGGAGGAAGGGGAGCGGTTTTGTCTCCTGGGCTTACCGTTGAGATGAGTAGAGGGCGAGTGGAGGAGGTGGCGAGCGAGGTGCTATCGGTCGCGGTGCCGGAGACGGTGCGGACCGAGGCTTTACCAGCGGGGACGGACATCGTCGACGATTGGGGCCGGCGGGTGCGGAGCCCGAGACATGACGGCGAGCTTCTCTGCCGGCGCGGGCGAAGTCGTCGTCAACGGCGATGGTCGGGTGGTGGCGTTGCCGGGGCGCTTCGGCCGCGGAAGCAACTTTTTGGCGGGAGTGGCCACCGTTTGGCGCCAAATGTGGGCTGGTGTGCCACATTTGGCCTGGGTGGTTTACCCGGTGGTCCACCTCTGGGAGCTGTGGCGTGACCTGGCAGAGGACGGCCACTCAGATTACCTTTGTGAGGTGATTTCTCTCCTTATCGTGTTTGCACCCATTGTCTTTCTTTCTTTTCTCGGGGTACTGATAGATTAGGTGGTTGGTGCCATAGTTGCTAGATCCTGGTGCATATCCCTTATGTATAGATCTCGCGGGTCATTGTCTGGATTCCTTTTACTTTCACGCCAGGAGCATGGTTGACTGTGGCTTAGACCTGTGCTCGGATTGTATTGTCTCTTGATGAGTTTTGGTTGTTGGTGGGGTTGCAGAAACGGGGTGGGGTGCTAGAGTTGTTGCTTGTATCCCGACTTGTATCCCATGCAAGAACATCTGGATCTAGTATTGAGGAATCCTCAAATCTATATGTGTGGATGACACTTGGGATTTGTACACTGGGTTATTGGGGTTAACTTGATTGCAACAAAAAGGGGACGGTTTCGTCTGCACTGTTGGGGTTGCAATCTAGTTTGCCTCATCCCAAAGTTTGGTTTTGGGTGACCATGTGTCACGCCCGAAAAATACCTTTTCGGAACGCTAGTGCATTAATCCCCGTCCCAGGAAACTTGATACAAAAGACACATCTTTATTAATTATCACGATAGTATTTACATTATAACAAAGGTACCATTGGCCTGACAACAAAAGAAAAACAGTGGCGCACTAGCGGGCCTACGGCTCTATCTTCACAGGCGCTCAACTGGGGTATAAGCCAGGACTCCACCTAGGACTTCCTCTTCAAGAGTTTCACTGAATGAAGGGGAAAGATTGAGCAAGGATGTGTCCAACCACCGTACTCAACAAACCACACCGAAAAATGCACTTAATGCAAGGGAGTACAAGGATTCATTTATAAGGGTTATTTTGCGGCAAAGAAGGATTTCAAAACATTTAATCATTTAAAGGCATTTTAATCAAACCACGGCCTATCTTTAGTCAAATTATTACCAAGCCTCGTGCCTAGGCGATCTTGCCTTAAACCAGGCCCACAGGTGATAAATCTAGTTAATTCCAGTTCATTAGAATAAATCCAGTTAATTCTAGTTCATTAGAATAATTCCAATTCCAGGTCATTGCTAGGCTTGCCCATAACTGAGGGCGCGGTTATTCGAATAGTTTATACTCTGGCCAGAGGTGTACATCTTTATTCACAAGAGACGTCTTTATCTCGCGTCCCAATGCCTTGGAACCCGACATAAATTCGTGACAGAACCTACAATCTAGTACTGCCCTAGACAAAGAAGACCAACATAGACTTCCCCCGCCAGGTGCCCTGGGTCGAGCAGACAGTCTATGCTCCTGGGTGTACTGCCAGAGACGTCAACCTCACCAAGGGCTTCAACCATCCCTATCCATGTCTTCCCTGTTTATGACCGCACTAACCGATATGTTAAGCCTTACCCATTAGACAGGTGGTAGAACGGAATATGCTTTGCAATCGTGCCCCGAAGACCGGTCCTCATGTCGGCTGAGGTGCGACTAGCTAAACCAAGCGCCTTGAGCCCAGCCAAAAACAAGTTTGGGAATTTTGAAAGGGGAGTCCAACATGTGCAGGAAAATAAGCCTCTAATCCATCATTAAATAAGATTACAGTGTCATTCCCAAAGTCTAAATATTATAAAACAACTAAATGTTTCTATTTAAGCAGGGCTAAGCATAATCCTAAAATTTCTAGTAAGAACCACATATAGAGTTCTCACTAGCTGGTTTTTGTTACCTAGGGTTATCAAAGGTAATTACACAATGACAAATAATAAGGCTATAACAAGGATAGTAGGAAAGGCTAAATAAAATAGTTATAACATGGTAAATTTAGTAAAGCGAATGCAATAGTTTAAATTAAAATACTTTTCGCAAACTGGGATTCAATATGCTCAAGGAGAGCGTGACTTGCCTTGCTCAGAGAAAAAGGGAGACTTTTGAAGCTTCAACGATGAACTCGAGCTACACCACAGGAACTCCGGAACGACAACGACTACACGAACAAACAAAACAAAGCTACAACGCTAAGAAAGAAACGAGAACAATACATAAAAACAACAAACACGGGTTCATTAAGTTAAATAAAAATTAAGCAATTTGAATGGGTCAATTAGGAGCTCGTATGGCCAAGAAACGACCATCCAAAATTTAGGTGCAATTAAAGTGGATATTTTCGAGTTGTTTGATTATTGTACCATTAAATTATGTGTAATGCAATATCGCTCGAGGAGGGGAAAGGATCGAGCGACTGGTAGCCGAGACCCATGGATTAGACGGCTAGTTCATCGTGGATCGGGTTCATAGAGACGATCCACAGGAAAGACGGAGTGAGACAATGCGAGTCAACCGAAACAAGTGGCTGACAAGCGGGGACTCACACGAATGCCACGCGGGCTGCACACGTGGACAAGCACGAGGCGGCCAAACGGGCACACGAACACGACCACCACACATGCAAACGACGACCGCACGAACGACCGTCGACACCGAGACCGGGGCCGACAACGATACGACGGGCACGGTGGCGACACTGAGAGGACGAGGAAGGGGTAGCGAGCGGAGGGGACCTTACCACAACGTGATGAGGCGAGAAGACAACGCTAGCGAGTACCGACGACGAACGGAGGAGACGGGCGGCGACGAACGGGGAGACGACTTCGGCGGCAGGCCTTGCGCGAAGGCAAGGATGAGCTTGACGAAACGAAGCCGAGGACGAAGACGATGAGCGACGAGCCGAGGACAAGCTTGGTGGGGACGATGACCGGAGGAAGACGACGGAGATGAACGGGTGGCACTTCGGCCAAACGCGAACAACGGCTGGAGAAAGACGACGATGATGCGGACGACCTTGATGACAAGGACGGCTTCGGCTTTGGCGAACAGAGGGCCGACAACAAGGACGACGAACGGGATCGGCAAGAGGACGACGATGGCAGCCGGCAGCGGCCGTACGAAGGTGAGGCCGGTGGCAAAGACAGCGAGGCCAGGCGGTGCACGGGCAAGGGTTGCCGGGGGTGGAGAACGGCGATGACGGTCACGGGACAATGACGACAAATGTTGAAACGGAGCGGTGGCCGGGGAAGGCGATGACTCCATGATGCCGGGAAGGACACGGCGACGTCGGACAGCACACCGGCAAGGGCGGTAGGGGCTGCCGGAGTACGAGGAGTACGACGGCGGCAGGAGGTGGTGCAGCGGCTGCGGCACCACTGGACGTCAGCGTCCACGGCACTTCGGCTTGCGTGGTGGAGGCAAAAGGGGAGGAAGGGAGGATGCTGCGCCATTTATAGGCCGCAGGAGAGGAGGGGAACGGCTGGGAAGAGGAGGGGACAGCCGGCCGGCCATCCATGGCGGCCATTCAAGAAGGATTAAATCCGGTAAAATAAATACGAATTGAGAGGGAAAATTATGGGGGAATTGAAGAGGAGGAGGAGAGCAACCGATTTTTGCAATCAAAGGGGAGTGGAATCAACTGTGGAGGGGAATCCAAGGGACGGCGGCGGCTCTGTTCGGCCAGGAGGGATAGGAGAGGACGGCGGCTCGGCTGCTAGAGGAGGAAGACGACGTCTTGTTGCCTCCCTGGACTGGCTGGGCCGTGGGAGGAGGAGGGCAGGCCGGCAGGGGCGGCTGGGCCGAGGGGAGGGGAGAGGAGATGGGCCAAGGAGGGGGGAAAAGGCCCAAGAGGGAGGGAGAGAGTGAGGAGAAGGAGACTTCGGCGGCGGGCCGAGGGAGAGGAAGAGGACTTTGAGCCGAAAATGACCCAAAGAAAAGGAGAGAATTATTTTTAGGTTTTCCATTTTATTTAACTTTGAAATTTGTTTTTGTTGCATTAAAATTATTTATTGTGCTCTGAAAATTCAAGTAAAAATTGAGGGACCAATTTAGAGCATGGAGAATGTTTCTTCCACTTTCGAATTTTTCTCCCCCGTATTTTAGTGTTTGAGATTTCTTTTAGATTTTTAATTATTTCTATTATTCCTTTTAGAAAGTGATTTTTAACTTGGGATGAATTTATCAGGACGTGAAACCATGTCTTGCTAAATTTGTAAGGATGGGTCTTGTAGGATTGTCATGATACGAATGAAGCGACCACATTGGTTAATCGGGCCATGGTTACCTAAATAGAATCACATCTAGGTATTAACTTGGCAACCAATTCATGAATTTTATGCCGATTGTATCAGACTTCCACTTAGGCATTTCTAGCGGTTACAATAGCCTAATAAAACACTGATATTTGTCTAGACTCATTGGCATACCTTGTATCTTGCAGCATGCACTGCCATATCTGCTTCTCATCTTAACCCACCAATAGGTTTTCTTCAAGTCTTGTTACTTCTTTGTGCTCCTGGGTGAAGTAATTAATCTGGGCTGGAGGCTTAAGGAAATTCAGCATATGGAGATCATTTAGAGCAGGCACGGACAATTTGTTCTTTGTGCCACAGCATACCTTGCATAGTCTATCCTGACTTAAAGAGCCTTTCCAACGTCACTCGTTCACAATTCTTCCATCTTTCAAGTCGTGCTTCTGGCATATTAGATTTGTCCAACTACTTTTGGTTGTTTCTCAGGTTTTGCCAATCTATCTCACAAGGCTGTGGTGAGGTTTATGTAACCTATGCCAGCTCATAGACCGGGGTGTCACTGATCAGGTGATAGGAATTTGCGAATTGGAATTCGACATAGGGCGTCGACTGCCACCTTTGCCATGAGTGGTAGTAACACTAAGGTCATAACCCGTGACACCCTAAAAATCGCCCAAATATAAATTATTGTGAAAAAGGAATTTTTAGAAATTATTTAATAATTAAAGTAAGTGTTTGAATAAAATCTTCAAAATATTTGAACAGTAAATCGAGCTAGATTAAATTGCCTCGATAAATCATTGGTGGATTTAATTGTTATTAAATTCTACATAATTAATTACACTCCCTGGAATTTTCCAGGATTTTTCGAAGCTCAAATACTAATTTTAATAATACAAAGAATATTTCAGTAAATATTTAAATAATAAATTAATCATTGAATGATCTGGTTAAAATTTTCGTAAATACTTTGAGTGCCCAAGTATTTTCAGAATTTTTCTTGGAATTATTTGAGGGTTGGAATTATTTTTGAAAATTCAAAGATCATTTTGCTAATTAATTTAATTGAAAATGTCATTAGAATTCCCCTTTTCCTTTTGGGCCGAAACAGGAAAAGTTTATTTTCCATCCCTCTCTCTCTCAGCCGCCAAACTGCTCCCTCTCTTCCAAAGTCCGTTTTACCTTCCTCTTCAACCGGCCCAAGTCGGACGCAAAGTCTACTTTTCCTTCTCCAACGCTACAGTCTTCAACCTCCGGCCGGAGACAGTGCTCGACCCGGCGCCCCTTTCCCCTCCAAATCCATCCATCCCTTTCGATCTTTTCCAAAATTAGTTGAGGGGAAATATTCCTCTTATCCTCCTCTTCCGTTTCCCCCAAGAATCGGGCCTTATCCCTTTGAATTCAACACGGAATCGATCTAGAACCTGAGTTTTCTCACTCCGGTCGAACCCTAGGTTTTGCGCCACCAAATCCTCCATCTGGAGCTCGATCTCTCCCTCCTCCGCCTATAAATAGCAAGCACCGGGTCTCCTCTTCGGTTTCCCTCTTTTCCCGAGTTTTTTTCCGTGCCCTAGCCGCCTCCCCGCGCCTGCCCTTCTCTCTCCGTTGCCGGTCACTACTCCAGCCGCGCCCCCCGTCGCCGTCCGTCATAGCCTTCGGTCGCCACCGCCACCATCGGGATTGTGAGAAGCCGGAGAACATTGTCCACCACTTCATTGTCGCCGAAGATCACCGGAACGCTGCCGCCATCGCCGACCTGGCGCCGTCGCCGCTTCAAGCTCGCCGCCGGCCATCATCCTTCGTTGTACGTCGTCGTGTAAGTGTGGGTAAGGACCGTCTCGATCTCTTCTTCACGCTGGTGTCCTCGGTTTCCACCGCCGTGCCGCCGTTTGCCTTCACCGTCGTCGTCTAGTGCCGGTCGGCAGTCGATCCCGCGTGGCTGTCCACGTTAGCGCCCTGTCAGCCGCCACCCAAGCGTCACGTCGTCGCCGCGTCAGCATCTCTATCCACGTGGCGCTCATTCAAAGCCCTTGGCTAGGTCTAATCGTGTCCTTTGTCAAACTTGGGTGATAATTTGACTAGCTTGTGTCACTTATGCGACTTTGCTAGAATTATATATGCTTAACCATGCTTAATTAACACTAGCTCACTTAAGGGGATAATTACATTACTTACATATAGTCTCTTGTTGAGCTGTGAGCTCGAGACATTTGGGCATGTTTTATTGGTCGTAATTATCCAACTAAATTATGGTTGTGGGCTGTGGGTGCATGGTTTTGCTAGTCGCACCCATGACAATTAAGGACCAGTTCACGGGAAACTCAGGAATACTTACCTTGCTTACCACAAGCCAGCGTGGACAACGGCTGGACTTGTAGTGTAGCTTTTCCCTTTCTAACGTACCAAGGCAAGGGTGAGCGTGAAGGAGTTTGGATGGGCCCTGCGACGGTCTATTCGGCTTCTGGATTCACCTAGGCACAAGAGGGGGCTGCCTACCTTGGTTGTAAAGGTGGGGGCGAAACCTGCAGTATGGTGTGATTGGTCAGGGAGAGTTGTGCGAAGGGTCTTGTCTTGATTTTCCCCTTTGCAGTACCATGATGGTATTGCGGGGCATGGCAACATGTGTGGAATTGTGTCTTGTGGGTACAGTTGTACACATCTTATCAGAGTAAAACTATTCGAATAGGCGTGCCCGCGGTTATGGGCGATTGACCAGATTCATCGTGATTAGTCTCACCCTATTAATTAATTTGGCTTAATGAACTAGTGTAGGTTCGGTGGTTTGGTTGGGCCTGTTCAACATGGTGTAGCGTTGTTCAGTGAAGATTTAATCTTGTCTTAATTAATCAACTGTTTTACCGTTTTCAACTATAAATGTTTACAACCGCCTTTATGCAAATAGCCACAAACCTCCCTTTGTCTCCCCTTGCACGTCTGCATCGCTAGTGTGGCTTGTTGAGTACGGTGGTTGTACTCAATCTTGCTATTATTTCCCCCTTTTTAGAAGTGCAGTGCTTCTGAGCTGAAGACGAAGATCCAGAAGGAGAAGACCTTTGGCTTAGATCCCAGTTGAGCTGCCTTTTGGAGTGGAGTTGAAGCTTCGCTAGATTTTCTTTTCTGCTATAGTTTTGTTCGTGGTGAGGACTAAGTGCCTCTTCTGTAAGTATTTACGCTTTATTTACGTTTGGATCTATATATATTAATTTGTCGTTTTGTGTACCCTGGCTTGATTCCTGGACAGGGATTTATACGCAAAATAGTCTGAAAATTTGGTTAAATTTCTGGGCATGACATAACCTCTGGTCAACTCTAACCATTTAGTTTGTGTTAGGTCCATTTTGTCCGGCAATGATGTATGTGGATCCTTATGATCACTGTTTCGGCCTCAGTGCATCCTAACCAAGTGATGCCATCCGGATTTTCGATGCACAAGCCACTAATGCTAATTCCGAGTTATGGGTGCGGCAATTTTGCTCATGCAACCTGATTTGGTGATGCGCATACACTACTACACTTCCATAACACATCATTCTCCTTGCCTTCATGCATTATACTAGACTTGGGAATTTTTCTGGATGTCGGATAAAACAAGGATTGGACGGGGTCAACTTTTTTCTTTGTTCATCAAAACTGTTTGGCGTGGGTTTGTCCACTAAATCCCTGGTTCATAGGGCGCACAACTTTTGGCAAATCCTCCAACGACCTTAAGTAGTATCCTGTCAAACCTAGATAATTCCTCATTTCAGCTAGCCTTTGGGCTACCTAACACTACTTTCATTTTGGCTGGATATTCTTGCAACATCTCCTGGGTTCAATATAGCTCCTCACTAGGCCTCTGCACTTATGGTTAGGAGAGTTTTCCCTTCTTGCAGAATGAATTTTGACTTAATTCTCCATTTAACCAATCCATGGCGAGGGTAATGCCTAGGGTCTGGGAAAGAGGAACCGTAAGATTACTATAGGAGAATACTGCTCTCCTTTTTATAGGAATTTGATCACACTCATTGCCACTTTAAGATTTTCCCTGGGGAAGGTACAAGAATTCTCCTTGGATAGAGGGTGTGGGTGGCCTTTGTTGATATGAAATAATACAGTGCTCTGGAGTTTGAACAACATGAGTGTAGATATGGAATTTGTAGGGATTGTACCCATAGGAATGCCTTGGTTATCCTGGGTACTCATGGCATGAACATGGTTCACTTGTCCAGGTCCAACCGAATCCAAAATCCTTGTGTTAGCTGGGGAATAATGGCTAGGTCAGGGAGCAATTGCTGTAGCGATCCTTCCGCTGGGATGTGCTAAGCGTGAAACTGGTAGGTGTCTCCAATGAATCATGGCGCGCCAACTGAATGAATCAGCTTAGGTATTCCTGCACGTCCATGTTATCTTATGCGAGTGCCTTAATTCGTGTCTCTTCACTTCTGTCCTTGCTTTCGGCATTGAGTTTTCATGAAGGATTCCCAGGAGTTTATCCCAATTGGGGTCCTCAACATTTTTTTAAGGATGCCTTATAGGGTTTGTACTAGTCACTAGCTGGACTGTCTAAATGACTGTTGACAAGCTTGTCCTTGTCTTTATCTTTGGCACGAATGAGCTCCATGTTTCTCTCAATCAATTGTAGCCAGTCTTGGCTTGGGGGAACACTGATTGCTTGGTATTCGTGCACTTTCAGTAGTTGGGTTAGCTATGGTTGTCTTGGGCTGCCTGGGCACCAGCGACAGCTGCACCAACCTAAACGGTTGGCTCACCTTGAGCGGTTGCAGCCATCATCTGGACCATGGTCTGCAGCAGCCGGTCCTGGGTAGCCACTATGTCGGCTATTATCGAATGGTGAACAGAGGGTAGAAAAGGGTGCTGTTTGTCTTCTGTCTCAAACGACACCGGATTCCGAAGCTCGGACGTTCACCATCTAGGAGACAAGGATGAGGATTTGAGCTTAGGAGAGTAGGCTACTTATTAGGGAGTTTTAATTGTTTAGGTGATGTGTAGCTTGCACTTTGTTTAACACAGGGGAGATATGCAACTAACACACCTCTACTTCCCAAAAGCAGGCTACTACACAGCAAGGAAAGCAATACACAAACATTGGGTTGCTACCCTTGTTACGAGAAGTCGCAATAAGGAGTGGCTTTATGCACATTTCATCGTATAAGACACACATCTATGGGTCATTAGTTAGACTATTTAGAGGTTCAGGTGGTCCTGGTATACCATCTATCTCTTCAATCAAAATCCTTATAGTCTGTATAGGAGTATTTGAAATTCCGAGAGGGCTCGAGATTTGTCAAAAGAACCTTTCAATAACCCTCGAGAAAGGAGAGAAGTAAGAGACTAGGGTTTTTTCAAAATAGCTTTTGCAAATATATGGCTTAATGATATTGGGCCAAAATTAAGCAAAGCCTATGTTTCAGGGGTGGGCGCAAGGGTCCTTAGGTCCTACAGTCGTCTAGCTTTGATACCAACTCTGTCGGCCCCCGGCCTTGTACACGGGGAACCTCATGTGTTTACAGTACTATTCCATGGATCAGTAGATGGTACACACATGGCAAAGTTGTATATCACAAAGCTGACATCGTTAAACAGGTCTTACAATACATTAATAATACAGGGGTTGCCCAAGTGGGACTCAAATAGACCAGGCATGGTCGATTACATTACAAAATACCAAAGGAAGTAGATGAGGTAGCGGAAGCGAAGCAGCGACAGTCCAACTTATTCCACAGGCAGCGACTGGTGAACCCAGGTCCTACTCCACCGTCTTCGGCATCTCCTTGTCAGCATAGTGTTGACAGTCGTTACAGACCAATTTCAACCGTCAATATTCCTAAAAACGATAGAGAACTAGCAAGGCTTGCATGCATATTTATGTAGAAATAACCTAGTTCCACATGTACTTGGCAAAGTATTTGACTACAGGAGATTACCTTATAAAAGGAGGAGAAATGGTAGAAAATACACATTCAACTAATCAGAGGTCGACACGTGGCGTACACATGGATGGAAGGTCCCACAAACCTAATGAAACATCGGCAATTGTCCCAACCGTCATGCCACTGGACCAAGGATCCACCAAAGAAAGCCCTGGGTGAAGGACTGAGCCAAGGGTCGGCCGACCCAGGCCTAGCTCATCTGGCCCTCAACTTTCACGTGCTGGGAGATACCGACATTCTAAGGCGGTTGTGGCCGTTTCTACCGGTGGAAATCGTCATTAGAGAGGACACTTGGCAGCTCAAGAGAGAAGATGCTCTATTGATGCTTAGAATCTCCACTCTCCCAAGGTTCCTCCACCACTATATAAAGGGCTCTCGTCCTCTCCGCCAATGCACACCAAGAAGGACAAGAAGAAGAAGCTCTCCATAGTTCATTTGCTTAGTCTAGTGCTAGTAGAGATAGGAATAGAATAGTGCTCTAGTTCTTCGAGTCTTCCGGGAGAATTCCGGTATGGTTCTAGTAGCTAATATCTGTCTTGTAAGAGTTTATGCTAGAATAATGAAATACTCTTCTTTATATAGTCATGGTACTTTACTCTATTTGCATAATTATTTGAGTACCAACTTTAGTCTAAACTTATCTTGTATTAATCATATGGCTAGCTTGCTGGAGATATACAATGGTATTGGCTTAATGTTCATTTATATGATTGCTCTATATCAACTGTAGAGGTGTAGAGTAATATTTAGTAATGTAAGCATGGTGCTTAGGTTATTAAATACCATTAAGTGGTGCTGCCACGGAACTGTAGAGGTAGGCCGCTGGTGGTGACAGCCCAGTATGGGTATTCCTCCACGTGCATATATAGGGCTAAGAAAGGTTCCTGGTGTTGGTACTTCTCCGTATTTATAACCGGTTGGATGACCATGACAGATTGTCGTAAGGAACTCGGCAATCCGGCATGGTTTCTCGATATACCCGGAGGGCATAGTTAGGGGGCTCAGCCATGTAAATGTATAATAGCAAGTATATACTAAAGTGATTATATAATAGAAGTATAGAAATGAGGCTTTCTTTATTCTTCTCTACTTAGCCTAGATTTATTATTTAGGGAGAGTTATATCTTGTTGTCTCTTCTGTGTGTCAACCTACCCTATGCATTACTTTTATAACCCCTTCATAGACTTTGAGTTACATAAGTATTATATGAATTAGTAACATGATATTCTCTTAAACATATCTTCCCTATGGATTAAACAAATACGATACCTTGGAATACTTCTGGGTGAAATGCTACAGCGGTATATCCGTGCGCTTGTGGATTTATATCTGTAATCATAAGAAATACCGACTAATGTTTCGGGCCCCATTGCTGGGAATTATATTCCTAGCAATGTTGTTAAGAAATATCAACACATAGTACACGTACGGGTCGACTCTAACACCTTCCTCTAAAAGATTTAATTAAGCAAGGGTGAGTACCAATCGTACTCAGCAAGCCACTACTACAGAATGCATTTAGTGCACATAGGGGTTCAAGGATGGCTTGGTTTATTTGCATAAAGCCAGATTTCACAAATCATTTCACAAATCTATGACTTAGCAATTTTAATTGAAAACAATGTTAAGTTGAAGTTGGCGTTAACCAACGATGGTTCATCCACCTTCCCCAAGCCTCGCTTAGTCCGGTTTACCCTCGCGTCTAGTTTTTCACATTCTTTACCACTCCGACCTTCCCGCACATCGAGCAAGGTCACACTTTCTCTCCCAATCCTATTCTAAGCAAAAATTAAAACTTATGAGGCTACTCAAGAGTAGTACAAGTCTCGGCGCTCACTTAACCGTGAGCTCGGCTATTCAAATAGATTTGTTTACTCACACTGCAGTGGATATACGCTTTTAATCCCGCACTCCGTAACGTACCCAACACATGAGACTTGTCACGGCCCAGTTTTTCGATCACCCTTGCATTGCGACACTCACTCAAAGGACTATGGATCCCCATTGCACCCCGGCACACCAACCCTACCTCGAGCCGGTAGTGAGGGTATTCCTGGCACTCCCGAGATTCTAGGGAGGGTTACATAATATATAATTATACTTAGGTGCATTTTAAGGTTTTGCCGGTGTTCAATCGATCGATCCAATTGATCCATCATATCTTCCGTCAAAACCATAACAACTACAGAACTACCATGATAGGTGCCGCTCCATTCAGTTTACCTAGTCGACCGGGTCTATACCCATTCAAGAAATGCGGTCATACTCGATTCATTTCCTGCATAGCTTCTTGACTCAATCCTTAATTGATCAGGGTTGGTGGCTTGCCGTTTCGTAGACCCACCCATAGTCTATCCGTGTCGCCCCAGTCAAAATTATTTTGTTTTATTAAGTTTTAGTTTTCGCAAAGGTTTCTGAGATGCGGGTGGCGCTCATGTCTCCACCCGTCTTCCAACAATCACTCACACGGAGTGTTCGTCACAACCACATCCATATAATGAACATGGAGTGTACATTCGTCTATACTAGCAATGCTAAGTAGTGTCAATAACTGACCATGCATAAATAATAGACTTAGGCAAAAAGGAATATGGAAAACAAATTCAAGGGTGGCTTACAATCAAGTTTAGGTACATATTTTATAATTATCATGAAATTTTATTTGCAATCAACATATTTATAAAAATGGGATCAACATGCTCAAGAAAGGGAGCGTAATGACTTGCCTTGCTTTAGGTTCCTATATCTTCGAGAAATCCGCGTCCGTTGAATTTTTGGAATATCCACTACGGGACCGAAAGAAAGAACCACACAAAAACCTATAGAGAAAGTAATATTCATTCCAAACTAATAGTGCCATTTGATAGATCTCGATTGTACAAAAATTCTGGAACTTGAACGGAGTCAATCGAAGTCATGGTTTGCAAGATATGAATTTCCGAAGTTTAAATGGATTTACAAACCGAGGAAAAGGATTTTTTTTATTGGAAAAAAATATTCCGAAGGAATATTCTTTGCAGGGCCCCTCTGTCAGTGGCACTAGGGGGGTCGATGCACGGTAGACTAGGTCTACCGAGCCGTTGGTGAGGTGGACCGGTGGACACGGCTCATGGTCCACGGATCGACGTGTGGGCCCCGGAGGCTATTGAGATGGCTCACATGAACTGGGCGCATGCAAGGTGAGAGGACTGTGGGTGGAAGGGGAGGTCCACGGGCTCAGCCCTTGTGGTGGACCGGGCAGTGGGGCCCATTGGTCAGTGACCACGAAATGGTGGATCGGGTCTACGGTCGGGCGGCAACGGCAACGAGTTGAAAACGGCGGCAACGGAGGCCGGCCTCGATGCGAAGGTGTGGGGAGAAAGCCGCTGTGGGGCCGCATAGAGGTGGAAGGCGCTTGCTTGGCGGTGGGGTAGCCGAGCATGGTGACGGCCTTGACTGGGATGGGGAGGCAGTGGACCTCCGGGCGGCAGGGAAGAAGGCGGCCACGCCGGTAGCGCTCGCCCTGTCGCGATGGCAGCCCGAATCAAAGAAAAGACAATGGCGATGAAAAATTGGAAGATGACCGGACTCACAACGGTGACGAAGCTCTGGCTCGTGGTCTTGGAGGAGGCGATGTGGCACCGGAATGGTGGAGCAGAGGCGGCGCTCGCGCGGGCTTGGCTTAACGAAGCGCGGCGGCGGCAATGTCAGGACGGTGGATGGGGATGGCAAGGTGGCGATGGTCGGATGGCACGCTGGGCTTGGTGGTGATGGTGTCAGGGCGAGCCAGCACGAGAGGAGATGGCGCAACGACGGTGACAGCGGTCGATGTCGAGGACGCACGGGTCCAAGCCGCACGGTGCTGAGTGCACACAAGGCGCTCGTCCGCTTGCCTTGGGCCAGCGGCGAGTGCGAAGATGGCGGCGATTGAAGGGGCGGAACGGGAAGGACGATTGGCGTGGCGGCCTTTATAGCTGCCACAGGGGATGGCGATGAAGGTGGGCGGCTTCGAGAAGAAGGAAGAGAATGTGGGGTGGTATAGGGCGAGGCCAGCGGCGTTGTGGTGGGCGAGCGACTGCGGCAATGGAGCGTGGGAGGGTGAGGCGATGGACTCAACGCAACGGTGTAGGCGCGGCGCGGACGTCGGGGTAAAAAAAGGTGAAGCGCAGTGAGGTGTCAAGCAGCTGTGGCACGGACGATGGCAGCGTGGGACCGGGTGACGACATCGGCGACAAGGCGCCGCTGTGCTCAGTACGGGGAGGCGAGGAAGTCGTCGGGTGGGGACCACAAGGATAGCGTCCAACACGGGGAGGCGCGTCGTTGTCTTATCGTGGTCCGATGCGATGCGCGGCCTTCCTCATCTAGAGTACGACGCGTTGCAAGGTGGTGCGGTGAGCTGGCCTGCCTGGCTCGACATTGTGTCATGCAGGTGGTCAGTCGAATCGGCGGCATTGGCTGGCTCGGTTGGCATGGCACGGCTTGCAGGCAATGTGCCGAACACCTTGTGTGTGTGCTGTCCGAGCTGGGCCAAGCTGGGCCGAGGAAGAGGGAGGAAAAACAGACTTGAGATGGCTGGCCTGGAGTGAAGGAACGAGGGAGATGGTGGGCCGCCTGGAGTGCTGGGCCAAGGGAGAGAGATGTAAGAAGGGGTTTTAGGGCCTGCAATGAATAGGACCCTTTTCATATTTGCTAGGAAATTTGCAATTTGGGAGATGCAAAAGAGTTTGAAATGGGATGCAATTTGCATTCGGAATTTGTACGGGAACTATTTAAATGGACATTTGTTTGAATTTGTAACTGGACTGTATAATTGGATTTTTGAGTTCAGCTCGATATTTGGACGTACAAAAGCTATTGTGGCATTCGTAGGAAGCGTTTGAATGGATATATAGTGTCATCGAATGTCGAGCACGCCGAAACTTATATTTTCCAGTGCCAATTGTGATTATCACATAATCTCCGTGAATGGGATTCATACACGCATAATAACCATTCAAGTCTCAATGTGAGAGGAATCACAAGTAACACCATCCAATATAAATTCCGAAGTACCGAATAATGAGCAAAAGAGATATTGTTGGGACTCATGCGTGCCAGTCAACTTCAGCCTGGAATGTGCCAGTCAAACCACTCGAAGGTGGCGACTAGATGTGTTACACACCCAGGAGATTTGACCAACTTGCATGAGCTCTACAACACCTCTATTGTTCAAAATCCTTACTCATGTCTTAGCAAGTCCTACAAACATATAACTTACCAACATACTTTCATCCAGCATTTGATATTCAAACAAGGAAGTTCTAATTCATAGATAATTTAGAGTCTTAAGATAATAATACATATGGCTGACTGACCAAATAGTTAGCAATTCAACGGAAGCATTCTTTTACCCAAAAGATCTTTTATGCAACCGACTAGGGTAGATCCTAGTTAGACCCATCCTGAAACTTAGAACTATCCCCAACAAAGCATTCATCATCAATAAAGGCCTCACCTGCATCTGAGTCTAAAATAACAAAACAAAAATACAACAACAATAGCAACAATCAGTACATTATAAATAATGTACTCGCATCGCCAATCCTAACATACATGCATGGCATAATCAAAGGAATAGTTCAAGTTGGTTTATTTTCAGCACAAAGCAAGATTTAATTTCACGAGATATTTTCTAAATGGAACTGAGCAAGTAAATTTCAGCAATTATAAATATATCATTATGGCATCATAAACATAATGTAATATCATACCTTGTATACTACTTGGTGCTATCTAGAGCATCAAGTATAGAAATCATTCTAAATCATTTCTCACATTATTTCACAAAGTGCATAAATTAAGAATAACAAGTGTAAAGATTAAAACATAAGTCTATACTCAACACATATCCTTATGCCGCTTATATCCGTGAGCACGGCTAACCGATTAGTTTAAAACTCTACAAAGCCTGTACACTATACCCACATGATGCGAAATAGCAATCATGTAAACCATGCCACGCGATACCGAAATACCTGATTTACTACTCACAACATAGCCGTTACATTACTCATGATTTAGCCTTGCACCAGCACGATAGGTGTGATTCCGTCCTAGGTATATGACCTAGAACCGTTAGGAGGCGGGCCCACGCCTGAACCTAACACTATGGTAGCGAAAACATCCTTTCCTACCATGAGGCACCATATCGTTGTATTGGACAAACCTAGACGCCTAAACTACCATTCAGGTAAATAGGTAGTTCTTATGAATTATCGCTAAGACTAATTCATACTACACCGGCCTACCAAAATGCAAGACTAAACCATGCGCAACTTAGTAAGCTATGGCTATCCCATAATAGCACATGTGGTCGTACTATAAACACAAGTGACTGACATTGAGTGAAATCCTTAAAACGTCTTAGGCACACACTCCCTCTATCGGTACACAACTAAACACCGTATGTGTATCATTTGCTGCCTAAGACTTAAATCATCTGTTTCATCATTTTAGTTCACAATTATGTACATGTTTACTTTCAGTTTAAAGATGTTTGAAAACAATTTTAAAATATTAGAATGTCGTAATGATAGTATTAAATTTAATCTAAGCATTGCTAAGTTAGCATGTCAATAGATCATATCTACCAATAATTTTTGGAAGGTAACAATACATACAACATCCTAAAGGTGTCAATCAGTAAGAGGAGATTTTCAAATGGATATCATGCAAGTTTTTTTTTTGGCATAGCTACATCAAATTAGATTTTCCAATCTTTTTAATTTAAAATTAACCATACATCTTTGCAAAATAACATTTTTAACCTCCAAACATAGGATCAAGATGGTAAAAGAGAAAGGAAGGTGGGTTGCCTTGATCTTGTTCCACACCCTATTCAGTTATATAATGAACCTCCTCAACAAACTCTTGATCGTCATCTAAACATACACGAAAAATCCAAATTACAATTATGCATAAAAATTCAACATGCTCTAAATTGAATATTGTTTTCAGGGTGGATAGGCTCTGTGATAACTTGATTTTTAGTGCAAGAATGTTAATTTTATCATGTTCCATTTAAAAGTTATAAATTTTCAAAGTTGCAACTATTTAATTAAAGCCTATATGCAAATTCAAATATTTGAGACATAAAACTTCAAGATTCTGTTATGTTGAACATTTATAGTTACAGAGCATAAAAATGTGAACCTAAAAAAATTTAGTTTGAAATTTTTAGAGCTATAATGAATTTATTATGAATTTCCAAAGTTATATTCCTTTTTCAGTTTAATAGAAAAGACTTTTCCCTTTTTCCTTAAATTTCCCGAGATTTAAAAGACCTTGGGTCCACCAGTCAGTGGCTGCACATTTGCGCTAAGGCCCCTAGAGTTCTAGCAAATAGATCCGGTGGTCCTTTAGCACGTGTCCTAGGGTTTTAATCAAAAGAATGCTCAAGTTTTTGAATATTTGCATTTAGGTCCTGACCCCACATGTAAGTGATTGATTAATTTGCTAAAAACGCCCCTGGGAGTTTTAATAGCTCACAAGTATAGGCTCTAGCCTAAACAAGGCAGAGCAGCAGCGTGGCGGCAAACTTTGCGGCGTTGCTGGCGGCGAGCTTCGCCGCCGTCGAACGGCGGGGTTTCGGACAACGTGACCAGAAAGAGTAAGGTAGAAGACTCCTAGGCGAAGCTATCAAGGCTCTTCTTGCAAGCTATGGTGATCTATAACGATGGCAATGGTGATAGAGGTGGCGGCTTGCCTCGGCATGCATGTGCATGTCGAGTTTGAGACTCGATCTATGCGCTAGCGAGCACGCATGCGGTCCTAAAAGCGTCCAGGAAGCTCACCACAGTGCTAAGGAAGTCCGGCGAAATTCCATTCACCAGAACAAGTCTCGGCGGCGGCGCAGCTTCATAGTCGTCATCGACGATGCGTATCCGGTCTTGGACTGTTAAGGATGGCACGGGATAGCTCTACACAAAACGAATCACGCCGAAGCTCACCAGAGAGCGTGCAAGAGATGGATGACGTCGGCGGCCGGAAGTGAGGAAGACAAAGGGGATCTCCCGAGTCAAAGCATTTTGATTCAATTCCTTGGGGGTTCTCGGTTGTCTTGAGGTGGTGCAATGATGGCGAAGCGGCTTGACCGGATTTGAACTACCAAGGCCGGGCGACGCTTTTAACTCCACGACGGCACTTGGAGTTCAACAGTGACTCAAGTTGATGTGATGCACATTCCCGGAGATGGGCTGCACTAAATCGATGGTTCTTGGAGGGGTTAGCAACGGTATAGAACGGAGAGCTCGGAACGTGGCTCACCCGGTGATGATGAACGGCGGCAACAATCTCGCCGGCACCAAAGAAGACGCCTTCGTTCTTCCACAAAATGGAACGGTGGCGAGAGGAAGCAACTGGATGTCAGCCGGCTTGGTTTTATACGGCGGTCAGCGAAGAGATGGAGATTGGGCGGCGGTCGGCATCGCCGACACCTGGAGCCTGCGTTTCTCGTGCGGAAGCGGTGCTAGGGCGACGTGGGCAAGGCCGTTTGACTGACGGTTGGGTCCCACAACGGCCCGAGGCCCACCTGGCAGTGTATGCTGTGTGTGAGAGAGAGAGAGCTGAAAAAGACTAAGTCCACATCTACTGCAAGATTCCAACTTTACCCATCAATTAAAACATTTTCCAAAGGTATTTAAATATAGAGTTCAATGGCAAAGTTGTAAAGTACTATTTTCTCTATGATTTGGACTAGATTCCCCAGCCAAAATATTTTTGATCAAATTTTAATAGAGTGCCAAATTATGCTCCAGAGAATCTGAAATTTTCCAATTTTTTATGTAATTGAGTGATTTGTTTGAGTAAGTAGATAATGCGATAAAATCTAGCAAAAATTACAGGATACTACACACACCAGGGTTGGTCTACTTGATTTTTTGCAGCTTTTATAACCTTATCAATTATGTTTGATAATTTGATCATTGAGTTCTTTTGCTTAAATCGCTACAATGTATATGCATAAAAGAACCATAAACACAAGGAAGAAAATTTTATGCAACACAAAAGAGGAGATTTATATTTTATCAACCATTAATATTACATAGCTTCCAAAATGATTTTCATGGTATGTTACAGATCTCCCCCCTTACAAAAGAATCTCATCCCCGATATTCGATAGTCTAGAAGAAACTAGGGAATTCGGTTCTATGGTGATCTTCCCACTCCCAAGTGGCTTCTTCGGCTGTATGATTACTTCATTGGACTTTGAGCATTTTGATGCAGTGATTGCGAGTGTGGCGTTCACTTTTATCTAAAACTTGTATTGGATATTCTTGATACAAAAGATCGGGTTGAAGATTTATGTCTTCGATTGAAGTAAGTTCTGTGGGAACTCGAAGACATTTCTTGAGTTGAGATACGTGGAAGCCATCATGAACGCCGGAGAGTTGAGATGGTAATTCCAAAAGATATGCCACTTTTCCCCGTTTTGCAAGGATCCGATAAGGACCAATATAACGAGGAGCCAATTTACCATGAATTTGAAACCGACGAGTACCTCCCATGGAGATACTTTGAGGTAGACATGATCACCCACCTCAAAACTTAGTTCACGACAACGACGATCTGAATAGCTCTTTTGGCGAGACTGAGCTTCCTTGAGCTGATTTCGAATGAGAGTAACATTCTTTTCGGCTTCATTTATAACGGAGGGTCTGTATAATTGTCTTTCGCCCACCTCGGACCAATAGAGGGGTGTCCTACATTTTCTTCCATACAAAGACTCAATAGGTGACATTTGAAGGCTAGATTGGAAACTATTATTATAGGAAAACTCAGCGAAGGTAAACATTTTTCCCAATTGGTGTTATGTACTAACACGCAAGCCCGAAGCATATCTTCAAGAATCTGATTTGTGCGCTCAGTTTGACCTCCGGTTTGAGGGTGAAAAGCAGTGTTAAAGAAGAGTTTGGTTTCGAGGAGCTCATGGAAATTTTCCCAAAACCGTGATGTGAATTGCGAGCCATGGTCCGAAACTATTACTTTTGGAACTCCATGAAGTCTTACAATACGGGTAAGATAGAGCTCAGCAGGCTTTGCTCCACTATAAGTTATGTGCACTTGAATAAAATGAGCCACTTTAGTTAATCGGTCCACAATAACCCATATAGAATCATGTCCATTAAGAGTTCTCAGAAGATCCGTAATAAAATCCATTCCAACTTCTTCAAACTTCCACTCAGGCACTTTTAATGGCTGAAGTAGACCCGCGGGACGCTGATGTTCAGCTTTAACACATTGACATACATCACAGATAGCAACACACGCTGCTATGTCACGCCTCAAGCTAGGCCATCAATATTGAGTGTGAATGTCGTGATACATCGTTGTGCACCTCGGGTGGATGGATAAAGGAGAGTGATGGGCTTCCAAAAGTATAGTACCACGAAGGTGTTAATTATTAGGGACAAAGATTTGTTTTCCATGAATTAGCAAACCATCGGAATTGAGAGTAAATAAGGACCTCGGATTTTTCTGTATCTCATTCTTCATTTTAGTCACTTACTTGTCCAATAACTGAGCGGCATGAATGTGAGAGTAGAGTGTAGGTTGTAGTGCTATAGCAGCAACATAACCTTCATCTACAATCTGCAAATTAAATCTCTGTAGTTTGGAAAGTAACTCCGGCTGATTAATTAAAACAGAGGCGGTAATATGATGTAGCTTACGACTTAGAGCATCCACTACCACATTAGCTTTTCCAGGATGGTAATGAATACCATGATTATAATCTTTGATGAGTTCTAACCATTGTCTTTGCCTCAAATTCAGATCTGATTGGGTAAAGAAATATTTCAAACTTTTATGGTCAGTGAAGATTTCACATCGGCTGCATGCAAGATAATGACGCCAAATCTTTAAGGCATGAACTATGACCGCTAATTCCAGATCATGAGTTGGATAATTAACTTCGTGAGGTCATAGTTGACGTGATGCATAAGCCACCACCTTGCCCTCTTGCATCAATACTTAGGACTTTTGAGGGAAAAGCCTAAATTGGGGAATTTCGAATAATAGTTGGAATAGGAGAGAAGGACCTATGGATGGAATTCGAATAGACGAATTGGGGTTTTATCCCCAATTTTGGCATTTAAAAGGTTCTAGGGAATGACACGATATTGCAATAATTGGAATGAGTTTTGGTACCTGATTAACTTAAAGAAGGTACGATTAATGGGATAGACAGAGAACGGAGAGGACAAAGAAAGGACATCAAATGGAGGACATCCCATAGAGTTTACAAGGATTGATCCAAATGAGATCATTGGCACAAAACTAAATATACTCAAAGAACAACAAGTTTTATTAGTGGACTGGGCTAGGCCCATCAAGGAAGAAAACCAGACTTTGCCTGAGAAAGCCTTTTTAAAATAACCTCTTAGGGATTTATTTTACAAATAGGATTTCTGATAAATACTTTATTAATTGTTGTCATTTGCAAGATAATTTCCAAGGGACTTAATCCCTAAAAAGGATTTTTAGAAAATAATCGATGTTAGATTTTATTTGTAAAATAGCCTCTTAGGGAATTAACCCCTAAGAGGATTTTCTCCAAATTTGTAATATTTGATTTTATTTATAAAATAAACAAATTAAAGAAGTTTTAATTCATAGTAATGGGTTTTCTGGAAGATAATGGTATTTGCAAAGATTTTCTTAATTAACATATTTCATAATCATGGTTCTTTCAACATATAATATTTCGAAAACATAGTAGAATTATATTCTCAGACTTTCATCATTTTGGCCCAAGCACAACCGGAAATGGAAAATAAGATCCAATAAATTCCAGCATGAGGGAAATTTGACAATGATTGTTGATCAATCCAAATTTTGTTTTCGTAATTTAAATCCAAAATTTTCAGGGTGTTATAAAAACTTGTCGATAGCAACAAAAAGATGTGTGAAGCCTCCTAGAGCTTTCTTAAAAGGACCCACCATATGCACACCCCAAACAGCAAAGGCCATGAAAGAGGAATAGTTTACAACTCTTGACCTAGAACATGGATTTGCCGAGCAAAAAACTGACAACCTTCATAAGTCCGAACAACTTTGTCTGCATCTATAACAGCCGTGAGCTAGAAAAAACCCTATCAATAAGTTTCCCCACCAAAGTACGTGCTGCGGCATGACTGCCACATATTCCCGAGTGGATATCCTGCAACAACTGTCGATCCTCCTCAAGTGAAACACATCTCAACAAAACACCAGACGGGCTCTACTTATACAACTTAGAATCAACCATCACATAACTTTGGCTATGACGTCGAACTCGTTTAGCTCTATCACGATCTTGAGGTAACTCCTGCTGAGTCAGAAACTTAATGAAAGGCATCCTTCAGTCGGAATTAAGCATAGACACTTGTTTTGCGACATCATCTTCAATAGCTTCTTTCTTTGCAACAGTCGGCTCATGAAGGTGTTGAACAAAGACATCTGTCGGGGCCTCCTCTCTTCTAGATCCAAAATTAGCCAGCTGATCGGCAGCTTCATTATTATGCCTCGGAACATGAGATAACTCCAGACCATCAAATTTTTATTCTAGCTTGCGAACTTCCTGGCGATAAGCAGCCATGTTGTCGTTCAAACAAGACCAATCTTTCATTACTTGATTTGTCACAAACTAAGAATCTCCTCGCACAATCATACGTCGTATTCCCAATGACACGGCGAGATGCAACCCATGAAGTAAAGCCTCATACTTAGCTACATTGTGTGACGCCGAAAAATGAATCTGAAGAACATATCGTAGTCTTTCTCCAGTCGGGGAAATCAAAACAACTCCAGCCCCTGTGCCAGTAACTCTCTTAGACCCATCAAAGTACATAGTCCAATATTTCAGTTTCTTTGCAGGTACATTTTCTTGGCATTCGGTCCACTCGGCAACAAAATCAGCCAAAAATTGAGATTGAATTGATGTTCGTGCCTTGAAAGTAATGTCTAACGCCATCAACTTCAAAGCCCACTTCGCAATATGTCCCGTGGTCTCACGATTTTGAAGAACATCACCAAGTGGAAAAGATGTGACCACCGTAACCGAGTGACTTTGAAAATATTGAGCCAATTTCCTTACGGTAATTAGAACTCCATATAATAATTTTTGTACCTGGGGATAGCGTGTTTTAGATCCAGCCAGCACCTCACTGATGAAGTAAATTGGCCTCTGAACCTTCTGGACTCGACCTTCCTCCTCTCGTTCAACAGTCAAAATCGTGCTAACCACCTGAAAAGTTGCAGACACAGAAAGTAATAAAGGCTCTTGCGGATGTGGTGAACCTAACACAGGTGGTGTTGTAAGAAAATCGTTGAAGTCTTCGAAAGCTTTCTGGCTTCAGGGATCCATTGGAACTTGTCCGTCTTCTTGAGCAATTTGGAGAAAGGCATGCCTCGTTCCCCGAGCTTAGAAAGAAATCGGCTTAGAGCCGCCATACACACAGTAAGTTTTTGAACATCCTTCTAGATGCTCGGCGGTTTCATATTTCGTATGGCATTGATCTTCTCCGGGTTGGCTTCGATGCCTCAATGAGGCACCATGAAACCAAGCAACTTTCCTGACGGTACTCCAAAGGTACACTTTTTTGGATTTAACTTCATCCTGAAGGCTCGAATATTTTTAAAAATTTCCTCCAAATCAGCAATCAAATCTTCTCTTTGCTTGGTCTTGATAACAACATCATCAACATAAGCCTCCACGTTTCGCCCAAGTTGAGTCTGCAAACATCTTTGAAACATACATTGATATGTAGCTCCTACAGTCTTGAGACCAAACAACATCATGATATAACAGTTGGCTCCAAACAGGTGATAAACGAAATCTTCAAGCAGTCAGACTCCTTCAGGCTAATCTGATGATATCCCGAGTAACAATCCAGAAAACTCAGAAGCTCGCAGCCGGCAGTTGAATTGACGACCTGGTCAATGTGAGATAGACCAAAAGGATCTTTAGGACAAGATTTGATGAGATCTATGTAGTCTACACACATGTGCCATTGCCCTGTCTTTTTCCGAACCAAAACTGGATTAGCCAACAAGTCGGGATGACAAACTTCCTTGATGAACCCGGCCGCCAAAAGCTTGGCAAGCTCTTCCTTGATAGCATCTCTCTGATCCCGTGTAAAGAGGTGAAGTCGTTGTTTGATAGGTTTCGCATCCTCCTAAACATTCAATAAGTGCTCAATCACCTCTCTAGGAATACCAAGCATATCAGATGGTTTCCATGCAAATATATCTTTATTAGTTTGAAGAAAGGTGATGAGCACGCTTTCCTATTTACAAACTAACTTAGCGCCAATTACAACAGTCTTTGAGGGATCTGAAAGATCAAGTGTAATCTTCTTCGTCTTGGCGTCGCCTTGTCCCGACTTGGTCAACTTTTTAGCAGGGATTTCTCCTTCTTCAGATGTAGACGCAGCCAGTCGGATCTCCTTTCGGTGTAGCAACCTCTCATGAGATTGGGCCATGTCGCAACTTTCTTTGTCACAGGTAAAAGCTTGCTTGACGTCACTGCGAAGGGAAATAACTCCTCGTCGACCTGGCATCTTCATCATCATATAGGTATAATGTGGCACTGCCATGAACTTGGCAAGAGCTGGCCTTCCTAAGATGGCATGGTAGGCTACTTCAGAGTCTGCAACTTCAAAGCAAATATTTTCTGTGCGGAAATTCTCCCGAGTGCCAAAGGTGACTAGAAGAGTGATCTGCCCGAGTGGTGTTGACGACAATCCTAGAATAACTCTGTGGAAAGGAGCAGAACTTGGTTTCAACTCAGATCTTGGGATTTACATCTCATCCAGTGTCTTGGCGAAGAGGATTTTGAGAGCGCTGCCACCATTGATGAGAACACGTTCTAGCTTGACATTGTGAATGACTAGGTCTAGTACCAAGGGATATCACTCGGGTTGACCACTCAGTCAGAGTGATACGAGCGGTCGAACATGATAGCAATCTCAGACCATCATAGATACTGTGGTACTTCAGGCTGGATTGCATTGATTTCTCTGTCAATCAACTTCTGCTTCCTTTTGGACTCGTAGGCGAGTGGTCCTCCAAAAATGTAATTTAACTCAGTCCTAGGATGTTGAAAAGGCTCTGATCCACCATCGCCATCGTCCTTTTTGTGCCCTAAAGTTCCTGCGCCATCAGATGGCTTCTTGAGCTGGGCTACGTACTGCTCGACGAATTGCTAGTAAATAAAATAGTCCTTGGCTGCATGTTTATGATTTGGATGATGTGTGCATTGGGCATTCATGATCTTGTCGTAGGTGCTGACGTGTGGATGCCGCTGCTGGTAATTAGATTGTCGGGCTTACGCTTGCAATCGTGTTGGCCACCATTGCCGCTGCTGTTGCCGTTATCCTTCTTGGGTCGCTAGCTGCTTCCCTACTGCTTCTCTTAACGTGATGCTTTGACGGCGTCGTCCGAATTAGCTTAAGAATTGGCTATCTCGAATAACTTCTCGACCTTCCTTGGAGGTTTGCGCCCAAATTTGCTAATGAGCAGCTCCCTTCTGGAAAGCTGCTATGATGACGTCATCAGTGATATCTGGAATCTTGTTACGCTTCTCCGAAAAGCACCGAATGTAATCTTTTAAGGATTCATCGGGTTTCTGGATCACGTTGTATAAATCAAGGTGAGTCCCGGGCCTTCCAAAGGTACCCTGGAAATTAGCCATGAAGTGATCACGAAGTTCGCTCAAAGAGTTGATTGAGCCCCTTGGTAAGCTGGCAAGCGAATTTCTGGCTGAGTTGGTGAGTGTTACAGGTAAATAATTAGCCATGGCCTTGGTATCTCCTCCTGCTGCGCGAATTGCGAGGGTGTAGACGGTTAGCCATGACTCAGGGTCATACTTGTCGTCATACTTTTCTATCCCAGTGGGCTTGAAACCACTCGGCCAATTCACTCGACGCAGGTCCCAGGTGAACGTGGGTACTCTTTCGTCGCTGTTGTCGGGTGAATGTCTTCGTTCTTCACGATGGGCATTGTGCGCTCATGATAACGCCGATCAAGCACGTCCCTCAGATCGCTAGGTGCAGGCATCCGAGAGCCACCTTGATAGCTGGAGTTATGGTGACGAATTCGATAATGGACCTGTGGTCGGTTGCGGTGTCTATCATGAGAATTCGCCGACTGGTCTTGATGACGGTGCTCATTTGACTTGGCATGGGTCTTACTGCGCTCAGGCTTCCGGTAGTCTCTGGATCGCAGCGGTGGTAGGCGACTAGCAACAAGTGTATTCGCAGTGGATTCAACAATTTCCCGACTGGTTCCTGCACTCTGTGGGGCAGTAGCTACAACCATGGTCTTCACTTTATTTAAGATTGGAGTTACGTTGGGTGGAGCCACATCGATGATGGTGTCAATGAGGGTGAGTGCAGCGACCACGTTTTGTTGTGGTCTAAGGAAAACATTAGTATTATCGTAGTACGGCATTGCGGGCTGCACGCCCTGCCATAGCCAAATCTCGTCTTGTTCTGTCATCCTCCTCCTTGTGTTTGCGTTCCTCCTCCTTTTGCTTGCACTCCTCCTCAATTTTGGCTTGTTCCTCCTCTGCAACCCGACGGGCGAGAGCCAAGATGGTTTCTCCAATGTCCGCCATGAAAACATCGAAGAAGAATGGGGTGTAGTCGTCATCGAACTTTGAGCTATTGATGGACTCGGTGGCGATATTGTCGTAATCTTCGGAAGAGCAAACATAGTCCGCAATCTCGGTTAATTAGCAGGACCCGAGTGGTTGAAGCATGACGCCGACCTCCCTGAAATCTAGCATGGCTGTCACCAAGGCCGACCTAGATCAGGACTTGGGAGGGGGAAAAGGATCCAGATCCGAACATCATCCTGAGCATTGGAGGGAGTAGCATGACAATCGGCAGATATGCCTGTGTTTTGCCGAAGAAGTCGCTCGTGGAGGTTGATGTTGGAGATTCCCCCAAGTGGTTTGAAGCCAACTCGGAAGAAAGCAGATCGAAGTAGGTATCGGCGGCGTTTAGTAGTCCTAACGGTGCCGAGTGGTTATCCCTTCCCAACTGGTTCGAATCCAAGCCGAGAAGAGAAATCTTGCCGAAGTTGTCGGTGATGAAGTCAAGGCTACCGAAGCGGTATGCCTGCCCCAGAGGAAAGGCGAAGTCGTCGATGCCTAAAGTAGATCCCATCGCACTTGTCGGCGAAAAACTTGACGCACCCCTACCTGGCGCGCCAACTGTCGAAACTGAAATTCGGCAATAAGAAAAGGGGTGGTACACAAGACCTAAAGTGGATGGGTTATGAGACAAAAGTTTAGAGGGGTTCAGGCCTGCTAGGAAGAAGTAATACAATACTCCTGTTTCGGGGATTATCTTTGCCGAGTTTTTGTATTGATCTGACGATCAAGTTGTGATTATCGAAGAAGTTATGCCCCCCAAGGGGCGTCCTGTCCATCTTATATAGCTTAAGAGGACATGATTACAAGATAGAGACTCAACCATATATGGTTTAAGTCTCCTAAACCTTATCTATAATATTATCTTATATAGCTTAGGGCCGTTCTTAATACAGAAGGAAACGTAATACCTAAGTCCTGAACCATTACATATTCATTACTTACAGTCTATCCCCTGTAATAAGTCGGATAGTCCAGCCATGTGGGCATATGGTACCCACAATCTTCACACGATGGCAGTTCGACTGAACTATAGGCCCCACCTCCTAGCTGCTCCTTCGGCTAGGGGACTGACCGGTGGGCTCCTATGCCAGTGCACAATGGATAAGCTCATTTTAAGTCGGTTTTGACTGATATGTGGACCCTGTAATCCTTATGCTCGTGTATGATTGGTCGAAGGTACATTTTGTCGCATGACGGGTGTGTTTTCATCCATAATTCACCTGCATACCAATATTTACGAATACTAGTGGAAATGGTTAGTAATAAACCCCTACCACTAAGTTTGATAATATATTTTGTATTATTTTGTGCAGGAGTTGATGGTTAAAGTTTGTACTTAACGACCGTCAACGGCAACGAATTGCAACAAGACCTGGAACGCCTGAATCTGGGCGTAGTTGAACATGGGTTCGTGGCTGCCCCAAAGACTCAACCCACGCTCGTGGAACAACTTTGAGTGGCCCAAGTAAATGATCCTAATATTGAGGAACTCAAAAAGAACATGAGGGTTGGCAAGGCCCAGGATATCACCGAAGATTAACATGGGACAATTTGAATGGGGGAAAAACTATTGGTGCCGAGAACAAAGAGTTGCAAGACCGAGAAGCTCACCAGACCCAATATTCTATCCATCATGGCAGTACCAAGATGTACCAAGACCATGAGGAAAAATTCTGGTGGGTCAACAAGAGAAGGAAAATCGCTGAGTACATCATGCTTTGCGATGTATGCCAGCGTGTGAAGGCATAACACCAGAGGCCAGCAGGATTGTCACAACACCTTGTAATTCTAGAATGGAAATGAGAAGGGATAGGGATGTATTTCATCACTAGTTTGCCCAGGACGTCAACCAGTCATGATTCCATTTGGGTGATCACGGACAGACTCAAAAAATTTGCTCACTTCATCCCAGTACACACCACCAATTCGGGGAAAAAGTTACCAAAACTCTAACAAGCAAGAATCATGTGTCTACATGTGGTGCCTAAAAAGATTGTGTTCGACCGAGGAAGCAAGATCAGCTCAAAGTTCTAGCAGAAGTTGCAAGAGGAGTTAGGAACACGTTTGAACTTCAGCACAAGTTATCATCCCCAAACCGACGGTCAGACCGAGCGAGTCAACAAGCTTGTGCGCTCGACAATGGCGGAGCTTGGGAGAAAAGTCTATCATACGCTGAATTCTCATATAACAATAGCTACCATGCTAGCCCACAAATGGCACCATTCGAGGCACTGTACGACTGACAATGCCGCACACCGCTCTTCTGGGATCAGACAGGAGAACGCTAGATGTTTGGGACAGATGTTCTGAAAGAAGCGGAGGACAAGGCAATGATTGTCAGGGAAAGGTGGCAGGTAGCTCAGTCATGACAGAAGAGTTACTCAGATAACCGCTGAAGAAATCTCAGCTTCCAGGAAGGTGACTATGTGTACTTCCATGTCACCCCGCTCCGGTGAGTACACCGTTTCCAAACCAAAGGAAAATTGGCACCATGTTTCCTAGGACCATACAAGATTTTTGGACGCCGAGGAGAAATTTCTTATCAACTCAAGCATCAATCCAACATGGCTGGTATTCATGATGTGTTCCATGTATCTTAGTTGACGAAGTGCTTAAGAGGACCCAAGGAGCAAGCAAATTCTAACCAAATCGAGATACAAGAGGATTTGAATGTGGAGAAGCCAACCCGTATCCTTTTAACCAGCGAGAGAAGAACCAGAAACCAGTTGACCAAGTTCTGCAGGGTTCAATGTAGTCACCACTCTGAGAAAGAGGCCACTTGGGAGCGAGAAGAAGAGCGGAAGGCCACCCACCGAGCGCCTGCGAATCTCAGGATCAAGATTCCGTTTAAGGGAGGTAGGATTGTCATGCCCTGACGTTTCCCCTTCCTAGCCTTTCATACAATTAATAAATCACCAAAAGAATGGTTTAAGTTTAACCTAGAGCTAACTGTAATTAAAAATCCTACCTAATAAGTGGAAATGGCTTTGTGTGAATTCTCTTGGATTCCTCCAAAATACATTAATTGATATTTAGTGGAATTTCCAAAGCAAAGGAAATAATTTAAAAAATAAATATGTTTATCGGAATTAAATTAATTCTAATTCCTTTTTTCCTCCTTGGCCGATGGGCCGTTTCTGGCCCAACTCCCTCCCACCAGCCTGCCCATGGCCGCCCCTCCTTGTTGTGCCGCTGTCATACCCTGTATTTGGTTTTAGGATTTATAAATTATTTAATAAATTATTTCTAGAATTTATATTAAAATGGAAATAAATTTGCAAGTGAATTTATTGTGGGGCATAAAATTTCTTGAATAAAACATGGCTACATTTAATTTTTATTAAATTCTCTATGATTAATTATACTCTTGTAACATACCAAAAATTCAAATTTTGAATTTTTACTTCAACTAAATAGTAAAACTATGTTTTTGAGTTGATGACCAAAATTTTTCAAATATAAAACCTAGGTAAGGTTAAATTAGCTGGCGCCCATATGCAAATTTACGAACAATTTAAAACTTTTCTTTCCTAATTTAACTTGACATGCAAAACATGTACATGCTTGCATAAACACAAGATGTGGTGTGTGAGTTGAGTCCTTTTAAATGTTATTGGATCTTGGATGCATTACATATTAGGTCTCATGAACACAAGTATGCATACATGTTAATTCTTATATATAATAAAAGCATTATCCTAATTGTCACCTTAAGTACCATTAGTCCAACTCAAATATATACACACTAGTGCATAAGAATCTTGTGAGTTTAAGCATGGTGAATTGAAAGTAAAGTCTAACAACCTCATCTCTGGTTAATTAAAAATGAAAATATAATTTTGCAATCATTTAAGTATATATATAAAATAGGAACATTTAAATGTAGATAAACTCATTGAATATTTAAAAATATATGGTGCAATATAAAATCATGGGGAAATTCATGAAGACACTATACAACAAATATATCTCACTGGAATTTTTGGTATGATTTAATATTTACACTTTATACCTCAAATGAGTAAGTCAAAGCAGTCAAACTATATATTATTTTCAACCCCTAATTAGTAAAAACAATACCTCACTCATATGTGCATTGAATTACATACAATTGTATATGAAATATAATTTATTCAAATACTAATCTATTTATCATGAATTAATATAATTTTTTCCGAATTTACTTTATGATTTTTGACCTCCTAAAAATTCAAATCAATTTCAGCTAGGCCTAAATTCTTTATTTTTATGAGGATAAAATATAGGGAAGTTTTGTGTGAAACCGAAGAAAATGGAATCTAGGTATTTTCATCTACTTCCAAAAAAATCCACATTAATTTATCATGCATACAAATTAAACTATGGAATTACAAAGTAGAGGGAAAGAAAGAAACAATGAAAATCCTCGAAATCACTTATACAGTACTCACGTACAAACCTACCCATGCCTCTCCTCCTTGCATAGCCTACCACGGCCTGGACCCACCTGTCGGTCTCATTGACTAGCTCCAACTCGGTTTAAATTGTCCCACTGCTCAAGCAAACACGGCCTGGACCCACCTGTCGGTCTCATTGACTAGCTCCAACTCGGTTTAAATTGTCCCACCGCTCAAGCAAACAGAGAGAGAGACAGAGAGAACGAGAGATCGACGCATGGCCGGCACGTGTCCGCCGCCGAGCTTGCCCATATCATCTCCCAGCAGCGTCGCACTGTCTTCCACTCCATTCCAGCGCCGATTCAGTCGAGAGGAAGAGCTCGCCTCACCTCCGTCGCACCCATCCTCACCGTCAGCCGTAAAGACGACGACCATCGCGATCACCACCAAGCCGCGGTCTCCTCCTCTCCTTTCGCGTTCTGCAGTTGCCATGCCATGCCAAGTCCATCCCTATAACCTCGCCTCATGCCGTGCAGCTATCTCATCGGAACGCCGTCGTGCCCACGGGAGCTCCAGAGCGCCGCCACTACGACATCATCGTCGTCCGACCATCCTCGACCACTCCAGGCCAAGCCGCCACGCCATCATCTTCACCTCGACCCTAGGAGCCCGCCGATCGAAGGAATCGAATCACGTAGCCGTGAATAAGGAGATCGATCTCTTTTTCCTCAAATCCGGTCGCTGGACTCCATCCTCAAATTCGTCTACTCCGGTGAGCCCCACTTCAATTCCTTGGACATGAGTCATCCTTGGGACCACAGAGAACTCACGGATGTCTTCTCTTAGCTATTCATCGACCAGAGCGAGCCGATGCCGTCGAGCCACCATTTAGTGCCGCCGCCGGAGCTCTTCTCAAGTCGCCGTCGTTGTCCAAGCTTCGCCGGCCCCTTCCAACTGCTTGGTGAGTACCTAGGACCCTTGTAGATACGCATGCATGCACCCATTCGCACGGAAAAAAGCCAAGGCCCGACATGCATGAGCAACCCGAGAGCTACTACCACTTGCGCCGCCGTCGCCATTGATTTCGGCCACCGCAGCTAGCAAAACCACCACCGTCAGCTTCGTCTTGAACCCCTCTTCGTTTTCCCTTTTAGCCGCTCACCAAGATCGGTCACCATTCGCCGTTGCCGCCAGCAAGAAGCTCGCCGGGATGCCGCTGCCCTGCCTTCCCAGCTGCCGTCCCACTGACATGCAGGCCCCATGTCATTAGAGCGCGAGGACTACACTTAGCAAGGGTTTAAAACTTGTAAGGTTTAATCTATAAGATTCTTTAGTATGACATGTGGACCCAGGACCTAATTATAAATAGAGAAAATGTTAAGGACTCTTAATAAACTTTGTTTTAACACATGCTAAGGATTGCGGGTTGATTTCTGGAACCCTAGGGGCCTTTTTGCATATTGGCCAGAGGCTGACCTATAGACCCCATGTTTTTATAATTCAAAAATATAAAAGAAAAAGATTAAACCTTTATCTTTTCAATTGAGATTATGTCAAACTTGTGAAATTCATATAAAATCAAATATAGCTCATTTTCAGGTGAATCCAATTTCAGTTGTTCTGTAAAATGGTGAACTTTAATACTATGAATTAAAATGTGATGCTTACAGTATACCAAATATCACTAAGATTTTGTATATGAAACAATAGACATAATACATGTTTAAACTTTGGAAATTCACAGAAAATTAACTGTTACTCCAAATGAGATGAACTAAATTTCTGTAGAATCAGCAATGTATGAACTTTAATTTAGTAATATAAAATATGACACTTTCTGTACATGAAACAGTACTAATTATTTATATAGTAAAATAACCACCACATGTACAATTTAATTTCTAAAAATTATAGGGAATTCATCCTAGCTCAAAATGAAGTGAGCTAAGTCCTGTTAGATTCACAACCATGTACCCTTGTGCACTGTAAGATAAGATGTAGTACGAGAACATCCCTAACATATTATTGGTGCAATAGGAATTAAGCCACAACCTATAAATTATGAATTCCATATAAGAATATATTTTAGCTCCAAATAATCTGAAGTAAAATATGGTTAGACTCATATAATTATGCTCTTTATTTATGTTGGTCAAAATCAAGAACATTTAGTACAAATAATACCCTCAAATTAGTATTACAAATTATCAACATAGACTACACTACAACTTGTATAACACATAAAAAATTCATACTAGCTCTAAAAATTATGAAACCAATTGTGTTAGTCTTAGAAAACAATCCTCTTCATCCCAGTAAGGTTAACTTGGTCAAAATCATATATTAAAAATATTTCACAACAATACAAAAGTAAATAATACTATATGTCAATACAAACTTGGAAAATTCATAACTCACAAATGAAAAGAGATAAAATAGGAATTCTTTCACCTAAATTCATCTTAGGTCAGAACCTATCCACTGGACACAAATCATGCATTTTAGATAATTTTTTATTTTTGCATAATTTGGTATTTATTTGCATATCGTGTCTTTTGTATAGATAAATTGCATTAACGGTGAAGAACTGATTTAGGTGGTATTCATATTGTTCAAGATCAAGGCAAGTTATTCCCTCCCCTCTCCTTTGATCACATTGAAACCCATGATTTGGGAGATGAAAAGTGTTGTTTGCAAAACTGCATATATATTTGAGTAAAAACGATATTTGAAAGTTGGTAAATGGTAGCTATGTCCTTATTGCAGCATGTACCACCTTGACTAATTGCGATTCCCTTGGTTTGTAACCTTAGTAATGGATAGAGTACTTGTGCTCATTTGGGGTTAATCATGCTTATTACATTACTATATGCTTAGCCATGCTTAGAGTTAAGCAAAATAATCACTCTTACGGATTTATGAATGGGATTTTGAATATTGGGTTAATGCTGGATTGAGAATGAAAATGTTAAGTATTTGCGAACTAAAGTGTGAATAAAATGATTTTGGACTTGGGCGGCAAGTGGTGTGCCTATGGTGGTAGTTGCACATCTATAGGGGGAGTGTTCGCCTGGGTTATTTAAGGACTGAACTTCGTGTCACCAATTAAGTATACCGTACATCCACATGTGCTATTTATGGGGTGGCCTTAGCTAATTAAGTTACTTAAAGTCTAGCCTTGCATATTGGTAGGCCGGAGTAGAATGAATTAGTCAGAGCGATGATTCATAGGAACTACCTATTTACCCCACCTTTTATTGGGGTTACTTTAGGTGTCTAAGTCTGTCCAATTCAACGGTTAAGTGCCTTATAGGGGAACGGATGTGTTCGCTGCCACGGCATTAGATTTAAGGCGTGGGCCCGCCACCTAACGGTTCTGGGTCATTCCCAAGATGGATTCACACTTGTCGTCGCTGATGCAAGGCTAGGCGTTAAGTAAGGTAAAGGCTACATTGTGACCTCTAGACCGCATTCAACGTGTAGCGTGTGGTGGTACCGACGGGTACCGGACAAATTAGAGCGATTCACATCATGTGGGTAAAGTTGTACAAACTCTGTAGAGTCTAAAACTAATCGATTAGCCGTGCTCACGGTCATGAGCGACTTGGTGAAGTGTCATGAGTATAGACTTTGATTTATGTTTTCAAATGATGCTTTGTGAACTATGGATTTGAAAATGAAAACTTGGGTTAAGTTATGATAATTATGTTATATTGATGATGAATGTGAGACTTGATGCCGGGTGGGCAATCAAGTATATTATTATGATGAGATGATGACTTGTTGCCGGTATGGGCAACGAGAGTATGTTTATGATGTTAATATGGTAAATATTATGGTTTAACTACTTTAATGCTTTGTTAATTGAATTGTCAACTCCTTTACAAATGATTGTGAACTAAAACTTGCTTGATGCTAAAATGTGCTACAAATAGCCTTCCTTGATTATATGCCATGCATGTAGTATGTTAGGATTGTCTTGTGCTTGCCAGTACATTAATTCGATTAATGTACTGACTCTTGTTATACTGGAATATCCATTTTGCAGGTTGTATTCTTAGTCTAATTTGAGTGATTCGGGAGATCGTTGCTTCTTCTAGGACTGGATCTATATGGGTTACCCCTAGTCGGCTGCTTGTGGTTTCGGGTAGCCAAGATTCCGCGGATCAGTAATTATCTGGCCAATTGGCCTATGTATTTAAGTAAAGATGTAGAGTAAATTTTATTTGTGTTTACTCCTTATTATTCTGATCTTCATCACTTAAATGAAAGTGTGGAACTAGAGCTTATCCTGCGATCTAGTTCTACACCTGCATGAGTATAGAGCATTTGGGATGTCGTAGAGCTTTAGTGAATTTTGTCAAGTCTCCTGAGATGTGTAACACATCTGGTCGCTATCTTCGTGTGGTTTGACGGGCATGTCTCAGGCTGAAGTTGACTGGCATGCTAAAGTCCCAGCAATGTCCCCTATGCTCTCTTCTCGGCGCTTCAGGTTTTATACTATGTATGTCATTTGACTTGATAGGGCAGTGATGAGGTTGGATGGTTACTGTTTTACTCGATTATTACTAGACCCCATCCAACTAAATATTTCGCGCTATCACTTCGGGTAACTTACATAATATTTAACCCGGGGTGTCCTGCGCAACTCTCTGGAATTTTCTTGGATTTTTGAGAGCTCAAATACTAATTTTAATAATACAAAGAACACTTTTGAAAATATTTTGTCAAATACTTTGGCTGCCCATGAATTTTTGGATTTTTCTTGAAATTATTTGAGCCTGAAAATATTTTTGAAAATTCAAAGATCATTTCAATGATTAATTTAAATGGAAAAGTAATTAAAATTCCAATTTCGGATTTGGGCTGATTTCGGGCTAAGTCTTCTTATCGTCCCTCCTTCTTGGGCCATTTGCAGAAAAAGTCTGTTTACGCTCTTTCTCTATCTCTCCTGCAGGTTTGTCTCCTCTCCCAAAGTCTGCGGCCAACTTACCTTCCAATTGCTACAGTGCCTTCTTCAACCTTCAGCCCAAGGTAACCAAAGGAAACTAAATCCTAGCCGCGAAATCCACTCGAACCCATGAAGATTTCCCAAAATTTATTGAAGGAAAATCTTTCCCTGATCTTGCTCTTCCTTTTCCCCAAAGAATCGGACATAATCCCGCCGTATTTTGTGTCGTATCGAGCTCGGACACAAAGCGCTCTCTCTCCACCAAACCTAACTTTTCCCGGCGCTGCCATAGCCGTTTTGGGCATGGTTATGATCTCCCGTGGCTATAAATAGGACCATCTCGACCTCCTCTCTCATTTCCACCCTTTGCCCTAGCTTGCTCCCGCCCGAAACCCTCTCCTCACGCTTCGTTTCTCCCTCCGTCGCCGACCACCACTCCAGCCGTCCCTAGCAGTCGCCTCAGTTGCCGCCGCTCCGTGCCGTCGCCACCGCTGGACCGCAAGGACGACAGGAAGCCCGGTCGCCGATTCCCTTGCGCCGAAGCTCGTCGGACATTACTCCTCGCCATCAAGCCCGATGCCACCATCGCCCACCGCTCTCCAGTCACCACCTGCCGTCGTTCCCTTCATCATTCGACCGTGCCGAAGCCGTCCCCGACCACACCTCCTCTTCGCTTGGAAATCAATGGAACGCCTTCATCGTCGTCATCCCAAGGACCTCCGCCGCCAAAAGCTCGCTGCCAGCCGTCTCCCTTCGCTGCTCGTCGTCGCATAAGTATTGGTACGGACCGTTGTCTCGTGCTCTTTCTCCTGGTGCTCTCCATTTTCGCCGTTGTCTCGGTTGTCGAGCGGACATGGCCATTTGCATGGCAGCCCATGTCAGCCACCACCTGAACTCCTCGCTCGCATGGCACTTGCATGTCATGTCCATGTGGCGTGCATCTAAACCCTAGATCGGTTTGATCTGAACCATTCGATCTCGATCAAACTCCAGTCAAAATCAATCTCAGTCGTCGAATCTTGTGAACCCGTAGACCATCTCACTGAACTTGATCTACGGTGGACCGATCCAGGGCTGACGTCATAATATCTCTTTTCCTTCTGTAAAATAATTAAATATGACGTAATAAATATATTTAATCCTTTTAAATAGGCTTTGATTGGATTAAATCTTGTAAAATTCATAAATAATTCATACGAACTCAAAATAAGGCCGTTCAAGTACCATAATTCGTCTAAAATCATGCTCTACAGGTTTGTTTACATTCTATGCATTGTTTATTTGGTTTTTATTTGTCATTTTCCTCATTTTGCATGTTAGCTTGGCGTATCTGTCATGTCGGAGGTTCGTGAGTGCGATGGAAGAGCTTCAGAAGACGAATTGAAGATCGATTATTGCAAGGCAAGTCACATAGAGCCTAAACACAATCCCTTTGAGCATGTTGATCCTATATTTAAATTCTCTATTTATTTCAAATCTGCATTTATTTTCAAATATAATTGGGTGGTGTGAACTTATTACTTTGTTATGGCCATGTGGTATTGATACCTTTGGGTTATAAATTCTCTAGCTTGGACCTTATATAATGGTTCAGCTAGATATTTGATATAATTCCTTAGCCATGCTTAGAAACTCTAGTATCATTTTATGTGGGAATAACTAATGATTCACTCATGATTAATGATGGTTAAATGATGGTAGCTCATGATGATTAATCATGGTTGGTTAATAATTGCCCAACTAAAACTTTGACTAATGATGGGTTGTGAGCACATGGTTGTGTTGGTTGTCCTTATGTCAATTGAGGACTGGTTCGCGAGCTACTGTTGTGAAACATTAACCATACTAACCACAAACCAGAGTGGGCAATGGCTAGATTTTTTGTATAGCATGGTTCATTGTGGAGCACCAGACTATGAAGTGGCGATAAGTCCATGGGGTCACTAGGAGTCCATACCTATCTAAGGGGGCGAATATGATCCGGGAACGGTGAACTACTTTGAGTTATGTTCCTCCACCTCCGCCACCTCCTCGGTGTCGCGCCCCAAACTATACCAGTCCAAGAACAGGAACCGGCAGAGACTGGAGGTCACATTATTACCTGTGATAACAGTACCAGTCGCAGGATACACAAGTTGGTACCCACAGAATAAATGGGGAAATCAAAAATAACAAAGTTTTATTACAACCTTGAGGGAGGTCTCATACATACTACCGTCATGGACAAACCCCAGACTGGTAGAAACATAGACAGGTAGAAATGACAAAGGCGGAAGCGTAAGGAACAGCGGCGGAAAGCGTAGAGTAAAAGACACAAAGAGGAAAACAGCAAACATAATCCACAGGCGTCGTTTGGGAACTACGCCTAAAACCCCGAGAAATCGTACTCAACCTGCTCCTGAAAGTACGCCTCAGTAGAAGGGTCGAGGTATCCTTCTGCTAACTCTATAAATGTAAATAAGCAAGGGTGAGTACTCAGTGTACTCAGCAAGCCGGGGAAAATATGACATGCAAGGCTATTAACAAGGAGGAGAAAGGATACTTACGAAAAACAAGGTTTAAATTAATTTGTTTTCAAAACACTAGTGATTCAAATTTTAGTTCGGAACGAGGCTCACGCCTCGTCCCATTTCCCAGGTTGCTTTGCAATAACCTGTCATAGTAATCATAAGTCCGATGCACAACTCAACATGTGCCATCTCAGCACAAACCAACACTGTGCCGTCTCAGCACAACCAAACCCGTGCCATCTCAGCACGAAACCAACACCGTGTCGTCTCAGCACAAAACCATCACCCTGGTGCCAAACAACACCCCGAGTAACACAGGCTCGTTCCCAACCACGAAGGTTGGCCGTTTGCCACAAAGGCAAACTCTGGTAACGGCTCCCATCCCACAGACTATTTCAAGAAAGAAGTTTAAAAACAAAACTACGCTATGAGAAAAACCTCACATCCGCCCATGACCGTGGACACGGCTATTTAAACAGTTTTACTAAACTCTGCGGAGGTTGCACGCTTTACCCACACGTCGTGAACTTCTCACATTACCGAAGACATGTGGATCAGACATGGTCGACAAAGGAGAGCTCACTACAAGACTTTTCTGTAACCAACCCATAGATGTCCCGTGTCACATAGAAGGGCGGAATCTCTCAACCAAGCATCAGGCTAGGATCAGGCCCTCATCTACTCAGGCCCCACCGTATGGACCCCACGACGCATCCCCACTGCAGGAGATTGCCGTAAACTCCACCATACCGGTGCTACTCACCTGCCAACATGCTAGACACCTACGCTATGGCTACATACTCAGCCAGGGGCATCCAATTCTACTTATGTGGTCGCACTGTCTTATGTTTGGATGAATTTCCCAAAGGAATCGGTTCTTATGGATGATACGTAGCCAAACCACCCAGGTACTGACTCCCGCACCATCAAGTTTTAGAAATCATTTTTCCATCTTAAAAACCATACCGACATCTCGCCGGGTTTTTAAAGTAACAAAGGTGTTAAATATCCGGAAGTTTCCCAATCGACAGTTCAGACGTTACCTATAGGCATTCTACTTCGGCATGGGTGAATACCGACGAAAATATGGTGGTGTTACAAAGAAAAAAATGGAGTTTTACAAATCCTACATAATAAAAGTGCGACTAATAGGAAGGTCCGACGAATCGCATTCGTGGCCAAAACAGTGCGCCCAAAAAAAATGCAACTTGGCAAACAAAATAATTAGTTCAAAAATATGGGTCCAAAAAGTGGTCAAGGAGGCTTGCCTTGATCCTCCACGAAAGTCGAAGCGTCGGCCACCTGAGCGAACCCTGCGTCGGTCCCGGACTCTACACGGAACAAAACAAACAATACATAAAACCACTGCTAGAAGCAAAATGTCATGATGCAATGCAGTGCTAATGGGTAGAGTATAATTTTTGAGAGCTGATAGAACTGGAATGAGGTCAAATGGAGTTACGGATAAAAAGATATGAATTTTTGAAATTTGGAGGATTTTCAAGGGACGAAAAAAAATCGAGCCTGGCGAGCCCAGGAGAAGGAGTTGGCGGAGGAGAAGGAGGAGCCCATGGCCAGCTTGGTTAGCCAGTGGCCGAACGCCGGTCGTTCGGCGTTGGTGCGGACGGCCGTGGTGCTCACAAGGGTGGTGGTTCGGCCGGAAGCAGGAAAAGGCGGGGAAAGCGGCGCCGACTACCTGCGACAACTCCGCAGCCTCGGCGACTCCTTCCAGTCAATGCAAATCGTAGTGAAACTTGTGGGGAGTAGTGTGAGAGATCAAGGCTTGATTTGTGGGGGTATTTATACTTTGCTTTGGCATACAGTACATATTCCAACGGTGAGTGCCGCCATTTTTGTAGCTGTACAAAGGTCTCCGGCTATAGTATTGCTCTGCTCCCTATGTGATGCTCAGGTATTTGTCCTTCGCGAGTGAATGAGCTACTCAGGTGTTTGTCCTTCCTGAGTGAATGAGCTGCTTAGGTGTTTTGTCTCGCTTGAGTAAATGTAAAAGCAGAGATGCTGTCAGGGAGGGGATGGGGCAGTGCCTAATTTGGCAGCCGTCGCTTTGTGGTTTTAATGGCAGAGAGAGATTTTGTGCTTGCATGGCTGGGTCAGCGATGGCTAAAGAAGGACTAGAGAGCGGTACTTTTAGTGACACGCAATTAATTAAAAGAAAAAGGGACCGATAATCGCCGGTTGGTAGACATCCAAAAATAATGGAGATTAATTGGATTGGGACGGAAATGGTTAGATAAGGCCGGGATAATTTATGAACGACGATGAAAATTAGCTCTCGAGTTTTTGGAGACCGAAGTTGGAAAAAGGATGACGCTTTGATTATAATTAATCCGGGATTTTAGATTAAAAACACGGGTGTTACAAACCTACCCCCCTTAAGAGAATCTCGTTACAAGATTCCAAGGTCAGGTGAAAAGCTCCAAGTACTCAGTTCGGAGGTGGTCCTATTGTTCCCATGTGGGCTCATCCTCGGTATGGTTACTCCACTGAACTTTGAAAAACTTGATGACCTTTCGTCGCATACGACGCTCCTTCTCATCGAGTATTCTAATAGGCTGTTCTTCATAAGTCAAGTCTTTCCGTATGTCAATCATTTGGAGAGGGATTTGCTCCTCGGGGACACGAAGGCATTTCCTTAGCTGCGAGACATGGAAGACGTCATGTACTCCGGCTAACTCTGTGGGCAACTCGAGTTGATAGGCGACTTCCCCGCGTCTGTCGATGATAGGGTAGGGACCAATGTAACGAGGTGCCAGTTTTTTGGCTATTGCAAATCATTTTGTTCCTCGCAGAGGCGATACCTTTAGGTATACATGGTCTCCTACTTCAAACTCAAGCATCCATCGCCGATGGTCGGCATAGTCCTTCTGTCGGGATTGAGCTTCTCGAAGTCTGCTCTGGATCACCTTCACTTGCTCTTCGGCTGCTTGTAGGATATCAGGTCCAAATACCTTCTTTTCCCCTACATCCGTCCAACAAAGTGGGGTTCGACACTTTCGCCCGTACAAGGCTTCATAGGGTGCCATTTGGATACTAGCTTGGTAACTATTATTGTAGGCGAATTCTGCATAGGGTAAACACAAGTCCCAAGTGCCTTCAAAATCCAGGGCACATGCTCTCAGCATGTCCTCCAGAATCTGATTTACCCGTTTAGTCTATCCATCGGTTTGGGGGTGATAAGCGGTGCTAAAATTCAAGTTCGTGCCCATTGCTTAGTGAAGATTTTGCCAGAAATGTGAAGTGAATTGGGTGCCTCGGTCTGATACTATTTTCTTAGGTACCCCATGTCGACAAACAATCTGGGTCATGTATAACTCGGCTAGTCTTTTTCAGGAATAAGTAGTCTTAATTGGGATGAAGTGAGCGGCCTTGGTAATCCTATTACCCATATGGAATCGTAGCCAGAAGGAGTCATGGGAAATCCAGTGATGAAGTCCATCCCTATTTCTTCCCATTTCCCCTTGGGTACCTTTAAAGGTTGTAACAATCTGACGGGTTTGTGATGTTCTGCTTTTACACGTTGGCAGACATCACATCAGTCCACATACTCTGCGACGTCACGCTTCATCCCAGGCCACCAATAGTAAGGCTTGATGTCTTGATACATTTTGGTGCTACCGGGGTGTATGGAGTAGGCGGACTCGTGAGCTTCCCGGAGTATCAGGTCTTTTAGTTTCTTACTGTCGGGGACACAGATACGCTTTCCTAACCATAGTATTCCTTTCTCGTCCAAGGAGTGTTCTGGGGCTTTTTCCTTCTTGATAAGCTCCTTGATTTCTGCGATCCCTTGGTCATCTGACTGGGCTTCACTGATCTGTTGCTCTAGGGTGGGTTGTACTACCAACGTGGCAAGGGTGGCGGGTTTCACCACATTTATCCTTAGTTTCTCCAGTCTCCTGCATAGTTCTAGTTGGTGTGGCAGGATGGCCAAAGCATTGCAATGCACCTTCCGGCTTAATGCATCGGCAACCACGTTAGCCTTACCCGGTGATAGTGTATCCCGAGGTCATAATCTTTAATTAGTTCTAGCCATCTTCTTTGTCTGAGGTTGAGTCCGGTCTAAGTGAAAATGTACTTCAAACTCTTATGGTCCGTGTATACTTCACACCTATTGCCCATCAAGTAATGCTGCCAAATCTTGAGGGCGTCCACCACTGCTGCTAATTCAAGGTCATGGGTAGCGTAGTTCATCTCATGGGGCTTTAGCTGTCTGCAGGCATAGGCAATCACTCTTCCTTCTTGCATGAGCACACATCCTAGTCCTTGCCTGGAGGCGTCGCAATAGATATCAAAATCTTTCTGTATGTCCGGGAGGGTTAAGACAGGAGAAGTGGTTAGTCTCTTCTTCAGTTCCTGAAAACTCCCTTCACAAGCTGCCGTCCATATAAATTTCCGGTCCTTCTTGAGTAATTCAGTCATGGGTTTGGCAATCCTGGAGAATCCTTCTATGAATCTTCGGTAATATCCCGCCAAACCGAAGAAACTACTGATCTCGGTGGCTGTGGTTCGGGCTTTCCACGAGAGCACATCTCTGGCCTTACCAGGGTCTACCTCTACTCCACCAGCAGAGATGACATGGCCAAGGAAGGCAACCCTATTAAGCCAAAATTCACATTTGGAGAATTTGGCGTAGAGTTGATGTTCTCTTAATTTACCCAAAACCATTCTTAGATGCTCGGCATGCTCTTGATCACTCTTAGAATAGATAAGAATATCATCTATGAATACCACGACATATTTGTCAAGGCAGTCCATGAACACCTTGTTCATAAGGTTCATGAAAAAGGCTGGGGCGTTGGTAAGACCAAAGGACATGACAGTGTACTCGTAAAGTCCATAACGAGTGGAGAAGGCAGTTTTGGGTATGTCTTCCGGTCGAATCTTTAACTGGTGATATCCGGACCTAAGGTCTATTTTGGAAAAGACCTTGGCTCCTTGCAACTGATCGAACAGGTCATCAATCCTTGGAAGAGGGTACTTGTTTTTGATGGTCACTTCATTCAAGGCTCGGTAATCCACACACATTCTCTTAGTTTTGTCCTTCTTTTCGACTAAGAGGACGGGAGCTCCCCAAGGAGACGTGCTGGGCCTCACGAATCCTTTCTCTTCTAGTTCCTCGATTTGCTTCTTGACTTCTGCCAATTCATTGGGGGCCATTTTGTATAGTCTCTTGGATATAGGGGCTGTGCCTGGGGCAAGGGTGATAGAGAACTCAATTTCTCTATCTGGCGGCATTCCGGGTAGTTCTTCTGAAAAAACATTTGGGTACTCATTAACTACCGATACTTCCTCCAAAGGGATGGCTTCAACATGGTTAAGGGTGGGTCGGTCTATCAATCTGCGGGGAGAGGTGAATCTTATTTTCTTCCCGACTGGTCCTTGCAAGGTTATTGTATGGGAGGCACAGTCTATCTGGCAATTATACTTGGATAGCCAATCCATCCCTAGGATTAAGTCTAGACTTTGGGACTCAAGGAGGATGGGGCTGACAGGGAAAGTAACTCCTTGTATGACTAGGCTCGCTTTGGGGCAGATTCGATAGGCTTTAGCTTCGGTTCTAGGGGATTGGATGAGCATGGGTATTTCTAATCCTTTAGTCCCTATCCCACTTCTTCACACAAATGCTTGAGAAATAAAAGAGTGCGATGCCCCCGAATCAAATAAGACAATTGCTGGTACGGAATTGACAAGGAACGTACCTAGCACCACATCAGGGGACTCCTGGGCTGATTCTGCTTGCACATGATTGACTCGGCCTCGTCCAAAAGTTGGTGCAGAATGAGAAGCTTGATCGCTGGCCTGGGTAGTAGCCTTAGCTAGAGTTGGGGCACGTGCTCTAGCTGTGCTGATGTGGGAAGCTCCAGAGGTAGCGGGAGTATAACGCTGGGTACACTCCCTGGCAAAATGCCCCACAATTCCACAACGGTAGCAGGCGAACCCAGCTGCTGTTGGTGGGTTCCTTGGTGGAGCATTGGGGGTGGTGATGTTGCTACCCCCAGTGTTACCAGTATAAGTTCTTGGTTGAACTGGTGCCGGAGGACGAGATACGAAGGGACGGGCCTGGTACCCATGACTCGGTTGAGGCACTGGCTGACGATATTGTACTGGGTAGTTGATCCTGGGACGCGGTCCGCCATGGTGCATAAGCCTGATCTGAGCAGCCTTACGCTTCCGAAAGGCTTCTTCTTCCTTCCAGGTGTCTTTCACAATTAGTGCCCGGTTAATCATTTGCTGAAAGGTAGGGAAATCATGGGCAACCAGCTGAATACGGATGCCCACATTCATGCCCTTGAGGAATTTCCTGATTTTCTTCTTGTCGGTATCCACCTCATCGGCAGCATAACGAGCCAAGTGATTGAACTTTGTTAAGTATTCATTGATGGAGGAGTTGTCTTGCTTCAAGTTATTAAACTCTTCTCGTTTGATATCGATGGTACTTTCTGGGACATATGCTGCTCGAAAGGCTTCTGCGAATTCTTCCCAATCAATGGTGGAGGCATCGTGGCGAGCCGTGTGGTAGTTCTCCCACCAGTTAGCTGCAGGTCCCCTGAGCTAGTGGGCAGCATAAAGTGTTTTTTCTCTAGGGGTGCACTGCACCAAGTCCAACTTCCTTGCGACGTCCTTCAACCAATCGTCTGCCTCGACTGGTTCGGAAGTCTGGGAAAATTCCGGGGGACGAGTCCTCAAGAAGTCATTCAGTTTAGATCGTCCATCTGGTGCATGACGAGACTGATGGTTGAGGGCGGCCAGGTTCTGAGCAATGCCTTGCAAAATTTGAGTTTGCAAGGTTAATAGACTTTGCTAATCCAGAGGGGGAGGGTGGGGTAGTTCTCCTGATACCGATGTGGGGGTACGAGCTTTGCGGGAGTTGGTTTGCTCGCGTTCAGAGGCCTGATCCAGATGCACCTCAGGTACTTCTCGGGTGGCATTGCGAGGTAACGGGCTCTCCTCTTCATTTTCGAGACGTACAGGGGTGCGAATGGTACGGCGAGGACATTCAGCCATCTTGATCCTAAGGAAGGAGGGAGAAAGGAAAACCTTAGCTAGGAGGACACACATTTTTTTTAACGGAGATTTTCACAACAAGCACATACATTGCAAAACAAGGCACAGCATAGTACAAGGAGACGATTACATCACTTAGACACTAGCCACGGGACATAGCATACAAGGTACTACAAGCTAGGGGGGGCTGCCATAACTTCTACGAAGGTTGGCAGTAGGACGCGATCTCGACTAAACACACTACAAGACACTACCTTGCGAGACCACTTTATTCAAGCCGCTAACCTGAGGTAGTGCAAGACACTTACTAACACAACGACCTCCTACTGGGAACGGTTGACCCGCGGCTCCTCGCTCTCCGGGGTGATACCGCAAGTCAGCGAAAACTGAACAGGTACCCTCGGAGTAAAAACGATGGCACTCCCAGTCGGCAGGGTGGAAGTGACGTCATGAGCGAGTGGAGCAACTGACGGAGTGTGATTAGCAGTGAAGCGGAACAAGGAACGGTACTGACGTGCCGTCATGCGGCGAACCGGACGGGAAGGTAGTGGCGAGGTCGGAAGTGGTGGGGATGGCAGTGGTGGAGAAGGGGAGGAAATACGTGAGCTGCCTCCCTCGGTACGGGGCGCTCGGCGGGGACGCAAGGTATGGTGAACGGGTGGAGGCTGGATGAGGGGTATCCCTTCAACTGCGGAGATGTGACGCTCCAACTGGCGATTGGCCTCAAGAAGGGAGTGGTACTGCACATCCAGGAACATCACCTTGGTGCCAAACAACACCCCGAGTCACACAGGCTTGTTCCCAACCACGATGGTTGATCGTTCGCCACAAAGGCAAACTCTGATAACGGCTCCCATCCCACAACCTATTTCAAGAAAGAAGTTTAAAAACAAAACTATGCTATGAGAAACACCTCACATCCACCCATGACCGTGGGCACGGCTATTTAAACAGTTTTACTAAACTCTGCAGAGGTTGCATGCTTTACCCACACGTCGTGAACTTCTCACATTACCGAAGACATGTGGATCAGACATGGCCGACAAAGGAGAGCTCACTACAAGAATTTTCTGTAACCAACCCATAGATGTCCCGTGTCACATAGAAGGGTGCAATCTCTCCACCAAGCATCAAGCTAGGCTCAGGCCCTCATCTACTCAGGCCCCACCGTATGGACCCCACGACGCATCCCCACTGCAGGAGATTGCCGTAAACTCCACTATACCGGTGCTCCTCACCTGCCAACATGCTAGACACCTACGCTTTAGCTACTTACACAGCCAGGGGCATCCCATTCTACCCATGTGGTCGCACTATCTTATGTTTGGATGAATTTCCCAAAGGAATCGGTCCTTATTGATGATACGTAGCCAAACCACCCAGGTACTGACTCCCGCACCATCAAGTTTTAGAAATCATTTTTCCATCTTAAAAACCATACCGACATCTCGCCGGGTTTTTAAAGTAACAAAGGTGTTAAATATCCAGAAGTTTCCCAATTGACAGAACAAACGTTACCTATAGGCTGTCTACTTCGGCATGGGTGAATACCGACGAAAATATGGTGGTGTTACGAAGAAAAAAAATGGAGTTTTACAAATCCTACATAATAAAAGTACCACTAATAGGAAGGTCCGACGAATCGCATTCGCGGCCAAAATAGTACGCCCAAAAAAATGCAACTTGGCAAACAAAATAATTATTTCAAAAATATGGGTCCAAAAAGTGGTCAAGGAGGTTTGCCTTGATCCTCCACGAAAGTCGAAGCATTGGCCTCCTGAGCGAACCCCGCGTCGGTCCCGGACTCTACACGCAACAAAACAAACAATACATAAAAGCACTGCTAGAAGCAAAATGTCATGATGCAATGAAGTGCTGATGGGTAGAGTGGAATTTTTGGAGATGATGGAACTAGAATGAGATCAAACGGTGTTACGGATAAAAAGATATGAACTTTCGAAGTTTGAAGGATTTTCACAGGACGAAAAAAAACCGAGCCTGGCCGAGCCTGGGAGAAGGAGTTGGCAGAGGAGATGGAGGAGGCCCTGGCCAGCTTGGTCAGCCAGTGGCCAAACGCAGGTCGTTCAGCGTTGGTACGGCCAGCGTGGTGCTCACGAGGGTGGTGGTTCGGCCGGAAGCAGGAAAAGGCGGGGAAAGCGGCGCCGACTACTTGCGACAACTCCACGGCCTTGGCGACTCCTTCTAGTCAATGCAAATCGTAGTGAAACTTGTGGGGAGTAGTGTGAGGGATCAAGGCTTGATTTATGGGGGTATTTATACTTTGCTTTGGCATGCAGTAGAGATTCCAACGGTGAGTGCCGACATTTTTGCAGCTGTGCAAAGGTCTCCAGCTATAGTATTATTCTACTCCCTCTGTGATGCTCAGGTGTTTGTCCTTCGTGAGTGAATGAGCTGCTCAGGTGTTTGTCCTTCGTGAGTGAATGAGCTGCTCATGTATTTGTCCTTCGTGAGTGAATGAGTTGCTTAGGTGTTTTGTCTCGCTTGAGTAAATGTAAAAGCAGAGATGCTGTCGGGGAGGGGATGGGGCGGTGCCTAATTCGGCAGCTGTCGCTTTGTTGTTTTGATGGCAGAGAGAGATTTTGTGCTTGCATGGCTGGGTCAGCGATGGCTAAAGAAGAATTAGAGAGCGGTACTTTTAGTGACACGCAATTAATTAAAGAAAAAAGGGACCGATAATCGCCGGTTGGTAGACATCCGAAAATAATGGAGACTAATTGGATTGGGACGGAAATGGTTAGATAAGGTCACGATAATTTACGAATGATGATTAAATCTAACTCTCGAGTTTTTGGGAGACTGAAGTTGGAAAAAGGACGACGCTTTGATTAAAATTAATCTGGGATTTTAGATTAAAAACACGGGCGTTACACTCGGGCTCCTCTTCCGGCTCACGCGCTGGGACTTGCCGCAGCTACGGTAGCTTGCGAGCTCCTCCTTCACTGCCGTCTCCTCCACCCCCTCCGCATCCTCCTCGAGCAGCTCTAACGGATCGTCGTCAGGACTAGCCGCCAACGTGCCCCCTCACTTGCCCCTCCTCCACCGCCGCCTTCTCCACCACCGTCGCCTCCTCTGCCTCTGTCTTCCCCTCGAGCTGTTCTTTCGGCCACCGTCGCCGCCTTCTCCATCGCCACCGCCGCCGAAGCTCTCCACCGCCTTCTCCATGGCCGTCGTCACCATCTCCATCACCACACTGGCCGCGCCACTGAAGCTCTCCTCCGCCGCTGCCTCCTCGTCCTCTTCCGGCTGAGCCGCCACGTCAAGACTCGCCGCTATGCCGGGCCACCTCCTCCTCATCTCACTCGCCACCGGCGTCACCCGGTAGGCCACTCTTAATAGCAAAATTTGGCAAGATATGTAGAGATAAAGATAGATCCGAAGCAGATTTGGTGGAGCAGATTTGGTTTCTAGAAATATGGCATCGCATCGGTTGAGTGCGTATCGGTAGAAACCGTATCAGACAAGGATTGCCGATACAGGCGGGTTGTGTTTGTGTCGGGCTCAGAAGAGAGCATTGACAATATTGCCAAATGGAGATCAAGTCCGAGAATGAGGCGATTATATCTATTAATTAGGATAAGATTCACTTATTTTCCTTTTATAGTTTTAGGAAATTATTATCAGAGTCCATGTACGGGCCTATATGTTTGTTTTAAGCTTAGAAAAGTTTGAGTCGTGTCCGATATGTACCAGTTTTGTATCTGTGGGTATAAATATGTATCCCTAGGGTCTTGTAAAAATAACAATAGTTCAATATACACTTTCGACGCACGCCACCCATTTGTTTCTACTTTTTGATGATTTCTTGTTTTGGGTTGGGCTGCATCGCTTTCGATCTCCGACAAGAGGTAAGACTTGTCATGGCGGTCTGTATCGGCGAAATTATGGCTTACATCATTTTTCACACTCTAATCTAGACTCTGCATCTGCCTATTTATCATATATCCGGAGTTTTAACCGATACGTTATCTTTATCTACCCTGATCATGGATATGAGCAGTTTATATTGTCTCGATTATGTTCGATCTATTAAATTGCTCATATTCAAGTAAAAAAGATCGAGTTATAGATTGCATATAATTTATCTCTATAGCCGATGGAGCACGTTTAGGGCTATTTCCTATTTATCTGTCTATTTGATATCTTCCAGCCGATTTGACTTGCTTGAATCGGCTAAGTCTCTACGATACGTCATCGGCTCACCGGCTGATCAGCTCTCGTTGACTAACGTTGTTTTCTTATATATCTTGTTGGTTGCAGGATCAAACCAACTAGCACGCCCTGAACCCGAAGCAAGTTTTGACCTGCACTAGAGCTAAGCGGAACTCCTACGCCGCCGTGTTTTTCGCATCAACACGATTTTGGCACACCTAGTGGGACTTTAAGGTTTTCACCATGTCGTATGAAGTCAATGAAAAAAATATAATTCCAATCACTATCGATAAGTTCTCTGAGGAACAGAAGGCAGAGATGTAACAGTTAGTTCAAGAGTTTCAGAAGATGTATTTGGAATCTTTTAGTTACTCGGTAGGGAAAGGTGATACATAAAGCCAAGATCATTATGCCGAAGCCTGAAGGAGAAGGAGAAGGAGCCGGTAAACAAGGAGGCGAAACTAAAAAGGATGCTAAAGAAGACATCAAGGAAACTAAAGGGCCAACTATTCTTTTAATTGTACAAGATAGGATTCATTCTGCAGTTCATCATGCCTTGGTCAATCAATCCAGTGTGTTAGTCAGTATATTAATAAATGTGATGAAGAAGATTGTGGATGGAACTATAGTAGAGCAAAAGGCTAAGGGACCTATTTACTTGCTAAACAATGTGTTCCCAGCTTACAGAACAGTAAATACTGAACTCACTGATAGTAAACAAGCATTTGTCCCAGTTTTTTCATCGGTTGATAATCAAGCACAGATCCAGCAGCACCTAATACAAGAGAGGCAAACATCTCAGCAGTTTACTCAGGAGCAACTTTTGCAGTTGGCAAGGGGCACACGTCCACCATCGGCCGGAGTACAACAGAATATTCAGCCGATGGGGAATCAAATTGCTCAACAGCAAATAGAAGGACAACCGATTTGGATGCAGCCAATCGAACCACACTATGTGCCTGAGGTCCCTCAAAATTATCGACCTCAGCCACATCAGTAGTATTTGGGCCAATACTTCAACCCTCCACAGCAGCCTACTTCACCACATCAATATCAGCGAGAGGGGTTGCCTCAATATCAGTATCAGCCTCACTACAACCAATATGAGCAAGCACCTCATCTACAGCAGTATGGAGGCAATGGGCAGCAGAAATAGGCCGATATGATTGCAGATGTTCTGACGGAACAGTTTGGGCTCAAACCAAAGGACAATGGAATTATGTATCAGCACCCATACCCAGAACACTTTGATAGGGTTCCATTGCCTAACTGATACTAGATTCCAAATTTTTCAAAATTCTCAGGTCAGGATAATGTATCTACATTTGAGCATGGTAGCCGATTTTTAGCACAATGTGGAGAAGCATCAGCTGTAGAGCCTTTAAAAGTTAGATTCACCCTTTATCTTTATCTGGATTGACATTTACCTGGTTTTCATCATTGCCACCCAACTCTTTTAGAGGATGGGCCGATATAGAGAAGCAGTTTCATAAATATTTCTTCACCGGGGTTCAAAAAATGAAGATGTTGGACTTGACTTAAATAAGGCAGAGATCTGATGAATTGGTTCCCGATTATATTCAAAGGTTTAGAGATATGAGGAACATGCGTTAAACCTGACCGATTCACAACTGCACGATTTGGCATTCTAGGGATTGCTTGGGCCGATAAATGATAGATTTTCTTCATAAGACTGAGAGTTTGGCTCAGTTGGCCCAGAAAGTATCGGTTCATGAGCAACGATTCAAGGAAATCAAGAATGTCAGGAGGTAAAACTCCTCTAGCAGGGAACCGTGGGGTCCCCCTTTTTCGTTCGGACCAGGGGCACGGGTGAAATCTCGAAAGAGGAAGAGAAGTAAAGTTAGAGGGGTCGGGCCCCCGGGGATGGAGAAGACACGCCGGATTTATACAGGTTCAGGCCGCCATGGAGGCGTAATACCCTACTCCTATGTGTGGTTGATATGTGGTTGGTAAGTGGAAGAATACAAGCGCTTGTTCTCTCCCCTTTTTTTTGTTGTTCGCCTGTTCGCCTCTCTCTCCCTCAGCTAGGGTCTCCTTTTATATCTCAAGGGGTTACCACACAGGCCTCAGATTTAGGTTCGAGGGAAAGAGAAAATGAAAAGCACTACAGATACGAAGGCGTGGCGCCATCCTTTTCGACGCGCCAGGACATGCACATCCCACCAAAGTACGCCTTCAGCCGTCACTCCGAATGACCGGGCGGACACCTGGTCATTCTTCCTCTTAAATGCCGAAAATTTTCAGCCTTCTGGGCCCTCCAAGGGACGGTGCAGCACCGAAGTGACCGAAGAAAAAAGGGGCCGGTCAAACCCTAAGGACGGGCAAAAGGCTCGCAATAAATGTGACGGGACGCGGCATGCGCCAGGCACGCCCTACACCGCCATCACATCTCTCATGTCAGCCCACGTAGCCCTCTGGCATGCTCACCCACCGCATTGAATGCGGTAGGTGGGCACCGGCGACAGCCGCCCAGCCGACGCACACGGGGCTGATCGTGAGAGGGGGGTTCGGGGCAGCCCGACCCCCGGCACGGGAGGAGGGCTCGGGCAGCCCGACCTCCCACGTGGGAGGCAGCTGTCGCTCCTGGCATGGCCCGAGCCCTTCGGGGTGTGCCACGCGTACTCGGGGCGGCCTCCTCCCTTTACTCGCGATACCCCCCTAGGCGACGCTTCTTGCCGGCGGCGAGGGTTGACGCCATCCCTCCTGGTCAAGGGTGTGTGGGCCCGGTCTTGGCTTTGCGTGGTGGCGCTTTGGCGGTGGGTCCCACGTGAAGCGGAAACATCTCCCCGGTAACGATGGGCCATCACTTCGTGATTGCCGCATCTTTTCGGCGATGTGCGGAAACTGAAACGGCCACTGAGTAACGATGGGCGCGGATACCACGCTTGCTTGAGGAGATCGTGGGCCCACCCCGTCCTGGCCGAAACGGCCGCACACGTTACGCATGCGCTGGATATGGGCGCGCGGGGAAGTGGGTGCGAAAAACGAGGGGGCAGAGGACGCGGCCGCGAGAATCGAGAGGGCGGAGGAAGTGTGTAGATCCCCAATTTTGGAAATCGGAAATCCTATGTGTTTATCCGTACCAATCCCTGGATCAGTAGTTGGT